>OY757914.1:22683298-22835798 GCA_963585895.1 Sepioteuthis lessoniana
CAAAAGTTGATGTTTTGTTTTAAAAGAAACCGACAGGTCAGTATTCTCTCAGTACTCAATACTTCTCGAAGACTCACCAAAAATCTACCACCACTCATCTGTCGATATTGGGAAAATCTATTTTCAAGAGGGTCACTTTGAAACCTACGGGTAAAAATAAACTCATACCCTTCATCTAAAAGTTCTTGCATAAGGATAGCCTGTCTTTCAAAGTTATAACAAAAGTTTTGGAAGTTTGCTTTGTCAGACAAAGATCTGAAATTTATGCCGAAGACTCAATCTAATCAGATAATTTTTTGTAGAAATCAATTTTTCCATCATTAGAATGACTGCATTGTTCAAAAAATTACGTGTGAGCTTTTTTCTTGGATTTGCTATTTGCTATTTGCATGATATCAATCTAAGGAAGTTTGACATGTCAGCTCGATCAGGAAAATAGCTCTCACAAGCTGCAATAGTTGTCTCATGAAAAATGGCAACAGCTAAATTAACATTTTGTTTAAGATGCAATGCTTTGAATGTTAGCTTTGGAGCCTTGCGTAATTTAGCATTTTGAGCATTATCTTTGTTATATACTTTGTGTAAGTCAGACCAAGGTATATATCCCTCCTTAAAGGAAACAGAAATATTTGAGATCTCAAATGTAAAAGCAGGAAATACAAATTTCTTTTTCTTCAGTAAACTGTTATAAATATTTTTTAACAAATGAACATAATCAAAAATCAGAAATGCGAGGATCCTTAAATAAGTATCCAGACTTTTGTCGTATGGATATTTTCATTGATAGTAACACACATGAAACTCTAGTCCCCTTCGAAGTAATCTCCTCTGGCTGCAATGCACTTGTTGTACCGTTCCAACAACTTCGGGAAGGCCCCATCGAAGTCTTCTTGTGTGAGCGTGTCAATGACCTTCGTCGCAGCCTCTTTCATCTCCTCAATTGTCTCATAACCACAGCCTCTGAGCTTAGGGAATAACCAAAAGTCACAGTGAGCAAGGTCTGAGCAATAGGGTGAGTGAGGAACTGTCTTGATGGCCATCTTGTTCAAATAGTCAAGTGACAAGGATGGAGCTGTGGACTGGTGCATTGTCCTGCTGGAAATGCCACTGAGCCGATTTGAAGAGTGCTGGCCTCTTCCGACGGAATCTCTTCCTGAACTCCCTTAAAACCTCAACATAGTAACCCTAACCATAACCTTAACCTTTTGGCCAATCAACTCTGGTGTATTGACTTCCTTACTCTTCCTACACCTCTCATCATCTCTCACTGTCTCCCTGCCTTCCTTGGATCTCTTATGCCACTCAAAAAACGCTGCTCAATTCATGCAAGATGGTCGAAAAGCAGTCTAAAGCATTCCATACGTTTCTGTGGCATTTTCTCCAAGTTTAAAACAGCATTTTATTGCATACCGTTCTTCTAAAGTGTCCTCCCGTCCAGATTGTATTTTTGAAGTTCACCAGCAGTGACAATCAGGCTTTAGTAGGGTGTATTCCAATTCCTGCTGTAGCTGTTGAATTGAACCTGAAATTATAAAAATTGGTCAGTCATCTCATAAGATGTATAGCAATAGCATACTGAATTTTCAAGAGTCTACGTCAACTTTAAATGCCTGTACAAAAAAGTCTGGAAACCTATTAAATGCACAACGTATTTTTGTTAGGAAGAGTTATATAATGCGTTTTGTCCCCCTCAGATTTATCTAGTAAAATATTAAAGGCATTCACCTTGGCTGAATGATTGTCTGCCACAACAGCCCAAATAAAAAATCCCGAATTTATCAGTTGAAAAATACATTCTAGGATTTCCTAAGAAAGCCACTTACCATTTACTGTTACTTCAGGACAGGCTTTAACAACTGACGGTATTGTTTTGTATTGTTTTTTTTTTACCAGTAATCATGAATACCATTATTCCTTTATAAAGCTCATCATTTTCATTGTCACCAATATACTCCCCACCATGAAATTGTGTTCCTTTTAGAAGATACATTTCATCAAGTAATAAAACAATCCTGAAAAAGATGACCTTTTTTACAAGAGTGATTTTACTGCTGCAATTGATCCCACACAACCACTTTGGATTTTTTCTGATAAAGAAAAAGATGGTAATGGAAATTTATCCAGAAGTAATTTATAAACTTGCCTTGATGTATAGCGCAGTAGTAAGGCATAACGTATTAGATCTGTAGAAAAAAAAAGGACGGCCTTTTGGTTTATAATGTCTTTTTAGTAACTCATTTAAAATTGAGTATGGGCCTTCTTTCACAACGCTTTTCATGTAGGTTGGAAATTTCCAACATGCTAAATTTTGTAAGTTGAGCATTATTTCCATGTATAAACCATTGTGGTTATGGGTATTGGGTTTCCATTACATTGGAGCTGGACAATAAGGTTTCGGTCAATACGAACACATTCTTTTATAGATGCAAAATGTGTTTCAATGTCAAAGACTATTCTATAAATTAGAATATAATCAACGTGTTTTTTAAATTCAAAATCAGAGGGACAACATTTCACTGTCAATTGTGTAAAATCCGCTATAGTGTCAGTTGAAAGAAAATCTTGTAATTCATCTTTTTCAATCCGTCGTTGCTTTGGGGTTTTTCTAAAATCTTTTTGAGTCGGCAAAAGAGATGGTTTTATTATTTTTTCTGAATATATTGTTGGTATTGGTTGTAAATTCCAATTCAATTTGTTTCTCTTACCTTTCAAAATATATTTATGTTTGATGCAAAGAACTGAATTTTTCGTAGAAAACCAATTATTTCGATTAATAAATTTTATCCATTTTTCGATAAGATCGAATTTTCCAAGAGGAAAAGAAAATGTGAAGACTTTTTCACTGTTAGTATCATATCCACAAGAACAGCCAACTGCCACATATTTGTTAACTATTTTTTGTTAAACAAAAATATCACAAAAATACTTTAAAATTCAATATCTAAATGCAATTGATACGTAAGCAAAAATATGTAATATGGAGTTTCAAAAACAAAACATCGCTTACGCAATTGAAAATCATTCAACCGAGATCACTCTTGATTGCTAATTATCTATTGTTTTAATCTTTAAAACAAATGTGTATTCATGCATTTTAGTGTTGAAAACATGTTTAGAAATTAAAGTAGGTTCGGATAAATTCTCTTGAAATTTATGAATTATTTATTTACATTCAAAAAAGGTAATTCCTAAAGTTACGTACCTTTTCAAATTTTTAATTACATAAGCGGTCAATCTGTTGATTGTTTTTAGTTTCAATTTCAATCGGCCTGTTACAAATCGGCCTTTAATGTGACATACGGGGCTATATTTATCAGTGGGCCATGGTAGAGTTATTAGTAGTCACATGGGCCCTGTGTATATTTTGACACCCAATAATATACAATGGAATTCTAAAATTGCTGTGATGTTTGGTAGTTCTTCGTGATCTTCATTGTCATAGTAGGGAAATCCCCATGGCATAAAGCACGTTCGAACTCCAGTCACGCTATTACGTTCACTTTCGGACTAGAACCTCTGGGAAAGGCATGGACTCTCTTATCCCTCCAGCTATGGATTAAATAGTACCGCTACTGTTCTTCTACAACGATAGCTTTGGCATTAAATAATTTACAAAGCTTGATATGCTATAATTGTAAATTTAGTGTCTTTGTTAGAGTGATGGTCTCTCAGTTGGAAATGTTACTCAAAGTTTATTATAGTCCGAAGATTTAATCGTGTATCTATAATTATTCATTCTAAAACTTAAAGGTCATTTTGACCTCCCTTTCCTTCGAGTAACGAGAGTATTCGATGAGATGTATACATATACGAGTAGAGTATTCAATAAATAAGGTGAAATATAGCCTAAGGAGTTGGCAATGAGAAGCACTCTTTGCTCTCCGAGCTTTTTCAAAGAAACCAATTCCTGTGCCATAAAACTGTCAGCATGGTTTTCTGAAGATTTCTTTCGGAACTTCTGTAGAAACGCAGTCGGTGTATTCTACTGCCCTAGCCGACTGGGCAAAACAAGAATTTAGTATTTCATGTGGAACACACAGGTAAAAAGAATATCATAAGTTGTTGTTGTTTTTTAAGGAACTTTACTATATTGAAATTCTATAACTAAAAACAAACTAGTCTATATATTAGCGGTTTGATTATTTAAGATTGCAGTATATTCATATCTTTGTTATAGAATTTCAATTCTGTCCACTATAGCAATATGTATTACCTAACAGTATACTATAAATCTCAAGTCTCCTCTAACTCAAAACGGAAATATCTGTTAGGGTCCCATCTATGGGTCAGGTAGATCTGTTCGGAAATTTATAATATCAGATAGGAAACTATCTAAATGTTGAAATTATTTCGATCAAGAACAATTACTTGAGAATGTAATTGTTTATGAATAATTGGCATTATTAGTTACTTGAAATCATATAATTGCTCGCAAATTATTGATGTCCAATATATATATATAAGGCCATATAAATGCATGGAAAAATGTATATCATTAGATAAGAATAGTTACTTCAAACTATATAATTGTATATAATTTATTGGTATCATATTCTGTATGCATGTAGAGATTTCCGCGCGAATGTGTTTGTGTATCAATCAGTTGCTTGGTTATTTAATGCCCTAACATGTTCATATGTATATATATATATATATATATATATATATATATATATATTAAATATACGATTACAATGTGAATAATTTATTGGTAAAGTAAAAGAAAGAAAGAAAGAAAATTGAATAAATCAAAAGTAAATGGAAAGACAAACGAAATAATGGAAAAGAAAAGAAAAGGAGAGTAATAAAGAAAAATATGAGAAAAAAAGAAAAAATAACGAAAGAGAAAAAAGGAAAGAAAAAAGAGAAATGCGAAGAAAACGAAAGAACGGAAGAGGAAAAAGAAAGTAAGGTAAGAAAGAGATACAGAACATGGAAGGAAAACTAGAAAGAAAGAAAGAAAGAAAGAAAGAGGAGAGAAAAAGTAAAAAGAACGAAAAAGAAAGAAAGAAGGGAAAAATAAATAAAGAAAGAAAAAGATAAACAGAAAAAGAAAGTAAAATAAGGAAAAGAGGAAAAAGAAAACCGAAAAGAAAGAAAAAAGAAAGAAAAATAAAAGAAATGAGAGAACAAAAAGAAATAAAAACATAAGACAAATGAGAAAGAAAGAAAGAAAGATGGAAAAAGAAAACAGATGAGGAATAAAAAAGAAAGAAAAATAAAAGAAATTAGAGAACAAAAAGAAAGAAAACGATAAGACAAATGGAAAGAAAGAAAGAAAGAAAGAAAGAACAATCATTGAAGTGATTTTAGTAAATATGAAAAAAAAATCGGAATGAGATATGGACTTGAATCAATTTACAAATGGATTAACAACTTAATAACATTTTACCAATCGGCAAATTCGAACAGGTCGATAAAAAATTGATCCGAGAAATGAGCTGGAAAATAATTAACTTTGGATATTTCAGCTCAGGATGGAACTGATTTCTAGAAATATTCGGATTTTATCTCGCTTAGTAGCTGATCTAATTTCCAGGAAACATAGTCATAGGATTTCTTTTTAATTTCCAAAGACTCCAATTTTTGTTTTGTTTTGTTTTGTTTTCATTTTTTTTTTTTCGTTTAAAGCAAATATATCCATAGATCTGCAGCCAAGGGAGGTGGAACGCACTATTAAAGAGCTTAGTCCATCCTTTATTTACATATCAGAAGAAAAGCTTAGTCTGACACAAGGTTACACATATGGAGCACCGAGTTAAGACCAAACTGACTGCATAACCGAAATTCATAAAATTAATCGGTTTAATTTTATGAACTGATTTTTTGCTGAGAATTGAAAACTATTACACATCCACACCAACCCCCTTTCACACACACACACACATAGAGAGAGAGAGGAGACTTACAATGCACCTTTCTGATACAAGTTCCATAGCACAGCATTTTTTTAAAATTCATGGCCAACAACAGAAGTACGGAAAATTCTCACCGTAAACACATTAGAACATCAAAATAACAAACAAAAACTACAGATTCTCGAAGCACTGCATATCAGAAACATGCATCCCAAACTTAACAGAATTCATTTCCAAACCAGTGCTAATGTACTTAAATGTCTTTAGTTACTGACACTATTTATAGAACAATTTTAAAAGTAAACGCTACACACTGCAACGGCCCAGATGCTCTTCTTACGAAGTAGTAATGTATATACAAAAGTTACATCACTTTTGTAATACATCCTCCCCTGATCATGGCCCAAAGTTGGGCAGAAAGTTCTTGGGAAATAAACAATCATGGAAAATATATCAATCAATTCCCGCCGAATACTATAAAATCAATACGGCAATATAAAAGGATCAACAAGAAAATATGTAGACAGAAAATATATATTATATTCAACGAAATTTGTATATATATATATATATATATATATATATATATATAAGTTTTTTCTTAAGATAATGGAAAGCATCGTAAGATTTAAGAATGTAATCATTTCGTAAGTGTGGCGAAACTACTACAACTAAAATTATAATGATATATTACTACTACAACTACTACAACTAATAATAATAATAGTAATAGTAACAATGCCGGCTAGAAGACCAGAAGTTTTAAATGTGAACAAAAAAAACCTTTCCGAATGATGAACTTTGCCGTATTGGCGGACTACAGAGAGAAAATCAAAGAAAACGAAAACAGAGACAAGTACTTAGATCTTGCTAGGGACTGAAAACACTATAGAACATGAAGGAGACGGTGATACCAATGGTAATTAGTGCGCTCGGAACGATCCCCAAAGGTTTGGCAAGAGGGTTGGATGAGTTAGAAATCGGAGGACGAGCCGAGGTCATCTAAACTACAGCATTATTGAGATCGGCTAAAATACTGAGAAGAGTCCTGGATACTTGAGAAAAGTTGCTGTCACTCAAACTCCTGCGAGAAAATCATCAGCTAACGCTGGTGTGAAAAATCCTTAATAATAATAATCCCAACCAGAAAACAAGACCTAGTGATAGTTAACAATAACAAAAAAAGAGAGTGAGAACCTGTCGACTAGTGGATATTGTCCTCCCCGCGAATCACAGGGTGAAAATCACAAACAAAAAGAGAAACAATTACTTAAACCTTGCTAGAGGACTAAAAAAGCTATTGAACACGAATTTGAGAGTGATAGTATGATTGATATTCAAGTTTTTCTTAAGATAATGGAAAGGATCGTAAAATTCATGGAGGTAATCATTTCGTGAGCGTGGCGAAACTCCTACTACTACTACTAATAATAATAATAATAATGATATATTACTACTAATAATGATAATGATATATTACTACTACTAATAATAATAATGATATATTACTAGTACTACTAATAATGATATATTACTACTACTACTAATAATAATGATATATTACTAGTACTACTACTAATGATAATGATATATTACTACTAATAATAATAATAATAATGATATATTACTACTTGGCCCAGCGGTTAGAGTGTTCGCCAATGGCCCGGGAGACCTGGGTTCAATCCCAGGTCGAGTCATACCAAAGACTTTAAAAATGGTACTTGATACCACCTTGCTTAACACTCAGCATTATAACGTACGTTTCAAGGGTAAAGTGGAGCAATCCAGGGAATGGAGTAGCACCCTCCCCTACACCTTGGTGTAGTAGCTATCGAAAAGGGAGCCTTCGGGTCACCCTCGACTATGGTCGCTAACTTACTACTACTACTAATGATAATTATATATTACTACTACTAATAATAATGATATATTACTACTACTACTGATAATAATAATGATATATTACTACTAATAATAATAATGATATATAACTACTACTACTAATAATAATAATTATATATTACTACTACTACAACTAATAATAATACTAATAATAGTAATAGTAATAACAATCCCGACTAGAAGATCAGAAGTTTTGATTGCTAACAAAAAAAAGAGAACCTGCCGAAGAGTGAATTTTGCCGTACTGGCAGACCACAGAGTAAAAATCAAAGAAAACGAAAACAGTGGCAAGTAATTAAACCTTACTAGAGGACTAAAACAGCTATAGAACATGAATTTGAGAGTGATACAATTGTAATTGGTGCACTCGGAACGATCCTCAAAATTTTGGTAAGGGGGCAGGAGGATTTAAAAATTAAAGAACGAGTCGAGGTCATCCAAACTATAGCATTGCTGAAGTCGGCCTGAAGAGAATCCTGGAAATCTGAGAAGACCTGTTGTTACTCAAAAGCCCATAAAAACCCTCAGTTTACACTGGTGTGAAAAAACTTGTAAGGAGTAATAATGATAACAACATAATATATACCACCTTCCACTTATAACAATATACAAATAACAATAACAATAATAATAATAATAATAATAATATGGACCCGTGGAGATTCCACAAGTCTTGAAAACGATGATTACACTGGCCCGCGTTATTTTTTTCTCCAAAGATGAAAGGTTTATCAAGTAATATATGATCATCATTTTATACTGAATTCAAAAACAACATTCATTGTTTTTGCTCAGTTCTGGTTTTTAAGATGTGCTTGAATACTTCACAAGTTGCACACAATAATAATGTTTATGTGAATATATCAGCCCCAAATTCAGCATTATATGAGATTTGGTCCGATTAGAAAAAACGAGTAGTATCTTTAAGGGTACATTTATGGCCGAATAGAACTAGGTTTTACTTGAAACACTTGAATAATGAATAAAAGCATTATGGGTATGATAGCAATGCTCGAAGGGGAGTTCGATTCCTTTCCCAAAGGTATTAGTTCGAAAGTAACGAAGTGACTGGAGTTCGAACTTGTTTTCTTCAAGATAGCAATCGATCACTTTAGCCACTATGCCACGGGGAAATGCTCGACTCTAAGTGGAATATTATCACTACTGTTCTTTTACAAGGAATGGTTTTGGTATTATATAATCTGATACCATAAATAAAAAAAACTTCTCTCTCTCTCTCTCTCTCTCTCTCTCTCTCTCTCTATCTCTCTCTCTCTCTCTCTTTAAACATGGGTTTGCCACAAGAGACCATAATCGAAAAAGCAATCCATGTGGTAGAAATACTCTGACTCATTTTTTTGTAAAGTTCCAAACGAAACGGTCAGAAAAGAAGGTCAAGCACACAGCTTTCTTGCACATGAAAGGATCCATCACTTACGATTTCTTTGAAATAGGTGCTACTGTAAACAGCGCTTCGTACACACACACACACACACACACACACACACACATAGAGAGATATAAATTTAAGCTTTTTTGTTTCGAATTTTAGTTAGATTCAACATCCTGAATCACTTTGTTTTGTTTTTTTTTGCATGCCACCAAATGTTCATTTAAATAAATTTTACCGACAGTGTTCATAGTTATGTTACACAAAGAAAAAATAAAGTTGCTACTGCAAAATGCGTTGTATAAGTTGACTTTTTCTTTCTTTCTATCTATTTATCTATCTATCTATCTATCTATCTATCTCACCCACCATAAATCATTCTTTATGTTAAATTAAGGCATGCTTACCCGCTTTAATTAAACTTATTAACGATTCCGTTCTTCATTGTAATAAATAACAAGCGGTCTATTGAATTTTAAATGGCGCTAAGGATCAAGGAATGTGGCATAGTGAGAAATGAGAAAAATCTGAAGAATATGCCATTAGTCTTTCATCAAAATGTTTTTCTCCTTCCTCCTTATCAACTTTCTTTGTTTCTTACTTTTTTATTATTTACCCCCCCCCTCTCTCTCCCCCTCTCTCTCTCTCTCTCTCTGTTATTCATTAACTTCCTTTATCGTTCATTTTTCATTCATTTTTCTTTCCGTATATCCCATCACTTTTTCTTCCCTCTATAATTTTTCTTATTTTCATTTTTTCTTCCTTCCTTTCAACGTACCCTTTCTCATTCATTCTTATCTTCTTTATTTTTCTTTCTTCGTAATTTTTCAATTTTTTACTCATATTTTTATATGCTCTTTCCTTCTTTCTTTCTTTCTTTCTTTCTTTTTTCTTTCTTTTCTCCATTTCCATATTATTCTGACTATTGTAAGTCCCTTCTCTACTATTTCTTCATTTTACTACAATTTCTTTCTTTTTTCTAGTGGAACCTTTTCTCTTATTTTTCTCTTTCTATCCGACTAAATGCACCATTTTCAAACCCCAAAACTTCATTTAATGCTTGATATCCAAATAGAAATATTTTCCTTTGAACTTTTCTCATTTCGAGATGAAAATGGTTGCCAGTTCCCTAACTCTCCTCCCTCCTACTTTACAAATCGACTCTCCCCAATAAAGAATCTTTAAAATCGCTGATAGTGGCGTTTCTCATGATCAGTCAAATAACAAAGTCCACAGATCAAATCCCAATAAACGAAAATGCCCTGAGGCATCAAGTATTGCTTTGTGTTGTCGTTTTAGTTTGTTTTTTTTTTTTCTAATTTTTGGTTTGTTAATTCTTTTTGGTTTTTCAACCGATTATATCAAGATCAAGCCACACCGTATTGTATAAAACTAAAACGTTGTTAATTAAGATTGAATTTAATATCAAAGGGCCGAGATTTTTTTTTTTCACCGTATAAACAAATCTTTGCATGAACAAGAAAAATATGTTGATCATGTGTGCTAATCGCTAAATTAATGGATAACATACAAAACTTAATCCAGTTTTAGACCATGCTATCAACGTTATATATATATATATATATATGTATATATATATGTATGTGTCTGTGTGTGATTGTGTGTATGTATGAGCGAGTGTTTGTATGTGTGTGTGCGTGCGTATGTATGCGAATGTATGTGTGTGGGTGAGCGTGTTAGCAGTTTGCTATATCTATAAATAAGGCGTGCTCGATATCGGTGATAGAGCATATGTAGATCTACGTTAGGATAGTAGAGACTCAGAGTTAGCAGTGCTTGGTGACAGTCAGTTTCTCGGTTATGCGATCATCGGACCAATAGATCACCTTTCCAAACATGCTCCACTCGACAGTATATAAAGCGATACACACCACATGAGAACCCGTTGCTCTGATTATCGTATAAACAAGAAAATAACAAACAGCAAGTGCCGTTGACTCTGAGTCTACGCCATACTAACTGATCTCTCTCTCTCTCTCTCTCTCTATATATATATATATATATATAGAAGGATCATTCAATAGATTACGAAAAATATTTAGAGAAACCAAGAAAGACTGTGGGGGTGTCCTCGTGGTATCCTCGTAGTGTAATGGTTAAAGCGCTGGACTACGGATTCGTAGTAAGCGTGTTGGAATTCCAATCATGTTATTAAGTTCACTTTCGGTCAAATACCATTGGGAAAGGTTGACTCTCTATTTCTTCCAAACTATGGGTTAAATAGAACCACTCCTGTTCTTCGAGAAGGATGGCTTTGGCATTAAATATCCCACGAAGGTTGATATGCTGTTAAACAAGATAAGCTTTTTACGATTTTTTATAAATGTAAATTCTGCATTCCTTCAAATTGGTTTAAAGCAAAAATCATTTATATTTAGCAAGAACATTTATTTGGAGTTTATTCGAAATGGGAGATAATTTGAGATCTTCAGTCGTGAACAGAGCTCTGTCATAAAATAATTGGTAGCTGAGAAGTGCAAAACATGAAAAATTTTCAGAAGGATGTGTGATATAAAGAGGGAGGCGTGTTTTAGTCCAAAATTATTTACACATAAACTAAACATAGATTTACCTCAACTGGTCAGAATCGAAAAGACAACACGTGGTGGAAATACAATGACTTTCTGGTATGGAAATGTTCCGAACGCAGCGGTCAGTAAAGAAGGTCAAGCTGACAGTTTTCTAGCACATGAAAAGACCCCTCACTATTGATTACTTTGAAAAAGGTGCAACTGAAAACAGTGCTTCCCTAGGCAAAATTCCTTTTATTTCTTGAATGACTTCATATATATATATATATATATATATAGGAAAGCGACTCTAGGGATAGTGTTTCTTGGGCTCAGTACTAAGAGGTATTTTTCAAGTCTATCTATTCCGAAACAAAAAATAAATAAAAAAGAATATTGTTCCTGGCTTTGGTTGGACTCAACATCATGAATAGCTTTATTTTATTTTCATGCCTTCAAATGTTCATTTAAATAAATTTGGCTGATAGAGGTCATAATAATGTTACACAAAGAAAGAAATAACGTGACTACTGGAAACTGCTCTACAAAACTCGGGGTCGATTTATACGGCAGGGTTAAAATCAGAGCCTTTACCCCAGAGTGGTCGACTAGTGGAATTATATTCTAAGTAATCAATACACAACTTCCCGTAATTCCAACAAACATCTCAACTTGAGGTTTGGTGAACACAGGGAATAAATCAACAGAGATAGTAATATGAAATGGTAAAACTAATACCAATTAAGTATTGTATAAACATTATAACATACGCCGTTTCCCACAGCTGATGTACTGACTGTAACTACTAACCGGAATGTCACAGTCACCTACTTTATACTTGGTGATCGATCTAAACAGAAGGTATAGGACTAACTCAGAATTTTGAAGTAAACATCATGAGGGCAGCTTATATGCTTGGTTACTGTGTACAGCGCAATTTACGATATGTATTTTGGGCCCATTGTGACAATATGCCCACTGGCCCACCCCAACTATCTCGACCTCCTAAACCACTCATGGCCATCTGATAGTCTTGTGGTTTCTCTCATCTCCGGCCAGGGGTATTTCACATTTCTTTACAAACACACAGAACACAACATACAAAATTGAGAAGTGGAAGAAAAGAACAAAAATCACGAACTCCATGCGCAAGAAGTGGAGGTTTGTAACACTTTCCTAGCATTCTGTGCTTCTGTGTCTGTCACGAGCGTGTACTCAAAAATTCCCACACAGCTACCAGGAACACTGACTCATCCTCTCACGCTGGCCAACCCGGCCTCTGAGTCCACAGGCCCTAGATCCTGCTCTCTTCTCTTGACTGTCCTCTTCTGTTGACTGCTTTCTTCTCTTCTGTCCTCTTCTGGTGACTGCCCTTGGACCTTGCCTTCCCACGTCTTCTTTTGGTCTCGTAGGAGATCTCGCGATCAAGCCCTTTGTGTGGTTTTCGCGCCAAAACAGATAAAGGAATCTGACTGGCACTCACCTATACCCACACCCACAGAAATGAATGCCCAACATCGTGCCACACCATAAAGAAATCCTTCTACTAACATGACGCAGACGAACAGATTTCCGGCTGGGATAATAGGTAGTCAGTTAAGTGATGTTGGCGACTGTAGTCGAGGGCTACCCAAATGCTCCTTTTTCAATAGCTACTACACCGAAGTGCAACTCATTTCCCTGGATTGCTCCACTTTACCCTTGAAACGTACCATATAGTGCTGAGTGTTAAGCAAGGAGGTATCAAGTACCACTTTTTGAGTCTTTGGTATGACTCGACCTGAGATTGAACCCCAGTCTCCCGGGCTATCGGGGGACACTCTACCACTAAGCCAATAATAAGAATAATCTTTTAATTTCTCAATTTTGTTTTACAGAGAACTTGAATAGATTGATAAGAAGATTTTTATTCCTCATTGAGCAGATAATGTTTTTAGTTAAACTATGATGGGACGACTAAAATTCGTTGATTGTTTATGTTAACAATTCGAACAAGTGCCTCTAAATAACTCTCATAGAATAATTGAGGTTACCTTGTGTGGTGTAAGGGTTGGCAAGCTAAACAAACAAACTTTCACGAGTAGGTTTGAGTTCGAGTCTCACTGAGTGTCCCTTTCATATGGCCTTCTGCCACTTCGAAGCAAAAAGCTTTGTAAATTACTGCCTTACAAAAACTGCTTATGAAAACCTTAAGAGAGTCCTTGACTAATATTTCTGTCTAGATTAAGATATATTTGCTTTCCCTGAAAAATATTTCACGGCACACATGTAACATATTGACCCCGGCCAAGCTATCAAAAGAAGAAATGCACTTGTGTAAATAATAGGTGCATCCGGTCGAAGATATCAGGGGATCAGGGGATAACCTTGACTGTCGACGGGTTGAATTGAGTACAAATGTGACGCTCGCAAGAAGTAGGTCGACGTCAAATTATTATATAACCCCGGCGACTGGAAGTTCAGATCAGTTGGAGAAAAGATGCTGGAATGAGAACCATGTCCCAGCAGAGGCTGGGTCCCCAGACCCCCGGTTGAGAGGAGAATGGGAAAGAATTGCTGCTATGGCCAGAAAAGTGGGGGTCAATATGTTGCAGTTCTGTTCAGTCTCCAACTCACCTCTCACAGATAATACCTTTCGTAACCCTTTCGAACCTTTTCAAATAAAGTGAGAAGTATATTTTTCTTAAGAACTGCGTCCGCTCGTCTTTATTGTGTTGAATCTGTTTCTGCATGCATCTGCATATGAGTATGTTACACAAAAGAATATTATCCATTTTTGAAAAATAGCTGCTACGACAAGTAAAACAACAATGTAGCAGATGATATAATTGTAAATGTATCGACAGCATTAAGATTTTGCCCTGTCTGCAGGGGCTGTAGAATACACCGACTGCACCTCTGTAGAAAGGTAAGACCCACCCCCAATGAGTGTCCTGGATATGACATTAAACCATCTCATGGTGAGGTTCCAGTGATGCTGGAGCTTTGGGGAATGCAGAACATCGATTCATTGCCATTGCTCCCAGGTTCGTACTGGCCCGGAGTGGTAGCACCTGATAGGGTCCTATCCATGGGTTAAATAGAACAATGTGCATACTTATGCTAAACTGAATTGTTTGAATTAAAACTGATTGACTAAACTGAATAGCTTGAAATAGAAACGTTTTTGACGATTAACCTGTACGTACATTTGAACTGCGTGCTCATGCTAAACTGAATTGTTTGAAATGGAACTGTTTTTGATATTGAAACTGTACTTACATTAAACTGAATTGTTTAATAAACAACTGCTTTGATATTTGACTGTGTATAAACAAAATCTATACTAATACTAAACTAAATTAGCTGAATTAGAACTGTTTGAATAAACTGAATAGCTTGAAATAGAAATGTTTTTGACAATTAAACTGTGTACTCATGTTAAACTGAATTTTTAAAAATAGAACTGACTATTTGCATAAACTGATTTGGCGTTACATGAGCCACAAAGGTTGATATGTCATAAACCCTAATAAACAAGCAAACAAATAATCAAAGACATGAAAATTATTTGAAGTAGGAATTGATTGTTTGACAAACATCTGTAATTTGTTTGATAACTCAAATATGACTCATGTATTTAGTTTCTTTTGGATGCACATAAATATCATCCCCTCTCCCTCCTTCCTCCTCTCTCTCTCTCTCTCTTATATTTCCTCAAAACCTCTCGATATAAGGTAAAATCAACTATTTTCGTCTCGTTCCCTCATCTTTAAGGTCTTCCTTTCCTTTTCTTCCAAGGAACTTTTTTCAACCATTCTTTGATAGCCCAAAACTAAAACCTCTGTTTCATTTGTCGGGCAAGTGTATTTCCTTCAACTTATATGAATTGTTTAGTTTATTGTTCTTTGTTTTCAGTGATTATATATCTCACGTCTATCTTTTATCATTCTTGTGTGGGTGATGTGAATAAAATATTTATCCGTTGGTTCTTTCATTCCAGAGATGACTTTTTTTTCACTCGGAATGGGAAATCACATCATAAGCATTGTTAAAACTTAATGTTTGAGAACATACAAGTTTCTAAATTTCTCTTTTTCATCGGGTTTAGACAGAAGATGCCAAAGAAACGCACAATCTCTTCATATCTACAATGTGTTATCAAAATATACCAAGGCTGAAATTGTTTTTGAATTTAAAGATTTGAATGTAGACGTAGCTCAGCCACTTATCTACGAAAGTGATGATATTTAGATGTATCTATTGTTCACTCGAGGTCCAGACAAGTTATTATCAATGAAGCCGGTCAGAAGACTAATTTGGATCTCTGGTAGATTTTCTTCTTTCTTTAACTGAAAATCCGCCAAAAAATTTAGATTTGAGAACGATGAGAGCATAAAAAGAAATACGACCGTAAGATTTCACACTCTATCTATTGGGGTTAGAAAAAGTAAAAATAAAAAATAGAATAGAATAAATTTAAAAGTGTAGCAGTTCTCAGAAACCTCTGACAGAAAGTAGGAGCTGCGCATGTCTAAAGGATAAGCCTAATCGGCGCTAAAGAAAATATCGCTCTCTCATTCAGCTGTGACTACTTGAACAGGAAAAACCTACTTCTCTCCTGCTGCTGGTAGAGAAAACCACGAGTCCACTTAGTGGCACGCTGGCTCTCTCATACCAGTAGACCTCCAAACTCACAATTCAACTGAAGTGACTCGCCAATTGCAAGATGACACTGCTGAAAAAATACTACTAAAAACACCAACAAGACATAACCACCGACTTTGGACTTATCGCCCACCAAAAATGACCCATACATTAAAACGTCTTGTTTGGGAGATCCTACTGTATTCTGATGGTCCAGGAAGGTAGTTCCTCGCTACAGAATGACCGTATCAAAGACAAAAATAAAGTTGAAATTTAGAAGGTATCACCAATCTTCGACTCTTTTCTTCCTTCAGCAATTCTTTGCTACCTTTTACAAACAAAGGATTTAGATGGGTTAAGAAGAAAATATATGGAGTCAGTAACAACAACCAACAACCAACGAAACTAAACCAAATAACCAACCAAATCTTCTATCACCTTCATATAAACAGAGGAATTCTACAAGAGTATCGAACGATGTAAAAGTCACAATTAAGGGTGGTGAATTCCAAGTATACTGTTTAAAAGAAAACTAACATTTCATTAATTTTTAATTTCTTGTCCTGGTAAATACATCTTCAGTCTCGATACTTTTTAAACATTATTTGTATTTTAATTTATTCACGTTTATCTATAGCATTGTAAGCATAACCAATTATTATTCATATCGGTATTGGTCATTTGATATCTCTTTCGCGAAGTAGCTTTGTCAGACGGGGTGGGTGTGTTCGTGGTGTAAGGGTTAAAGTGATGGAATGCGGAATCGTAGTAAGCGAGTTCGTACTCTAGTCGCGCTATTACATTCACTTTCGGTCAAATACCCTTGGGAAAGGTATGAACCCCCTTATCATCATAGCCATGGGTTAAATAGTACCACTACTGTTCTTCTTGGAGAATGGCTTTGGCATTAAATAACCTACAAAAGTTGATATGCCATTAAACCAAACCTTTATCAGATAGTTCAAATGTATATTTATGTTCTCCTATCAATATGGAATTGGTTGCGGGTTGAGATTGTCACTTTTATGACTCTTTTCCTTGTTTCTGAATTTGAAATATTTAGTTTGAAAAAAAAATATTTTAGTGCATTTGTATATGACAGCTTGTTTCTTACACGTTTTCTTGCTTCATTTTTTTTTTTGTTTAATACATTGGATTATAAGATACATCATTTAGGATTCGATAATAATTTTTGAAAGCTTTTAATGAGTTGTGATTACATTTTTTCTTAAATTTGATTTTGATTCCTAAAAATACAAAAATATTTTGAATGCCGTTTAACAAAGGACTTTTCTAGTAAGAGTTTACATTGGTTTCTTTTGTTAAAAGGCATATCAATTTTTGTGGGTTATTTAATACCAAAGAACGGGTTTGGTTTGGTTTGGTTTGGTTTGTTTGGTTTTATGGCATATCAACCTTTGTAGCTTATTTAACGCCAAATCCATTTTTATGCAAATAATCTGTTCTATTGAAAAACAGTTCAGTTTAGCATAAGTAAACAGTTTAATTGTCAAAAACATTTCCATTTCAAACTATTCAAGTAGTTATATGTAATAATTCAGTTAAGTGTAAATACAGTTTTAATGTCGAAAAACAGTTCTATTTGAAATAATTCAGTTAAGCATCAACACGCAGTTTAAGTGTAAGTACGGTTTAATTGTCAAAAACGTTTCTATTTCAAGCTACTCAGTTTACTCAATTCATTTTAGCATAAGTATGCTGTAAGTTCTATTTAACCCATAGATAGGGCCCTATCAGGTGCTACCACTCCGGCCAGAGTTTAAATGTCAGACAGTTTTATTTCAGATAATTCAGTTCAGCATAAGTACACAGTTTAGATGTCAAAAACAGTTCTATTTCGAGTAATTCAGTTCAGCACAAGTACGCAGTTCCAATGTCAAAACAGTTCTATTTTAAACAATTCAGTTTACTATAAATACGCAGTTTAAATGCAAAATCTGTATAGTAAAAGAAGCATGGTTTTGTTCTATTTAACCCATAGATAGGACCCTTATCAGGTGCTACCACTCCGGGCCAGAGTGGACCAGGGAGCGATGGCAATAAAGGGGTACTCCACATTCCCCAAAGCTCCAGCACTGCTGGAACCTCACCATCAGATTGTTTAGTATCATATCCAGGACATTCGTTGGAGGGTTCTTACCCCTCTGCAGAGAAGCAGTTGGTGTATTCTACGGCCCCAGCCGACTGGGCAAGCCAAAGAACAGTAGAACTATTATTTAAACCATAACCTGAATATATATATATATATATATATATATATATATATATATATATATATATATATATATATATATAGCCCAGTCAGTTGGGGCTGTAGAATAGGTAGAATGCATCTCTACATAAAGTAAGACTCGTCCCTCAACTAGTTTCCCGGATATTACACAAAATCACTTGAGGGCGTTAATATTAAACAGAATTATTACTGTTTGGTAGAAATACTTGAAACCGTGTGCAAAGAAATGATTAATGTCAAATAGAATTATTAGAGTTAGAACAAATCATATTTATAAAAATAGAACTTGGCATTAAATAACCCAAAAAGACTGATATGTCATTCAAGCAAATAAGCTAAGCTAAACTAACCTGGCCCAGTAGGCTAGGGAGCTGTAGAATACACTGATTGCATCTCTGCAGAGGGGTAAGACTCCCTCAACGAATGTCCTGGATAAGGCACTAAATAATCTGATATCGAGGCTCCAGTAATGTTGAAGCTTTGGGGGGGGGAGAGTACGCCTTTATTACCATCGTTCTCAGGTCAAACAAATGACTTATGCTAAATGGAATTCTTTGAAATAGATCTGTTTAATCATTTAACTGTGTGTAAACAAATGACTGTTGAAAAATTGAATTGTTAGTGATACATAACAATACTAAAAAAACATTAAACCGTGTGCAGATAAATGATTAATAGTAAATAGAATTAGTCGTGTTAGATAGAAATAATTGAAACCATTTGAGTGCAAAAAAAAAAAAAACACAGATCAGGCTTGTTTAAAAACGTTATCAAGAAAATGTGTTTAGAAATCATATATTTAACGTGTGTATAAAAAGGATTTGGTGATAAATAACCTACAATGGTTGATATGCCATAAAACCAAACCAAACTAAACTAAACCGAACCTAGCCAAACAAATATATATATATATATATATATATATATGTGTGTGTGTGTGTGTGTGTGTGTGTGTGTGTGTGTGTGTGTGTGTGTGTGTGAGGTGGGTATTTTTTGGTATTTTCATATCAGTCATATCAAGGGCTCCTTCGGGATTATAAGGAGACTTATCTCCTTGTGGGAATAGAATTTTAGAAATAGAATTTTAGAAATAGAATTTTAGAAATAGAATTTTAGAAATAGAATTTTCGAAAATTCCACCAAAGCTTTCATTCTTCAGTTCCAATGCTGCAATTTAGGGCAGTTAACAATTTCCACCTTCCTATCTTTATTTCCATTCCTCCACCATATTTTGGATTGCACGAAACATATTGAGTATTTCTTAATCCCACACTGTCTATTCTACCAGCTTGTTTCATCTGATTGTACCTTTTACAAGTAAATGAAAGTTATCGTCATGAGACTGACTCGAGAAGGTGAGATAACAATTTATTTTTGGTCTTATCCTGCAATATTGCCTTGTATTTGAGCACTTTTCTGATTTAGGAAAAATATTTTTATAAAGATTTGTTCGTTTCACTATATATATATATATATATAGAGAGAGAGAGAGAGAGAAAGAGAGAGAGAGAGAGAGTGTGTGTGTGTGTGTGAGAGAGAGAGAGAGAGAGAGAGAGCTTTTAAAACTTAACCATAAAAACACCCTTATCAATTTTTTATACAAGTTATTCGAGGGTATCATTTATAATGAAAGTCTACAACACTAAAACACCATAATAAAAAATAAGGTATCATTTATTATAGTATTTCTACGAAACAGTAATAATTCTGTTTAATATCAACGCTCTGCTGGTTTTCTGTAATACCCGGGAAACTCGTTGCGGGAGGAGTCTTACCCTTCTGTAGCGATGCATTCTACCTATTCTACAGCCCCAACTGACTGGACTATATATATATATAAGTTGTAAGTTGGCCGAACTTAGACGAGGGCGACCGGAGGGTTCTCGTATCAATGGCTACAACTCCGAGGTGTTGGGAAAGGCGCTACCACTTTCCCTGAATTGGTCCGTTTGCCATAACCGGGTACAAGTGTTAAGTATTCCTGTATTGTTACACGCCCGTAGTCAAGATTGAACCTGCAACCACTAGATGATTGTCTCCTTAGAAGCTTAAAGAACCAGTCATATAACCGTTACGCTATGTGTCCAGCAAAGAATGGCAATTAAATAATGGAATTGTCTTAAACTGTATCCTGTACTAATACATTCGGAATTAGGTTTTCTTTTAATACCAAAGAAACGATCAATTCGGTACGCTATAAACGATTGATTAAATTCCAATTAAAAGATTAAATTTCTTCATTAAATCATTTATTTAATCCAAGACACAACACCCACTTTCGAAGATCCGTACATTTGAATTCATATCAAAAATATGATTTTCCCCAAATTGCCTGTTACTGCCCAGAACGACTTTGATGTATTTCGCTTATTGATGAAGGAAACCGATTTGTTTTCAAATGAAATCATTATCGACATCTTGTTTATTTACACTCAGAAAATAGTCAGCAAGAATGGACGTAAAGAAAAAGTCAAAGGTCAAAGAAAAAGAAGTTCCACCAAGTTGTTGCTACAGTTTTGGTAACAGAAGTAAAAATTAAGATTAAGAAACTCCCATTCCTCTCAAGGAAATAAAACTAATGCTGTTTTCAAGAAGTGGTTCCATTTTTTTCTTTTTGGCTAACGTTAATCAAGGGGCCTGTAGAGATCACATATTTCTATTTTGTTTAGATTCGTATCCACACGAAACACGCATTTCACTATATGTAGATAAATATATATTTAGAATTTAACAACAAGATACTTGTTGCTTTTCCAATTACAGTGCTCAGCATGAAGAAATGGCGTCATGTAGACGAGTGAAAAATGAATAAACAAAAAAAAAATTTAAAAAAGGAGTTCCATGTACAATTTTGGCGAATATGTCCCTGAGGCAAGAGGAAGCGAGTTATCTCTTTTTTGGCTGTTAGGTACTTTCTGGACATTTTCACAATTCATATGAGATTTTATTTACTGAACAATCGAAAAAGCTAGTGAAAACTGATTTGAATTCGGGGGATACATCATAAGTATATAGAGTGTATTTCTGAATTTAGAAAAAGAGTGAAACTTGGGCACCTTGGTTGGCGTTGTGGTTAACAATCTAGAGCAGCAAACTATTTTAAGTGAGTTTGAGTTTCATTGGCAGGCTCATTTATACGGCCTTGAGCCAACATCTGTGCAAATAGCTTAGAAAATTATAACCATATTTTTTTCTTTGCTTTGATTTTATTCCACATCAACCATTGTAGTTTATTAATGCCTAATCCATTGGGATACATATAAACAGTTCTATTTCAAATAATTCAATTTAGCATAAGTACACTATTTAGTTCTATTTGACCCATAGATAGGACCCTATCCGGTGTTACCACTCCGGACCAGAGTGGACCTAGGAACGATGGCAATGAAGGGCTACTCTGCATTTCACAAAGCTCCAGCATTATTGAAACCTCACCATCAGATTGCTTAGTGTCATAAACAGGACACTCGTTGGTGTGTGTGTCGGGGGGGTCTTACTTCTCTGCAGAGAAGCAGTCAGGGTATTCTGAAGCCCCAGCCGACTGGGCCAAAATTATAACAAGAGTGAAACTTTGATTTCAACTATAAAACAAGATGACAGAAGGCATACGCATTTATTTGTACACACTTAAATAGTTCCAAGTATTGCTTTGTAATGCGAATAATTCAATTTAATATGAGTCATTTGTTTGCACATAGTTAAATGATTTCAGTTATAGATAATGATTAAATAGTTCTATTTGATCTATAGATGGTACTCTCACAGGTTTTACTACTCCGTACTTCGAATTTTGAAAGAAACCATGCTATGCGTCTGATGACTGAGAATACCATATGAAACTAGTAGTAACGCGAAAAAGTGCTCCTACATGAATTTCCCTTTTCGTTCATTTTTCAACGGTTTTAATTCGAGATTTTAGGGTTTTAACACATCTACATGACAATATTTCTTGATGCTGTGCGCCATAATATATATATATATATATATATATATATATATATATATATATATATATATAAAGAAAAGATTTTAGGTTAATGAATGCATATGATATGTTACCAGTTTATTTTTCATCGTTTTTCATGGCATATAAAAAATGTTATAGCATATAAAAGCATCGTTTTTATAGCATATAAACTCTTTAAAAAAACTACCAAAACAACCTTCCTAAAAACTTTTCACAAAATCTTTCTCCTGACGAAGACCTTAGGTCGAAACTTGTTGAGAACAATCGAAAGATAAATAACACTAAAGAAATAATCCTAGTTATCTTCTAAATTTCATTGTCTCTTATATATATATGTGTGTGTGTGTCTGTGTGTGTGTGTGTGTGTGTGTGTGTGTCTGTGTCTGTGTGTGTGTGGGGGGCATTGTGTGGGTGTGGTTTGCAATATTCATAATTATAGTGCTCAATTTCGAGGAAAGAGCTGATGTTTCGAAGTAATGAAAGCTTAGACACAGCATTAACGGTGCTTGCTGACTGCAGATTTTGTGTTTGCAATCATCAGACACACACATATATATATACATATATATATATATAGATAGATATGTGTGTGTGTGTGTGTGTGTGTGTGTGTGTGTGTGTGTGTGTGTGTGTGTGTGTGTGTGTGTGCTTATATCTGCGTGTAATATCTATATACATTCAAATATATGCATACATATATCTATGCATATACATATATATGGTTGGTAGGTTGGTTGGTTGGGTTTTATGGCATTTGTAGGTTATTTCACGCCAAATCCATTTTCATGCGAAAAGTCAGTTCAGTTTCAAATAATTCAGTTTAGCATGAGTACACAGTTTAATTGTCAATAAGTACAATTTATGAAAATAGTTCTATTTCAAACAATTTAGTTTAGTGTAAGTACACAGTTTAAATGTAAGTACAGTTTAATTGTGAAAAACATTTCTATTTTAAGCTATTCAGTTTAGTCAAACAAGTTAGTTTTGCATAAGTATGCCGTTAGTTCTATTTAACCCATAGATAGGGCCCTATCTGGTGCTACCACACCAGGCCAAAGTGGACGTGGAAGCAATGGCAATGAAGGGGTATTCCGTATTCCCCAAAGCCCCAGCATTACAGGAACCTGACCATCAGATTGTTTAGTGTCATATCTAGGACACTCATTGGAGGGGGCTTACCCCTCTGCAGAAAAGCAGTCGGTGTATTCTACAGCCCCAACCGACTGGGAAAGCATATCTATGTAATATGCATATTAATACATATGTACATAGGAATGTACGCTTGTATTTGAACCTTAAAAAACACACACACACACACATATATATATATATATATATATGTGTGTGTGTGTGTGTGTGTGTGTGTGTGTGTGTGTGTGTGTGTGTGTGTTTAAGGTTCTAAAGCGTGTATACATTCATATGTACATGTGTATGAATAAGCATATACAATCATTACACTGTCTTCCGCGTCCTTATTTAAGTTTCTTCGCACAGTTGTTTGTGAAAGACTTCTGAATCAACATGCTGATTTTCCAGGATTATGCACGAATGCTTCTTGTGTTGCTGCAGCAGATCTGCAGGGAATCCGCCTGTTTGTAATCGCCTACTCTTTCGTTTGTAATTCTCAGCAAACTTCTTGAAAATGCGATAAATTGTCAACAGAGAGTTCGGGTCGCAGCTGTTCTGTATATTTGTCACCAACCCGCATGGGTTGACTGCTAGACTCCCTTCTCTCCATGCATCGATCCATTCATTCTCTTTTCTTCGAGTGACAATCTTGTTGCCATTTAAATCTCCTGCAAACAAACAAAAATGGTGATAGCGCCAATAAAAGTGATAATATTTTATTAAAATACCAGGTGAAGATTCCAAGAATGTATTGACAGGAAGGATGAATAGATTGTTTTAATCACTCAGCTTATGAAATAAGGTGCTGATGTTGTAACGTAAAATGCGAATTCGGCTAGCTGAGTTCAATCCCTGGAAGAGACCGTTTGTATTTCACATAGTGCTAATACTCCCGAGAAAGACATGAATCCAACTATTTCCCTCAAGTTATGGGTAAATAGTCGGTGTGACTGGTCTCTTAAAACTAGAATTTAAAACTTAATCAGTTAATTTTATTATCGATCGTTGTTAGAGCCAAATATATAGAACCAAGTATAAAAGAAAGCGGTGCGGATACTTCATTTTTTTTTTCTTCACAGAATGGCTAAAAGACCAGAACCTGTCTCGTTTTGAACCTCTAAAGCAGGTGGGTTCGTTCGTAGCAAATATCGGGCGCATTAAACCTGATAGAACAACATTGCAGACAACATAGCATGCTGTCAACTTACATCATCATATGTGTATGTTTTACAATTCCATTCAACCAACAATAAACAGAACTTTTCTCAAGTATGTAAGTCTCTCACAAACTTTAATAGATCTTAGAAACTTCACACTCACGTACGTCTTATAAAGGAATTTCTACATATAGACGCACTCAGAGTATCGCTTATCGTCGGAAGACATGGAATTGGAAACCAAAATTCAAATCCTGGACGAGGCTGCGTTTCCATTCACGCTAATGCCTTAGGGAAAGGTATGAATTCGTCTGTTCTTCCATCAGCTAACCAGAAAGAATATGGCAGACTGGGTTCTTTAGCCTTGGTTTGGCAACTAATATAAGAGAAGGAAAATTCATATTAGAACCAAATTTACTTCGCTTAGAAATTGACTTCTCACATCCTACTCATGGCGGGGGAGTTGGGTGAATTTCATTCACTGTTTTTCTGTCTCATTTCTTTATGCAGTCGCATTTCTATTTAGTTTTGCCCCGGCAATAAAATTTGTTGTGTTGTACGTATTGTTATTTTTTGTTTTTAAAATATATTCTTGAGAAGATTCTGCATTTATTCTTCAACAAAATGACATCGAACACAAAACCAACTTACATTAAAAGCCTTCAACAAAATTTACAACTCTGCCCTCAATCGCAGTAATATTAACAATTCATTTGAGTCTAGTTTGTCAACCATTGTTCTGTCATATGATCTGGTGCTCAGAATAAGTACTTAGATTTGTATCGAACAAGATCATATTATTCGAGTCACCTGTGGATATTAGTAATAAAGAACCTCAAGACCACTTTTCTAACGACTGAAAGTGTCCATAGTAAATCTCTTGGTGTCTATGTATTTGCTTATTAGACTGCTGACATAATTAGCGAGATTTGTTTATCATAATGGCATAGCTACTTCTTGAAGACTCGAAATAACAACAGAGTGATAATTTAATCTCGTAAACAACGAGATTTGAAAGGAGAGCTTGTTGGACAAGGTGAATGAAAGGGGATCGTGCATCTTGTTGTGACAAAATGTGCAGATGCCTACTTCAATCATGTTAGATGGTCAGAAATTATTAACAACTTTATAATTACACAGAAGGCAACCATTATTATTTGGCATCGCATTTTCTTCTTGTTTTTTAGCCTTCATTTTTTTTTCCGACTTCTCTCTTTGTTTTAACCCTTTCAAATGTTTTTCTCTCCTTCTCTTTTCCTTTCTACTGACGTTGATTTATTTTTCCTTTCTTTTTTTAATCTTATTTGCTCAATTTGGTCGTTTTTTCTTTGTCTTTTTTTTGCTTTTGCTTTTCTACTTTTTTTACTCTTTCCAACCAAGTTTCATATTCTTTATTTCCATCCTTTCTTTTCCTTTTCGATATTGTTTATTTTGTTTGTTTTCTGTTGTTTTTTGCCGTTTTTTTTTAATCTGTACTTTATTTTTTCCCTTTTTCTTTTTGTTTTTGAATATTTTTTTTATTATCCTTTTCTTTTCTTTTATTTTCCTTCTGATATTTTCCGTATTATGGAAGGCCAAATGTAACCTTAATACAGCTTGTTCCTCACACTTGGCTTAAAAAAATACTGACATCCAGATATCCAGCAAGCTCTTTTAATACGGAGTTTAGGTTAGCATAGACCCATAAAAATAGCAATATATATATATATATATATATATATATATATATATATCCACACTGAAGAGTTGTTACACAACGAAACAGTCAGTGATAGATAGATAGATAGATAGATACGTAAATAAATATTTCTGTGTATGGACGTGGGGGTGTTATTGTTCATAGATAACTTCATCAATACAATTTTTTTAATAAAAAAAAACAATTTTACTTCTAAAACAAAGATACCAATATTTTTATCATTTTTAATAGATAGATAGATAGATATTATTAGGTATAATCAGTTTGAAATACTACACCAATGATATGGATTTGTAGTACTCCAAGAACATGTGGAACACACTTATACGGAAAGTTTTAAGAGAAAATGACTCTCCAACAAGACAGAAATGAAAGACTATAACGTCGAAGTGTATGGTAATAAATTATAGCTAATATCAGATTTGATTGTACAATTTTCCACTAGAATTATTAAAGTATTTTGATTTAAAAGAAAAAACATTACAATAAATTGGTAAGGGTGAACTTATTTATGAACATGAATATATATATTGATAGACAAAGAAAATAGAAACATACTGTTCACTGTGTCTTTGTCCTCCCCACCTGTAGTTATACTCCCAGCTAGATAATACATGAGTGACGTTTACAGGTAGTGTAGCTGTGATAGCCATAAGCCAAGTACTCATTTTTTCTAGGGTCACAATCGCAAAAGTATATCGGGAATACTTGACCAAAAGTGCTCCATTATTGACACCACGATATCGGTTACTGTGCTTCACCTGGATCAAAGACATTGCTAGAGAACTGCCAAAGACCGGTGCTATGTATTCGTTGAAATAGAGGATTTTCTTGAAGAACTTTTTGTCATAACCTCTTTAGATAAAAGCTCTTTCGCACAGGACGCAGGTACGAAGCTTTATGTGCATATTAATGTACTACATGTCTCAGGGAGTGAACTGATGAATCTTAGAGAATCAAACGAGTTTTAGTAGCAATTTTATCCTCTTGTCCATACGCCATTCAAAATTCTTTGAAGAAGGCGGAAGAAATGTTGTAATAAAGTAAATTGGATATTATGTTAGGTAAGTCCTCATTGCGTTGTGGTTAACCTGCTGGACTGTGAAATGGGAGTTAGCAAGTTCGAAATCCAGTAACGCTATTACGTTCACTTTAGGAATAATACTCTTGGGAAAGGTAGGAACCACTTTATCCCACCCACCCCGGCTCTGGGTTAAATAGCACCACAACTGTTCTTCTACAAGGATGAATTTAGCATTAGATAACCCGAGAAGACTGATATGCCATTAAGCAAAAGAAACCAAACTATTTGTTCTTAAAAATCAATGTAAGATCTCATTTTTTTTAAAAATTCAAATAAAAAGCATCATGTTTGTTTTCTTTCGTTTTGTTTTGTTTTTTGTTTTTGTTTTTTTGTTTTGTTTTGTTTTGTTGTTTGTTTGTTTTTTTTTTTTAGGGGGGGTCTTTTTTTCGGGTTATTTTTTTAAATATTTTCATCAGAGATAATGGCATTTGAAGTGCGATAATATAACACTGTTAAGATGAATATTTGAAAGAATTCTCGAACAAATTGACTTCTTATTTGAATTTCTCCATGTTAGAAGTGTTATTATTTAGCATGATTTAAATTTTCTATCTTTTAGGAAGGTTTCAAGTGTCCGCATATTTGACATCAGATAGGTAATCCTTTTTACATACTTAATGATATTAGCAAAATCTTTTGGCAAATCAATTCTACAATTTCAATAAATTTCAAAATCCTTGGACAATTACTGTTAATTAGAATAACATTTGAATAAATCGTTTCTTTATTTTGACATTTACTCTATATTACATCCCATTAGCGTAGTGGGTAGAGTGTTCACCAATGACCTGCGAGACCTGGGTTCAATCCCCGATCGTGTCACACCAAAGATTTTTAAAATGATACTTGATATCTCCTTGCTTAACTCTCAGCAATATAAGGTACGTATCAAGGGTAAAGTAGAGCAATCCAGGGAAAGGAGTAGCGCCCTCCTCTACATCTTCGTGTAGTAGCTATTGAAAAGGGAGCCTTCTGGTTGCCCTCGACTACGGTCACCAGCTTTACTTTTACATGTCAATAAATCGGATGATTTTGACCAATATTGTATATTAAATATCAATAATTCAATCGATTTTGATCTGAACTGTATATTAAATATCAATAATTCGGTTGATTTTGACCGGTTCTGTATATTAGATATCTATAATTTGTCCATAAATTTAAAATCTTTGATTAAGGTGGTTGAAAATCTGATATCTTTACAAAGGATATAATCCTTTGGAATGTTCGAGAGAAAAACACTGGGAAGAATTGCAAACTGATACTTAATATATATATATATATATATATATATATATATATATATATATATATATATATATATATAAGCGTTTTGTTTGAATCTAAGTGGTACAACGATACAGTAGTACTGACTCGGCTACAGCTTGGAAACATTCCCGTTTTATTTTATCAGGGCGATTAGATTACCATATGGTTGATAATGAGTCAATATCAGTCCACGCTTCACCTATGCATATGTTGACATCACTTTCATTTGATGAGATATGACTACCGAGGTATATGAAGTGGTCTAACGATTTCAGAGGCTTAGCACTTAATGAGCAAAACAGAAATTATACAAGAATGAAACTTGGTGGTTTGAACAGAACCAAATTCTGGAAGAAGCACAAAAAAAAAAAAATGAAAAATATCTCCATGGTCACTTACCTCCCATCTCGTAGAATACATCGACTGCATCTCTACAGAAGTTTTACACTCCACCAACGAGTGTCCTGGATATGACATAAAACAATCTGATGGTGAGGCTCGAGTATGCAGGAGCTTTCGGGAATGCTGTGTACTCCTTCATTGCCATCGGTCCCAGGTCCACTTAGGCCCGGAGTGGTAGCACCTGATAGGGTCCTATCTATTGGCCAAATAGAATTGAAAACAAATGACATGCTAAATTGAATTGTTAGAAATAGAACTGTTATATCATTGAACTGGGTGTAAACAAATGACTTATGTTTAATTCAATTGTTAGTAATACATAGCAATATTTGGAACCATTTAACTTCGTTGACATATGCTAAACTAAGTTTTTAGAAATAGAACTGTTTGATCATTTAACTATCTACGAAATATATTTACAAATCATATATTTGATATGTAAAAAAAGGATTTGGTATCAAATGAACAATAATAGTTGATGTGCCATAAAACCAAATCGAACCAGGAAAAAAAAAAGTCGGACACGTTATCATAAATATAAGTAAGTAAGTAAGTAAGTAAGTAAAGTTGGCGACCGTAGTCGAGGGCAACCCGAAGGCTCCCTTTTCAATAGCTACTACACCTAGGTGTAGGGGAGGGTGCCACTCCTTTCCCTGGATTCCTTCACTTTACCCTCAATACACACCTTATATTGCCGACTGTTAAGCAAGGAGATATCGAGTACCATTTTTAAAGTCATTGGTATAACACCACCTGGAATTTAACCTGGTTCTCCCGGACCATAGGCGAACACTCTACCAACTAGGCCAAATATATCCTTTTCATTTTATTATCAATTTCGCAACTTTTATCTCAACCAGTCACAAAAACAAGAATACGTGGACTGGTATTCTCCAATTAATGAAAGAAAGATCTTTTACTTCAAAATCGGAGCCTACACTAAATGAAGGGCTTTTTCGCAAAATGTGCAAAGCAGTTAACCCTGTGAAGAAAAAAATCGCTACCTTTGTTGAGTTATGCAGAAGGTTACCCAGAAAAAATCCTGAGTTGAAAAAAAGCGATTGGACACAATTTTACAGAAAAACCGAGCCCAGACCCCACTCCCCGAAAAAGTACCCCAGTAGGTTGGGACAGTTGAATACACCGACTGCATCTCTGCAGAGGGATAAGAACTCCTAACGAGTGTCCTGATAATGATACTAAACTGCATCTGATGGTGAGGTTCCGGTAATTCTGGAGCTTTGGGTAATGTGGAGTACCGCTTCATTACTATTACTCCCCGGTTCACTCGGACCCGAATTGGTAGAACTGATTAGGGTTCAATCTATGACTCAAATATAATCATTTACTTGAAACCATTCAACCGTGTTCAAACAAATAAATTCTGGCACGTTTAAAATAATACAACCTACCAACTATTCGCTTACAAATCATACATATATTATATATATGTATAAACAGGATATGATATTAAGTAACCCATAACGTTTGATATACTATAAAACTAAATAAAAAAAATGCTTTCTATACGGAGAGATTAAGACAGTTTGCTCAGGATTATAATGGTTTGATTTTTCACATTATGGTGTTTACTGAGCGACATAATCTGTGATGCGAACTGAGATTCATTGAAGTTTTGAAATGTTTCCCAAAATGTTTGCAATCAATCAGGTATTTTTGTCATTGTCGAAGGAGGAATATCAAAATCTCTGCCCTCAAATCCCTGCTGGAAAATTATTTCAGAATTCTTTAGTTTTTGTTTTTGTTTGGCTTGTTTTTGTTTTGTCTTTGTTTTTGTTTTTGATTTTTTTTTTCTTACGCCAGTTGTATGATTGAAATCGCACTTCAATCGTATCAGCTTCTATTTTTGAATTTTCTCCTTCTGGCAGTGATTCTTTTTTTTTTTTTTTTTACTGCTTCATCTAAGGAATCATTTTACTCTTAGGCAAATTTTGCTTTCATGTTTTTTTAAGGAACTATCAGAGATCCTTTTTTATTATTTGACGGAAATGACAACTGAATATTCAGCTTTGTTTTGTTTAATCATGTGTATTCTGGGCAGATAACGTCAAAGATATTTAAAAAAAAAAAAAAAAAAAAAAGAAAAAGAAAAAAGGGAAAAAAAGGAAAAAAAAAAGAAAAAAGGTTGTTACGTCTTGTTATTGTTTTCTCCCATTTTGTCAATTCAACACTTGGGGTAGGGTGGAGCTTTTACGTTGGAATAAACATTTTTCCCCATTTTGGGATATTGTCACAATGTCGTATATAGAATGACTTCGAGTCATGTAAAGACGTTTTGCAAAAAATAGTTTTATGTTTGAAAACTATTCCGCTATCATCTGATTGACAGGAATGTTTATTGCCCTATCGGATGGGGGTTAAACTACACTGACTGCATCCACACCATCCCACATCAAAAAAGGGTGTCCAGAGTAGGACACTAAACTGCATCTGATGGTGAGGCTCCAGTTCTGGAGAACTCAAAAGTGTAGAGTACTTCTTCATTACTATTACTTCCAGGTCCACTTTGAACAGGAGTGTTGATCATCATCCTCATCATCAAGTCGCGCTGCTAGCACGGATTTCCCTGACTCTCTCTCTCTCTCTCCCTCTCTCTCTCTCTCTCTCTCTCTCTCTCTCTCTCTCTCTCTCTGTAGAGATTCCAAACTACATCCAGTGTTCGTACAGAGTTGATATAGATAAGTTCTTGCTGGTCGGTCAATTATTCGTATTACATAGGAATACTTGAAATATCTATGACAATAAATAGATATCAGATTGGAAAGAATGTAATGTCTGACTTTAGTGTATATATTATGAAGGAAAAATGAAATATACGATTGAACACCAGCTGGTCTCATATTTTGCATCAAAATCTAAAGGATTTTACAAACGTAGCATCTATAAGCTTGTTGATTGATGGAATGAGTTTCTAGGAAGCAATAGAGGTTTTACTTAATGATTAAATATTTCTATAGACATACGTAGTTCATTTATAATATATACTCTAAAATAGGGCATTATATTCATTCTGATCTGATAGATAGATAGATAGATAGATAACAGACTGAGATAGATAGATAGATAGATAGATAGATATATAGATAGATATATAGATAGATAGATAGATAGAAAAAGAACAGACTGAGATAGATAGATAGATAGATAGATAGATAGATAGATAGATAGATAGATAGATAGATAGAAAAAAAACAGACTGAGATAGATAGATAGATAGCACCATATAGAATAAATACGCAATAAGTAGATAAGATGTCAGGTTGGAACGAATGTAATATCTGACTTTCGAGTAGACATTATTAATGAAAATTATTCTTATTCAATCGGAATACTTGATACCATAAAACTAAATTTTCTGAAAATTATTGGTATTAATCCATCAATCTAAATACGATCACAGAATTCTGTTGCGAATAGAAAATATAAAAGAAATTTTGAAGGATAAAATTTGTAAAATAAAGAGATTATGAAGGATAGAATTTGTAATATAAAATAATTTTTGAGAGAGATAAAATAAAATTGGCAATATAAAAGAAATTAGTGAGAGAATATAATTTGATACGAACAGAGTGACACTAAAGCCAAGTTTAATGTTTAACTAGTTGATGTTTTTAAGGGGGCTTTAGTGTGCAATATCCTATTTACCAACCCCTCCGCTCGGACAGGATATGACACAAGGTCAATTTTTAAGCGGAGTTTAACAGGTTTGAATTCAGAGTTTTTCCTTCTCCTAGACTAGTTGCCTCACCAAGGCTGAAGAACCTAGTCTATCCTACTATTTACCCATAGCTGGAGGGAGAATAATTAGATTCATACCTTTCCCAAGGGTATTAGTGCTATGTGAAATGCAATCAGTCTCGTCCAGGATTTGAACTCGTGTCGCCGTGTTCATTTCCTACGACGACAACCATTACACCACCGGCACCTCCTCTAGAGAAGCGTTGATACTCCTCAGTATCGAAAGGACTATGCTTTTAAAATATAAGCATTGCCAGTGTTAGTCCGGGCCCGCATTCAAAGCGAGATAAGCTAGTAACATACCTCTGTTAACATATCCTTGTACGTCTGATAAAAAAATGTTTTCATTGTGATTAGAGTTAATATTCCAATAAACCACACAGGTAATATTACAATGGTAGATAAAAGGACGAACGGTTAGTGACTTGAAGGTGGACTCATACAGGCAAACAAAAAACAGAGAGGAATGACAAGTCCCCAAACCAGCAACCTCAAAACAAAATACTTAAGGATTAAATAATTAAGTTTTTTTTTTAAGGAGTTGTTGTTGTCGCTGACGTCATGGTTGTTATTGTTAATTTAGCTCTCCAAAAAGAATCGACAGAAATTAATCTGCATAACACCCTCATTAATAATAACGAGCCATCTCACTGTTTCTGATGAGCGCCCTGTGTGCTACTTGATGTTGTCTCTTTATCTAATGGCACATCAAATTTCGTGGGCTACTTAATGCCAAAGACATTTTTGCAGAAAAATAGTAGTAGTAGTAGTATGTAACCAATAACTGGCGAGGAATAAAGGATATTATACCTTTCCCAAGGGCATTAGTCCAAAGTGAACGTAAAAGCGCGACTCAAGTTCGAATTAGTTTACTTCGATGTCAAAGTCCACTACGTTAACCACTACGCCCCTGGAACTCCCAACTATAGTTAACGAGCCAGGCTAATAAACCGTTGCTTGTGATTTTCAGGTTCACTGGGTGCCAAAAAAGTTCTTGTCTTGTGCCAAACTAAGTTAAGCTGAACAAATGCAATTTCAGTTGTTCGGACGATGGGAAAATCCTGTGAAGATATCGGACGAAACAGAGATAAAAACAATAAGGATAAGGACATTCGTCTGAACAACTCAATGAATAACGAGGTGTCCTCGTGGTGTAATGTTTAAAGCGATGGATTACGGAATCGTAGAAAGCGAGTTCGTACACCAGTCGCGCTATTACGTTCACTTTCGGGCAAATACCCTTGGGAAAGTTATGAACCCCTTATCCTCCCGGCTATTACCACTACTGTTCTTCTAGAAGAATGGCTTTGGCATTATATAACCAACAAAGGTTGATATGCCATTAAAACAAAGAAACCAAACGAAACCAATCAATGAATAAAGATGGTGATTTATTCCAGGATTTCATATTGTGAGGAAAGTTGAAGCACACATCGGTCTAAATATATGCATTTCCTCAACCCTTCCTCTATGGAAAAAAATGCGACACAAGGTCAATATTTAAGTGAAGTACTGCTGGTTTGAATTCATTTTTCTAGAGTCGTTGCCTATAGAAAGCAAAAAAAAAACAGTCTGCCCTTCTATAGCTGGAAGAAAGGAAAAATATGGATTTATGCTTTTTCCGTGGGCATTATCGCAAAGTAAAACACACGCAGCCCGAGTTCGAACTCTGGTCGCTGATTCCATTTCTCACAACGATAATCGTTACACTAAGGGCGCTTCGATGTAGTGTTATAAACAGGAATAGGGATAACAATATGAAGTACTCGTGTAATAATAACAACGATATATTTGATTTATTTTTTGGGCATTTAACGTATTTATTTCAGATTTTTTTAAATTTCATTTGATAAAAAATTTCATGAAAGATGCAATGACCGCTTTTAATTTTGGTGACAAAATATTTATTTGATTTAAAGCACATTTGAATTGAATTATAAAATTGACTTTTGGGAGGGTTGTTTTTTCTTTGGGGTTTTTTTGGGGCGGGGAGGTTGTTTTTTGAAGCCGTCAGCATAAAGCATGAATGCCATCTTGGATTAAAACTGAGTTTCCCAAAAAAAAACGTTTTTTCAACGAATCCTAAAATATCTTTTTTAATAAAATATTTTTAAAAGATTTACTTCAAATAGGAAGCAGAATTGGATTTTGTTTTTCGTCAAAATATTTTAAAGTTTTCCTTTTTTTTTTTTTGCTTTATTTATCGTATTTTTTTATTTATCTGTTTATTTATCATTATTGTTTTATTTTATTTTATTAATTTGTTTATTTTAGTGAGCTAAAAATACTGCCTAAATTTCCCTTCGGACACAGATCAGGTAAAAAAATAGATATTTTTTTCTTATTATTTTTTTTCTTTTTCTTTATTTCTATAACTTAGGTTTTGTTGATATTTTTTTTAAATTTATATTATTGTTGAAATAATTTTCGATTTAGTTTTAATCAAATATCGATGACAAAATTAATTCAGCTTTTATAAGAATTTATTTTGGGATTGTAACATATTCATATTTTTGGTTTCTGTTTTCTTAATGGCATACCAGCATTCGTGGGTAAGTAAGGGCATAAGTGTTCTCGAAAAACACTAGTGGTACAATTTAACCCATGGCTGTAGGAATGTGTAAACTTTGGAATGAAATTGGAAGGTATGAGAAAGAAGTTTCGATGATCAGATTTCCATATTTTTCAAGTGGTCAATTTTATTAGAAGGCAAATAAATTTATCGATAAAAATAAATACAGAATGCACCTCAGCACAACGACTGAGCAAAGAAAGAGTTTTAATCCACGAGTCCCCAGCAGTCGACTTATGTTCAGGTTTTTACAACATCTCACTTTACCATAGCAAATGATTTTATTTACTATTAGAAATAAACAAGAGAAAATAAATAAAAGAAACTGATACAATTATAAATTTTTTTTTTTTAAGATTTAGCATACCTGCCCTTTCCCTAAATTATCCTAGATCTATCTCTGACAGAGGAAAATTTCGTTTTTGTTTATAAATTCAATTAGATTCTGATGCCACTAGACCATTCATCATCATCATATCGCGCTGGTAGCACGGATATCCCTGACCCTCTCTCGCCACTCCTCCCAATCGTTCATCGCCCTAGGTAGGTCTTCAGGACAACATCCCGTATCCTCACATAGCTGCTGAATGTATGTTCGTGCTGGTCGTCCTGCTTTTGCACGGCCATGTGTGGAGGTCCATAAGAGTACATGTCTTATGAGTTCGTCCCTGCTTCTCCAGCAGTGTCCTGCATGCCTGGAATCTGATTTCAAAAAATAGCTTCTTTTTCTTTATATACACGATATACACCATTGTTGTGTTACTGGAGTAGGTTATTGAAATAATAACTAGAATCGTAAATTTCAATGAAAGGGTTTATTTTACCAGACGTACTATGATGTGTTAACAGGTGTATATTACTCACAAGTCTCGCCAGGAATACGGGCCCCTGGCCGACACCGTAAAACGTCCAACCTCTACAGAACGGTATCATCTCTTCTCTACACCATATACATGCGGGGACCTCTCTCAATGCGGCCAAGACATACCGCTCTTATCGCTTTTGAACTTGCCAGGTACAAAATCGACATTGCCACCCGCAGTGAAACCAGGCTAGCAGGCAAGGGAGAGCTGACCGAGAAGAGTTCAGGCTATTCTTTTTTTCTGGAGCTGACGTGCACTCGATGATAAACGCGAAGCTGGAGTGGGTAATGCCATCTGCACTTCACTCGTAGGCAAATTAACCTGACCCCCGAAAGGAGTGAATGACCGCCTCATGACGATGTGACTTCCGCTTTATCACAGGAAAAAGTTCACTACCATCATCAGTGCCTATGCACCCATTATGATCAACACAGACGAGACAAAAAACAAGTTGTATGAATACTTTGAATATGTTATCTCTGCTGTTCCCGATGCTGACAAGCTCTTCATTCTTGGTGATTTTGATGCAAGAGTTGGACAAGACAGCGCCTCCTGGGAAAGGAGTACTGGGTAAACACGGGACCAAAAATGCAACAACAACGGCCTACTGTTTCTTCAGACACGCACCAAGCATAATCTTTTAATCACCAACACCCTATTCAGACTCCCTATTTGAACAAGACATCCTGGATGCACCCCCTCTCAAAGCACTGGCATCTGATCAACTATGTCATTATGAGCCAGAGAGATAGGCGGGATTTGAGAGTCACCAAGACCGTTTGTGGCGCAGAATGTTAGACAGATCATCACCTAATCATTTCTAAACTAAGCATCAGAGTCCAACCTAAAGCAAGACCACAGTTCAAAAAAGCACCAAACTTAAAGACGTTCCAACCAAGAAATCGTTTGTTGGGGCCTTAGATGAACGGCTCGATGCCATCCTTTTGGACGAACAAGATGTAGAAGCAACGTGGATCAGTCAACGGGACATCGTATGTAGCACAGTTCGGGAGTGTTTTGGACCATCTACCAGAAGATACAGTGACTGGTTCGACAAGAACCATGCCGAGATCATAGAACTCATAAGGAAGAAGCATGCAGCCCACATCGCACACCTCTATGATCCTCAGTGTACTACAAAAAAAGACGCTCTAAGGAACATCCACGGCACCGTTCAGCTCAAGCTGCGCGAAATGCCAGATTCCTGGCTGAGCGCTACAGCTGATGAAATCCAAGGTTACGCAGACAAGAATGACATAAAAACTTTTACAGTTATCTGAAGGAAGTCTACGGTCTCACCAGTGCCGACTCATCTCTGCTTCTGAGTGCAGATTAAACCAAGCTCATATCAGAGAAGAACAATATCCTGGAGAGGGGTAGCTGAGCATTTCGATGGTGTACTAAACAGGCAATATTCTATCAACGACAAGGCCATTGAACGACTGCCATATGTCCCGGTGAACGAGTCACTCGATGTCACTCCAACCCTCGGGGAAGTTAAAATAGTGATCCGTCAACTATCCAGCGGCAAAGCACCCGGATCTGACTCAATTCCTGCGGAAATCTATAAGAAAGGTGGATCAGCGCTGATGAGTAAACTTCTAACCCTCGTTCAGCTGATATGGGTGAAAAAACAACTACCGCAGGACCTCAAAGACGTTTTCATCATCCATATTTACAAACGGAAAGGGAACCGACAAGCATGCAATAATCACAGCGGAATTTCCTTACTTTCAATTTCAGGCAAGATCCTTGCTAAAGTCCTTCTAAATCGCCTCAACAACCATTTTGAACATGAACTCTTACCGGAGAGTCAATGTGGCTTCCGTAAAGAATGTGGGACTAACCTGGTGTTTGCTGCAAGAGAAGTGTCAGGAAAAAAACACTGACCTCATCTCGACTTAGGTTTATCTGACCATTTGTCACGGTCAGCAAAGACAGCTTTTGGAGAATCATGGCAAAATACTGCTACCACGAAAAACTCATCACCATCTTTAGACAATTTCATGTCGGCATGCATTCAAGGGAGTAAGACAACGAGGAAAATTGCACAGCTTTTCCCGTCACAAATAGGGTTAAGCAGGGATGTGTCCTGGTCCCCACTCTTCAACCTGAGAAGGCTTCAAGCAAAGACCAAGGTGAAAACTGATATCGTCAATGAGTTTCTGTTCGCTGACGACTGTGCACTGAACGCTACTACCAAGGCCAACATGCAAAACATTGTTGACAAGTTGTCAATGGCCTGTGACAATTTTGGCCTTACCATCAGCACCAAAAAGACAGAAGTGATGCACCAGCTAGCGCCGGGAAAACCGTAAGTCGAGCCAAACATCACCATCAAGGAACAACGACTGAAGGTGGTAGAAAAGTTCACCTACCTCGACAGCACCCCCTCTGTCTATCGTTATGGATGACGAGGTGAACACCAGACTCACAAACGCGAGTGCAGCCTCTGGCCGACTCAATCGGAATGTGTGGAAACGAAGAGGCATCTCAGAGGCAACCAAATCAAGGTAAACCGAGCTGTTGTTCTTACCACCCTCCTTTATGGCTGTGAAACGTGGACAACTTATCAACGGCATATAAAGAAGCTAAACCACTTTCACACGACCTGTCTAAGGAAGATTCTCAGCATCACAGGGCAAAAACACATCCACGACACCGAAGTTTTGACTCTGGCTTCTCTTCCCGGCATCTACACCATCTTGATGCAATCACAGCTTCGTTGGACCGGTCACGTCAGCATAAAAGATTGCCACCTCTCCAAGAAACTGCTCTATGGCAAACTGTCTCTGAGCAAGCGCTCCCAAAGAGGCCAGAAAAAGCGCTTCAAAGACACCCAGAAGGTCTCCATGTAATATTTCATTATCGCCCCTAGTTCTCTGGAATATGTGGCGCAGGACAGAGACAAGTGGCGTGAAGTTGTCAAACATGGAGTGAAAGTCTGTGAAACCAGAAGAAACGTGGCAACTGAACTGCACAGAAAACTTAGAAAAGGCAGTGTCACATCAGCTTCTTCCGCCACCATTCCTTGTTTTCACTGCCCGAGACTCTTCCACGCACAGTTTGGTCTCATTAGCCATCTGTGCACTCATGGATGCCTTCCTCAATCATAAGGTTGATCAGATGGTTCTCGTCAATTACGATGGACAAAGAAGAAATCCTCAGTTAAAGAGAACCAGTGATCTATCAATATATATATATATATATATATATATATATATATATATATATATATACGGCTTTATAAAGCGTGTACATTTTAAAATACTTTCAAATTTTAAAAAAGGGAACCCTTCGTTTCGATCACGTCTCATCAGAGAAAAACACGGTGATATAGACTGGTGATGATTACATAGACAACTGAAAGTGACCGTCAAAATATAAGAGCGATGAAGGAATATTACACATTACCCAGGTCTCGAAAACTGAAGATGAAGTTGCAGTTCTCAGGACACCACTCTTTTAGGGGTACAAACCCTTCAGCAGGGGATACAGTCAGCGTATTCTAAGATCCGTCAACAGGGCGATACAATCGCAAAGTAAGGCATACGACCTGTAGTTTTGAAAATCTATATTCATATCTTATACGGAATTAACTTATGAATTTTTTTAAAAGTAGACCGACGAACGAAATGAATTGAAGAGATAAATACAGGGCAATAGACCGAGTAAAAGTTATGCAAAAATAGTTTCGAGTTATTTATTATGATGATAAGAGAATCACATTCATATATATATATACATATATATATATATAGTTTGGTAGGTAATTTCCTACTCGTTTAAGTAATTTAGTTTTGCTTTACTTAGTATATTAAGCAATTTTACGTGTTAGCTTTGGTAACTCTGCCGGTATTTTTTCTTTTGGCTTGGCATTGCGGTACTGGTGGATTATTTTCAAACAGTATGGATGTTTTTAGTTGTTGTTTTTTTTTATATCGGTTGGTAATAAAATTCTTTATTTACACCACACAGTAGAATACGCCGACAGCATCTCTGCAGAGGGGTAAGACTCCCCCAACGAGTGTCCAAGATATGACATAAAACAATCTGATGGTGATGTTCCAGTAATACTGGAGCTTTGGGGAATGCAGAGTACCCTCTATTATCATTGCTCCCAAGTTTTCTGAAGTGGTAGCACCTGACAGAGTCCTATCTATAAGTCAAATAGAACTAAACAGTGTCCTTATACTAAACTGAATAGCTTGTAATAGAACTGTTTTTACATTTAATTGCGTATAAACAAGAAACTGTTCTTATACTAAACTGAATTGTTTATTGAAATTAATTGTATTTTCATTTAGCTGTGTCTTTAAACTGCGTACTTATACGAAACTAAACAATCTGAAATTAACTGTTTTGACATTTAACTGTGTAAACAAAAAAAACTATACTTTTACTAAACTGAATTATTTGAAATAAAACTGTTTATATGTATAAAAATGAATTTGGCATTAAATAACCTACAATGGTTGATATACCATAAAACCAAAACAAACCTTTATTTACAAACGGTATTATCTGTTTTTTTTTTCTCGCCACCAGAGTTACACAGAGAAACAGTTGCAAAAATTAAGATATATTATATTTCTTGTTTAGTTGTATCTTACGTTTTTTGTATGTTGTTTTTGTGGAGTGTTGGTGAGTGGAGGGGTTGTTTTCTTTTTGCACATGGTCATATGATATCAAATGTTCCTATCTAACACAAAATATCTTGCACACGGTTCTACGGTTCGGTTCGATTTCTTTGTTTAATGGCAGATCAACATTCGTGGATTAATTAATGCCAAAGCCAGCCTTGCAGAACAGCAGTGGTACTGTTTAACCAACAGCTGTGGTAGTTATATAGTTTCAAGTTACTAATAATAATCCTTACAAAATACTCATAGACTCAAGTAACCATCTTTAATACAAATAATGGTATTAAGTATTCCTATCAAATATTAATCATTTTCAAACATGTCTATTTGACCCAGAGATAGAACTTCAACGACCCAGAGTTTAAAAACTTGAGTATCACCATCGGAAGCAGTTTAGTGCAACGGGTACAAAAGGTTTTTTTTTGGTGGGGGGGTTGCGGCGGGGTCTTACTCCTCAGTAGGAAATACAGTTAGCGTATTCTAAGATTTTCAAACAGCTCAAAATAGAATTTAGTGTTTCGTACTTGAATGGTTGTTCTGTTAGTAGAGCCCACTTTCCCAACAATACAACATGCTTCGTTGTTTTTTTTTTTTGTTTTTTTAATTACTCTATCTGAACTGTTACATTTTCATCTTTGCTTTCAGGGACTGAGATTAATTTGCCAAACGTTCCCTCTGATATATCCTTTCCTGATTTTTTCACTGATGGTCCAATTTTATTGAATCCAACTCCAATATTCTGAGATATTTAACGTAAATACCTCAAAGATCAAATTTAAATCTATTGCACAATTGTAAATGCAAGTCGTGTCTAATCTTGTACTTCTTTTGGATTAGTTTACTGCATTCGTTTATGTGATTGTATCATCTTTATCACTATATAACCGACACTTGCTAATTTGTTACGTATTTATTATAATTATTATTGATCATTTTTAAGTGATTTAATAGTACTTATTATTGGATGTTGATTATTCTGTATAGATAAAAAAAAATGCAAATTATCAAATATATAAGTAAAGAGTAATAGAACGAAACAGATAATTGAACTGTAATCAAACAATACCGAATTTTGGATTATTGAAAATGCATTTTGTTCTCCAAAATGATTCGACTTAGTAACGATGATGACTGAGAAGAAGAAGAAGAAGAAGAAGAAGAAGAAGAAGAAGAAGAAGAAGAAGAAGAAGAAGAAGAAGAAGAAGAAGAAGAAATATATTTATTTAATATAAATTTGATGATATTCTGCACACGAACTGTCCACCGTCCTTATAATGTCTATAATCTTTATTTCTTTTGGCCATAGACGACCTTGAACACAAAGGAAGTGGCCACGTTCTGGAAGCTGTCACTACGGTTGAAGTCTCGTGCCACAAGCACTGTGTATCTTTTAATTTTCTCTCAGACTGAAACCTGCCATAATAAGTCTCTTTATATGTCTGAAGAACAAATGAGAATATCAAAATTTGACGCATGCCACATGACATTACATTAGGCCGTCTTCCATTGATTATATTGGTTGACTGATTGATTCGAGATATTTTATGTCAAGTGGTTAGAGAATTGCATTTTTGTGTGTTTATTTATATATTTTTGTGTTGTTTTTTCAGGACTGTTTACCCATTGTTATATGATATCGAGTATTTCAATCTGATTAAAGTAATTTACATAAAGTTGCATGGTTTCAAGTATTCCTACCAAATACCTATAATCATAAAAGGTCAAGTAATTATTCCTATTTAAGAATAATCATTTGTTTGTACCCAGTTCTATGGCATCATGTAACTAACAGTAATCCTTGGTAAACAATTATCATCATCATCATATCGTGCTGGCAGCACGGATATCCCTGACCCTCTCTCGCCACTCCTCCCTATCGTTCATCGCCCTAGGCAGGTCTTCAGGACAACAACCTGTATCCTCACATAGCTGCAGAAAGTACGTTCGTGCTGGTCGTCCTGCTTTTGCGCGGTCATGTGTGGGGATCCATAAGAGTACATCTCTTATGAGTTCATCTCTGCTTCTCCAGCAATGTCCTGCATGTCTGGTTCGTCTAACTTGAATAGTTTTCGTGATAGGGGGCAGGTGGCCGTACAGTTGGTGTCTTGTGGGGTGTTGCTGCCAGGACTTGTTCAGGATTGCACGCAGCATTCTTGTGTAATTGCCATCTAGTTTCTTCTCGAGCCGTTTTGTTAGCGTCCATGTAGTGCATCCATATAGCAGTATCGATGTGACCGCTGCCTAGAAGAAACTGCGTTTCATTTAGCTTCAAATAATTATTCTTAATACAATTATTTTGCTTTTATCCTCCGTTAATACACGTCCTGGCTTTTCCAATCTATCCCTTTCTTAGGTAAATTAGTTCTAGATAGCTACAAAATATCAAATTTTAGTTGATTTTCTCTCCTCACATATTTATACCTCCTTGAGGCCCATGAATTAAATTCTAATTCATCCTCATGAACAATACGTTCATATTCATGTTACCTTCCTTTCCTCCACTTTTTTCCAAAAATATTTTAACTATCCTTGTTTTTATCATCTTCCGTCATATCCCTGAGAGACCCAACAACTTTCAAACATCAGTCAACGTGCCAACTACGTAATGATATTTTCAAAAATAAGAACGCTGAATATATTCTTTTGAATCTTTCTTTTTATATACACTTTCTTTTCTCCTGTTATTTCATCAAATATCCATCGTTATTTTAACATTTTCATTAATCAAAAGTCCTGAAGAAGGTTATTTTAACCGAGACATTCAACGTCAACTTTCTTTATAAATTCATCAAATTTTGATTATTTTGTTTGTTCTTCTTTTCTTTACAAATTCTTCTATAATTATATGGTTTGAAGTATTCCTGTCGAATACAAGTTATTTTCAAGCAGGTCTATTTGACTCATATATATGCCCTAAAAAGTATGAATTTTTGATCCATACATTGTCCAATACAAATGGTTAACTATTTCACTCTTATATAGTCCCCTGACAAGTATTACTTTTTGACTTATATGCAGTCCCCGAACAAATATTTCTATCTGATTCATATATGGGCCCTAAAAAGTATTACTATTTGACTCATATATGGTTCCCTAACAACTAATACTGTTTTTTTTTTTATATGGTCTCTGAATAAGTATTACTATTTCACTCATATATGGCCCCAAACAAGCAATACGATTTATTCATATATAACAAGTATTCATCGTTGATTCGTATATAGTCCCCGAACAAAAATTACTTTTTCACGCATATATGGCCCCTAACAAATAATATTATTTGACTCATAAATGGTCCCCAAACAAGTATTCCTATTTGACTTGTGTATAGTCCCCTAACAAGTATTACAATTTTACTCGTATATAGTGCCCGAACAAGTATTACTATTTAACTCATATCTGTTCCCTAACAAGTAATACTATTTGATTCATATATATTCCTCAAAGAAGTATTGCTATTTCAGTCATATATGGCTCTTAACAAGTAATACAATTTGACTCATATATCGTCCCCTAACAAGTAATACGATTTGACTCATATATGGTCCCTAAAAAGTATTACTCTTTGATTCATATATGGTCCCCTTAACAAGTATTACTATTCCAGGTCAGAATGGACTCGAGAGTATTAGCAATGAAGAAGGTTCCATACTCCTCAGATCTCCAGAATTAAATCCTCTCTATCAGATGGAGTTTAGTGTCATACCGAGGACCTCCGTATTTGGAGGGAGTCTTACCACTCCGCAGAGATTACAGTTAGGGTATTCTAAACCTCACCGAAAAAGTGAGGCTTTTTGTGCTATAATCTGAATTTTAACAGATTTACTTAATGATAGATGTTAACAGTAACCGTGTGCCTAGCTAAAGTCTAATTGGATCGTGCAGCTACGCCTGTTTGATTTTAGAGAGGCTTCGACACCCTTCAAGTTCACTCTCGACCGTGTCCTACATTTGTAAAATGACTATGTTATCTTTCAGTTTGTGTGTTGAGCAAAGGGTGAGAGGGGTTAAGATGCTGAACGTTTGAATTTTATTTTTGTATGTTTTACTCATTTGAGTACCATAACTTACCGTAAGAATTATGTGAGTGCGACAGGAAAACAATACGGACACTCGTAGTAAAGGAAAGGTATCATGGTTTAATGTTTCCTCTTTCTAAACAATGTTAAACAATTCACAACGAATTAACAACAAAGTGATTAGTTTTGGTTTCTTTGTTTAATGGCATATCAAACTTCGTAGGTAATTTAATATTGAAGCAATCTTTGTAGAAAAACAGCAGTGATACTATCTAATCCATAGTTGGGGGATAAATTGATTGATAACTTTCCCAACGGCATATGATTGTGTGACTGGAGTTTTAACACGCTTACTTCGTGGCCGCAGTCCAACACGTTACCCATTATGCCACGACGACTACCGACAAATACGATTGAATGAACACAAAAATTGCATGAAAAAATTTTAAAAAGTACATAGATTACGTGCAAAAATGTCCTATGAGTTGAAAGATTTTGTGTAGTTGTGTAACTTGGGGTTGGTTGGTTGGTTGATTGGTTGATTGATTGTTTGGATTTTATGGAATATCAACCTTTGTAGGGTATTTAACGCCAAATCCATTTTTTCAAATAATCAGTTTTATTTAAGACAATTCAGTTTAGCATGAGTACACAGTTTAATTGTCAAAAACATTTCTATTTCAATCTATTCAGATAAGCAAAACAGCACTAATTAAAAAAATACAGTTTAGCGAAAGTACAGTTTCAATATTAAAAACAGTTCTATTTCAAACAATTCAGTTATGCAAAAGTACGCTGTTTAAATATCAAAACAGTTTTATTTCGAGTACTTCAGTTTAACTTAAGTACGGAGTTTAGTTCTATTTGACCCATTAATAGGACCCTGTCAGGTGCTACCAGTCCGAACCACAGTGGTCCTGGGATCGATGGCATTAAAGGGGTAATCCGCATTACCCAAAGCTCCAACAATATTGGAAGCTCACCATCAGATTGTTCAGTGTCATATCCAGGATATTAAGTGGGGGGTCTTACCCCTGTGCAGAGATGCTGTCGGTGTATTCTACAGCCCCAGCCGTTTATTTGTCGCTGCCTCCCACCAGACACGACTTGACACAAGTTCAAAAGCCCGAAGGCCGATTAAAGTGGGGATAAAGGGGAGGGGAGGTCGGGAACGAGCCGAGACTCGAACCCTGCTGGTCCGTGCTGCTCATCGGCTCACATAGTGCAATGTGAGCCTGATGAGGCAAGCAGTTTCACAAACCCAAATGTGGGTCCGGGCACGTATGCCAATTTACAGCTTAAACTAGACGCTCGGTCTAGTGCCATACATGGGTGACAAACTTTCAAACTTTCATGCTGACGGGCTCCTTCTGTCACATAGACGGTAAACAATACATTTAGACTTTGACCTATCCACAAGAATTCGTTCAAAAAGTTTTAAGCCTCAATAAAAAAAAAAGCGTGACTGTCGAACTTTTTTTTGTTTGGTTTTTGCTTTTCGTGGCTACACACTACAACTTCTTATAAAACAAGAAAAATCTTAATCATCTTGTTTGACAAGAAGTCGTAGTATGTTGCTGAAACAGAAATGTTTAGCCATGGCCTTTATTTCTGGGTGAGGCTTTGAACGTTTTGAATGACCTTCTTAAGTGCGTACACACATAGATACATACATATATTTATACACACAAACATTAACGCAAAAACGCAGACACAAACGTACTTTATTATATATATATATATATATATATATATATATATATATATACTTTATTATATATATATATGTATATATATATATAATAATAAAGTACGTTTGTGTCTGCGTTTTTGCGTTATATATATATATATATCTGCTATAAAGAGTGCTCTATGCCGCTGATACAATGGTGAGAAACTGAGTCACCAAGAACCGTTGGTTTTGCGTCTAGGCTATCTATCATTGATAATGAACATTATTTATAAAAATAGATAACTATATTATTGATACCTATAAACCTGGTCCATAATAATCTTATCCACAAGCCAAAAAAGTTTTACAAGATTGATTTTTATACTAACTCTTGATATATATATATATATATATATATATATATATATATATATATATATATAATTCACTTCTTTGGTGTCATTTTAAATTTATTTCAGGTCTATGATGACCCTCATAATGTGTTAAATGAAAAAATCATTTGAGTATTCATATATTGCTTCCAGCGAGCAAAGGATTTGAAAAAGAAATTTAATTTTTTTATTAAAATGATTTTTAATTAAAAACTTTTATAAATATATATTTATATTTTTTAATCAAGAAAATATTTTACGGTGGATATATCCGATCTATTTTTATTTGATACAATGTTTATACATTCCTTTAAAAAACCTTACCCTTAATCTAAATACTACTGAAAATTTTTAAAAAGACTTAAATCCGGAAAAATTAAATAATGGCTTGTGGTTCATTTAAAATTATAGATAAAATATGCATTAATACTTCCGTTGAAACTATTATGTATTATGAATATCAGATAATGCAATTCGTGTTATCTGGAAAAATAATTCAGTTTCAAATACTATTTTCGCCGGAAGCAATATAAAAACACCCAACAATTTTTCGTTTAATATCTGATGAGAGTCATCATAAACCTGAAATAAATTTTTAATGAAATCAAAAAAGTGAATTTTTTCTTTTTATCTTCATATGAAAAATTTGGCGTGTGGGCTCTGCACGTTAAGTTTTGATGTATTCTTAAACCCAAATTAATTATACGTCGATAGCCGTTGGCACTGGGCACTCAAATTGAATACTCCTATCGCCTAGATTTTCTCCTTGGATCATATATATATATATATATATATATATATATATAGATCTGCTCTTTCAGTCATATATATATAACTGAGTGTGCGTTTGGGTGTGTGTTAGTAACTTAGTAAAATCTATATATTACTTTCTAGCCATAAATAATCAATTTTTTGTTGGGTATCACCCACCTTTTCCCACACAATGAAGTAGTCCATCTGTCATATATAGCAGTAGCTACTAATACCAGGGCAGACTAGAAGGTGAAGAGCAGCTTCTTATAGGAATAGTATTAGAGCGTTGGATACTGGAGATCGCACTAGATCACCTTACTTGCTACCGTAATAACGGAAGTCAATACTATCGCTGGACTATATCTTTATTCTGTATTCACTAATCCTATGTTCTTGTCTACTAATAGTCTCTCTATTGTATATACTTTTTCCTGGGAATATATCTCTATTTATTTAATATTATATCTCTTTATTTAATATTACTAGCGTTCACTTACCAGAACGCAACATTTTTAATCTCATTTTTAAAGTTAGTCAAGCGTAAATGCTCATATTTATCAATAGAAGGGGGATAAACTGATGGTCACCAATGGTTGTGGGTTCTGTGCCTTCGCTATCTTGATTTATATATATATATATATATATATAGAGAGAGAGAGAGAGAAAGATATGGTAATTGGGAGAAAAATGGAATCGGTCATGTGAGTACAATATCCAGTCAAAACGTCTCCCTTGGCGCTGATGCCCTTGAAAAAGGCATGAATCCATCACTTTAGGCCAATTAATCGATAGCGCAGACGGAGTTATTTAGTCTTTGTAGAACTACCAGTCAAACAGATTTGGTTTGGTTTATTTGTTTAATGGAATATCAACCTTTACAAGTCATTTAATGCCAAAGCCATTCTCCTAGAAGAACAGTAGTGGTGCTATTTAACCCATAGCTGGGAGGTTAAGGGGGTTTATAACTTTCCCAAGGGTATTTGCCCAAAAGTGAACGTAATAGCGCGACTGGAGTACGAACTCGCTTACAACGATTCCGCAGTCCATCGCTTTAACCATTACACCACAAGGACACCCTCCAGTCTAACAGGATAAAACAGCTTTACTTCGCTAAGAAGTTGACCTTGTGTCACATTCTGTTTGTGGAAGAAGAGTTGAACGTTACTCTACCGCCCAAATGCCACAGGGCACCTCTGGTGGTGTAATGGTTAGCAAACTAGACTAGCAAACCTACACGGGTGAGTTCGAGTCTCATTGGGTGCCCCATTCATTTGGCCTTGTGCTACATCGAAGCAAAGAGCTTCGTAAATTACTACCGCCCAAATGCCAGACTAATAACCTTCATTAGAAATCAAGTCTATCTCCTTCGAAATAATTCCTTTGAAAACTAACAAACCAACGACTTTGGTTCCTTGAAACAACGATGGAAGTCACTGCCTTTTGCTGGTTGGTGATGGTCTGTTATCAACAGTTTCAAAATGTACATTATTTACATTTTTCGGACTATTGTCCTCATCTTCGTCGCCATGTTTATCACAACGTTTCAGCCGTTGTACGCTCCGGCCTTCTTTCCAATGGTGTTCCTTTTTCTATGATCTCAACCTGGTCCCACAGATAGCGGTGATCTCCCTTCCCTCTCCATATGTGGCCAGCCAGGCATGATTTTTCCACTTCCCCGCGTGTTACAGCCTTCTGGTGTTCTTGAAGCCTCACCTTAAATGGGCAGCCTGTTTCTCCTTTACATTTCCTTCCGCAGCTGCACGGGATAGCGTACACACAGTCTTTAGTCATGTACTCCTCTAGGGGAAGTCTTACTCGGAAGGGATATCTGCGAAGTGTCGTCAAACTTTAGAAGGTTGTCCTGATGTTACATGAGCCGCAGGTCCTTTTCTCTGGTAACCCCTTTCTCTGGTAACCCCTTCTTATAAGGCAGGCAGACTGTTTTCTGAGTGTTGTTCTTCTCCTACTTCTCTTGTACCTGCCTATCCCAACTTTTGGCCGGAGCGTACAACGGCCGAAACGTTGTGATAAACATGGTAAGAAAGATGAGGACAATAGTCCGAAAAATATAGATAATGTAGATTATACCTCATCTCAGAAATATACACAGTTCCGAAATGGTTTTCCATTTTTAAATAAGTTACAAGTTAAGCCTACTTGCTCTCTATGTCTAACAGATTTTGAGATTTTGATCTCTCGTTGAGCACTCTGGCGAAGGAATTGTCGGCCGCCCCTAGCGTAATGCAAAGCTCTTCGTAAGAATTGAGCACTCTGGTAGCCGATAGGGTATTAAAAAATGTAAACAAAGGCTGCTGCTGCTGTTGCTAAAAATAAAAAATACCTTAAAATTCCCTTAGCCAACGTAGTCCGCTTGTAGCCGTGTGGTCTGAAACCTTAATCTATCGTAAAGTTAGACGGGTTTCGATCCCGGCTTCGAGCGTCCCGCGGGTCTAGCCACACTGAAGAGTTCTGATAGAACGAAACAGTCTGTCTGTGGATGACAATATATATATATATATATATATTTCTCATAAATATATAAAAAGATTATTATTCCATATACTTAGGCTCTGCACATATTTTGGACATTACGTCTTCTTCTGTAGATCTATGATAGATTAATCAATGTTTTCTCTTTTTATAATGGAGATTGTTTTGAGAGAAATGTGATCCTTTATAATTCCAGGATTTGTGACAGTGAATGTCCTATTCGAGTTAACTTTCAGTTAAAATCTCTGGTCTGGGCACATTTCTTTTTTTGTATATTTAAAAGTATATATATATATATATATATATATATATATATAAACGTGTACTTTGTGTGTGAGTGTGTACACTAGCATACAAGCACGTACATTCATATACATACACACCCATACACACATATTTTCATGGTTGTTTCTCTCTCTCTCTCTCTCTCTCTCTCTCTCTCTCTCTCTCTCTGTCTCTCTCTGTCTCTGCATACACACGTTCACCTGAATTAATTTGTATAAGACTTTCTCAGACACAAATAATGGAATTAAAAAGGATCACATCCCTATCAAAAGAATTTTCACAATAAATACAGCAACCTTTCATTACTCTTACCATTATAAATTTCCTGAAGAAGATGTAAAGTTAGAAACACGAGTAGAGTACAAGTATATGAAATTTAAAAAAAAAAAACGAATAACAAATTCAGAGTCATTTTCAGACCTATTCCTTAAATATATATATATATATATATATATATATATATATATATATATATATAGAACATAATTGCGTGACTGGAGTTCGAACTGTCTTACTGCTATGTCCAACACATTGGCCACAACGCCATAGATGCTCACCCCGTTCTAAGTATGTATCAAGCAAGAAATTTCTACTTGAAGTTTTCTATTCACTGAAGCTCAATGAGTTCTATTTTCAATTTTCAAGATACTTCTTAACAGTCAACATTAAAGAGCGAAGAGAAAACTTTGAAAGCTGTATAAGGTGGCCACTCGGATGGGCCTCGAGGGCTGAGTGAGACCAACGGACCAAGTGATGGGAACCCCTGAATTAACACAACAAATATTTACTTTTCGCACCGATCAAGCATTATACAGTGAAAATTCCCAATCAAAAATCCATTTATAATTCGTTTTAAGACGACAGATGTTTTGCGGTCGCATTCTTGTATATCATATTTACCTGCTTATGTAACGCAGAAAATAATTAGCTATTAGACTGCTGCGTCCAATTTGCCCAAGGCTTGAGATATACAATAAATATGAAATGAAATATTCTAAAACTGGAATTCCTCTCATATGTACACATATTTAAGAGATCAATGAATATTAATGAAGGTATAGGGGTATGAAGTGGGTGGCTAAGTTATTTCACTGTTCACAAGGTTTCAATCGTGACCTTTGTTGACCGACAATTCAAAAAATGTACTTACGTTTTTCTTCTCATAATAACATCAGCTACAGTTAATGATGTTATTCTTTTTCAGCAAAAAAAAATAAAAAGTTGATTTTTTCTCTCTTAAACAAGTTAATGTATGGTGGCCTTTTTGGGAAGAAAAATATATTCACTCCAAACTGTTAGATTCGTTCTTGTAATATTTTTTGAAAGACATTCTAAAAATAATTTGATCAGATCGAAACTTTTACGTGTTATTAATACCATGTAACCCATTTCTATCTGTCCAGTATTATTTGGAAATGAAATGGATTCTAAGTAGCTCTCATTGTCCACAGACTCATTCATATCACAGAATCATATTCGGCTTGTTTAATGTTACTGAGAAACTTTCCCAACACTAGAGCAGTGGTTCACAACCTTTTTTTTTACATATGGATCCCCTTCAATACTTATTTTATTCTGGTAAACCCCCATAGCCATTCAGTGTTTTAAAAAATCCTATTCATGAATAATTACTATTAGGGATTTCATTAAAATAATAAGAATATTTTGCTTATTTTAGAAGCATGTCTGATGGATATTACATAAATTTTAACAAACTAAATTCTATTGAAAATGAATGTTCACAAGTAAAATAAATTAGAAATAAACAGGGTCATATTTCCTTTTACTCCTATAAACTGAGAATTTATTTCATGTCTCATGTATTGGTAGACCCGGATTTTAAAGCTAATCAAGATAGGCATGTTTCAATTGCTTCTATTTTCAAATGTTTAGTTTGGTTTTATGGCATATCAAGCATTTTAGATAATTTAATGCCAATTCCCGTTTATATATATATATATATATATATATATATATATATATATATATATTAGATATATGATTTGTAAACATAAGTCAACAAAGTTAAACGGGTCAAAGTATTGCAATGCATCACTAACAATTCAATTCAACATCAGTATATTTATTTACACAAATTTAAATGGTGAAACAGTTCTATTTCTAACTATTCAATTCAGCATGAGTCATTTGTTTGCACTCAGTTTAATGTCAAACAGTTCTATTTGATCCATAGATAGGACCCTATCAATTGCTACCACTCTGATTTAGTTTAGTTTGGTTTGGTTTGGCTTGGTTTTATGACATATCAAGCATAGTGGGTTATTTTTGGCAAATCCATTTTTACACATAAAAACTGTTCTCTTTCAATCAATTCAGTTTAGCATAAGTATACAGGTTAGCTCCATTTGACCCATAGATGAGACTCAATCTGGTGCTAGCACTCCGGGCCAGAGTGGACCTGGGAGCGATGGCAATGAAGGGGTACTCCGTATTCCCCAAAATTCCAGCATTACTAGAGCCTCACTATTAGATTGTTTAGAGTTATATCCAGGACACTCGTTGAGTAGGTTTTTTTCATCCCTTTGTATAAAAGCAGTCGGTGTATTCTATAGCCCTTTCTAGCCGACTGGGTTAGTGAGACTTTGCGGAGGAATATAGAAGAAAAAAGTCACAGAACATTTTCTTCTTGTCACTTTTTTTGAGAATCTTTGGTTTATTATTCATTTGAATGCACACACGTTCTTGTTGGGTTCAACGGCCGCCAAAACAGCCGCTTGCCTGGCGTTCGCGCCGGGTAGATGTCGTTGATCTCAATGGTCTGGTCACAGGGGCCGTCCCCCTCAGGCAATACCTGCTTTGAATGGCTGAGTTCATAGCTTGGCGCCTGAGGTGTCCCAATAGGAGAATTCCGACGGGTTCAAGCATTTTCGTGACTGCCTTGCATGAGACACCCACAATAAAACGGCCTTAGTAAAAAATCAGTTAAATCAAGTTCTTGTTAGATTTTAGGGATCAGTCCTAACGAAAAGAATATCAGTTATTCCCCCTGAAGTATAGAAAGGAAGTTACCTCTCGTGGACGGTGCATTGTGGGATTGTGAGGACCTAAAGAACGGATATACTTGAAGGACCATAAGACAGATTTGAGTTCACCATGACACATGTTAGTCGCGTATTTGACGGTTTCACACAGTCCTTAAAACAGCTTCTTTACCTGGTTAAAAGACGCATATCTTTACTAGTGGTTAAAGAAACCTAATTGTTTTGTTGTACACCAGTAGTCCGTCTCTTTTCAGTTTTGTTTATATATTTCTCTTTAGGCGTAAAAATGTAACAAGTTGACGTATTCATTGACTTTTTTCACACTGACTTTTTTTGATATTAGTCATTGAGATTGTGGGAGTTACATCCAAGGGTTTGTGTGAGTGATTGTCAGCCTGCTTTCAAAGGTTTTATGTGAGTGATTGTGAGTCTCGTCTTGATGTTTATTGCGAGGGTTGCTTCGAAAGATTTTGTGCAAGAGATTATGAGCCTGCTTCCAAAAGGGTCCTTGTTAGAGATTGTGGGGCTGCTTCCAAGGGTTTTGTGTGAGAGATTGTTGCCCTGTTTTTAAGGGGTTTGTGCGAGAAATTATGGTTCCCCGAGTCCGTTTCCTTCGACAATAACCATGACACACCGAGCACCTCCTGAAATACGTGAAGATGGGTTTATGGAGCGTTTATTTTTCATCAATGAGTCGTCTGTAAGTTGCAGCAATAAACCTCATGTGTTTCTCTTTAAAACTGTGTATCGTGAGTGTTCTTATATGATTAAGGAATGATTTTTTTTTATATTAATCATTTTTCGTTAATTATATTTTATCATTCAGTTTGGTTGGGCTTTGAACTATTCGGGTTAAGAGTCCAGGTGCATAGTCATTGGGTTCAGTTTTACACTCGAGCGCAAAGGATATGACAATCACTATTTGTCATAATAAACCCCCTGACAGGAAACGGGGCTGGAGTGTGGATGACATTATGCCCAGAAGAGATGGTCCTGAGAATTTGAGGATTTTGAGAAGACGTCAGTTCGATTTTGACCGTTGAAAGATGTAGTTGGGTATTCGACCGTTGAAGAAGACAGAGTTGAGTTTGGGGTAGGGTCAGCATAGTATGGTTAGCATGAGCTTTTAAGAATCGTGTCTCTCTCGTGTCGCCATGGATCGAAATTAGAAATTGATAAACCTATTCGTATCTGAAACGTAAGAGTCAGCCTGTATTTGTGTATGTGTTGTATTACTGTTGTGATTGAGATCTTTATGGCTATACAACAGTGTCAATATTTTAAATAGCTTCAAATTTTTTCAAACTATTCATTTTCTTGGGCAATATATATATTTAACCGGAACCCATCAAAACGGTACCCTATAACGAGTTTTTCATCAGAGCAATACACGTAAAATTCTCTTATAGAATAAATCAATGTCCAGTCAAATTTACAATGCAATGTTAATTTTGTGGGGTCTGAAACCGCGATGAATGTTATATTTTAACATCTAAATTCTTGATATTATCCTATTTACTCAACCCCTCCGCTCGGGCAGGATATGACACAAGGTCAATTTTTTAAGCGGAGTTTAACAGGTTTGAATTCAGAGTTTTCCTTCTCCTTGACTAGTTGCCTCACAAGGCTGAAGAACCTAGTCTGTCCTACTATTTACCCATAGCTGGAGGGAGAATAACTGGATTCATACCTTTCCCAAGGGTATTAGTGCTATATGAAATGCAATCAGTATTCATTCGCCGTGTTCATTTCCTACGACGATAACCATTACACCACGCGCACCTCCCGAAAAAATTCTTTATATTATAGAGGTAGCAATAAATATTATTTATAATCATTGACGCCTTCATAAATAAAGCCCAGTTGGCTGGGTCTGTAGAATACACCGACTGCACCTCTGCAGAGAGGTAAGACCCACCCCCACAAGTGTCCTGCATATGATGAGGCTCTATCAATGCTGGAGCTTTGGGGAATGCAGAGGAACTCTTCATTGCTATCGCTCCCAGGTCTGCTCTGGTCAGGAGTGGTAGCATCCGATAGAGTATTATCTATTGGTTAAATAGAACTAAACTTAGTTGGTTGCGATGGGACTGTTTTGGCATTTAAACTGCGTACTTATGCTAAACTGAACTGTTCAAAATAGAATTTTTGTGACATTTAAACTGCTTAATTATACTAACTGCTTACTTATACAGCTCGAAATAGAACTGTTTTGGCATTTAAAATTCGTACTTATGCTAAACTGAATTGTTCGAAAAAAAATGTTTTTACATTGAATTCTGTGTATTGCCCAGTCTACTGGGGTTGTAGAATGCACCGACTGCTTTTCTACACAGGTGTAAGCCCCCCCCCCCAGTAAAGAGTATCCTGGATATAACACTAAACAATCTGATGGTGAGGTTCCAGTAATGCTGGAGCTTTGGGGAATGTGGAGTACCCTTTCTTGTCATCGCTCCCGGGCAACTGCGGCCCGAAGTGGTAGCACCTGATAGGGTCCTATCTATGGGTCAAATAGAACTAAACTGCGTACTTATACCACACTAAATTGCTTGAAATAGAACATTGAAATGGAACTGTTTTTGTATGCTAAACGGAATTGTTTGAAATACAACTGTTTTTGACATTGAAACTGTACTTACGCTAAACTGAATTGTTTGAAATAGAACTGTTAGACTAAATTAAATAGCTTGAAATAGAAATGTTTTTTTTACAATTAAACTATGGACTTACCCTGAATGAATTGTTTAAAATAGAACTGCTTATATCTATAAAAATGGATTTGAATTTAAATAACCTAGAAAGGTTCATATACCATAAAACCAAACAAACAAACAAATAAACGAACGTCTCTCTCTCTCCCCCCTCTCTCTCTCTCTCTCTTCCAAGATAATTCTTCTTTTATCCTTTAATAAATAAGCTATTTCGTGTTCTTTTTCTTCAATTCCTTTTTTCTTTCTTTCTTCCTCTTTTTGTACCATACTCATATGCAGATGCATGCAGAAACAGATTCAACACAATAAAGACGAGCGGACACAGTTCTTTAGAAAAATATACCTCTCACTTTATTTGAAAGAGTTCGAAAGGGTTACGAAAGGTATTATCTGTGAGAGCTGAGTTGGAGACTGAACAGAACTGCAACATATTGATCCCCCCCCCAACTCTTCTGGCGACAGCAGCATTTCTTTCCCGTTTTCCTGGGCCGCTCAACCGGGGGCCTGGGGGCCCAGCCTCTGCTGGGACATGGTTCTCATTCCATCATCTTTCTCCAACTGATCTGAACTTCCTGTCGCCGGGGTTATATAATAATTTGACATCCACCTACTTCTTGCGAGCGTCACATTTGTACTCAATTCAACCCGTCGACAGTCAAGGTTATCCCCTGATCTCCTGATATCTTCGACCGGATGCACCTGTTATTTACACTGGTGCATTTCTCATTTGACAGCCCGGCTGGGTCGGAGGTCAATATGTTACATTTTCTCTACAAAAAAACACACACCTGATTATTGTAAAGAAGTAAACTAGATTATGAAGAAAACAAAATCTATAAAAAAAAAAAGTTAGGAAAAAAAACAACATGCAACACTAAAAGTAAATTAGTCGTGGAATGGTTTTTTTTTATGTGGTTAGATTTCTTGGTTTAATGACACGTCAACCGTTGTACAAATGATATATCAACCTTCGTATAAATAACATCCCAAACTTCGTACAAATGACATATCAACCGTTGTACAAATGACACATCAACCGTTGTACAAATTACATATCCACCGTTGTACAAATAATGTATCAACCTTCGTACAAATGACATATCAACCTTCGTACAAACATCATACCAACATTCGTATAAATGACACATCAACCATTATACAAATGATATATCAACCTTCGTACGAATGACATATCGACCGTTGTACAAATGACACATCAACCGTTGTACAAATGACATATCAATCTTCGTATAAATGCCAACCAAATCTTCTCAGAGATGTCGATGCATCCAAGTACATATAGAACCATAAATAAACACTGGTGTTTTATTCTTGAGAGCTGAAACTTTTCAAAATTTTTACTGATATGGAATGTTACATTTTATGTCTGCCATGGCCCAAAGCGATGTGCGTGTGCAGGTAAGACGGCTATAGCAAGGCCGGATCAAATACACATGTAACATACACCAAGTTGAGCCTGAATGAAAGATCTAGCGCAGGCAAGAAAATGGACCGTAGATTTCACGAGGTGACAATGGCGTTTTATCTGAGACGTTCATTTCAGCCTCAACAAACCGACATCAACGTTGATTACTTTAGACACTTGCAGAAATAAAACTGTAGACACAAATAACTGTATAAATTTAGCTTAGGCTCTATTTCCATTATTCAATGAAAACTGAGTTTCTTTTCTCGCTATCCCTTTCTTTCTTTCTTTCTTCTTCTTCTTATTTTTTCTTTCTTTCTTTCTTTCTTTCTTTCTTCTTCTTCTTCTTCTTCTTCTTTCTTTCTTTCTTTCTTTCTTGTATGCTTCAATAGGCTCCTGATCATTTTTGTTCATCATTGATATATACTTTGTATTCCTTACTTTCTTCGGTGATATTGTCTTTTTGCGTCTTCTTTTTTGTTTTGTTTTCTTGTTTTCAATCCACCTCTTCTTTGCTATATTCAGTTTTCCTTTCCATTATCTGTTTTTTGTTTCTTCTTCTTCTTCTTCTTCTTCTTCTTCTTCTTCTTCTTCTTCTTCTTCTTCTTCTTCTTCTTCTTTATTTCATCTCTATTTTCTTTATCTTTTGAACACACAACTTCTTTTTCTTCTATATTCCTCTCCACTGTCCGTGTCTCTCTCTCTCTCTCTCTCTCTCTCTCCCTCTTTCTCTCTTTCTCACTCTCTCTCTCTCTCTCTCTCTCTCTTTCTCTCCCTCTCTCTCACGAAAATTTTTCTTCATCCTTTAATAAATTCGCTTATTCTTGCCTTTTTTTCTTCCACCGTTTTTTCTCTCTTTGTCCACCCTTTTTAGATTCGAAAGCTCTTTCTCTTTTCTTCTTTGTAGTTTTTCTTCTTTATCAATTCGTCTCTTTTTCTTCTTTCTCTTCTTCATTTCACTAACATTATCATTTTCTATGTTTACATTTTTTCAACGTCGCAATCGACTCTTTTCTTAATATCATGGTTATTTTGGCGACTCAGCAACAAATTTGAACGTATAATCAATACTATCTTATTAAAATACAATCCCTGAACCCACTGGGTTCGCGATTTAACGGCAATTCATCATTATATCGATGCTTCTTTCATAGGGATATCCTATATATTAATGATTTAGATAATTAAAAAAAAAATGAGATTCAACACAAAATTATTATTTGCAAACAAGACAAGAAATTATTCGATTCTTTAATATGGTTCATTTTTAATGAATTTCTTTCATAAAAATCAAGTTATGATATGTTTATTTTAGCTGAGACAAGGTTTTATGCACACACACACACACACACACACATATATATATATATATTGTAGGGAACGAATAAATAAATAAATAAATAAATAGAAATTAAAAATAAAAATAAAAATAAATAAATAAATAAAAAGAAAACTATTAAATTTGCAGAAACATCCCAGAGGTCCATAATAGGAAAAGGGGATGACGCATGCGTAAAAAAGAAAAAAGGCATTTCCTCTTGACAAAGGGGACGAGTCATTCTTTCTCTTTTCAGGCAATGACCAGCGGATTGATAACCTCGTGCTGTCTGATGTTTTGGGCACCACGCATACGTCTTTGGACGTGGCGTCGGTTAGTCCCTTCACCCAGTAGCAGTCCTCTCTCTATCGGTCAGCACTATGCTGAAATATACAAGACCCACAAATGAACTATAAACTAACTCTTACCGGACTTTGACAAAACTTCCAAAAGAAAACTAACCCTTATGGAAGCCCGAAATACCAAATGCGGACACCTACATACATGAAACGAATTAACGTATTTTTGACACCTTAACTGGGGGATTCAACCATTTCAATGTATTCAGGAAAAACTCCCTCATCCACTGAATGGTTGTTGAACCCAATAAATAAAGGAAAGTATAAAAGAAACGTCTTCGTCTCTTATCTGTTGCTGTCTTTTCTTTTTGTATAATTCTTTTTGGGACTTTCTTGGGCAAGGCATTACAACGACTAACTAACGTGGGGGTAAAATATAATATAACCAAAATATGGAGTCAGATATCTAACGGTAACACAGCCTTGCCCCTCACCCCTGATTCCTCAGCCACACAAACCCTATAATATAAATATATTGTCCTCCACAGATAGACTGTTTCGTTCTATCAGAACTCTTCAGTGTGGCTAGACACGTAGGACGCTTAAAGGTGGGATCGAAACCCGTCCAACATTATATATATATATATATATATATATATATATATATATATATATATATATATATAAGCATGTTTGATTAAATAATGAAGACACATTTTGTTTATATAATTTTAAGATCCTTTCAAGTTACCCGATAAATGTCTTTGTTTCAGTTTGGAATTGGTCGATGAATTCACCAAAATTGTCCCGAGCGCTTTCGGACCTTTCATAGACTATCATCGGGGGTGTGTATCTGTAAAGAGTGTTTTTAAGTGGGATTTTTATGATTTTTATAACTGTTAAAAACACTCTTTAGAAATGCAAGCAACCCCTGATCCCTGATCAAAATAATGATCTCACGAATTTGTTTTGGTTTCAGTTTCTTTGTTTTATGCTACATCAACTTTTGTGGGTATCTTAATGCCAAAGTCATCCTTGTATGTAGTTACTCAATCCTTCAGCGACACACAAGATGCAACACAAGGCCAGTTTTTAAGCGAATTTCAACAGGTTTGAATTCATTCTCCTTCACCAGTTTCCTTACCAAGGTTCAAGAGCCCAACCTGCCCTCCAATTTATCAATTGCTAGAGGGAGAATAGTTGAATTCAAACCTTTCCCAAGGCTATTAGCGTTATATGAAATGCAAACACCCTCGTTCAGGATTTGAACTCGAGTCGCTGTGTCCAATGTTCGCAACCATTACACCATAGGATCCCCCACCCACCCTTGTAGAAGAAGAGCAACGGTACTACTTAACCAATAACTTGGGAGCTGTAAAGGAATTCATACCTTTCCCAAAGATATTAGTCCGAAAGTGATCGAAATAGCGAGACTGGAGTTCGATCTCGCTTACAATAATATCTTAGTCCAGCACGTTAGCAACTACGTCACGGAGTCTCACCTTCTCTCGGAACTGGAACGGGAATAAAAAGGACAACAGAGGTCCAATTTAAAAATGAGTTTCCCTATCATCATCATCAAATCATGCTGACAAATCATGCCCTTGACACCCCACTCTCTCTCTCTCTCTCTCTCTCTCTCTCTTGCCGTCCGACCCTATCGTCCATCGCTGTCGGTTGGTCCTCCAGACTGGGTCTAGTGTCAGCACAGTGCTGATGCATATTACACAGGTGAATTAGCGCCTCTCGCAAATACAGTTGCCCAATCTGAATCTCTGCCGCATGAAGAAAAGCTGTAAGAGATATTCGTCTCTAGTTGAAAGTTGCTAAAACAGAGTTTAAATTTTATTACAAGAAAGAAAAATATTGTTGATTTTATTTTCTTATTGTGATAATTTTGTTTTAAAGAGTATATCGTTCAAATTCTTGGTCTCACATATACACTCCTGAAACCTCAAATTGAAGATATGCTGCGCTTGTCTTGTCATTGATCTGATATCTCTGCGTTCACAGGACCAATAAAATCTTGAGTTTTTGTCATTTGTCAGTGACCAATGATTTAAAGACTTGCGCCCTCAGGTATTCCGAGAGAAAATAAGCACAACAGGATTGATCTAGTGAGTAAGCCGGCCACGAGATATCACCACGTTGTGAGTTGTGGCGCCCTGGAAAATGCTTACCATTCTACGTCACGATAGCAACTTTAATGACAACTGCTGCTTCTGCTGCTGCTTCTGCTGCTGCTTCTGCTAAAAACCGCTCCTCATATCAGTTTTCAATGTAGATATAAAGCTAAAATATACTCTTTTTGTCTCTCGGTGAGGTAAACCGAATTTTTATCGTTTTATTTTAGCATGGAGACATCTAGCTGAAAATTGCCTTGCCAAATCCTAAGTTATGAACATAGAAAAAAATAAAGTAAAGACGTCAAAAAGTGAGTAGTATTTACGTTCATATTACGAGAAATGGCTACAAAATGTTATAAATGCTAACCTCTTAAAATAAATGAAATTTTTTACAAATCTCATCGAGACATTTAAAGAAGATAGATAGATACATACATACATACATACATATGAAAAGAATGTTATAGATAGATATATTGTTAGATTAGAATAGACGTGGATAGATAGATAGATAGATAGATAGATACATACATACATACATACATAGGAAAAGAATGTGATAGATAGATATATTGATAGATTAGAATAGACTAGGATAGATAGATAGATAGATAGATAGATAGATAGATAGATAGATTTGATTATCGTTGAAAATGTTTGATAATCTCTATTAAGGAAAGCTTGCTTAGAAGAAAATTAAGAAATGGCTTTTCTTTTATTTCTGCTTGCCTATTTGTTCACGTGCGTATATGCGTGTGCGTATTTGCGTGTGTAACTGACGATTACATACTCACTGACCTGCGCAGATTACGCATGCTTCTACGCACAAAGACAAGTATGTATATTCTCGAATTTTCTAACTAGCTATTTTCGCTTTCTCGTTTTCAACGAGAATAGACGTGAGGTCACATTCAACTTAGCTTCTCGACACGCTCCGATAATTAGTAGGAAATCTGTGTGCGGCCGATCGTTCCCGCCTATTTTCAGCAGGCACATTCTTTGACCAGGATGCAATTATACAGTTCCATTAAAAGACACATACACAGTGGGTGATCAAAAAGTCTCAAGAGTAAAGCTTTTATTTTCATTTTTTTTCCCTTTCATATTCTTACTTTAAAATTTAAACTTTAGATTATAAGACAACTTCGAGCTCATAATTGGCTGGATTTTTGGAAATATATTTATTTAACCTGAAGTGCCGACATTTAGATGCTGACTAAGATAAAGTTTTATACATCTCATTATTGGTTAATCAAATGATTCATTAGGTTACTCAAGGTGTTCGATCCAGACTCTTGGTCGGGGCGGAGGAGAGGGAATAAACTTTTTGCTGAATGAATAAAAACAGTCGACAGGAGTTGAATTTACTTGTTTGTATTTATAAATCCCTATATGACAGAAGGTACTTTTAAAGTAATGGTTATTGCGGTAGGACACAGACACGGCGGCGCGAGTTCAAATCCTAGATGAAGTTGCGAGCATGTCACTTAGCGCTAATACACCAGGGAAAGGTATGCATCCAACTGTGAATAAATAGTTGAGCCGAATGGCCTTTTTCATCTTGATATGGCAATCAGTCTAGGAGAAGGAAACTCTAAATTAAAAACTGTTAAACCATGCATAAAATTGACCTTATGTCACATACTACTTGTGTGGAGTGGTTAATATATATATATATATATATATATATATATATATATATATATATATAACACTGTCGGTTGTCACTATCTCACTTCGTGGGTTCGTGGCAGACCAAATACAGTATAATTTGGAAAGTGCTCAATATCTGTGATAAAGCTATTATATGATAACAAGTAAATATATATTAGTTTTCTTTCTCTGCCTGATGATTGTCGTTTATAAGATGGCATGAAACCTGTGGTCGCAAACAAGCTTCCAAGTTTTGAATATATATATAAACTAATATGTATTTACTTATATATATATATGTATATATATAAGAACAAAAATTACTTGATCGTGTAAACCAGTAGTCAGACACCGTACACCAAATAAGTGATGCAAAATATTTGTTCCGTTTTTTATCCAAGGCATTGTGAGGATTAATATTTGTTATAGTATACAATTTTCAAATCTGAAAACAAATTAGTAGAGATATTAGCGGTCACATGGGTCCCATGTATATTTAGACACCCAATATATATATATATATATATATATATATATATATATATATATATATATATATATCCAGTCAGATGATTAGGTTTGGTTTGGTTTGTTGAGTTTTATGGCATATCAACCTTTGTAGGTTATTTAACGCCAAATCCATTTTTATGTAAATAATCTATTCTATAGATAACAGTTAAGTTTAGCATAAGTACAGTTTAATTGTCAAAAACATTTCTATTTCAAACTATTCAAGCAGTTATATGTAACAATTCAGTTAAGTGTTAATACAGTTTTAATGTCGAAACACAGATCTATTTCAAATGATTTAGTTAAGTATAAGCACGCAGTTTAAATGTAAGTACGGTTTAATTGTCAAAAACATTTCTATTTCAAGCTATTCAGTTTACTCAAACAATTCAGTTTAGCATAAGTATGCCGTTAGATCTATTTAATCTATAGATAGGGCCCTATCAGGTGTTACTACTCCGGGGCAGAGTGGACCAGGGAGCGATGGCAAAAAAGGGGTACTCCGCATTCCCCAAAGCTCCAGCACTGCTGGAACCTCACCATCAGATTGTTTAGTGTCTTATCCAGGACACCCATTAGGGAGGGTCTTACCCCTCTGCAGAGGTGCAGTTAGTGTATCCTACAGTCCCCGCCGACTGGGCAATACACAGAGTTAAATGTCAAACAGTTTTATTTCAGATAATTCAGTTCAGCGTAAGTACACAGCTTAGACGTCAAAACAGTTCTATTTCGAGCAATCCAGTTCAGCACTAGTACACAGTTCCAATGTCAAAACAGTTCTATTTTAAACAATTCAGTTTAGTATAAATACGCAGTTTAAATGCAAAAATCAGTATTGTGAAAGAAGCACGATTTAGTTCTTGTTATATACTCACATAATAAATATGCTTATATACACGTATACATGTTCATGCAGGATACATACTGACGCAATGAATTAATCAGACGCAGTAATAAACGACGCACGCAGAAAGACACAGGAAGACTTCTTTACAAATATATTTACCTCTCACTTTATTTGCAAGGGTACAAAAAGGTTGCTCAGGGTTTGCATGTGAGAGGGAGCTGGAGACCGAACATAAACTGTAATATTTTGACCCCAATGTTATGGCCGTCACGTTGTGTCTTTCTTGTTCTTCTGAGCTGCTCAACCCGAGGCCTAGGGGCTCCTCTGCTGAGTGATCTTCTACATCTTATCAGCAACTTCTCAGGTCCCCAAACTCCATCGGGGTTCCCGAGGGCCCCCTCGGTCGCGTGTGGCTTTCCCTGCCACTTCTTCTCCAACTGTCTGGAACTCTACTGGCAACCCCTCTAGCCCCCTGGGCATCGAACTCAACTGGAACCGGAACTCAATTCAACTGGCTCGTTGAACTCAACTGAGTTATATAATCGTTCGACGCCCACTCGATCTTTGAAATCGAATGTTTAATCGTCATCAAGCGGAAATAACTGTCATGCAGTTCAGAGGTCACTCTCTTCCGGTGCATCAGTCTATGAGTGTACCATGGGAATTTTTTTAGCTTGTCCCATTTCATCAGCCAATTTCTGCCCACGCGATTTCCTCTCATAACTGCCATCAGAATGTGTCACCTCTTTCCGGTGCATCACCTTGGAATGGCATTTTTGGCCGGGTCAAAAGGTCAAAACATAACATTCTATTTAACCCATAGATAGGACCCTTATCAGGTGCTACCAGTCCGGGCCAGAGTGGACCTGGGAGCGATGACAATAAAGGAGTACTTCGCATTCCCCAAAGCTCTGGCATTGCTAGAACCTCACCATCAGATTGTTTAGTGTCATAATCAGGACACTCGTTGTGGGGGGGGCTTACCCCTCTGCAAAGAAGCAGTCGGTCTATTCTACAGCCCCAGATAATTAGGGCAGTATATCTTAAAACTTAAAATCACACAAAGTCATCACTTTTTTAGCACACACACACACACACACACACGGACCTAAATCTAGATCTGGGTACGTATGCCAGAATATAGCTTGAACTAGACCGTGAGGTCTAGTACTATACAAGGGGTGCATAGGGGAGAAAAAAGCAGCTCGCCCACCCGAAGGTGGCCCAACCGAAGTTGGGGGCAGGTGCCCGTGGTGTAATGGTTATCATCGTAGGAAATGAACACGGCGGCACGAGTTCAAATCCTGGACGAGACTGATTATATTTCACATAGCACTAATACCCTTGGGAAAGGTATGAATCCAATTATTCTCCCTCCAGCTATGGGTAAATAGTGGGGCAGACTGGGTTCTTCAGCCTTGGTGAGGCATCTAGTCTAGGAGAAGGAAAACTCTGAATTGAAACCTGTTAGACTCCACTTAAAAATTGACCTTGTGTCATATCCTGCCCGAGCGGAGGGGTTGGTAAATATATATAACAAGTAGGAATTTTCCAGGTACTTCACTTTTTTATTAAACCGTCTTTTCTGTATGTAAACAAAAATTTAGGAAACTAATATTTCATTTATTGATATCATGAATTATTTGTTACATTAATAAAATAACTACTACATATTAATTCTTTACGATTACGATTGACTTAATATTCGATATGCTAATTTCTTCCTAATATAAATAAGATGAATTTTAACGATGATTTTAATAATTAGGATTAATTTTTGTCAATAATTATCTGCATTGAATTATTATTTCCTGATAACACGAATTATATGATTTAATATCAATAAAACATCATATTTTCAACGAATGTATGAATGCATATCTTATCAATAACTTTAAATAAGTCACATACCACTATTTAAGTTTAACGGAATTAGGTTTTTTCATTTTCTGTAGTATTTGAATTAAGGGTAACACTTTTTTTTATAGGATTGTATAAACATTTTATAGAAAAAAAAATTTATAATATCTCCACCGTATAACATTTATATGTATAATGTGGCTATGAGCGTGTTGGGAACATTTTTTTCTGGTATGGAGTTTTAAAAATCTATGTCGTCCTTAATATGGCTTTTTATTTTATTTAGGAAATGTAATAAAACGTCTATTAATTTGAAAAGTCTGCTAGTCGAGCACGACGGCCTTGCTACAATGGGTCTAAATATGAGGTCAATGGGGTCTGAGATTTCTGAATATTCGGATTTTTGTGTTTCTTCGGCGTTTTTTTATTTGTTTGGACTTGTGAATTTTTGGTAGTCCATAGAAGTTACTGGTTATGGAGATATAGTTTGTTAAGAAGTCTTTTTCTTTTTTGGTTAGTGATTTATTGTGTATTTTGCAAAATTTTGTGATTATTGATATTATATTATTGTCTATGTTTGTATCAATTAGTTTGTTGTCGGGTTCATCTTTCAATATTTCTTGAATTTTGGTTTTGTTGTACGTTTTATCTGAGATGACTACGGCATTTCACTTGTCTGCTTCTTTTATAATTATGTTTTCATTTTACTGTATATTTTTAAGGTTTGTTTTTGGTTTTGTAGGAGGTTATTTTTGTTCGTTTTTCTTTTAAGTTTATATTCCATAATTTCTCCAAGAATGTGTTTAATTCACCATTGTTGTTTTTTGTCTGGTTAGAATTTCGTCTAATTCTTTACTAGGGGGTCATATGTATCTTTTTGTTATTTTTGAATATATCTTTTAGTCTAAATTTTCTTTCAAATTCTTTGAGGTCTTTTTTAAGTTCTCCTATGTTGCTTCTTGGGGTGGGGCAAAATTTAAGAACTAGTTTGAGTAAGTTTATTTGGTCTTTATTCAACTTGTGTGTAGATAAGTTTATAATTTTCGGTTTAAAGTTACTTTCGTTTTTTATATTGTTTTTTCCTCCCGTTCGTTTTGTCTAAAAAATGTTGTTGTTTTTTTTTGTATTTCTTAAAAAATGGTAATTTTTGCTTGTATTTTCCAAATAAACCATTCAAACTACAAACATGAGTAATTTCAAGTCTCATTGAATACCCCAGTAACTAGACCTTGGGCAAGACATGTTCTCTGACGAAAGTATCAAGCTGGAAACATGCACACACAGACACACAAACACACATATATATATATATATATATATATATATATATATATATATATATATATATATATATATATACAAAAATACATAGATATGTATGTATATATATATATATATATATACGCAGACAAAAATTATTTGAAAAAAATAGTTACCAGTAAATTTCAAACCACACATACACACAAAAAAAATATACAAGGCATACACACAGAGGAAAAATAACTGTTAATGAAATCCAAAACCACTCCAACACACACACACACACACACACACACACACACACACACACACACACATGGGGACAAAAACATATCAAATATCAATGAGGGGTAAAGCAGACTAAGGTAAACACACTCTAAGAAAAAGAGAGGATGACCTCTATATAAAACCATAACCAACTGGAGATCATTCAAACTGCAAATACGAGTGAGTTCAAGTCTCATTGAGTACCCCATTAATAAGGCCTTGTGTCATATATGTTCTCTGACGAAAGCAACAAGCTGGAAACATACACGTATAAATAAATAAATTCTAAAAAAATACAAATCTTTTCGTGGACCAATCTATTTTAAGATATTTTTATTCTCTCTTTGGACCTACAATAAGAATTACATATATATATATATATATATATATATATATAACCTGCTTTTGAACAAAGCTTAAAAGTGTTCGATGCTTTTGTGTTTTATTAATCTTTCTGTCCTTCCGAGTTTCATGCGATCTCACAACCAATGAACGGAAGCTATATATATATATATATATATATATATATATATGTGTGTGTGTGTGTGTGTGTGTGTGTGTAAACCAATAAATTTCCACCTCCACATTCATTAAAATTCCCATAAATCTTCCTTAACTAATTTTGGTATCTGAGATTTCTAAATGCTTTTTGACAGGATTTGATTGAAAACATATCAAAAGTTGATCACAATGCAATATGTAGTATTTTTAAGATGACTTCCAAGATGGCTGACGGCAAAATCATTTAAATCTTTATAATTTTAAATTAATCACTCTAAGAAAAGTTTCAGAATAGTAATTTGTTGTATAAAGTGTGTTTGATGATATGATAAATGTCTTTGAGAGTCTGATGTAAAAAATATTTTCTTTTAAGATGGCATACAATATATTATCAAGATGGGTTCCTCTACATATTTTTAACTTTTTCATGAGCAGAGTTTAATACTTTTTAAAAATTTCATCAGGCAGAAATTTTCAGGATGGATTTTTTATGTTGTGTGATAGCATAGGAAAAGTTAAAAAGTTTCCAATATAGAGTCAGAGATGACCCGCTAATTACCTTTAAATGCTAATTACCCTTAAACTAAAAAGAAATTGATTTGATGCTCTAAAAAAATGTTAACTTGCTAGATTTTTCACAATAGCCCCCTATTGCACGCTGAGGAATAACATATCAAAATTTACCAACTTTTGGCCATGTGCTTTTACGATATGGTGTTCAAGATGGGGCGGTCAAACGCATTAAATATTCCATTACTTTTAAACTGTTTACCGTATATGAGATTTCTCAACTGTTTTTAATAGTAGTAGATCAATAACATGCCAATAGTTCATTCCTATCTGACAACTAGAAAGTTAGTATTTTCAAGATGGCGTCTAAGATGGCGTCTAAGCTAATCCTTTAGAATGTTTAATTCTCCTTTATTATTTTTATTATTATTGTAGCCGACTTTTTTCAATATTTTGTGGTAGTTTAAGATATGCAAGTTAACCTATAAAAAGTTTTTAACTCTCTGACCTCCAGAAAGCGTTCGTTTTCGAGCTGATTTTCAAAGTGAAATCATTAAAATTTTTATTTATTCATTAAGAATCCTAATCAAGGTTATAAAATTGCTATTTCTTGTATAAGTTATTTTTAATAAATGTAATAAGGGTCTACTACAATTTACCTGCCGGAAAAAATAATATTTCCGACTCTGTCTCTCAGATGTTTGCCTTTGAAATTGTGGGGTTGTTTGCTGAATAATGTGGCTCTCAGAATTTATGGTGGCTCATTATTGAAAAGCAAACGATATAAACGACGCAGACAAAAGAACATTCAAAAACAAAGCAATACAAACATAAATGAATTTATATATCAACAAGTACATAAAAAGGAAACATTACAAAACATAACAAATATTCTAATATAACTTGTTAAATATTCCTCTGTGTTTGTGCGTGTGTGTATGTAACTAACACGATGAAAGACTAAATATTTAAAGTATTCTGTAGACTATAAATGTATGTTGACTAAGTATTTCACGCGAGGTATCAATACACAGAAATATAGCCATGTTTTCAAGAAGGACGTGTTTTCTCCCATATTGGTCGTTTGTCTCTTTCGGGATTTGACGAAATGTCTGAGGCTGTGCGCGAGGCCGGAAGAAGTCCAACCGAAAAGGCAGAACAAGAAAAAAAAAAGGTCGTAGAGTATATGCGCACCCATGCTACGCGTATTGAGCTGTGTGTCACTAGCTGTCTCTGAAAGTCAAAATGTAAGAAAATAAGTTATTGGAAGTTGAGAGAATATATAGCTAAACCTTGTCATTTGATCAGCTCCAAACACACTGTTTATTTTGCACGGGACAAAAATCAAAGATGTGGACGTAGTTGGGAGCATAAATCACACGACTTTCCTGACCAATAGGTTCTCGAAACTAATTAGTTTACCGACGTCTACCATCTTTGTTTCGGGAACTAATGAATCAGTATCTTATTTTCTAGAATTTTCTTGTATCAGGGCCATTTAAAAAACATAGGAGTGTAAATCCTATAAAATCCTTAAAATAGTTAGAAACCACTCAGTTTTCATTCTATGAGAGGCTTTTAATTTTGATGATATCCTATCATACATATTTTAACTTGTTTTATTTAAGGAACAATTTTAGAAATATTTAGAGAATTATTTTGGAGCATTACTGGAGCCTCACCATCAGATTGTTTAGTTTCATATCCAGGACACTGGTTAGGGGAGTCTCACCGATCTGTTGAGATGCTGTCGGTATATTCTGCAGCCCCAGCCGACTGGGCAAATATATGTGTGTGTTTGTGTGCAGCTAATATATATATATATATATATATATATATATATATATATATATATATATAAGGCAGTGATAAATTTGTTTTCTTGATATTAAAGAAAAAAAACATGAGGATATGTTATTGTCACAGGTAACTTGGCGATGCTAGGCAATCACATCTTGTTAGCAAACTAGTTTAGCGAACAATAGTTAGTGCATTCGATTCTTACTGGGTGCCCTATAATTCTGACCTTTTGCTACAATTAATCTATGTTTAGTAAATAATTGCTGGGCCATAATACTTCAAATAAATTAATCCACCATCGGCACCAACGACAACCAGTAGCTCAACCCAAGCACCACGTACGAACTATACAGGTGATTTGTTTATAGTGGCAAGTTCCAGGGTTGAACCAGCTAAACTAATTACAGAAGAATGGTATACTGGTCTTAGAAAAAGATTCTATCTTCAGAATTTTTTTCTACTCGACTGTTGGTTTACTAAGACTAGAGGGTCCAGAGTACCTAACTAACTTCCCTACTGTTGATCGGGAGAAGAGATCGATTTACGACTTTTTCGAGGGCATTAGTGTAAAGAGAGTTCATTTAAAAAAAACAATGGTAATTTGTATGCATCTATTCCATGGTTACGATCAATATATATATATATATATATATATATATATATATATATATATATAAATTAGATGAACCAGAGATGCAGGACACTGCTGGAGAAGTAAGGAGGAGCTCATAAGTGATGTACTGCTATGGACCACTTCACATGGCCGAGCAAAGTCAGGAAGACCAGCTCGCACCTACGTACAGCAGCTTTGTGAGGATACGGGGTGTAGCCCAGAGGACCTGCCGGAAACGACGAACAATAGGGAGGGGTGGCGAGAAAGGGTTAGGGATATCCGTGCTGATGACATGACATGATTATATATATATATATATATATATATATATATATATATGGTAAGGCACAAAGAAAGAGAGAGTGTGAGTGAGAGATTGATTGATTGATTCAAACCAGTATCAACGGACTATGCATTCTAACATAACGTCAACTGTACATGATAAACGGTCCTATCCAAAAAGTGAGTGATCACAAAAAATATTCTTAACTCCATAACATAGTTGTACCGACATATCCTTCATAATGACCAAAGATAGTCGAAAGTTCGTGCACTTGGTTGGAACCTTCGAGATTTAGGACGATTCTTAACCAGCCTTCATCCACAGTTTTGAAACCTCACTCGCCAACATGAAATGGTTAAAAAAAATTGACATAAAATTTTTGTCTCACATTTAATACAATATGCCTACAAAATATTTGATAACTAAATACATGCGCAATAAACATATATATATATATATATATATATATATATATATATATATATATATATGTACGTATATATAAATACATATGTATATATATGTGTGTTGCTTGTTTGTTTGAGTTTTGTGGCGTATCAACCTTTGTAGGTTATTTAACGCCAAATCCATTTTATACAAATAATCAGTTCTATTTCAAACAATTCAGTTTAGCATGAGTACACAGTTTAATTGTCAAAAACATTTCTATTTCAAGCTATTCAATCTAATCCAAGAGTTCTAATTCAAACAATTCGGTTTTGTATAAGTATTGTTTTGTCCACACACAATTAAATATCGAAACAGTTCTATTTCCAATAATTCAGTTTTGCATAAGTACGCAGTTTAAATATCTGAACAGTTCTATTTCAAGTGTTTCAGCTTAGTATAAATACTCAATTCAGTTCTATTTAACCTATAGCTAGAACCCTATCAGGTGTTACTACTCCGGGCAAGTATAGCTGGGAGGGATGGCAATGAAGGGGTACTCCGCATTCCTCAAAGCTCCAGCAATACTGGAACCTCACTATCAGATTATTTGGTTTTATATCTAGGACACTCGTTAGGCGGGTCTTACCCCGCTGCAGAGGTGCAGTTGGTGTATTCTACACTCCCAGCCGACAAGGCAAATATGTGTGTGTGTGTCCCTTCTCCTAGACCGGTTTCCCTATCAAAGTTAGAGATCTCCGCCTGTCCTATTTTACTCTTTGCATGGAGGGAGAAGAGATGGATCCAAGAGTGTTAGCATGAGGTGAAACGCAAGCAGCTCTGTTCAGTATTCGAAATGTGCTCTCCAAGCGCATTTTCCGTAACGATAACCATTACACTACCCGTACAAATTAATAACAGTTTATCTATATTTTTAAAGGATATGAACAATAAGCACAATGCTCCACTGCACCGGTCTGGGTCCTTTCCCTATGCCAAAACCGCTTATTAACTTCTACAGTGAGAGAAATGGCGCGAAAACTGCAAAAAGAACCTAAAACTGGAAGTGACGATTCTGTTTTGCAAGCGGCCTAGGGACGTGTAGTTGCTTGATGCTGAATTTAGAGAAAACAGTGACACCTTCTGTGTACACGTAACTTTATCTAATCATCTAAGGACCGCACTGCTTGGCCCCTTCGGCGAGAAGCCTACAAAATACGATCTAAAAAAAGCTATTCTTACGCAGTTGGACTACCATAACCCTCAAAGAAGAAACTTTTTTTTTATCTACACAAAGATAAAATATGTATTAATCTAGCTTGCTTGAACATTGGCTTCGTTTGGTTTAATTTTTTAATGGCATACCTTTCTTTAATGGCTTATATGGGTGGTTTAATGCCAAAGCCAACCCTGTAGAACAGTCGTGGTATTATTTAACTCATAGTTGGTGGAGAACTGTGTTGTATTGCCGAAAATCCCTTTATATGTTGCTTTCGTTTCTTTTTTTTCTTTCCTTTAAATCTTTCTTTCTTTCTTTCCTTCCTTCCTTCCTTCTTTTTTCTTTCTTTTAAATCTTTCTTCCCTTCCTTCTTTCTTTTCTTCCATCTGTCTTTCTTTTAGATCTTTCTTCACTCTTTTTTTCTAGCCTTTAGATTTTTCTTTTGTTTCTGCTTTCTTTCCTTCATTCTTTATTTATCTAATAACTTTCTTTTCTTCTTTCTTTCATTTCTTTTTTATTTCTTTCCCTTCCATTAAATTTCAATCCTTTTGATTCTATTTTTCTTCTCTTCTTTCTTTCCTTTAGATTTATCTTTACTTCCTTCTTTCTTTCCTTCCTTTTTATTCTTCCATCTTCTTTTTAATTCTTTACATTTTTTCTCCTTCTTTTTTTCCTTCTCACTTATTCATACCTTTCTTTCTTTCTTTCTTTCTTTCTTTCTAACTTTCTTTCTTTTAGAACTTATTTTTTCATTACTTCTTTTTTTACTTAAGATATTTCTTTCCTTTCGTCTTTCTTTCATCTTACTCTCTTTTCTTTCTTTTTTTTCTTTCTTTCTTTCTCTTCGATATTTTTTTTCTCTTCTTTCCTTTAGATTTTCCTTTCCTTCCTTCTTTCTTTCCTTCTTTTCTTCATATCTTGCTTTCCTTTTGATCTTCTTTCTTTGTCTATTCTGTAATTTTCTTCCTTTATTTATTTATTCATATTTGTCTTTGTCTGTGTATTTACTCATAAATGGGTACCTGCCAATCTTCAGTGGAGATCACGTCAAAAACACATGTAATTACGAAAACCAGAAAGTCAGTGACGTAATACGTTGATGGACGTGGCCCTATTCGCTCACTTCGAGTCATACCTGCAAGTGTATAATATCCACATTTCTAAACGCTACAGAAATCACCCGTCCTGAAGTCAGTCTTGAGACGACCATAGTGTACCCACCCACCCCGCTCTAACCCTCACACACCAGAAGTACCACTACCCCACTTATTTTTATTGCAATCAGACAGAACGTGGTATCGTAGCTTGCATGTCGACTCAAAGTCGAGCTACTGCCTTGACTTTCGACGAGCAATAGGAAAGATATGAGGCCCCTTAAACCCCTCCCACAGCTATGGGGTACATTCTACTACTACTATTTTCCTTCAGGGATGGCTTTGGCATTAAATAACCCACGAATGTTGATAGGCCTTTAAAGCAAGTGGAGGTGCTCGTGGTGTAATAGTTATCGTCGTAGGAAATGGACACGGCGACACATTGCACCAGTACCCTTGGGAAAGGTATAAATCCAATTACTCTCCCTCCAGCTATGGGTAAATAGTAGGGCAGACTAGGTTCTTCAGCCTTGTTGAGGCAACTAGTCTAGGAGAAGGAAAACTCTGAATTCAAACCTATAAACTCCGCTTAAAAATTGACCTTGTGTCATATCCTGCCCGAGCGGAGGGGTTGGGTAAATATGAGTAAATATGATTAAAGCGAGAAACCAAACTACATCAAAACAGTAAAGGGATTGATCTGCTTCAGGTGTTCCACAAATTCTGAGTAGAATGGAGAAATAAATAAAAACTAACTCAAACAAACAACCGTGTATTGCATTTTCGACACTTGAAACTCGAAGAAGAGGCTAAAAACTGAAAATGTTGTCACTTGATCAACTGAAGTGAACGAAATGAACAAACACGGATTTTCAGTTTTCTTGGCACGTTTATCATTTTTACAAATCAAATCGACCTTTTCTTGGTCTTCCAACGTCTCTCACTGAGTTAGCGAAAAATTCTGTACCTTTATAAAAGCCTATATCGATATCCTCTCCTCACTCAGCCCAGTTGGTTGGGATTTTAGAATACACCAACTACATCTCTGCAGAGGAGTAAGACCTCCCCCAACGAGTGTCCTGTTTATAACTCTAAAAAATCTGATGTTGAGGCTCCAGTAATGCTGGAGCTTTAGGGAAAATGGAGTACTCCTTCGCTGTCATTACTCCGATGTCCACTCTGGCCCGGAATGGTAACAACTGATAGGATCCTATCTATAGGTCAAATAAAACTGTTTGATATTTAAACTGCGTTTAAACAAATGACTTACATTAATTTGAATTCATAGATATAGAACTGTTTGATCATTTGTTGTGAGCAAATGAATAAATACCGTTGACTATTAATTAATCAGTGTTAATTAGCAATACTAGAGACTACTTAACTATCTACAAATAAATGAGTAATGTTGAATTGAAGAAGGAAATTACTCAATAAGTAATTGATACTCACCAAAAAGTGAGTGGACAGTCAGATGCTTCTCTGGCCATTGACATTCCACAGAGTAACTCTACATGATGAGATTTTCTTCGTTGAATGAAAGTTTTAGACTTAATCCTTTTCTTTTCGAAAAATCGTATTAGGGTCATCAGGAGAGAATATTCACCGTTTCGGGGTCTTCCTCCCTGGAAGTAATCCTTAATTCATGTTAATTAGCAATATGTGTGACTACTTAACTATCTGCAAACAAATGATTAACGTTGATTTTGATAGCAATAATTAAAATCAATTAACTGTCTAGAATCAATAGCAATACTAGTGTGTACACAAATGAGTTTTAAGTCATTTAAAAATGAGATTACTTACAAATTATTTACTAACAAATCATATATGTATATCCATTTTAATAAGTGTAAGTAAAATGGCGGATGTTAAATTATTACTGTTACGTAGCAATCCTTGAAACCATTTACAAACAAATGATTAATGATAAATAATAATAAATAAGATTATTCGTTTTCGATAGAAATACTTGAAACCATTAAACAGTGTGCAAATAAAATGAGCTCCTCAGGCTCGTTTAAAACTGTTATACACAAACTATGTGTTTACAAATCATATATAATTTATATACGTACTGACAGAATTTGGTATTAAAAGACTTACAAGGGTTGATATGTCATATAACCAAACAACCCCCCCTCCTTTCTCTTCCAAAGGATTGCCTGTGTGAATTCAAGTACCAGACGACAGCTTCGTTCGTGAGTCAGAAGACCAACTGTTAAAAACCATAAATTCACGTTATCTTCGCTGCACAGTTATACACCAAATGTAAGGTTATAACCTTTCATGGCACAAATAGAAGTTTACAAAGCTACTGTGTTCAAAAGGAAATTCGTATTGGTACGATCTCAATAGGCGTTTGTACTACAACGACTAATGAACATTTGCACCACCATGTAGCGAACGGGGGTGGTGTCCCCGAATAGTAACAGTTAAAACGATTGACTATGGAATCGTAGTAAGCGAGTTCGAACTCCAGTCGCGTTATAACGTTCACTTTTGGCTAAATACCCTTGGGAAAGGTATGAACTCTCTTATCCTCCCAGCTATGAGTTAAATTGTACCACCAGTGTTCTTCTAAAAGGATGACTTTTGCATTAATTAACCTAAAAAGGTTGATATTCCATTAAACAAAAAAAAAACAAACAAACATATCGAATGAGTTTATGCGGGTAGCGCTACGTCTTAAGTGTCAGTCGTACCTCATGATAACCTCGCCGTGAGAAAAAGTGACGAACACGCAAAAACCCTGTCGTGGTTCATTAATACCAAAGTTTATTAGCTAGTCTACTTTTTAGTCGTCTTTGAGAAGAGAGAAACAGCGCATGAAAACTGAGTCGACCGCGTTAGCTAGACAAACAGAAACAAAATGTGATGAGGAGAGAGAGAGAGCAGACACAGACCTGGAATTATCTTTCATGTTTCTATTGTAGTTCTAACCGTGCTTGTTCGGAAATTTCGTCTTCATAGCTTCGCGTCTGGTGTGAGATCCTTTTTCGGAGTTCACCCCAAAATGGGGCCGCACTTTTCGGCTGTCTTCACATCGTCCTGTCTGGTGTCCAACTGACTGTCTTTACCTCGTCGAGTCTAGTCGCTATCTACTTTTCTCTCTTCTTTCCGCACCCACTGTAAACGGCTTTCTTGTTAAAGTCTTTTTCAGCCAATCGGAACTTGTCGATTCGCTGCTGATACGTTTCTATTTTTAACCCGGACGTCCCAAATTATTTTACATCGCGTTTAAAATCATGCATAGCTTTTGACTCTTTCCTGTCTGTCAAAGCACTCAGATGAATAGTACAGCAGTGGGGAGGCTCTTTGTGTGAGAGCCATTGCATAAAACGTGTGTAAAGAAATAAGAGACTAATATTCATTTACTAAATGTAGTTAGGAATAAAACGAGCCTAACGAGCCACTTGGTGAGAATCAAACTCACTTAGAAGTGTCTGCCAGCCTAGCTCGCTGGACTTTGCAGCATACAAGCACATGGAAGACATTAGATGATATTTTCATGTAACTTGAAAGATGAATTTTAGGAATGCTTCAACCACTGTAAAACTTATTGAAATGAATGAAAGAAAACGTTTCATTCATCGTTCATTTTTGTCTTAATAAACACAGCTTCATTCTTGATAGTTTATTTTTAACACACCTTATATATATATATATATATATATATATATATATATATATATATATGAGGGTCAGCTGAAAAGTTCATAAGCTGATCAAGAGTCTCTCATGAAATGTGACCAAATGAACTTTATTTTTCAACATAATCCTCTCTTGCTGTCCACACGCTTCTTCTACCGGTGTTGCATGGTTTGTATCCCATTTTTCAAAACATTTATCATCGTCATAGAATTAACTTTTGAACCTAAGAATTTTTCAGCCTGTTCTTATATATATATATACATATACTAACTTCTCTAAGACGACCCCTAAAATTCTGATTGTTTATTCAAGCTGAGGCTCATACTCGACACATAAGTAGATAATCCACCAAAAATGGCATTACTAATCCCATCAGCCTGTCAAATTCAGAATATCTAAATCGACTGATATAATCTGAAGAATAAGATTTAAAATGCAAAAATGTCGAATTGCCATCGTTGATAAATTCAGTGTCTACTATAGCACGATGGTTTGTCTGGCATAGGAGTATACAAATGTACTTGGTTCATATATATATATATATATATATATATATGAAAAATTGGAAATAAATCCTACGGTATGAAAATGTAGGGAGATGAAAAAAACAAAAGGTCTTCAGTTGTAGAAATATTTGCCAACGTTAAACGTTTCAGTCTTAAGACCTTCATCAGGGCTTGTAAGTTATTAAATGAAGCGAAAAAAATGAGAAAGTTTTAAAACATTCTATTTCCGTTCAAATTAGCCTTCCAAAATGTGTTTGTTTAAAAAAAATCCATATCACATCAGTCTATCTATCTATCTATCTATTCCGGTGTATGCGTGTATGTGTGTGTTAATATTTTTATCATTTAATTTATGTCGACTAGTTCTAAATATTCTATAATATACTCGTATCTATCCGTCTTTATCCGTCTTTATCGGCTTTGATGTTCTTCTTTCAATCTCTATCTGTCTATCTATTTCTAAAAATTCGGCTTTATTGTTTATATATATTTTTGAAAGATAGATAATTCTAAACCCTTCTCGTCTTTTTCGTTCCACTTCATAACTTACATGCCCCAACGAAGGTCTAAAAGCCGAAACGCTTAACGTTGGGAAATATTTCTACAAATAAAATCATCCAATGAAGACCTTTTAAATAACAGATCTGTCCGATAGAATATAACGCAGTTTTTTTTTTTCCAAGCAGCGGTCGTGTCAATACTGCTATATGGATGCACCACATGAACACTAACTAAACGTATGGAGAAAAAGCTTAACGGCAATTACACAAGAACGCTGTGAGCTGTACTGAACAAGTCTTGGAGACAACACCCCACAAAACAGCAGTTGTACGGCCACCAACAACCCATCACGAAAACCATCTAAATTAGACGAACCAGATAAGCAATGTACTCCAATGGACCTCCTCACATGGACGAGCAAAGGTTGGACGACCAACTAGAACCTATCCAAAGAAGATCTGTACCGATATCGGATGTAGCCTGCAATACCCGCCGGGAGCAATGGACAATAGAGAGTGGTGGCGGGAGAAGGCCAGGGAAATTCGTGCCAGCCGCACAACACGATGTTAATCATTAACACCTTATGTAATTTTCATCTCTAAACATTTTCATATATATATATATATATATATATATATATATGTAAAGTTTTTTGTTTCATGTCTAAAAAATAAAATATTTTAAAATCAGTTGGTCCACGAAGAGGTTTGTATTTTTTTAGAATTTATTCATTTATTTTGTTCTTACATACGTGTATGTTTACATCTTGTTGTTTTAGTCAGAGAATATATATGGCACAAGACCTTCTTAATGGGGTACTCAGTGAGACTTGAACTCACTTGTGTTTGCAGTTTGAATGATTTTCAGTTTGTTATGGGTTTATACAGAGGTCATCCTCTCTTTTTCTCTGAGTGTATTTACCTTCGTCTGCTTTACCCCTCATTGATATTCGATATGTTTTCATCGTTGTGTGTGTGTGTGTGTGTGTTGGAGTGGTTTTGGATTTCACTCACAGTTATTTTTCCTCTGTGCGCCTGTGTATGTGTGCGTCTCGGAGATTTTTTGTGTGTGTATGTGTGGTTTTATTGTTTGAAATTTACTGGTAGCTATTTTTTACTAAAAACTTTTGTCTGTGCATATTTATATATATATATACATATCTATGAATGTTTGTGTCGATTTATATATATATATATATGCATGTTTTTAGCTTGATGCTTTCGTCAGAGAACATGTATGGCAAAAGTTTTCTCTTGTGGACATCTTTTATTATCTTGCAAGTACCCTGTAAGTCCGGTTCAATTCCAAGTGGGTAGAGTGTGCGCCAATAGTCCAGGAAACCTGGGTTCATTCCCAGATCGAGTCATACCAAAGACTTAAAAATGGTACTTGGTACTTCCTTGCTTAACACTCAGCATTATAAGGTAAGGATCAAGGTTAAGTTGAGCAATCCAGGGAAAGGAGTAGCGCCCTCCCCTACACCTTGATGTAGTAACTATCGAAAAGGGAGCCTTCAGGTCACCGTCGTCTACGGTCGCCAATTTTACTTTTGCTTTACCCTGTAAGTTCTAGCACAATCACTTGCTTTTCTAATTCGGTCGTTAGCAAAATATCTGGATTATACAAGATATTTGCGATATTCTAAGAGGATTTATGGTACCAGTCTCGTGGTGGTTCCTTGAATATCTTTAAAATATGGAGACGGTTTAGTGGCGTTTTGATTCTTGCGGTTTTAAATTGCTGTTCAGAGTGTGTTCACTAAGGACCATTAGACCTAATCCTTTCCCGAAAGTTTTATGACAGCAATTTAAGATATGCAGCAAGATACTCCACTCTAGGTATAACTGGCATGCCCTGGTCTATGTTATAGATATGCATTTCTCGAATTCTAGAATTGTTTAATCGATGTTAATCCACTTTGCTGGCAAGTGCACTTCCTCCTCGTTTTCTTGACACATTAGTCTATGCTATCTCACGTGTGAAAGACCGTGCGCATCAGTATCAACTTCATTGTCCTTTGGTCCATTTGTCTAGGGTCAATTCTTTTTTCACTTTAAGAATGATCCAGAGTATCTTACGAGCACTACCCTGGGGTTAATTCCTTTTATGAGATTTCGGCTGCAGAGCTTGGTTTCGAGAATCTTTCTTGTTCTTTTGAGAAATTCTTTTCTTACTTTTTCTTTCGTCTTTGTTTGATGGTGGCCGCTTCTACTATTCCCGGGCTTTTGTAATTTTCTTTTTCTCCAAGACTTTTGATTCTTTCAGGATTGAGCCGTTCAATTCTTTCTGTTGTTTCCTTTTTCCTACATTTCATAATCAGCATGGCACATTTTTCACTCCCAAATTCCATTGCTATATCCTGGCTGTATATTCCTATATTTTTTTTAGGGTTTCAAGTTATTTTTCATTTTTGACAAATATCTCATTATTATCCATATACATGAGGTTATTTACCTTGTAAATTTCTTGCCCCTCTGTGAACGTTTCGCACTAATTGAAAGCGCTCTTAGAGTAACGATTATTGATGTAGAAATTGAGTTTCACTTCACGTTAATGCCTTTCATATAGGCATGAACTCATTTTTTCTTAATCCCCGCCTATCTATGGGTAAATAGAAGAGTAGATTGGGTTCGTTGGCATTGGTTAGGTTACCTATCTAGGAGAAGAAAAACTGTTAATTAAAACCAGCTTTGCTCTGCTTAAAAAAATGACTCTGTGTGACGTCCTGCTCGTGGTGGAGAGATTGGGTAAATTCATTCATTGATTGGATGAAGACCTTGATGAGGTTTAATTCAAGTCACCGAGGTTCTGTCTATGAGATCTTTCAAGATTCTGATTGTTCTCGACCGGTTCACGCACCCTTTTAGCGCATGTAGTTATGTAGTTCTTCCTCTGATTCCGTTCGAACCTTCTCCTGTATCAACTGACGGTTCAGTGCGTTAGATACCATTACTCCAAGATCCACTCCGGCTCAGAGTGGCCGTACATGTTACAGTCCCATTAATGGGTCAGATAGAACTGTTCTTTTTTACCATAGATTATTATTACTAGTGATCTGAAACCATTCGAATTAAATTGGAATACACGATGAATTGAATTACTAATGATGAATATCAGTGCTTGAAACCATTTAACTGTGTGCAAACAAATTATCAATATTAAATATAATTATTAGTATTAGATAGCAATACTTGAAATAATTAAGAATTCACAGACACCAAACTGAAATTAAACCAAATCAAAACGAACTATCAAACAATCTTTACTCTATCAACTATTGTAGGTTATTTAATGCCAAATCCTCTTTATACATTTATATTCAATATATAGGATTTGGTTTGGTTGGGTTTTATGGCATATCAATCATTGTAGGTTATTTAATGCCAAATCCTCTTTATACATATACATCAGATATATATGATATGGTTTGGTTGGGGTTTATGACATATTAACCATCGTAGGTTATTGCATGCCGAATTCTCTTTAGACATATATATATTAAATATAAATAATTTGTAAACATATTCTGTTAATAACATTTTTAATTGAATTCGTGCTCATTATTTTGCACACAACTAAATAGTTTCAAGTATTTCTAACTCGAATGATATTATTTACCATAAACGACTTCAATTATGTAACATAAACAATTCATTTTAACATCAGTCGTTTGTTTGTACACAGTTAAATAGTTATATATTCATTTGTTAGTGAATAAATTGTACTTAATTTTATTTTTAAATGAGTTAGAACTAATTTTTTGCACACAATTAAGTATTTCTATTGTTTCTATAAAGTTAAATGGTTTCAATTATCGCGATCTACGACAAATATTTCTATTTAATATTACTCATTTGTTTGTACACAGTTAAGTGTTTTAAACTATTGCTATTTAACGTTAGTTATTTTATTGATCATTATTTATTATTTGCACACAGTCAACAATTGTTATGTAATAACAATAATTTCATTTTACATATATGTAAACCGTTTTGAATATTCCACGCCTATAGTTTTATTATCACACAGTTAAATGGTTCCAAATATTACTATACATCATTAACAATTCAATTTAACATTAGTCATTTGTTTAAACACAGTTAAATGTCCAAACAGTTCTATTTCAAACCATTCATTTAGCATTAGTTATTTGCATATACATAGTTAAATTGTCGAAGAGTTCTATTTTCAACAATTCGACTTAGCGTAGGTCACTTGTTGGCACTCAGTTTAAATAGTCAAACAGTTTTATTTGACCCATAGGAAATACCACCCCGGTTTTGAGTGGACCTGGAAGTAATGACAGTGAAGGAGTACTCCAATTTCCCCAAAGCTCCAGCGCTGGACCCTTACCATCAGATTATTTAATGTCAGGATGAGAGGTCTTATTCCTCTGCAGAGTTGCAAACTGTGTATTCTACAATTCCAGCCGACAGGGCTGCCATAGATGGAACCATAATAGGTACTACTAATTCGGGTCAAAGTGGACCTGGAAGTAATGGCAATGATGAGGTAATCTACACAGATATCCAAAACTGGAACCTCACTATCAGATGCATTTTAGTTACGGACACTGGACCCCCTTTTTGGTGGGCTCTTGACCTCTCGGCAGGAGATACAATTAGCGTATTCTAAGCCCCACTGACCCTGCCATACTTTTTAGAATGGCTGATGACAGAAAAATGGTGCATCAACATATCAAAAATTGTCCGAACAACACACTTCTGTTTTGGAATTCAGTGTTTTTTTCTTCGAGACAGATTAGCCAAGACTGAATCTCTGCAGAGAGGTAAACCCCTCCCCAACGAGTGTCTTGGATATGACACGTATTGTTGCATAATTTGGTGATGTTGATAATAACAATAAAGATATATATATATAGAGAGAGAGAAACATGCGGACTCTGTTGTTTCAGGCACGAACGGGTTTATTAGTTTCTGTTTCGATCCATGGCGACACGAAGAGAGAGACACAATTCTTAAAAGCCTAAGCTAACCATACTATGCTGACCCAACCCCAACGTGCGGCGCATCTTGGGATGTTTAAGATCTCAATTCATCTCTGCCGGTCGAGATACGAAAAACTGAACCTCACGCCTCAACGGTAGAAAACCCAACTCTATCTTTCAATGGTCGAATCTCAACTCACGCCTCAACGGTGGAATACCCAACTGACGTCTTTTCAAAATCCTCAAATTCTCAAGACTCTCTCTTCTGAGCATGACGTCATCCACACACCATCTCCATTTCCTGTCTGGGGGTTTATTATGAGAAATGGTGATTGTCATGTCCTTTGCACGCGAGCGTAAAACTGCACTAAATGACTCAAAGCCTTCACAATCTGAATGATGAAATATAATTAACGAAAAATGGTTAATATAAAAATCATTCCTTAATTATATAACTGTATCAATCTGATGTTGAGACTCTAGTCTGTGAGTTTTGGGGAATGTGGAGTACTCCTTTGTTGCCATTAACCCCAGGTTCATTCAAATCCGGGGTGGTTGAACCTGAAATGGTTCTATATATGGCTCAAGTAGAATTGTTTTCCATTGAAACTGTTCGCAAGTTAATGACTTATGTTAAATCTAATTGTTAGAAATAGAACTGTTTGATCATTTAACTGTGCATAAGCATTTGTCTGATGTTTAATTGAATTGTAAATGATATATAACAATACTTGAAACCATTTAGCTTTGTTGACTTATGCTAAATTGAATTGTTAGAAATAGAACTGTGTATAAACAAATGACTGGTGTTAAATTGATACGGTTACATATCAATACTTGAAACCATTTAACTGTGCGCAAAAAAACGAGCTCAGGCTTATTGAAAAACATTTTCCACAAAATTAGAAATCATAGATATTTAATTTATCTGTATAAACAGGGTTTTGCATTTATTACCCTGCAATGATTGATATACCATAAAACCCAACCAACCAGATTGCCTTAACCAGAAGTCAGTCTGACCTACTATTTACTCACAGCTGGCTGAATAAATTGCTGGACTCATGAGTTTCACACTCGAAGAGAAATGTAAACAGCCTCAGGCAGGATTTGAGCTCGGCCTGTCCATCTCCAATGAATATTATTCTCCCTCCACGAACGATTCAAATATATATATATATATATATATATATATATATATATATTGTCATCCACAGACCGACTGTTTCGTTCTATCAGAACTTTTCAGTGTGGCTAAACCCGCAGGACGCTCGAAGCCGGGATCGAAACCGGTCCAACTTTACGATAGACTAAGGCTTCAGACCACACGGCTACAAGCGGACCACGTTGGCTAAGGGAATTTTAAGGTATTTTATTTTAGCAACAGCAGCAGCAGCCTTTGTTTACATTTTTTTATACCCTATCGGCTACCAGAGTGCTCAATTCTTACGAAGAGCTTTGCATTACGCTAGGGGCGGCCGACAATTCCTTCGCCAGAGTGCTCAACCCCCATGGGGGAGCGTATATATATATATATATATATATATATATCATGTGTATTAATAATGATATATATATATATATATATATATATATATATATATATCATGTGTATTAATAATGATAAACGCAGAGTAACAGGATCTCAACCACGAATATTAAAACAATTTCAAAAGCTCGAGAAAATCATTTCACTGTTTCGGTTTCAATTTCTTTATTTAATGGCATATCTACCTTTGTGGGTTATTCAATGCGAAACCTATCCCTATAAAAGAACGGTGGTGGTGCTATTTAACCCATAACTGGAAGGAAGATAAGAGGGTTCATGCCTTTCCCAAAAATACGGAAGTGAACATAATAGGGTGCGTGGAGTTTGAACCCACATACTTTGATGTGGCAGTCCATCACGTCAGTAAATCCGCGACGGGGTACCCTTTCATGTATCTGAGTATAAATCATTAACATTAAGAAGAATTAATTGATGCTATAATTGTTTGAAAATCTGATCTATCATCAATTACTTTAAACCATTTAATTACTTGAAAAAAAACAAGACTGATTTAGGCAGTGAATAACCCAACAAGATTTAAAATGCCTTTAACCCAACTGACCTCAACAAAAATCTCAAAAGATCTCCTGGAACACTCCGATGATTCCAAAAAGAAAATATTTTTCATACACATTCTATCTATGCGGGACTTACATCTTTCATTTTCTGCGTTTTTATCATAGAGTTTAAAACTTAATTGCTTACTCACGGAAGGATCATATAAAAATTACAGTTTAAAGAAAAAGGATATGTCCGGCTCGACTTAAAAGCAATAAAAGGAATGTTCTGTACGCTGTAAAAAGTTATTTAACTTTTTGTTTTTGATTTTATTTATTTTGATGAATTTAGATAATCAATCTCATCGCAAATCAAATATTTAATTATTTTTTGTCTTCATTAATTTATCAGATGTTATTTCGGTGTAATTTTGCGTGGCACTTCACCAGGAATATTTTCAAGCTAAATTAAAGATTGAAATTATAGAACTTACCAATAATAATTATGATAAAAAATCAGAGAAGAGGAAACTTACAAAACTTGGGAATATTGAAAACGGACACAATCAAACAAGTAGAGATGAAAGAAAAACTGAAAAAAAAGAGTATCTTAGGAAAAGGAGAAAACTACTCGAAACCAAACTACATAGCAGAAATCTCATCAAAGAGATACTCGGGACCATTCTTGTAAGATACTCGGGAACAATCTTAAAGAGGGCGAGAGAAGAACTTCAACAAATAGACCAGAGAACAAGAAAACCCATAACGATGCATAAGACTTTACATCCCAGAGAAGACATGGACAGACTGTATGTGTCAAGAAAAGAAGGAGGAAGAGCATTGAAGATAACCTCGATGAATCAATACTATGTCTCAAAGACTACATAAAAAAAAGAGCAAAGAGGGGTTAAGGATCAACAGAACAAAAATAACAAGAAAAAAATGGGAACAAAAGCAATTGTATACATGTTTCAAGCAAAAAACAAATGAGCGAAATCACACACAAGAGCCCTTGGACATGGCTATAAAATAAAAACTTTAAGAGAGAAACTGAATCTCCTCTAATAGCAAAACAATTCAATAAGGAACAAGTATACCAAAGCAAAAAAAAAAAAAAACCGGGCCAGTGGCCTAACGAGTAGATTATTCGCCAATAGTCCGGGAGACCGGGGTTCAATCCCTGGACGAGTCATACCAAACGCTTAGAAAATGGTACTTGATGCCGCCTTACTTAACACTCAGCACTATAAGGTGAGGATCAAGAGTAAAGTAGAGCAATGCTGGGAAAGGAGTAGCGCCCTCTCCTACACTGTAGGTGTAGTAGCAATTGAAAAGGGAACCTTCGAGTCACCCTCGACTAAGGTCGCCGACTTATACCAAAGCAAAAATAGATAAGACGCAAGAAAATAGCAAATGTAGGCTGTGTGATGTTAGAGACCAAACGATTAATCACATAATAAGCGAATGCCGCAAATTTGCGCCAAAAGAGTATAAGCCTAGACACGACTGGGTAGGAAAGGTAATCCACTGGAAATCGTGCAAGAAATTTAAATTTGACCATTCGAATAAGTGGTATATGCACAACCCAGAATCTGTCCACGAGAATGCGACTCATAAACTTCTCAGGGATTCTGAGACTCACACAGATCACCAAGTCTCAGCCAGACAACCAGACCTTGTGATTGTCAACAAAAAAATAGAACCTGCTTAATAGTGGACATTATCGTTCAGGCAGACCACAGAGTAAAATTAAAGGAAAGCGAAAAGAGAGATTAGTACCTAGATCTTGCTAGACAGTTAAAAAGATTGTGGAACATGAAGGTGACAGTGTTACCAATTGTACAATCCCCAAAGAACTCGTTAAGGGACCGGAGGTCATGAAGATAAGTCTCCTCAAGTCTCCAGGGCTGTTCTTAGTATTCTGGTCGATCTCAACAATGCTGTAGTTTGGGTGGTCTCCAATCGTCCTCTTATTTCCAACTACTCCAGTCTCTGCACCAATCTTTAGTGACTGTACCGAGCACACCAATTACAATTGGTATCAGCGTCACTTTCATGTTTTATAGCTTTTTCAGTTCCCTAGCAAGACTTAGGTACTTATTTCTCTTTTTGCTTTTCTTCAGTTTTAATCTATGGTTAGCTGGAACGGCAATGTCTACTATTTGTCAGGTTCTCTTTTTTTGCGGTCCGTTCGTCTGGCCGAGATCATGGTTGATATTATTATTATTATTATTGTTGTTGTTGTTGTTGTTGTTGTTGTTGTTGTTGTTTCCGTTGTTATAAAGAACTTGTTATTGGGTTGATTTTACAGTTTCTGTGGACCACAGAATAAAAATAAAAGTAAGCGAAAAATTGACAAATACGTAGATCTTGCTCGAGAAACAAAAAAAATGGGGAACCTGAAAGTGACGATGATACCAGTTGTAGTTAGTGCACTTGAAGCGGTCCATAAAATCTGATCACATCATTGTTGAGATCGGCTAGAAGACTGAGGAGACTGCAGTAAACTACACCGTGAAAAACTCATTAGAAGTAGTATAATAATATTAAATTTGGCCATACGAACAAATGATATATGCACAACCCATCATCTGTCCACGAGAATGAGACACACAAACTTCTATGCAATTTTGACATAAAAACGGATCGCCTAATCTCGGCCAGACGACCAGACCTTATAATAATCAACAAAAAAAAAAAAGAGAACTTGAAAGATTGTGGAGTTTGCTATCCCAGTTGACCACAGAGTAAGTTTGAAAGAAAGTAAAAAGAAGGATAAGTACCTGGACCTTGCTAGGGAATTGAAAAGACTGTGAAACATGAAAGTGACGATTATACCAATTGTAATTTGTACTCGTAGTACAGTCACCGAAGGATCAATAAAGGAACAGGAGGACAAGGAAATAAGAGGATGAGTGGAGACCATCCAAATTACTACATTATTAATATCGGCTAAAATACTGAGAAGAGTCCTGGAGATTTGAGAAGACTTGCAGTCACTCAAACTCCAGAGAAAAACCATCAGCTAAAACTGACGTGAAAAACTCTTAAGGAGATATTAATAACTTTTTAGAAATTAGAATATATATATATATATATATATATATATATATATATATATATATATATAACAGGCTTTAGATATTAGAATATTATATAAGTATATATATTATTCTCAAAAAATAAAGACTTCAGAATTTGATAATTAACAAGAGTTGACATGCAGTAACACCATCCAACAGAACACAGTTTTCATTAGGCAAAATGATGCATGTAATAATAATAATGATAATGAAAGTGACGATGATGCCAATTGTAATTGGTGCGCTCGGTTCAGTCACCGAAAAACTGGTACAGAAATTGGAGGACTTGAAAATAAGAGGGCGAATGGATACCATCAAAACTACAGCATTGTTAAGATTGGCCAGAATACGAAGAAGAGTCCTGGAGACTTGAGGAAACTTGCTGTCTCTTAGACTCCAGTGGAAAACCATCAGCTAACGCTGGTGTGAAATACAGCATCTGTTCTGAGAAATGAGACTGATAAAATTTCCTGGCATTTTTAGATAAAACTTATCAGTAAACGCCAGCCAGAAGGGAAGACCTTGAGTTAATTAACAAGAACATGTCATCTAGTGGATTTTGCTATTCCGATGGACCACAAAGTGAAAATAAACGAAATTGAAAAGATTAAGAAATATTTGGATCTTGCTAGAGAGCAGGAAAAATGTGAAAGATGAAGATAATGGTGATATCAATTGTAGTTGGCTCGCTTAGAAGGGCTCTCAAAGGCTTGGGAGGGAAAACATGGAGAAACTAGAAATCAGAGGAAGAATCGAAAATAGACAGACCAAAACAAGTGAAAAACTAATAATGATGATAATGATAATAATTGGAGAGTCGAAGACCCTTATAATCACAATGACTTAAGTTCTTCCTTAATAATAATAATAATAATAATAATAATAATAAACTCCTATCGGACTTTAACATACAAACAGATCACCTAATCCCGGCCAGAAGACCAGACCTCATAATAATCAACAAAAAAAGAGAATCTGTAAAATTGTCGACTTTGCTGTCCCGGTGGACCACAGAATAAATCTGAAGGAAAGTGAAAGAAGGATAAGTACCTCGACCTTGCTAGAGAATTGAAAAAGCTGTGGAACATGAAAGTAACGATTGTGCCAACTGTGATTGGTGTGTTAGGCACAATAACTAAAGGATTATTAAAAGGCCTGGAGGACTTGGAAGTTGGCGGACGGGTAGAGACTATCCAAAGGACAGCACTGCTAAGAACGGCCAGAATCCTGAGACGAGTCCTAGAGACTTGTGGGGACTTGCTGTCACTCAAACTCCAGAGAAAAACCATCAGCTAACACTGATGTGAAAAACTATAAAGGAGAATAATAATAATAATAATAATAATAATAATAATAATAATAATAATAATAATGAAGAAATAAACGAGGATTCCAAGACTTTCATCTGTTATATTAATCAGCTGAAATGGTTGCAACAATCTGCGAAATAAATTGAAACACGCATGCGCAAAACAAATTAAATACCCTCATTAGTTGTCCACGAAAATCCGGATTTCATTTACCGAAATCAGTTTGCAATGAGACATTTCTGTCGAGTCAATTTAATTGCACTTCTCTAATCAAAATCCGATCAGTTCAGGTGCCTACTTTATTTAATCGGAACACAGCGTTGCTTCACGGGCTCGTCGGTCAATTTTGATGTACATCATGAGGTTTGAATCGAAATAAGAAATTTACATTATCACATCCACGAAATTTTTAAGCGTTGCTCTTTAAAGTAAAATTCAACGCTTCATTTGTATCGCTACCTCTCGATAATTTCTTTCAATATATATATATATAACTCTTTAAAAAAAATCTGATGATGGCCTATGAAAGGTCAGAAAGCGCTCGGAACATCTTTGGTAAATTCATCCACCAATTCTAACCACAAACTGAGACACTTATCAAGAAACTTGAAAGGATCTTAAAATTGTATAGACAAGTACGAGGATCATTAAATAATTTTCCAGACTTTTTTCGTATGGACACTTTTATTAATAGTACACATATGAAAGTCTAGTCCCCTTCGAAGTAATCTCCTTCGGCTGCAATGCACATTTACTGTTTCAAAAACTTCTGGAAGGCCCCATGGAAGTCCTCTTGTGTGAGTGTCTCAATGACCTTCGTCACAGCCTCTTTCATCCCCTCAATTGTCTCATAACGACAGCCTCTGAGCTTAGGGAATAAGCAAAAGTCACAGGGAGCAAGGTCTGGACTATAGGGAGGCTGAGGAACTGTCTTGATGCCCATCTTGCTTAAATAGTCTGTGACAAGGATAGAGTTGTGGACTGGTGCATTGTCCTGGTGGAAATGCCACTGACCCGATTTGAAGATTGGTGGCCTCTTCCGACCGAATCTCTTGCTGAACTCCCTTAAAACCTCAACATAGTAGCCCTAACCCTTTTGGCCAATCAACTCTGGTGTTCCCACACCTCTCATCATCCCTCACAGACTCCGTGCCTTCCTTGAATCTCTTATGTCACTCAAAAGCTGATCCTCGATTCATGCAAGATGGTCTAATAGCAGTCTGACGCATTCCATAAGTGTCAGATTGCATTTTTGAAATTCACCAGTTGTGACAATGAGGCTTTAGTAGAGTGTATTCCAATTTCTGCTGTAGCTATTCATTTGAACCTGAAATCATAAAAATTAGTCAGTCATCTCATAGGATGTATAGCAATAACATACTGAATTTTCAAGAGTCTTTGTCAATTTTAAATGCCTGTACAAAAACGTCTGGAAACTTATTGAAGGCACCACGTAAGTTGTAAGTAAAGCTGGCGACCATAATCAAGGACGACCAGAAGGCTCCCATTTCAATAGCTACTACGCTGAGGTGTAGGGGAGGGCGCTACTCCTTTTCCTGGATTGCTCCACTTTACCCTTGATACTTACCTTATATTGCTGAGTGTTAAGCAATGAGGTTTCAAGTACCATTTTTAAAGACTTTGGTATGACGCGACCTGGGATTGAACCCAGGTTTCCCGGACCATTGGCGAACACTCTACTCGGTTGGCCAATGTATATTATCAAGTTCCGACGACAGCGCGAGTTTTCCTGAATTTTCTTTCTCTCTCTTTCATGATTTGTCCTTATCATCCATCGCCCCCGGCAGGCCTTCCAAATGGCATCTAGTGTCCTGACAGAGCCGATGTAAATTAATTCTAGCTGGTACGTCCATGTGTAGAGCTCCGTCGAAGAATGCTCCCAGCTAATCAGAAGCAAATGCAGAAGATATAAATGATATAACGAACGTAAAACTCGGAACATTAAACATACGAATTGCTCTTGATTTTTTTTTTTTTTGTTGAAATAGTATGCATACGTTTGGAAGTGATTCCGTTTCCAGAAGTTTTTTCACAGAGGTCAGTAAATTTGTTCTACTAAACTATTCATTTAAAAATGCACATTTGATTTAAAATAGTAATGTCTTAAATCTCAGCTGTATTATTGTGTTGTTTAAATGAAGAATGAAGACTTATGCGATTTAATTTTCAGGAAAACTTTACTTTTGGAAGGCGAACTTCTAAATTTGCTAACGAAAACCCCCAAAATTGCCCCCCCCCTGAAAAGAAAGGAAAAAGAAAAAAAAAAATCCAAAACACCTCAAATGTAGTCTAACACGTGCTAAAGACGAAAGCCATAAAAGAGTTGACTCCTCCTCTCTCTTTCTTTCTCTCTCTCTCTCTGTGTCTCTCTCTCTCTCTCTCTCTGTCCACCACCAGTTGACCATGATATAGGAGTGGAACCTTTAATATAAATACTAAAATTAGTAATAATTTAATCCTTCATTTGTTGAAATAGTATGCATACGTTTGGAAGTGATTCCGTTTCCAGAAGTTTTTTTCACAGAGGTCAGTAAATTTGTTCTACTAAACTATTCATTTAAAAATGCACATTTGATTTAAAATAGTAATGTCTTAAATCTCAGCTGTATTATTGTGTTGTTTAAATGAAGAATGAAGACTTATGCGATTTAATTTTCAGGAAAACTTTACTTTTGGAAGGCGAACTTCTAAATTTGCTAACGAAAACCCCCAAAATTCCCCCCCCCCCCTGAAAAGAAAGGAAAAAAAAAAAAAAATCCAAAACACCTCAAATGTAGTCTAACACGTGCTAAAGACGAAAGCCATAAAAGAGTTGACTCCTCCTCTCTCTTTCTTTCTCTCTCTCTCTGTGTGTCTCTCTCTCTCTCTCTGTCCACCACTAGATAACCATGAAATATACCACAAAATTTCTTTGAATTTTAACATCCAGCAGTCCTGGACTTTAACTAAGTTAAAACTTAAGATAAAAAAAAAGAAATTTTTTTTTTTTTTTTTTTTTTTTTTTTTTATTACTACCGCGTACACATGGGAAGCAGCATGCTGTACGTGTGAGTCTTGCGGCTTAACGCTCAAGATTGCCAGTTCGATCGGGGAACTACTGCTGCTCATCTATAAGAGTGGCTTCTATAGATGAGAACAAAAACAGCCATCGAAAGATAACCATGACTAGTACTCAAACCAGATCCATAAACCGCATCGCTCTTCGCGCGGGTAAAAAAGGGGCGCGTCCTGCTGAGGTTGGAGCCCTGGCCTCGGTGTTCGAAAAATCAGCTACAGAGCTCAAACACAAACATAAACTACTAAAATGCAAACAAACAATACAGATAGCGACATTTAACGTGAGAACCCTAAATAGAATAGGTCAACTATCAGAGCTAACTGCATCAGCCGTAGAACATAAGATAGATATAATTTGCATACAAGAGCACCGATACACGCACACCGAAGATATCAAGTATCACGAAACTGGAAATGGATGGATGCTGGTGACTGTATCGGCATGGAAAAACTCTGTCAATGCATCGGTAGGAGGGGTGGGAATACTTCTAGGACCGAGAGCGTTAAAAACACTGAACAGCATTGAGAGAATACAACCTAGGATGATGGCCGCAACGTTTAATGGCAACCCCAAAGCAACAATTATCTCCTGCTACAGCCCTACCAATGTTAGCGAAGAAAACGAAATAGCCACCTTCTACGAAGATCTATCCTCCCTAGTACGTAGCATTCCGAAACACAACCTGCTAGTCATTGGCGGAGATATGAATGCACAAATCGGGAAAAACAGACACAACAAATACAGCCTACACTACACGTCTAACAGGAATGGACAGCATTTAATAGATTTCATGATAGAAAATAGATTAACCTGCCTCAATACAAACTTTCAAAAAAGGGAGGGGAAATTATGGACCTACACATACGCAAATAAGAGTAAAGCACAGATAGACTACGTCCTTATAAACAGGAAATGGAGAAACAGTGCGATGAATTGCGAGGCATACTCCTCCTTCGAGGGTGTGTCCTCCGATCATCGAATAGTTACGGCCAAAGTACGACTAAGCCTAAGAAAAAACGCCACACGTAAAGCCACGACCAAGCACTATGACTGGGCCCTACTCAACAACAGAGATATTAGAGACAAATATGCATTAGAATTAAGAAACAGATTCGAAGCACTACAAGAGAAGGTAGAAATAGGCACCCCAAATGACGAATATGAAAATTTTGTAGAAGCGCACCTGGAGGCGGCAGAAAAGTGTATTCCAACAAAACCTAGAACTAAATATAGAGTCCCTTGGGAAACGCTAGCGGCTAGAGAAAAACGTGCACTTGTGAAGACTGCCTCCAAAAACTATCAACAGAACCCAACAAATACAAATGCACGAGAACTAGAAAAGGCGCAACATCAATTAACAGGAATATACCTAAAAGAACAGGCAGAATACGTACAAAATCAGATAGATAAGATTAGAGACTCGGTGGAAGATAGGCAATCCAGGATAGCCTGGCAAACAATAAACGAAGTAAGTGGAAGAAAGAGCACAGCCAAAGCAAAATTGAAAGCTGCAAGCCAACAAGAAAGAATAAAACTGTGGGAACAGCATTTCAAAAATCTACTAGGAAACCCACCGGAAATAACGGATGAACCGATCACCAGAATTATTAGTAAGCAATTAGACGTAAAACTAGGTCCTTTCACCAAAGAAGAACTCGACACGGTTCTCAGAAGAATTAAAAATAGGAAAGCGGCGGGGCTAGACGAGATCCCCCCAGAAGTGTGGAAGACGAGACAATTCGACGATATACTGCTCCGCCAATGCAACGCAGTCTATAGTCAAAATAGGATAGAACGATGGACGAAGGGATGCATCCTTCCATTCCCTAAAAAAGGCGACCTCGGACTAGCCAAGAACTACCGAGGGATAACACTTACATCCATAGCAGCCAAAATCTACAATGCCCTACTACGAAACCGCATAGAACCCAAAATGGAAAACATCCTTAGGAAAAACCAAAATGGCTTCCGGAGAAATAGATCCACAACCTCACAAATACTGACCATCCGTAGAATCCTGGAAGGCGTTCGGGCAAAAAACTTACAGGCGACATTACTATTTGTCGACTTTACCAAGGCCTTCGATTCCATACACAGAGGGAAGATGGAGCAAATCCTACTAGCTTACGGCCTACCAAAAGAAACCGTAGCAGCGATAATGATTCTCTACAGAAACACCAAAGTAAAAGTACGTTCACCAGATGGAGACACGGAATACTTCGACATTGTTGCAGGAGTACTACAAGGAGACACACTAGCCCCGTACCTCTTTATCATCTGTCTAGACTATGTGCTTAGGACTTCGATCGACAAAATCAGAGAAAATGGCTTTGAGCTGACTAAGAGAAGAAGCAAAAGGTACCCCGCAAAAACAATCACGGACGCCGACTACGCTGATGATTTGGCGTTACTAGCGAATACGCCTAATCAAGCAGAGACACTACTACATAGTCTGGAACGAGCTGGAGCTGGCATTGGCCTACATGTCAATGCAAACAAAACCGAATATATGTGTTACAACCAAACAGGCAACATTGCCACACTAGACGGAGCCTCTCTGAAACTAGTCGACAAATTCACCTACCTAGGAAGCAGCGTCTCATCAACCGAGAAGGACATCGACACACGACTGACGAAGGCATGGACAGCTATCGATAGGCTCTCGATCATATGGAAGTCGGACCTAACAGATAAAATGAAACGCAGCTTCTTCCAGGCAGCGGTTGTGTCGATACTGCTATATGGATGCACCACATGGACGCTTACGAAGCGGCTGGAGAGGAGGCTGCACGGAAATTACACAAGAATGTTGAGAGCAGTATTAAACAAGTCCTGGCGACAACACCCCACGAGACTCCAACTATACGGACACTTGCCCCCCATCACAAAAACTATACGAGTTCGACGAACCAGACACGCGGGACACTGCTGGAGAAGCAAGGACGAGCTCATAAGCGATGTACTCCTGTGGACCCCCACTCATGGATGTGCAAGTGTGGGACGACCAGCACGAACTTACATACAGCAGCTATGTGAGGACACGGGTTGTAATCCTGAAGACCTGCCGGAGGCGATGAGTGATAGGGAGAAATGGCGAGAGACGGTCAGGGATATCCGCGCAGACGGCGCGACATGATGATGATGATGTTAATAAAATATCTATAGTAATTAATTTTTAAAAAAGCTAAAAGCTTTTTACAAAGAAAACATTTATAGTTGGATTTTAACTTAGTTAAAAATTTACAAATTTAGGGCGACACCCACCATTTTTATTATCGGAAGCCATGGGAAACAGCTTGGTGGATATGAAATAAGGCAGATAAATCCAGAGTTTGGTTAACAGCAAGCTTCACCAGATGCTGGGCAGAAAAGCTTCCTAAGTCAAAGGTAAGGATCAGATTGTTCAGTCAGGAAACTACAACTACTCATCAATAATGGCAGCGTTTATTCATGAGGAAAAAGCAACCAATGAAAGATTACCATGACATACATATAAATATATATCATCAGCAGCAAGTTGCTCATATAGCAAGGATTTCCCTGACTCTCTCTCTCTATTTCTCTTTTCTCTCTCTCTCTCTCTCTCTCTCACCATTGGTCCCTATCATCCATCTCTCTCAGCAAGTTGTCCAGAATTCATCCTGTATCTGTACACAGGTTCTTGTCAGTCGGCCAACGCTGGCATATTCATGTAAAGGGATCTATAAGAAAAAATCAATTCTGAGGTTCATCCTTGTTTCTCCGGCAGTGTTTGCCCAATCAGCTAGGGCTGCAGAATACACTTACAGCATCATTGTGTGGGACGTTATTTCCGTGGAAATAAATTAGCGGCATTACTTTCGAGTCATTCCACGTTTTATTATCTATTTTTTGAAACTATGTTGCCGTCATACGGCAAAAATGGCACGTCGTAGCGAGGTTTCTGTTAACGTTTTAGCGTTGAAATTCCGACTTAGTAAATTAAGCGATTTCCAATCCAATCTACTATTTCATGATATTAATGCCGAGTCTTGCAAATACACCCACCCAAGCCGAAACCCTGCTACATAGTCTGGAACAAGCAGCTGTAGGCATAGGTCTCCATGTCAATGCACACAAAACGGAATATATATGCTTTAATCAAAGGGACCACATCTCCACACTAAATGCTAGTTCTCTGAAACTAGTGGACAAGTTCACCGACCTAGGAAGCAGTGTCTCATCAACCGAGACAGACATCAACATGCAACTAGCAAAGGCATGGACAGCTTCCGATAGGCTATCGGTCTGAATGGAAGTCAGACCTGACCGATAAAATAAAACGCAGGCTCTTCCAAGCAGCGGTCGTATTGATACTGCTGTATGGATGCACTACATAGACGCTAACTAAACGTATGGAGGAAAAGCTTGACAGAAACTACACAAGAATGCTGTGAGCAATATTGAACTAGTCCTGGAAGCAGCACTCCACAAAGCAGCAGCTGTACGGCCACTTACCACCCATCACATTTGGGGTGTCCTCGTGGTGTAGGGGTGTCCTCGTGGTGTAATGGTTAAAGCGATGAACTGCGGAATCATAGTACGCGAGTTCGTACTCCAGTCGCGCTATTATGTTCACTTTCGGGCAAATACCCTTGGGAAAGGTATGAACCCCCTTATTCTCCCTCCAGCTATGGGTAAATAGTAGGACGGACTAGGTTCTTCAGCCTTGTTGAGGCAACTAGTCTAGGAGAAGGAAAACTCTGAATTCAAACCTGTTAAACTCCGCTTAAAAATTGACCTTGTGTCATATCCTGCCATCACAAAAACTATCCAAGTTAGACAAACCAGACACGTGGGACACTGCTGGAGAAGTAAGGACGAGCTCATAAGTGATGTGCTCCTGTGGACCCCTCACATGGACAAGCAAAGGGAGAATGACCTCCTAGAACCTATGTACAACAGCTCCGTGCAGGTACGGGATGTAGCCCTGAAGACCTGCCGGTAGCAATAGAGAAGGATGGCGGGAGAGCATTATGGATATCCGTGTTGATGGTGCGAAATGACGATGATGATGATGATGATGAATGCCGAGTCTACGCTTGCATTTATCCTAATCTGGATTTCTAAAGAGAAATAACAATTGTGTGCTAATCACAGTGGACTTTGCCTAATTTATTCATATATTTAAATATTCATCTATGAATTCTTTAAAGAAAATATGATTTGACATCGAACCTAATGTACGCCGTCGGTGACCTTTGAGTGAGCAATTTATAGAATGACAAATCATTATGAGGAAAGTATATGAAAAATAATAAGTATAGTTTTATTCCGAATGCAAAAGATGAGCCTGAATCATCTTTCTCATCTTATATAATCTTATTTCAATTGAAAACAATGCCCCTCACAACTGAGAATGGATATCTGTTGTATATCTATATATCAAAAGTCTGCTGTCAAATAGAAGAAATCAAAAGTTAAATTGTTTTTATGAGTTGAAGCAAATGTTTGCTGAGATAAACACGTCATAATTCATTGTAAATAAATGTATGCGGAATGATCAAAAAGTATTGAGACTAAAACTTTATGTTTTTAATTAGGAAATTTAAAATTTAAATGAATTTATGTAAAAAACCAAGCAACTTCAATTTAAAAAGGATGATGTCTAGAAGCCTAGACTCCTGTCTAGAGTTGATCTTGATAATTCAATGCTATTTGTCTAAATTTCTGAGATGAAGCTTGTCCAACAAGGACACATGACGCAGTGGATAAGGCGTTTTGTTGGAAAGTACTTCTGAGTGAAATCATCTGGAGGTTGCAGGTTCAATTCCAACTATAGGTAACATTAACCAATACTACTTACTATAGCTTAATACTCGTACCTTGTCATCATTTACAGAATTAGAACTATCTACTCCCGAAGATTAAATAAAGGGTTCAGTCCAAGATTCTGTGTAGGCTCCCGAGTTCAACATGAAACACCTGAAGAAGGCCGAAGGACATATCGGCCGAAACGTTGTGACTATGAAGACGAGGTCAATAGTCCAAATATTCTAAGCGATAAAAGTAATTGGATGCTACTTATAAATTCAGTTTCGATATATTTTAATCAATAGTTTTTGACGTAACACAAAGTTGTGTGAGTGTAATACCTTCTATACTCACTAGACCACTGGTTTGTTCTACTTTTCCTTGTTTCCTTTATTGAATTTTCATCTTAAGGGTAAAATTTAAGGACGTGGAAATCATTAAAAATATAACAACATAGCTTCAAAGCGTACAAAGAGGAACTTCAGAGGTTCTACCACCAGTGAAAAACTGGCTGCTTATTAACATTTTCATTCGTCGTTCATTTCTATCTTAAATACAAGCTCATTTTTTCCCACCTTCTGCGAATAATAAATATTAAATATATAACTTAATTTTTTTTCTCTCTCTCCTTTTTTTTTACATCTACTTCGTATAATAGATATTGGCATTTTTTAAGTCATGATACGCCCCATCTGCGATGTTTAAAATACCCTTACTAGGTCTCTGGCAAAAGGTTAAAAATCTCCCCACCGCCAAAAAAATACCCCCCCCCAAAAAAAAACAAAAAGAATGTCATGGACATTACACTTAACCCCGAATGATGCAGAGATTTGTGAAACAATACATCATGGCCTCCCATATATGAGGCTAAAAGAATTGTTTAACAAGTTAATTCTGTGCCAAAAATGGCCGATGTTAATTTGAAATGTTGATGTTTCATATCAATACTTGAAACTATTTAACTGTGTGCAAACGAATGATTAATATTTAAAAGAAATATTAGTATTAGATACCAATACTTGAAACTATTTAACACTGCGCAAACGAATCAATAATATTGAAAAGAATTATTAGAATTAGATAGCAATATTTGAAACCATTCAACTATATTCAAATAGATAATAAATATCTAAAAGAATTATTAGTGGTACGTGGTGCCTTCAATAAGTTTCCAGGCTTTTTTTGTAGAGGTATTTAAAATCGTCGTAAACGCTTGAAAATTCAGTATGTCATTGTTATCCATCTTATGAGAGGACTGACCAATTCTTATGATTTCAGGTTCAAATCAACAGCTACAGTAGCAATTGGAATAGATCCTACTAAAGCCTGGTTGTCACAGCTGGTGAATTTCAAAAATGCAATCTGGACATGAGGACACTTTAGAAGAACAATATGCAATAAAATTCTGTTTTAAACTTGGAAAACAGGACACAGAATCGTCTGGAATGCTTCAGAGTGATTTTGGACTATTTTGCATGAATCGAGGATCAGTTTTTGAGTGGCATAAGAGATTCAAGGAAGGCAGTCAGTCTGTGAGGGATGATGAGAGGGGTGGTAGGAGTAAGGAAGTCAATATACCAGAGTTGATTGGCCAAAGGGTTAGGGTTAGGGTTACTATGTTGAGGTTTTAAGGAAGTTCAGCAAGAGATTCCGTCGGAAGATGCCCGCACTCTTCAAATCGGGTCTGTGGCATTTCCACCAGTATAATGCACCAGTCCCCAACTCCATCCTTGTCACGGACTATTTGACCAAGATGGGCATCAAGACACTTCCTTAGCCTCCCTATAGTCCAGACCTTGCTCCCTGTGACTTTTACTTATTCCCTAAGCTCAGAGGCTGTCGTTATGAGACAACTGAGGAGATGAAAGAGGCTGTGACGAAGGTCATTGACATGCTCACACAAGAGGACTTCCATGGGGCCTTCCCGAAGTTGTTGGAACGGTACAACAAGTGCATTGCAGCCGGAGGAGATAACTTCGAAGGGGACTAGAGTTTCATGTGTGTACTATCAATAAAAGTACCCATACGAAAAAAGTCTGGAAACTTATTTAATGATCCTCGTAGATTGCAATATTTGAAATAATTGAACTGTGTACAAATGAATGATTAATATAGGATAGAATTATGGGTGTTAGCAATACTTAAAACCATTTTACTTTGTACAGCAAATGATTGATATAAAACAAATTAATTACTTACATTCTAAATAAAAGTATTTGTGTTAGATAGCAATACTTAAAACCATTTAACTGCGTACATACAAATGATTATAATTGAATAGAATTATTAGTGTTGGATAACAATACTTGAATCATTTTACCTGTCCAAATAAATAAGCTCTGGCTCGTTAAAAATTATGTTACCGACAAATCATATATATATATACATATATATATATATATATAGTGAGAGAAGTCGATAAACAAAATAATTAATCCAAGAAGAAGAGTTTAATGTGAAAGAAAGCCAGTCGACGTCCTAACGTTTCAGTTTTAATGAACCATCATCAGGACTAGGAAGGATGATGGTTCTATTGATGTTAATTCATCGAAGAACGTTTAATGAAATATAAAAAAAACAATGAGAAAATACTATATATGCAGAGAAAGGGGTAATTGTTGAATCAATAAATCACCGTCCGTGTTTAAAAATATGACATATCACTTTTTAGGAATATTCTGTAGAACTTATTTGTTCTATTTGTTCACCAAGAAAGATTTTGAATTAGAAGGGGAAGGAAGGAAGGAGGAGGAAGGAAAAGAAAAGAAACTGAAGAATGGGAGATGGGGAGAGAGAAGAGAGGTGGAGGAATGTAAGGGAAGAGAGAGAGAGAGAGAGAGAGAGAGAGAGAGAGAGAGAGAGAGAGACGGGAAGAAAACAAACCGAAACATAACATCGACTTTCTTTCTCATTAAGCTCCTCAACCTCTTCTTCTTCTTCTTCTTCTTCTGAAACTTATTATTATTATTATTATTATTATTATTCTTGGATTACCTTGTTTATCAATTTCCTCTATATTGTCGGATTTACTTCCATTACTTACTTCCATATATATATATAAAAACTGGATTTGGTATTAAATATCCCACAAGGTTTGATACGACATGAAACACAACCAAACCTAAGTGCGTATTTTGTGAAAATAGTTATGGTCCTTCGAAACCCTCTGAAAAGAAGTAATTTAAACCAAAATTTAGTAAACCCAAAAGGCATCATCGTCCCATTTGAATGGAATTTACAAAGATTTCTCAATTCATACCTTTAGCCACACCAACCTTTTACATGTATGATTCTTCTAATCACATATTCTAAATAATCTTATATTGTGTATTGATTTTCCTGCCACATGCTTCACCATATTCAAGAGAAAATGACAGATTATAGTCCAAAAGTATTTTTAGGCCGTTACAGAAAAAAATCCACAGGAATGTGTTTTTGTTTGTGATTTTATTTCTTTTAATGCGATTTTTTTTTCATCGCACGCTTGTTGCATTTTTTTTGTGTAAACATTTCTTGGAACTTTTCCTAACTACTGTGTAAATTTTGTGTTTTAAAAAATTATGTAAAGGATATAAATTCCTTTTTTTTTTTTTTTTTGTCAATACGAAACAATAAAACATTTTACCCAGTTGGCTGGGGCTATAGAATAAACTGACTGACTCTCTGTCTTGGATATGATACTAAACAATCTGATGGTAAGGTTACAGTAATACTGGAGTTTTGGGGAATAAGAAGCACCCCTTCAATGCCAACACTCCTTGGTCCACTGTGGCCCGGAGTTATAGCACCTTATAGATTTCTATGAATGAGTCAAATAGTATCGTATACTCATATGCAGATGCATACATAAACATAACGACGACACAATAAAGACGAGTGACACAGTTCTTTAGAAAAATATACCTCTGACTTGATTGAAAGGGTTGTGTGTGAGAGGGAGTTAGAGACCGAACAGAACTGCAACATATTGACCTCCCCAACTCCTCCAGACATAGCATTGCGTCTTTCTCGTTCTCCAGGGTTGCTCAACCGGAGGCCTGGGAGCCCAGCTCTCTGCTGCGTGCTGTTTTCTCTACAGCATCATTTCTCCAACTCTTCTGATCCCCCAAAACTCATTGAATTTCCTGTGCACTGAGTTATATAATAGTTCAACGTCCACTCAATCTCTTCCCATAACTGGCCATCGGAATATGCACTTCCACTGTCTTTGGAATGGCATGTTTGATCATCATCGAGCGAAAATAACTGTCATACTATTCACAGGTCACTCTCTTCCGGTGCATCAGTTTGTGACTTTACCGTGGGATTTTAACCCTGTCCATGTTGTCAGCCAAGCTCGCCCACGCCAATGGAATATGCAACTTCCACCGTCTTTGGAATGGCATGTTTGGCCGGGTCGGAGGTCAATATACTACAATAGAACCAAACTATGTACTTATACTAAACTGAATTGTTTGAAATAGAACTGTTTTTGACTTTGAAACAATGTACTTATGTTAAACTGAATTGTTTGAAATAGAACCTTTTTTTGACTTTGAAACTGTGTACTTATGCTAAACTGAATTGTTTGAAATAGAACTATTTATATGTAACAGAATGGATTTGGCATTAAATAACCCACAATGGTTGATATGCCATAAAACCAAACCAAACCAATACAATATTGAACAAATTCTGAATTTTGGTTAAATTTAGCTACCACAAATTCTAAAAAGTTCGTGCCTATTTACACGGGAAATTTTTTCTCTGAATTTCTCTGGCCAAAGTTTTAGGAGCGTATTATACATAAGTGAATTTTATACACAAATTATTACACTGGTCAACAATTTAAAAAAATTGAAATTGTGAAGAGGCGCCAAATATCTTTTTTAGTTGTTTTAAGGGCGCTGAACCTGAAAACGATATTACTTTTCTTGGTTAGTGTTGTAGCGAATTTTTTGTAGGTATGCAGTTTCGAATTTTTGAAGTGTCCGTGTTAAGGTTTGACTTGTGGTTCCTGCGTGAGTCCGTATTTTCGATCTGCTAGTATTATGGGTTCGAATGCCTCGTTGCTAGTGTTATGGCCCCTGGGAATGGTCACAAAGAGAACAAAAGACCACGGTTATAGTATAGACATATATTTACAAGAACAAAGATTGGTTACAAGAACATAGGACGGTGAGCTACTTTGCATAACAGCGCAGGGGCGAGGTTAGCTTCCGGAACTGGTTGCGACTTCGTATTGCTACGTCTTCCGGTATTTATGGAGAGTGGTTGGGTCCATTAGTAGGTGATTCTGCCACAACAGTTAGCTACCGTTTTTGCTGTACAGAAATGCCTTATTTTTGGTAAGAATTATTTTTTCATTTGTTTTCTGTATATATGATACTGACCAATTGCAATATTTCTCTAAGTAAAATCATTGAAACTTCTCAATTTGTATCTAAACTAACAAATATTACTCAGCTTTATGAAAAATACTATTTTTGCAATAACAATCTTTAAGTCTTTGAGAATAACACAATTGAATATATCAAGACCAACAATTATTTTCATCAAATCATTTAATAAACTAACAGCAAAAATAAAACCTTCATGAACATAAGAACTATGGTAAAAAATTTCCACTTTAAAGAATTTCTGTCATGTTCAGTGTTATTTAGGTTCCTTGTGATACCACAGCAGTAGTCAGCTATCATTCATTTGTCCCACCATTCCTTGGTGACATTTTCATATCCTGGTTGAATTGTTCTCCTTCCTGATCCCTCATATTACTGCAATTATTCGGAAATTTATCGAGATGGCAATGTAAAAAATTTACCTTAATATTCATATTAGCGCCTATGTCTTGTAAACATTTCAACAGCTTTTCCATTAATTCTTTGTAGTTTTCGGCCAGGCGATTCCCTAAGAAATTTTTCACCACGTCAACAAACGATATTCATGTGTATAATTCCAACAGTAAAACCAAAAGCTCTCAATGTGCTAGTTTTCTTTCTGTTATGAAGGGGAAAAAGTGATGGGATAAATTTAGGAATATCAAACAGAAGATCTTAAGGTTCAATTTTTTTTTGTCACCTTAATTATGAGGTTTATTTAAGTGTATTACTGATAAAGTTTTCCTGTTAATTTGAATTTTGGCGATAAATTGGAAAAATTCGGTATTTCTATTTTAATTCTTTTTTTTAAATTTTTTTTCTAATAAAAATAGTTTATTTCAGCTGGCTGACATAAATTGATCGGCCACCTGAAAATTGATGAGTTTTTACGACCTTTATTAACTAAATTTTGCGATCAGCCAAGATCGTAAATTGATCTTTTTTCCAAAAATGAACAATTACAGTACAGCAAAAACGGTAGATAACCATGAAAAACTTGGGTCATTTTTGGAATCACCATCATTAAATCAGCTAGAAATTATTTTGTTTCTTGGCATCAAAAATTGTGTTGAACAGAGTTATGCTAACTCCAAAAGCATATAATAAATAATTCAAAACAAAATTTAATTAACCCGAAAGGTACTCTCACCATGTCTATAGAAAATTTACAAAGATTTTTATTTTTATATCTTCGACTCCTCAATTTTTTTACATCTAAGATTCAAGTGATTCCTTGGTCTTGTAAGACCAGGGAATCACTTAAATAGCGAACTCTTTTTCTTTGTGTAATATACCTTAAATAGCGAACTCTGTATCATCATCATCATCATGTCGTGCCACTAGCACGGATATCCCTGACCCTCTCTCACCACTTCTCCCTATCGTTCATTGGCTCTGGCTGGTCTTCAGGGCCACATCCCGTATCCTCACATAGCTGCTGAATGTATGTTCGATCTGGTCGTCCTGCTTTTGCCCGGCCATTTGTGGGCGTCCATAGGAGTACATCACTTATGAGCTCGTCCCTGCTTCTCCAGCAGTGTTCTGTATGTCTGGTTCGTCTAACTTGGATAGTTTTCGTGATGGGAGGCAGGTGGTCGTATAGTTGGTGCCTTGTGGGGTGTTGCCGCCAGGACTTGTTCAATATTGCTCAAATAGCAAACTCCTTTTCTTTGTGTAATATATCACCTTGACCTGCGAGGAACCCGACCGATGTTGCTGAGAGATACATCCAACATTTGATAAAGTCAACAAAGGGATTGCCGGAAAACAAACAATGCGTAGGTGTTAGCTGTCTCCAACAGAGAACAAGCAATTCGTGAGTGCAAGCCGTGACCAATAAAAAACAAGCAATGCAAGGGCTCGCGTGGGAGTTTTTCAAGACTATATGATTTTGGCTTAAGTCAGTTCTCACTGGCTGTTCCGAATCCCGACAGCTTTCTTCGTGTGCGCGAACTCTCTCCGACTGATCTCCTGCTCTACCCAAGCGTCACTGTCGAAGAATAAATATATGAGATTAAATTTTTATATATGCGTTCTACTTGTTGTTTGATAAGATCCATCGGTAGTAGACTACATTTTGAAGGTGCGATTAGTGTGACATTATAAGAAACGGAATACACGTACCGTGTTCAAATCCTAAATGAGACAGATCTACGTTTTTTTTTGGGGGGGGTTCATAGGAATTGTGAATTGAATTACCATGATCAGACAATCCAGCGAAAACTTGGCGTCATTTGTATGCGATATTGTAGAGTTTCGGCTCTGCAATCTGTGGTCGCTGGTTCGATTTCCAGTGGTGGAGATCACGGTATACACTGCTGATGAGACTAATTCACTAAATGAGACAGTTTCGCTGAAATTCTTCCGAAAGATACATATCCAACTTTTCCTCAACGCCGACTTATTTATAAATAATATGGGTGTGCGGTATACATAAGTTCGTGTTTGATAAACTAATTACAGTCATTAATGGCCTAGTGGGTAGAGTGTCCACCTATGTCCTGGGAGACCGAGGTTCAATCCCTGGTTAAGTCATACCAAAGACTCAAAAAATTCCTCAGAAAGATAGATATCCAGCTTTGCCTCCACACATAAATAGTATGGGTATGTGGTGTATATAAGTTCAAGTTAGATAAACTAATTACAGTCATTATTGGCCTAGTGGAAAGAGTGTCTGGGTTCTTCAGCCTAGGTGAGGCAACTAGTCTAGGAGAAGGAAGATTCTCAATTCAAACCTATTAAACACCGCTTAAAAACTGACTTTGTGTCATATCCTACCCGAGCAGAGGGGTTGGTAAATATGGGTAGAGTGTCTGCCAATGGCCTGGGAGAACGAGGTTCAATCCCAGGTTAAGTCATGCCAAAGACTCAAAAAATGGTATTCGATGCCTCCTTGGTTACCACTCAGTAATATAAGGTACGAATCAAGGATAAAGTGGAACAATCCAGGGGAAGGAGTTGCGCCCTCTCCTACACCTTGGTGTTGTAGCTAATGGAAAGGGAGCCTTCGGTTCGCCCTCAACTACGGTTGCCAACAACTTTATTTTTTTGGTAGATTAAAGTTTGTGTTCTAATTTATAAAGATTCTGACAAACGTCTACGCAGAAAATCATTTTGCATCTCTAAACAACAGGTCATCATACAGAGGCCGAATAACCGATGTAAAATCAAAACCAAATATGTTAGAGAAGAGTAAATAAATTAATTGCTTTTAAGTTTGCGACGATCTTCTTCTTCTTCTTCTTCTTCTTCTTCTTCTTCTATTTTGACTTGAAAATCCAAGATGGAAAGGACATCAAAGACGTTGTATCACCAGTCACTTCTTTTTGGAGATTGTAACCAAAATTAATTAAAATCAAAAGGTCGTTGTTTCTAAACTTCCGAGCAGGGAAGAAACAGTCAGCAAAATATGACAAATAAAGACTCATGGAGAAATGTGATGTTTTCAGACATTTAAGTCAAAATTGAAATAAACCAATTGGTTCATAGAAATTACTCTTCTATCAAAACAAGCAGGTTCGAGTCTCAAACTAGTCAAAGTTCACTTTGAGAATAAAACTGTTTAGTTTGTTTGTTTTGTTTTGTTTTTTGTTTTTTGTTTTCTTCTACTAAATGTCCAGGAAGATAATAGGAGTGTGACTTGCCACACTTACATTCAATCACTTTCCGTCTCTCTCTCTCTCTCTCTCTCTCTCTCTCTCTCTCTCTCTCTCTCTCTCTCGTTTCTAAGTCGTAGCTGTGTCAGTGCTATTATATAGCTGCACCACTAGGATTTTAACGAAACACCTGAGAAAAAAGCTAGATGGGAACTACGCATTGATAGATATATCGAGCGGGTCTAAACAAATCCTGAAAGTAGCGCTTAGCAAAAGACCAACTATACGGCAACCTACCACCCATCTCATAAAACACCCTATTAAGACGAACAAGATACTCTGGGCACATCTTGAGAAGTAAGGGACGTTCTTCTATGGACTCTTACACATGAACACGCAAGGTAACCAGCAGAAACTTACATTCATAATCTCTGTGCGAATACTGGATACCATCTAAAGGACATACAAAGAGTGAAGGTGACAGACAAACAGACAGACAGACAGACAGAGAGTTAGTCAAGATAACCCATGCTGTCATCAAACCTTGATGTTGATGATGATTTCGGTTCCGACGGACTGAAATTGTGGTGAGATTATCAATTTGTCTTCGTAAATGGTAATATCTTAATTCCTGACCAATATCTAAGACATTGGATTCGTGGAAATCCGAACGCTATAGGAGCGACGGTGTCTTTTGTGCACTTTCTGACTTTTTACATTGAATGTGATTAAATGAACCCCCTTAAATAAATTGCTCAAACTGCATAAAAGGATTAGCTTCAGACAACCAAGCCATTTATTTCCTTTCCAATCATTCAATTCATTTGGATTAAAGCGCGAAGAATAATCGTTTAAAAAAACGCTCCTAAATTGCACTAAGAACAAGCATCGCCATGCAGCAGTAGTTAGCAAATTGCTCTTGTTGACTGTTAGAATTCGAGTGAATCAAAAGTTTTGCAATATTTCGGTGCGAGCTATTTTTGCGGAGATTTTATCATGTGACCAAAGCAGTTCTAACGGTGGAAAGTAACCGCTAAGGTTGGTAGTATTGTGCAAGTTGGTGCGCTGACACGTTGAACATTGCTTCACTCTGAGTGTGATTTAAAAGCAGCACCGATGGACGTTCAATGATGTCTAATTCGAGAACTCATGCTTTACGACTTAGTAATAGGTCATAACACCACGGATGTGACCAAAAACATTTTTTGAACGAACGAGGAAGGCGCAGATGATCACAGTATAGTAACCAGTTGTGAATGAAATTTCGTTCCAGTTGTATGAGCCTCGATTATACCCGGGTCCACTAAGTAGTAGTACCTGTTGATCTCTAGATCAAATGAAACTGTTTAACAATTATTTGAATTTGATAAGAATACAGGGTATCATATAACCATCTGCAAAAATAAGGAAATGCACAAAATATAAGTGTACAATGTACGCAATTCCCTAAAATAACCCCAAACAGGAGTATATGCCGTTAAAAATCAAATTTGAAGCTACATTCATCCAAGTTGAGTAAATAACTGCGATCATCAAAGAATGACGCACAATTTTGCCTCGACTAAATACTAATAGAGTGATTTTGATCCTCACAGGGTGCCTTACACTTTGTCCGGATTAGCTGAGCTTCGTAAATAAATTGCTTTGCCAATCAAGTCACGCTAAAAGAATAAGACATTTGCCTCCGCCTCCCATCAAAGGGGTATTGACACAAGCTCAATCACACGAAGGTTTGCATAGAGTAGGGGTTAAGGGAAAGGGAGATCGGATACGAGGCGAGGCTTGTGCCCTGAAGGACTATACTTGTCATCGGTTCACTTAGTGCAATGTGAACCTGATGAGCCTAGCTGGACACAGACTCACTCAATATATAACATGAGTCCAGCTCAGATACCCGAGTATAGCTTAAATTGTACCACGCTAAAAGAATAAATTCCCGTCAGATCATTGATGAGACTGTTCAGTACATAAATGGGTGACCACTTGGTAACAATAGATACTTAAAATAGGCTGGACAAAGCTTATTAAATAGCTAGTTTAGCAGAGCTGAGCCTGTTCAGTACTTAGATGTGGGACCACAAAGAAACTGCAGGTCCAGTCAACAAATAAAGACCTGAGAATTATTTTTTTATTTATTGCGGACTTTTTGTCCTTATCTTGGTAGTTTTTGTGTTGTTTCTTCTTTCACTACGTTTCGGCCAAATTTCACCTCTGGCTTTCTTCAGGTGATTTACCTCGACCTCGGATAGGAATGCTGAGTCTTGTAACCGTATCCCCAGTAATTACTGCCTTCCATAGTTGTTGTTTATCGCACCACGTTTTTGGGTAGGATTTGAAACCGCTATCTTCTGACAATGCTCACCTGGAACCGTAGAGACTCAATGCCTCAATCCGCTGCGCTACAGGCCCCGAAGGGCGATCAAGGATGGATTTTTTGGTCTTATAAATCCTTATCTGGTCTTCCAGAGTCGGGTCCGTACCGAATTTTTGTACTTGTCGGTACAATTAAAGACAAGTACAACTAAAGACCTGTATATAAGCAAAACTCAGTAAATTACAACTTAAGCAGCAATAAGTTTGCCCAATACTCAGACGGGTGGCCAAATATTAACGGCAAATACTAAATCGCAAGTTTACTTAATTTAGACCAATGTTGTCAGAAAGATCGTTTGATCTCTGCTCAGCATTCAACGTTTATGGCCATGTGCCATACTAACCTAAGCTCGATCTATATCAACAATAACTAGACACCTCGTGAAGAAATTGCTGGCAAACTTGTCTCGTCATCATCATCATCATCAAGTCGCGCAATCAGTACGGATATCCCTGACACTTTCTCACCACCCCTACCAATCGTCTATTGCTTCCGGCAGGTCTTCAGAGATACATCCCGTATCGGCACGGAGCTGCTGTATGTAGGTTCGAGCAGGTCGTCCTGCCTTTGCTCGTCCATGTAAAGGGGTTTACAGGAGTACATTACTTATGAGCTCGTCCCAACTTCTCCAGCAGTGTTCCGTATGTCTGGTTCGTCTAACTTGGATAGTTTTCGTGATGGGTAGTAAGTGGCTGAAAAGCTGCAGCTTTGTGGAGTGCTGCCTCCAGGACCCGTTCGCTATTGCTCACAGCATTCTTGTGTAGTTGCCGTTATGCTTTTTCTCCATACGTTTAGTTAGCGTCCATGTAGTGCATCCATATAGCAGTATTGACACGACCGCTGCTTGGAAGAAACTACGTTTTATTTTATCGGTCAGGTGTGACTTCCATTCTGACCGATAGGCTATCGATAGCTGTCCATACCTTTGCTAGTCGCGTGTTGGTGTCTGTCTCGGTTGATGAGACACTGCTTCCTAGGTAGGTGAACTTGTCTACTAGTTTCAGAGAGCTACAGTTTAGTATGGAGAAGTCGCTTGTTTGATTAAAGGCGGCATCTCCACTCTAAACGGTAGCTCTCTGAAACTAGTTGACAAGTTCAACTTCACGTCTCTATTACGGCAGTAAATTCTATTCTCTCTAGATGCACAAAATTGGTGATCTTGTTCCAGACAAAATTTTACTCCAACAAAATTGATTAATGCCGAACTCTTCAGAAACTAAGAAACAAAGTAAATTTCACGATAAATTAATAAATAAGTTAATTTCTTGAAAGCTTATTAAAAGCAATTTTAATTTCATCGAAACGTCAACTTTAGTGCATATCAAATCCAGTAACTTCGAATTAGGATTGAACTCACTAATCTACAATTCATCTGTGGTGCTAACTTGCTAAGAACTACTAATGATAGTCCGTAAGCTTATCCTAGGATAGATAGATGGATAGATAGATAGATAAATATTTACTTATATATATACATATGCACGTCAACACATGCATGTATAGACATGAAGAGACATATACAAAAAGATCATATATATATATATATATATATGTGTGTGTGTGAGAGAGAGAGAGAGAGGAGAGAGAGATAGAAAGATTGAGATAGATAGATATTTACTTTTATATATACATATGTACGTTAACACATGCATATATAGACATGAAGAGACATATAGCGACCATAGTCGAGGGTAACCCGAAGGCTCCCTTTTCGATAGCTACTACACCAAGGTGTAGGGGAGGGCGCTACTCCTTCCCTGGATTGCTCTACTTTACCCTTGATCCGTACCTTATAATGCTGAGTGTTAAGCAAGGAGGCATCAAGTACCATTTTTTAAGTCTTTGGTATGACTCGACCTGGGATTGAACCTAGGTCTCCCGGGCCATTGGCGAACACTCTAACCCCTAGGCCAATGTCCGGTAAGAGACATATACAAAAAGATTATGTATATATATATATATATATATATGTGTGTGTGTGTGTGTGTGTGTATGTGTGAGAGAGAGAGAGAGAGAGAGATTAACAGATTTAGATAGATAGATAGATAGATAGATGTCGGTCAATGAACTAATTAGACAGGATCTATAAAAAATGTTCAAACTTATTACAAACCAATTTTATCTCATTCAGAATAGTTCCTTACGAAGCCCACATACTAATGAAGATGCTGTTCTCACTTCTGGAAACAATGCTGGAAGTCTTCAACTGACACTGCCTTCGGTTGTTACATCAGAATCAATTGTCAACAATTCCCAAATGATGAAGATAGATCGAATGATTGATTGATTGATTGATTTTCGTGGAATGTCAACCTGTCTGGCTCCAGTCACACGCACTACATTCACTTATCCTCCCAGCTATGGGTTAAATAGTGTTGTATAACACAGAAAGACCACGACTCAGATGGATAGAAATAGAATCTGCTTCTCTTCTTTTCCATTCCTTACTCGTAATGTACGTATGAGTAGAGTGAAAGAGAATCGGAGACGGCCGAGAGGCACACACACACACACACACACAGAGGGGGTGACGGTGCGGTTTTTCAGTGCAAACCTCTCTTCCTTTCTGCTTCTTTCGGTCTGGGTCGAACTCCTACCTGGTTTATTCAATTTTCCGGACACCCACGCAAATCCTCGTGGTACACCTCCCTCCTACTCGTTGAGCGTGGACACGCCTTCTTCTAGCATGCCACCCACGCAATTTCGGGATATGTCCACTGGGGAGCAACCTATTTACTTTAGGAAACAGGTGCACTTCCAGTTATGCCACCCACGCAACTTTTACAGCATGTCAAAGGGATCCGCCAGTCAATATCTAACAACAGGACTCCTTCTGTTCTTCTCCAAGGGTGACTTTGGCATTAAATAACCCTTGAAAGTTGATATACCCTCAAACGAAAAAGCCAAATTTTCCCTAATCTCTTTTTAGTTCCTTCTATGAATCTAGATTTGAGAAAATTTCGCTTGAAGCCAAATCAAATAACTATTTTCGTCAGAGTGGAACTGGGAGTAATTTTAGTGAAGAGATACTCCACATGATCCTTAATCCTTAACTGGAGCCTTACTAACAAACACAGTTTAGTTTTATACTCAAGATGGTCTTTTTTCGGGGGAAGGGTATTACCCCTTACAAAGGGAATAAAGTTAACATATTCTGAATCCCACTGATTAGGTAATGATAAAATAGAACTGAGTTTTCTTTGGGGGATCCAGAAAATAGTCACAAGGGCTCAGATCAAGAAAGTAAGGGTCTGTGATACCACAGAAATATCTTTATTTGTCAAAGGTTTTTCACAAGGGCGCCAGCTCAGTCTGCTGGGGCTGTAGAATACCCCAGCTGCATCCCTTCAGAGGGACGAGACCCCCCCCACGACCAACGAATGTCCTGGGTATGACACTAAACCATCTGATGGTGAGGTTCTAATAATGCTGGAGCTTTGGGGAATGCAGAGTACCCCTTCATTGTTATTGCTCCCACTCAGACCCATAATAGCAGCACTTGATAGGGTCCTATCTATTGCTCAAATAGAACTATTTGACATTTAAACTGGACGCAAGCAAATGAGTTATGCTAAATTGAATTGTTTGAAATAGAACTGTTTGATCCTTTAACTATGTGTAAACTAATGACTGATGTTTAAATGAATTGTTAGCGATACATAGCAATACTTGAAACCATTTAACTGTAAGCAAAAGAATGAGCTTAGGCTTGTTTAAAAATATTATCAACAAAATGTGTTTACAAATCATGTATATTTAATTTATATGTATAAAGAGGATTTGGCATTAAATAACCTAAAATGGTTGATAAGCCATAAAGCCAAACCAAAACAAACAAAGGGTGGGTCTAGATAGCTTCTTTTTTTTTTCAGGTCAGCAACCCTGATTGAAACCCTTTTGATCAATGTTAATTCATTACTAATCATTCACACTGCCAAACATCAATTAGATTTAATGTTAGTTCCTAAAGTGACCACAGTGGAGTTCATTTTTAACAGTTTTTCGGTGGCCCGAAAATGCCTTGCATTTAGTAATGTTGTTGGAGTATTTGTTTGAGGGATGGCGTTGCATCCTTAAAACCTGTTACATGGTCTAAATGGTTATGATAATGTTAATAAGTCTCACGATAATTATCAGGTCAATTCACTTTCTCTTTAATTCTAAATAAGAGATGAATGTCAGAGAAAGAAGAGAGACAAAAATAATAAAAATTGTAAAAGATGACTGTTAAACGGAGAGATTAGAGAAATCAGGATTAATTACTTCACTAGAGTGTGGGTCATGGTTAACGAAGGCATGGACAGCTATCGATAGGCTATCAATCATATGGAAATCAGACCTAATCGATAAAATGAAACGCACTTTCTTCCAGGCAGTGGTCGCATCGATACTGCTATATGGATGCACTACATGGACTCTAACAAAACAGCTAGAGAAGAAGCTAGACGGCAATTACACAAGAATGCTGCGAGCAATCTTGAACAAGTCCTGGCGGCGCCAACTATACGGCCACCTGCCTCCTATCACGAAAACTATTCAAGTTAGACGAACCAGACATGCAGGACACTGCTGGAGAAGCAGGGAAGAACTCATAAGTGATGTACTCCTATGGACCCCCACACATGGCCGAGCAAAAGCAGGACGACCAGCACGAACATACATTCAGCAACTATGTGAGGATATGGGATGTGGTCCAGAAGACCTGCCAGAGGCGATGAACGATAGGGAGAAGTGGCGAGAGAGGGTCAGGGATATCCGTGCTACCAGCACGACATGATGATGATGATGATGACTTCACTAGAAAAAGAATGAGCAATTACCTAATTTAAACTTTTAAAATAGTAAATGATATTTCTAATTATGGTTGACATTTTTTCAATATTTCTCCCTGAAATGGAAATTTACTGTCAACAGATTTCAAAAATTAAAATCTACTAACCAATTTTTTTTTTGCTTGTTTAGCAAATAGAGTCAAATATTTTTGCAAGAAATTGCCTTATCAGATTAAAAACAGCAATATTAAATTTTCAGATTGAATTTGATGATTTCAGAAAAAATAGGAAGAGAAAGAATTTATGAGGCAATTTTGGGGAATTATCAGATGAATTACTTAACAGAAATTTATATGTATAGAAATTTATATAGATATTGTATCAATAATGTATTTGTCCTGTGCCTAGATTTATTAAAGTTAATGAGAGAAGAGAGTAAAAAATAGAGATGCCTAAGCAGACAAGACAAACAAATCTTAATGTCAAAGTTCATAGCAGGTCATAAATACACAGAGAGAGGAAAATCCTAACAAAACAATTTGGCCTCGAAAATGTGAGTTCGATTATTCTGTGCTGCCACCAAAATGGCAGTCACTTCTCTCCAACTCAACTAACTTTTTTCTATTTTTATTAACATTGAATTAATACATATTGTGCCAATATCCGAGTTTAGATACATGAATTATCAAGAATGACGAATAAGAAAAGAAAATATCCATGTATACAGTTTTGGTAATCAATTCATGAACATCCTACAACAAGAAGACACAAATAGTATGGCAGAGGCGCTCGTGGTGTAATGGTTATCATTGAAAGAAATAGAAAACAGTTCCTTGAATTCAAATCCTGACCAAGTTGTTTAAATTTAACATAAGTCTAATACCTTTGGAAAAAGTATGCGTCCAATTATTCTCCAAGACTACCTCATATATGGAAACTGGTCTAATAAAAAGAAAATCTCTGAAATCAAAACTGTTAAAAATGATTTTGTCTCAAAGGGGTTGGATAAATACAAATCCCCTATAAAAATTGAACATGGATCATTCTCAGGTAAATAATTAACATTATGAATTCAAACCTGTTTGGGGGTGTCCTCGTGGTGTAATGGTTAAAGCGACGGACTGTGGAATCGTAGTAAGCGAGTTCATACTCCAGTCGCGCTATTACGTTCACTCTCGGACAAATACCCTTGGGAAAGGTATGAACCCCCTTATCCTCCCAGCTATGGGTTAAATAGTACCACCACTGTTCTTCTCGGAGAATGGCTTTGGCGTTAAATAACCTACAAAGGTTGATAAGCCATTAAACAAAGAAACCAAACCAAAACCAATCAAACCTGTTTAAAAAAATGATAATGTGTAACAAAGTTTGGTTAAATATAAATCTATTAGAAAAATTGCACATTGAACATTCTGAGGACAATTATTTTGGTTTTGAAACTGGTCAAAAATGTTTTAGTGTCAAAGGAGTGGAATAAATACAAATCTCCAACAAAAATTCCAAATTGACCTTTCCGAGGTAAATTATTTATATTCTGAATTCAAAACAGTGAAAAAAGATTTTGTCTCAAAGGGGATGGATAAATACAAATCTCCGACAAAAATTACACATTCATATTCTGAATTCAAGGCTGTGAAAAAAGATTTTGTGTCAAAGGGGTTGGATGAAGACAAATGAGTTACAAAAATTGAACATTGATCATTCTGACGTCAATTGTTTATATCTAGAATTCAAACCTTTTAAAAAAAAACATTACGAGTCATGAGTGTTGAGTAAATACAAATTTCCAACAAAAATCGTATGTTGATCATTCTGAGTTAAATTATTAATGTTCTGAATTCAAACCACTTAAAAATGATTTTCTTTCAAAGAGGTTGAATGAATACTAATCTCCAACAAAAATTGCACATTGATCATTCTGAGATAAATTATTTATGATCTAAATGAAAAACTGTTAAAAATAATTTTGTGCAACAATGTTCAGGTAAATAAAAGTTAATTACAAAAATTGAACATTAATCATTTTGATATAAATTGTTTATATTTTCAATTCAAACCTGTTAAAAAATTATTATAAGTCACATAGGTAGGGCAAATATAAATCTCTTCCAAAAATTGAACATTGGTCATTCTAAGGTAAATTATTTGTATTCTGAATTTAACCTTTGTAAAAAATGATTTTGTGTCACAAGGTTTGTGTAATTACAAATCAATTACAAAAATTAAACATTGATCCTTCTTAGGTAAATTGTTTATATTTTGTATTCAAACCTGTTAAAAATGATTTAGTTTCCAATGGATTGGATAAATACAAATCTATTACAAAAATTACCATTCTGAGGTGGATTATTTCTATTCTGAATTCAAAGCTGTTTAAAAAGATTTTATCTCAAAGGGGATTAAATGAATAAAAATCAGTTACAAAAATTAAACATTGATCATTCTGAGGTAAATTGTTTATACAAGCTCTTATCCCTCTGCAGAGGTCCAGTCAGTGTATTCTACAGACCTAGCTGACTCGGCTTAAAGGATTATGCTACACAAAGATTAGGTAAATACAAATCTCCAACAAAAATAGCACATTGATCATTCCATGGTAAATTATTTATGTTCTGAAATCAAACCTGTTAAAAATGATTATGCTTCAAATGGGTTGAATAAATACAAATCTCCTATAAAAATAGAACATTGATCATTCAGAGGTCAATTATTTAGGTTTTGAATTCAAAATTTAAAAATTATTTTGTGTCAAAGAGGTTGGATAAATACAAATCTCCATCAAAAATTGCACATTGATCATTCTGAGGTGAGGGTTTGGAATTCAACATTTAAAAATTATTTTGTGTCAAAGAGGTTGGATAAATACAAATCTCCATCAAAAATTGCACATTGATCATTCTGAGGTGAAGGTTTGGAATTCAACATTTAAAAATTATTTTGTGTCAAAGAGGTTGGATAAATACAAATCTCCATCAAAAATTGCACATTGATCATTCTGAGGTGAAGGTTTGGAATTCAACATTTAAAAATTATTTTGTGTCAAAGAGGTTGGATAAATACAAATCTCCATCGAAAATTGCACATTGATCATTCTGAGAATTATTTATGTTCTGAATTGAAAACTGTGAAAAAAGGGATTGGATGAAGACAAACTAGTGACAAAAATTGAACTTTGATTATTCTGAGGTAGAATGTTCATATATGGAATTCAAACCTGTAAAAAAAAGATTTTGTGTCAGAAGTGTTGGGTAAATACAAATCTACTACAAAAATTGCAAGCTGATCATTCTGATTAAAATTATCGATGTTCGGAATTGAAGCCTTTTAAAAATGCTTTTGTCTCTAAAGGGTTGGATAAATACCAATCTCTGACAAATATAGCACATTGATCATTCAGAGGTAAATTGTTTATGATTTGAATTCAAACCTGTTAAAAAATGATTTTGTGTCAAAGGGGTTGGATTAACACGCATTGATCATTCTGTGGTCAATTATTCAGGTTTTGAGTTCAAACCAGTTAAAAAAGATTTTCTAAGGAATTGGATAAAAACTAATCTCCTAAAAAAACTGAACATTAATCATTCTAAGGTAAATTATTTACATTCTGAATTCAACCCTCGTAAAAAATGATTTTGTGTCACAAGGTTTGGGTAATTACAAATCTCAGACAAATATTGGACATTGATCATTCTTAGGTAAATTGTTTATATTTTGTATTCAAACCTCTTAACAATGATTTTATGTCAAATGGCTTGTATAAATACAAATATCGTACAAAAATTACAAATTCACCATTCTGGGGTGAATTATCTACATTCTGAATTCAAAACTGCGGTAAAAGATTTTGTGTCAAAGGGGTTAGAGGAATATAAATCACTAACAAAAATTAAATGTTGATCATTCTAAGATAAATTGTTTATATCTTGAATTCAAGCCTGTTAAAAAAAGGATTTTGTTGGTTGGTTGGTTGGTTGGGATTTTTTATGGCATATCAACCTTCGTAGGTTACTTAAAGCCAAATCCATTTTTATGAAAATAGTCAGTTCAATTTCAAAGAATTCAGTTTAGCATAAGTACACAGTTTAATCATCAAAAACATTTCTATTTCAAGCTATTCAGTTTAGTCAAACAGTTCTAATTCAGCCATCTCAATTTAGTACAAGAATAGATTTTGTTTACACACAGTTAAAAGTCAAAACAGTTCTTTATTGAACAATTCAGTTAAGCATAAGTATGCTGTTTAAATGTAAGTACAGAGTTTAAATGTCAAAAACATTTTTTTCAAGCTAATCAGTTTAGTCAAACAGTTCTAATTCAAACAATTCGCTTCAGCATAAGTATGCAGTTATGTTCTATTTAACCCATAGATAGGGCCCTATCAGGTGCTACCATTCTGGGCCAGAGTAGACCTGGGAGCAATGGCAATGAAGGGATACTCCGCATTCCCCAAAGCTCCAGTATTACTTGAACCTCAACATCAAATTGTTTAGTATCATATCAAGGAGACTTGTTGGGAGGGGGGGGTCTTACCCCTCTTCAGAGGTGCAGTCGGGGTATTCTACAGCCCCAGCCGATTGCGCAAAAACGATTATGTGACACAAATATTGGGTAAACACAAATCTTTAATAAAAATTGCCAAGTGATCATTCTGAGGTAAATTATTTATGTTCTGAATTTAAAGCTGTTAAAAAGATGTTTCATGTCAAAATGGTTAGATAAATACAAATCTCCTCCAAAAATTGCCCTTTGATCATTCTGAGGTAAATAATTTATCTTCTGAATTCAAAGCTGTTAGAATAAAGTTTTATATAAATATGGTTGAATAAATACAAATCTCCTCCAAAAATTGCCATTTGATCAATCTAATGTACATAATGTGGGTACTGACTTCAAAGCTGTTAAAAAGAAGTTCTATGTCAAAATGGTTGGATAAATACAAATCTCCTCCAAAGATTGCCTATTGATCATTCTGGGTAATTAATTTATGTCCTGAATGGCTTTAATTCAGGACATAAATTAATTACCGATTATAAAATGAAATTTTATATCAAAATGGTTTGATGAATACAAATTTCCCCAAAAAATTGCCATTTGATCAATCTGAGGTAAATAAATTATGTTCTGAATTCAAAGCTGTTAAAAAGACGTTTTATGTCAAAATGGTTGGATAAATAAAAATCTCCTCCCAAAATTGCCCATTGATCATTCTGAGGTACATAATTTATGTTCTGAATTCAAAGCTGTTAAAAAAAAGTTTTATGTCAAAATTCTTGCACAAATCGATATCTCCACCAAAAATTACCCATTGATCATCCTCAGGTAAATTATTTATGTTCTGAATTCAAAGTTGTTAAAAAGAATATATATGTCAAAATGGTTGGATAAACACAAATCTCCTCCAAAAATTGCTCATTGGTAATTCTGAGGTACATAATTTATGTTCTGAATTCAAAGCTGTTAAAAAAAAGTTTTATATCAAAATGATTGGACAAAAACTAGTTTCCGCCCAAAATTGCCCATTAATCATTCTGAGGTATATTATTTATGTTCTGAATTCAAAGATGTTAAAAAGAATTTTCATGTCAAAATGGTTGAGTAAATACAAATCTCCTCCAAATATTGCCTGTTGATTATTCTGAGGTACATAATTTCTGTTCGAATTCAAAGCTGTTAAAAAGAAGTTTTATGTCAAAATGGTTTGATAAATACAAATCTCCTCAAAAAATCGCCCATTGATCATTCTGAGATACATAATTTATGTTCTGAATTCAAAGCTGTTAAAAAGAAATTTTATGTCAAAATGGTTGGATAAATACAAATCTCCTCCAAAAATTGCACTTTGATCATTCTGAGGTAAATAATTTATGTTCTGAATTAAAGCTGTTAAAAAGAAGTGTCATGTCAAAATTGTTGCATATTAAATCTCCACCAAAAATTGCCCATTGATCATTCTGAGGTAAATGATTTATGTTCATAATTCAAAGCTGTTAAAAAGAAGTTTTATGTCAAAATGGTTGGATAAATACAAACCTCCTCCAAATTTTGCCGAATGATCTTTCTGAGGTAAATAATTTGTGTTCTGAATGCAAAGTTGTTAAAAAGATGTTTTATATCAAAATGGTTGGATAAATACAAATCTCCTCCAAACATTGCCCTTTGATCATTCTGAGGTATTTTACATATATTCTGAATTCAAACCTCTGAAAAAAGATTTTTTTTCAAAGGTTTTGGATGAATACAAATCACTTTAAAAAACTGAACATTGATAATTCTGATTTAAATATTCTATATTTAATTCCATCTTGTTAAAAATTATTATGTGTAATATTTTTTATGTAAATACAAATCTTCTACAAAAATTGAACAGTGACACTTCTTAGATAGATTGTTTATATTTTGAAAACCAACCAGTTAAAAAAATAATTATGTATCACAAGGGTTTGGTAAATACAAATCTCTTATGAAAATTGCACATTGATCATTTTGAGTTTAATTATTGATTTCTCAATATCAATATCATTAAAAAATGATTTTGTGTCAAAGGTGTTGAATAAATACAAATCTCCTACAAAATTTGAACATTGATCGCACTTGTTTGAATTATTTATGTTCAGAATTCAAGCCTGCTAAAAAATTACTTTGACTCAAAGTTGTTAGATAAACACAAATATCCTACAAAAATTGCCCATTGATCATTGTAAAGTAAATTATTTATGTTCTGAATTCAAACCTGTTAATAATTATCTTGTGTCATATGCATTGGATAAATAGAAATCTCCTATAAAAATTGCACATTGATCATTCTGAGGTCAATTATTTATATTCTGAATTCAAAAATATGAAAAAAGATTTTGTCAAAGGGGTTGGATGAAGACAAATCACTTACGAAAATTGAACATTGATCATACTGAGGTAAATTGTTTATATCAAGAATTCAAACCAGTTAAAAAACCATTATTTGTCACAAGGGTTGGGAAAATACAATTTTTTTTTACAAAAATTGCACATTAATCATTCTGCTGTAAATTATCTATGTTCTGAATTCAAAACTGTTAAAATGATTTTCTGTGAAAGGTGTTAGGTTTATACAATTCTCCTTTGAAAATTGCGCAATGGTCATTCTGAGGTCAATTATTTATAATCATAATTCAAAAATGTGAAAAAAGATTTTGTGTCAAAGGGGTTGGATAAGCATAAATTTCTATAATAATTTAACATTTATCATTCTGAGGTAAATTGCTTATATTGTGAATTCAATCCTGTTAGAAAATGATTAAATGTAATAATGTTTGGGTAAATACAAATCAATTACAAAAATTGAACATTGATTTTGTGTCTAACAGGTTGAATAAATACAATCGCCCTACAAAAATTGCAGACTGGTCATTTCGAGGTGAATTATTTAGATTCTGAATTCAAAGCTGTGGTAAAAGATGTTGTGTCAAAGGTGTTAGAAGAATACAAATCTCTTAAATAATTGAACATTGATCATTCTGAGGTAAATTGTTTATGTTTGTTAATTCAATCCTGTTAGAAAATGATTATATGTAATAATATTTGAGTAAATACAAATTAATTACAAAAATTGATCATTGATTATTCTTAGATAGAATGTTTATATTTTCAATTCAAACATGTTAAAAATGGTTCAATGTCAAATATAAATACAATTCTCCAACAAAAATTGCAGACTTACTACTTTGAGGGGAATTATTTCTTTTCTGAATTCAAAGCTGTGAAAAGAGATTCTGTATCAAAGGGATTGGATGAATAAAAATCAGTTACAAAAATTGAACATTGATTCTGTGGTAATTTGTTTATATCTTGAATTGAAACCTGTTAAGAAATAATAATGTATCACAAGGTTTGGGTAAATACAAATCTATTAGATAAATTGCACATTGATCATTCTGAGGTAAATTATTTATGTTCCAAATTTAGACCTGTTAAAAAATGATTCTTTTTCTAAGAGGTTGGATAAATACCAATCTCCAACAAAAATTACCCATTGATCATTCTAAGGTAAATTACTTATATTCTGATTTCAAACCCACTAAAAATGATTTTGTGTCAATAGGTTGGATCAATACTAAAAGGATTAATTTTTATTAAACCTAATCCTTTCACGGAAAATAAAACAGCACTTTGAAAAAAAGAAAGGAAAACATAAAAATACGAATGTACCTTGTGCATACATCTAAGAACTATTTATTACCAAGTAAATAAAAATAAATAAAAAGGAGTTAAAAAATGTTAAAGGACTTGTTCAATATTGCTCGCAGCATTCTTGTATAGTTGCTGTCAAGCTTTTTCTCCATATGTTTAGTTAGCGTTCATGTACAGTCACCTGCCACTCAACACGAAAACTATCCAAGTTAGACGTACCAGACATGCAGGACTTTGCTGGAGAAGTAGGGATGAACTCATTAGTGACAACTCCAGTGGACCCCTTCACATGGCCGAGCAAATGATGGGAAATAAAATTTGACTGTCAACAAGTTATGTCAAAAGTTCTTTTTATAGACAGGTAAATCTTCATCATCACAAGTTATAGAAAAAAATAGCAAAATGTAACAAAATATTCAATTTATTTCCAGCATGCTAATACCAAATAAAAACCTAAATTTGGGTTCTTTTGTTTCTTTTTTGTGCAGGACCTTTTACTTCTGTGCCTATCAAAATCCTCAATATCAGATGTGGCAGAAGAGTCAACTTCTGCATTCCTAGTTAGACCATTGTGTCTAAGGGATAATTGCATAGGGTAAAGGTGTTTAATTGAATGGGTATGTTTACTACTGTCTCCCATTTTTACATTCACAGAACTTATATTCCCATCATCTCCAATGTTCAAGCTCAAAACTCGACCTAAAAGTAGATACAGATGCTAGCCTTGTCGGCTGGGGCTGTGGAATACAATGACTGCTACTCTGCAGAGGGGTAAGACCCCACCAATGAGTGTCCTGATATATGACACTAAACAGTCTGATAGTGAGGTCCAGTAATGCTGGGGCTTTAGGGAATGTGGAGTACCTCTTTATTGCTATTGCTCCCAGGCCCACTCTGGCCCGGCGTGGTAGCACCTGATAAAGCACCTATCTATGGGTTAAATATAACTAACAGCATACTTATGTTAAACTGAATTGTTTGACAAAACTGAATAGCTTGAAATAGAAATGTTTTTGATAGACCGTACTTACATTTAAACTGCGTGCTTATGCTAAACTGAATTATTTAAAATAGAACTGTTTTTTGACATTGAAACTGTATTTACACTAAACTGAATTATTTAACATAGAACTGTTTTGACATTTAACTGTGTGTAAACAAAATTTGTACTTATAATAAACTGAATTAACTGAATTAGAATTGTTTGAATAAACTAAATAGCTTGAAATAGAAATGTTTTTGACTATTAAACTGTGTACTCATGCTTAACTACATTGTTTGAAATAGAACTGATTATTTACATAAAAATGGATTTGGCATAAAATCACCTACAAAGGTTGATATGCCATAAAACCTAACCAACCAATTAATACGGACGGGTTTTTGCGGTAGTTTTATTAACATCATGTTATCTACTTTCATTTTATTTTCAAAATCACATTGATAGAGGTCTTTACACTGTCCCCGCAGGCTCAAGTTATTCGTCATAAAAAAGGCGATGAATCCTCAGTAGCATATCATCTCTAATTCAAAGAGAACTTACAATTTCTGAATTACTGGGAGGATTAAAAAATGTGGAACTTTCATCCCCAGCCATCCTAAGTATTAATCCCTCTTTGATGTATGGATTGGTAAAATTGACAGGGGCATTGGTGTCTATCCCCATGTCAGAAGAACTCCTATAGGTCAGAGAACGAAAGTTTATTGCATTTTGTATATCTGAAAGCAGCGTCAGCAGATTATAAAATTCAACTACCTTTCTCCCGACAGCTTTATAAAGACACAGCTTTATTGTCTTAATCATTCGTTCCCAGACACTTCCCATCCATGGAGAATAAAGGGGGATAGTGAGGTGTTTGATTTCAAAGGTTCAAAATCTGTCCTGAAATTCAACAGAGGTCAAATATTTCTTAACTATATAACTACCAGCAAGAAAGGATCTAGCATTGTCACTATAAATACACTCAGGGATGCCAAAAAGATTTGTAAACGTGATAAGGACCAACGCAAAGGATTTTGCGCTCACATCTTGCGGCAATTCTATATTGGACGTTCAAACAGGTAAACACTAATATTTATAACTAATATTTATAACTTCTTATCTCCTCCCTCCACCGTTTGTGTCCACAGATGACCTGTGAAATCAACACGTGTGTGTAAAAATGTCTAATCAAATTCACTCTGTTCTTTGGCAGTTTGGTCAGTCTATGGTAACTAAAGGACAATGAATTGTATTTTCTGCATACAAAATAATCAGCAATATAATGTTTGATAGACTCTCTGGCGCAGGGAAGCCAACATCCAGACAATCTCTGTTTACACAATGTAGCTGCAATACGCAGGTGCTTAGAATCGTTATGACATTCCTGGACAATCAATTTAGAAAGGTGTTGCGTTCTGGTTAATGAACGCTAGTAATATTAAATAAAGGACAAACCACGATATGAGAGGAAATAGAGATATATTCTCAGGAAAATGTATATACAATAGAGAGACTATTAGTAGACAAGAACATAGGATTAGTGAATACAGAATAAAAATATAGTCCAACGATAGTATTGGCTTCCGTTATTACGGTAGCAAGTAAGGTGATCTAGTGCGATCTCCAGTCTCCAACGCTCTAATACTATTCCTATAAGAACCTGCTCTTCACCTTCTAATCTGCCCTGGTGTTAGTAGCTACTGCTATTTATGGCAGAAGGACTAGTTCATTTTGTGGAAAAAGGTGGGCGATACCCAAGAAAAGGGCATTGTATTTTGGCAGCAATATTGGGTATTTAACCTCAGATGGGCATTCTATTGTCTTGTATATTCTGGCCCTCGACCGAAGAGGTCAAGATTCTGATCAAGTTCTGGAGTTCCTCTTCCACTCGGATTTTCCAAAAATTCAATTTTGCGCCCATAGTGTTGCCTCTGAGCCCACTTTATCGAGTAGACTTTGGCAACGTCCCCAGGGTCAGAATCGGAATGTTTCCATCGATTAAGAAACCTAAAAATCAGAGTAACAATTCGCAAAACTTTAGAGAGTTTTGAAAAAAATTCTCCAGATTGAAAATACATTCATTTTTTTCAATTGCAACACAACAATGCACCTGTCTGCACAGCATTTTTATCAGTAGCAGACAAGCATTTTAATTCACTCACAAGCTATCTTACAGGTGAGTCTCTGAACCAAGCATGCCCTCTGATCCAAAAATTTAGATTCAATTTGAACTTATTCAACGTCAATCCCCTTGTAATAAGATCAGCAGAATTCTGATCAGTTTGAACATGTTTAAATTTCTCAGACACATTCAACTTAGAATTTATTTATTTATTGAGCAAGCCAATATCCTTTAGCCGATTAGCAACGAAGATATTTTTGCGATTTGCTTTGGTAAACAGCAACCAGGCTAAAACGATTTGGGCATCCACCGCTACCTATAAATTTTTAATGTCTAGTCGGCAAAATACCTCACAAACATTTTTCAGACACTTCAGCGCTAGATATAGTGACAATAACTCCAATATAGGTAGGGAATTTTCTACAGTTAGAGCAACTTTAGCTTTAGAGATTAATAGGGCAGATCTACTACCTTGTACAACATAGACAGCAAAACCATACGCAGCTTTAGAGACATCACTAAAAACGTAGAGGTTGGCGGGACCACAGTCACTGAAGATCTATCTGGGACATTCCAAGATGTTTAATAGTACTTGATATAAAACTTTCCTCCTTCTACTCAGATCCTCTGAAATGGCATCATCCTTTTCTAACTTCTGCTTCCATAAATCGCGCAAGAGTAACCTCTCCTCAATGGTAACAGGTAAGCAAAGGAAACGCGGATCAAACACTGCTGAGCTTTGTGCCAAAATGTTGCGCTTCATGTTGGCTTCAGGCTCAGAAAGTCTTGGATTTATTTTCAAGGAGTCCCTGAGTATGCAATAACTTTTCTTCACGGTCGTCATTTTCTACAAAGGAACCATCATGCTTCATTTAATCTCTAAGCGGAGCACAATTCGAAGTACCTTAAACAGAAATTGCCTTCAGCCATAATACTTACAGAACTTTCATAAGCATTCACTAATTCTGAAATATTCTCACTGGTAACCAACAAATTGTCTACATAGAATATGTTTTTCAGATCCCTGCACACTCATTGCCTTTGTACTTATCCAAGTGGAATTGGATCAAAAATTTCAAAATAAATGGACTGGCAGCAAATTCAAAATAAGTGTAGTGTATCGAAAGTACACATTTTCACCCTCTCTAACAAAAAAAAACAAAACAAAAAAACAAAACAGAAACGATTCTTATCGACCTCCGATTTTAATTTTATCATTAAAAATGCCTTGTGGATATCAGCCATAGAAACATGAGAATTGCTTATGAAGTACAACAAAAGATCCAGCAAGTCATTAAAAAGGATAGACAGCTTTATTCAGTAATGGGGCATTTCTAACTTTCAAAGAACAAATGAATACTTACCTGATTTTAGTGGTGGTCAGGTTGTTATCTTTAATCACAGTGCAGTGAGGGATCCAAATATAAGTGCCATTTTTTTCTGGGGATACACTGAATCTCTCAATGATTCCTTTCCTTTCCTATTTCAGAAAAGTCTCTGTGTATAGGTTAAGGATCCCTCTTTTAGTTAGAGAGTCACTCACTCTATCCAACACCTTCAGAGAAATCGCAGAGTTAGAAGGAACTAAATATACTTTTTCCTCATCCCAAGGGATGTTAATATAGTAAGATCCATTCTGAAAGGAAATGGAATTTTTAAACCCATGGATTTTCTAATAATCACAGGAGCTCAAGGTGTTCTCTGTAATTCTTACAGCTTCTAGAGAAAACATGCGATCAAGGTTGTTTTTTTTTCGGCCGCCGGTTCTTCAAAAACACTTTTTAACGGGTCAGCATAGTAAGGTTTTGGTTTCAAAACAAAATTCAATTGAGTAGGGAGAGAGGATTCCGCAACCAAAGCACTAAAGCTGCATTCTGCCATTCGAGTTACTACAGCACATTCAGGACGACGTAGGCCAAAAAAATGGGAGACATTCCCGAATGGAACGATACCAGAAGAAAGCTTCCAAGCACAACCTCGCATACAATTTATTTTTCGGAAACTCTCCATATGCTGAATGGTGTTTATATCAATGAGTCCTACCTTGACTTCTCTATTGACTGTTTTATCAAAGTCAGCAGCACGCTTAAAGCCAACTGACTTCTAGTCAAATCCTCCAGCCTAGAAATGAGTAAATTTAAATTGATATTGCGGTCAAACAACGCCTTAATCGACAAAGAGTTATCACCTACAGCGATATTAATGGGGGCTTCCATTAGACCCCTCATATCTTCCCCTAAAAACGTCTTCATTTTGAACTGCAGGGCCAGTTTTTTTTATATCTAGCTCTTTAGCTACCTCATCAGACAGGTAAGATCGTTGGCTGCCCGAATCCAATAAACAATTCAGAATACATTTCTGTCCATTTTTCGACACAGTGACCTTGAAAAGAGGATGAAGGAATTCCTTGTCACTACCAGCCGAACGAACCGAAAGACTTGGTGAAGACGCCTTGTCCTTATCAGGACAAAGGGATCAGAAGTGGGAAACTTTCTTACAAATTTTGCAGAGCTTAAACTCTCCCCTATTTCCCTTGCAATCAGTACTCAAATGCAGGGGACTGGCACATAAACAACACAACTTTTTTTACTTTGCACTGCTTTAGCTTGCTTTCCACGGTTGGGAACCTCGGACACATAGAAAGAAAATGTGCATTTGCATAATACAAGTTACATTTGAAAACTGCTCGGCGGGGGACAGAATTAATATCTAAATTTTGTAAGCAAGTTTTATTTCTGCAAGGAGGGGCATTGGCCTTACATAATGTGGGTTTGTGTAGCACATTGACCCTCGCCCGAGCCGTTAATCAAGAAACAGGAGCATCCGGTCGAAGATATCGGAATATCACCTTGACCTGTGGACGTGGTTGAATTCGGTGCAGATGCGTACTCCCACAGGAAGCAGGTGGGTGTAAAACAATTATATAACCAGGTGCCACAGACGGCTTGGGGAGTCAGTTCGAGACAGTTGGAGTTCGAGTTATAGTTACAGTTGGAGATAAGATGCCGGAGTGAGAACCAGCTCCAGACAGTGGGCTTGGGCCCTCAGGATCCACGGTTGAGCAGCCAGCAGAATGAGGAAGAAGTGCTGCTATGGTCAGAGGAACTTTGGGTCAATATGTAGCAGTCTGTTCCCGTCTCCAACACACCTCTCACACATAATCAACATCAACCCTTTCGCAACCCTTTCGAGAATAAAGTGTGAGAGGTATATTTTTCTAAAGAAGAGTGTTCGTTCGTTAATTGAAATCGTCATTGTGTTTCTGCTTACATCTGCATGTATATGAGTATACATCATATAGGCTTGTCTACAAACTTATTCCGTGAGCATTCTTGAGTCCTGATTGCATCGGAAAATTTTTCCATAAAACTAATGCTTAGATAGTTACTGCGGGATAGCCTTATCCTTTCCCTTTTGAATATGATGGGTAGTTTATTAAACGTTATGTAACTAACCAGATCCTCTCTGGGTGTTTTCCTAGCCATAAAATCCAAACCGTAGGAGGATTTCAGCTTCCAGAGGTTGGCTTTCACTTGTGTATAAAAAGTCCGCAGAGCATCCAAATTAAACTCCGCTTTGAGCTCGTGACACAAAATTTATGCAAATATTTGACTTTTTATAAAGTCAAGGTCTAGGAACTCACTTTTCAAAAGATCTAAACCGCGAAATAATTTACCTCCAATACAGAAAGATGCTTGATAACTTGAGCTAGGTAACCACTGAGGTAGCTCCCCAGAACTTGCAATTTACAAGCGCTGGACTTTACACCACTGACCAAATTCTGAAACTGCGCCAAGAAATTCTTAAACGCCAGCTTATCAGCCGTATTTCCTGCAAATACAGCCCATCTCAATTGAGTTAGAACTACTGACCCTGGCAAATTCACACTATTGCACATTCTGGGCTTGGTTCTATAGCGTAAACCTCCCGCCAAATTTTTTGTTTAAATAAAACATTTTCCTCCAGAAACTGGTCAATTTCTTTTAGATTTACTTCTTTCTCCGTATAATACTGCCTTAGTTCATCGGCCCTTTTATCAAAATTATTGATAATTTGCTTAATTTCATTTTTAAACCCACAAAAACTCCGTTTTTCCGGGCCACTTGTTATCAAGAGTCTCTTTAACGTTCTTTTTAGGAAATCTAAAGCTTTGGTTTATTTTAACAAAGTTTTGTCAGCCATGATAACAGCTTGAAACTCACAAAAATCAGTAAAATGATACGAATGAATAGTTCTATAATTGCACGAACCAGTTTATGAAATCTTCATCTTAACTAGCGCTAAAAGTTACAGCCACAAAAAAATTAATTTTAACAAAATAAAAGGATTAATTTTTATAAAAAAAACGAATCCTTTCACAGAAAATAAAAGAAGACTTTGAAAAAAAAAAGAAAGAAAAAATTAAAAAGACAAAAGCACATCATGCGTACAACTAAGAAGAATTTATTACCAAGTAATTAAAATAAATGAAAAGTAGTTACAAAGTTTTGAAGAAAAACACTAATTGCTAAAATTAATTGCAATTTTAGCGACCAGTCAAAAAAACTGAATCAAATAACAATGATACAAATTGTTTCGAAAAAACACTGGGTCACTCATGAATTACAAGAAACTGATATATCTTCAACGAACAAAGGAGCTGTTAATTACAGCTCAAAAAAGGGATGTTGAACGAATGGGAAAAAAGATCTGGAAGAGTCTCTTAGGCGAAAAACATCTCTTGGGAAAACCTGTTCCCTTTTCCATCAAGAATAAAGCGAGTAATGCAGACACATGGGGCTTCAATCAGCAATTCTTTCAGCACTTGCATATGACAGCAAATTCAAATTGACACCTCGTGCTTAGGTCGAGATTGCACAAATTCTCTGATATAGGCAACAGCACATTTCGCCCGGAAGAATACAGCTCAGCAGTGTAGTTCTAAAATACCTCGTGGTTAAGATCAAGACAGCACAAGTTCACAGATATAGGTAACAGCATATTTCGCTTAGAGAGGTCCAGCACAGCAGCAAAATTTTCTGTGAGATTTACTTCCTATTCACTATTTTCCCTTAATTGAAGGAAACAAAAAGGTTTTAAAAACAGCATATCTGGTGAAAATTCACAGGACTACAAAATAACGTCTTCAAGGCGTCATGGCTTGAGCAGAAAAATGGTGTCAGTTACGAAAAGATCCTGTAGCTTCCTTATGGTGGTGACAACCACAAAAGTCCCTTCCAAAAAGATGTTCCCATTACAATAAAAATAATTCCATACTGATCTCTCACAAAAACTGCACAATGAGAAATTTGAAGTGAATTCAAACCTGTTAAAAACGATTTTGTGTCAAACGGCTTGTATAAATAGAAATCTCTTATAAAAATTGCACATTGATCATTCTAAGGTAAATTGTTTATATTTTGAATTCAAACCTTTTAAAAAAGGATTTTGTCTAAGGGGTTGGACAAAAATAGCACATTAATTGGTCTGAGGTCAATTATTTATGTTCTGCATTCAAACCTCTTAAAAATCACTTTTGTGTTGAATGGGTTGGATAAATACAATTCTCCTTCAAAAACTGTACATTGATCTTTCAGAGGTAAACTCTTGATGTTCTTAATTCAAACCTCTTCAAAAAGATTTTATGTCAAAGGGTAGGATAGATGCTAATCTGTCACAAACATTTCACTTTGATTATTCTGAGGTAAATTATTTACGATCTGAATGGAAACCTGGTCAAAATGATTTTGTCTCAAACAGGTTGGATAAATAGAAATCTCCAACAAAAATTGCGCATCGATCATTCTGATGTAAATCCTAAGTTTAATTTTCCGAAATAATTAGTCTATTTATAATTTTCCCCACATTCAGAGAGTTGCCGTGTATTTGTGGGCCAGAGAAATGTTGTAACAGATGAGAAGAATCTATGATCAAGACGAAAATAGTCACACAAAATGAGTAGGAAGAAGATAAATCACGGTCAATTTTCTGATCAATTTAATTTCTATTAATTATAAAGAATCGATCAACAGTAAAATTCCTTTCAGGACATAACTACATATAAAGGTAGGATAACCCTGACAATATATTTCGTAGTTTGAGTGTAAAACTGGAGAGTTGATTTATTTTATGCTGCAGCAGCAGCAGCAGCTGACCTCCAATATCCGGAGAATTCACGGACAACTCTCAAATTTATCTTTTTTACGGCTCAGCTTTTCACTGCTTTATCTTTTTTATTTATTGATTTGTTTATTTTATTTTATTTATTTATTTTCTTACTCTCCATTTTAGTTATCTTCTTTCATTCAATCTATATTTCCCATAAGGGCCGATTGGACCGAAATCTTTTTAATCTTTTGGTTTCTTATATTTATTTTCACAGCATTTTTTGTTGTTTGTTTTATTTAATTTTGTTTTATCAATTCAGTTATCTATTTATTTATTTATTTATTAACAAATTCCAGCGTCACTTTTATCATATAATATTTGGTTGAGAAGGCTTGCTTTTGAGATGATGTCGTGTTCCCGAAACTTGAAACATTGTACAAGAGGCTGTGATCGTGATGAAAATAATCCCACTAAAACGAAAGAAAAAAATGATTTACAGGATAACAACCGAGACAATCTAAAATCTATTTAGTCTTAAAAAGGGATCAATAGTAAAGTTCATTTCGGTTAAGAAATATATATATATATATATAGAGAGAGAGAGAGAGAAATCCTAGTTTTGTTCGAACACAAAATCGAATTATAGGCCCAGTGTGAGCCTAGTGATTTTCTGAATTTGAATTGTTTGTGATCTGCGATTGTCTTTTATATTCAATAAACTCGCTTGCATACACACACACACACACACACACACATATATATATATATATATATATATACCCAATCCCTCCCCATGAGAAGGATGAGACACAACGTCAAATTTTTGGCAGAGTGTAACAGGTTTGAATTCAGTGTTTTCCTTCTCCTAGACCAGTTGCCACACTCAGGTTAAAAAGTTCAGTCTGCCCTTCTATTTATACATAACTATAGGGAGAAGAGTTGGATGCATGCCTTTCCCAAATGAGAAGGAGCCATCTCCACTCTAAGTGGCATATTTCTAAAATTAGTAGGTAAGTTCATATACCTCGGCAGCAACATCCTGTCTACTGAAAGTGATGTTAAGATACGCCTAGCGAAAGCGTGAACTGCAATCGATTGGTTATCGATAATATGGAAGTCTGGTTTATCTGATAAAATAAAACGGGATTTCTTCCAAGCTGTGGCTGGGAAGAAATACTACTGTATGGATGCACCACATAGACGCCAACGAAACGCACTCAGAAAAAACTAAATGGGAACTTCATGGTCACAACTCACAAGTTCATCCAGGAATTGAACACTGTTTGCCGTGTCCATTTCCAGCGACCCACCACCACGAACACCTCGTATTATTAGAGAAAAATGGAAATAACTCCGACGGGTGGTGAATAGAAAATATGAAAGAAATATTCAAAAGATGTATTTATTCTTATATGATAATATGTCACCGTTCAATGTTTCGATGTTTTGATGAAACATCTTCAAGGCAATGTTAATATGCAATGTTATAATGTCTAATCCGAAAATTATTTTCCGATTAAAAAATTCTTTGTGCTCTATTATCATTAACAATGTTCTGTTTCAAAATGCAAGTAACGTGTTTAGTGTTCGAATTCCATTTTATTCTTTAAAAGAATGACATATTGCTAGCGTTGAAAAAAAATCAAACCTTTATAAGAATTAAGAATACAAAAAAAAATCTTTAAAAAAATTTTTTTTTAAATAAAAATGACGTCTTTTGTGAAATTTAGAATCTTTTTTTTTTTGTTATAGTTTTTCTTTCTTACATTTTTTTGAAATTTCTTTTATATCAAATAAAATATCTTCTTTGTTATGGTTCGCAATAAAAAAAATCGTGAAGAAAATATTTTTATAAGAAATAGTATGGAAGCTATTTAAATAGGTATAATTTATTGATGATTAATAAAAATTAATTTTGATTTGAAATATTATAACAAGTTTAAAATAATTTTAAGGAAATAACGAAATAATTTGAAAAAAATGGACTATTTTTATTGTATTGTAATTAGAAATATTCAAGAATCTTCCAGCCCAGTTGGCTGGGGTTGTAGAATACACCGACTGCATCTCAGCAGGAGGGTAAGATCCTTCCAAAGAGTGTCCTGGTATGACACTAAACAATCTGATGGTGAGACTCCAGTCTACGGATGTTTGTGAAATGTTGACTACCTCTTCATTGCCCGAAGTAGTAGCTCCTAACAGGGTCCTATTTATGGGTCAAGTAGAACTGTTTGATATTTAAACCGTGAGCAAACAAATTACCTTAGCTAATTTGAATAGTTACAAATAAAACTGTTTGATCCTTTTACTGTGTGTAAACGAATGACTAATGTTTAATTGAATTGTTAGTGATACATAGCAATACTTGGAACTATTTAACTGCGTACAAAAAATGTGCTCAAGCTCGTTTAAAACGTGTTTACATAGCTTATAGTTAATATATATGTATAAAGAAGATTTGTCATTAAATTTCAATCATACATCTTAGATACATCAGGGAGGTCTTCAGTGATGCGCTGTCTTCATTGCCGATTTCGGGTTATATCTGCATCATATCAGCTCCGACAGTAACCCCGGCTTGACTCTGAAAGCGCCAAGCCGCCTCCGTGATCGCGACGTGCTACGCTCGTGCCTGTACCAAAGCAAAGAAAAAAAAATAAAAACCCGACTTCAGCCGTTCTTATAGACATCTGTCTTTTAGTAAACAGCTAATGAAAACAGGGCATTCCACACTCCTCTGCTATATAGTACCATCTTTACCTCATCCGGTTTCTTCCTGCTACTTCCGGAATCGGTACCGAGGTAAGATGTTATTTTAATACTCGTCCGTGTCCATGATTTACACTTCACTAGACTTACACGAATTTCCCGCCAAATCTGTCCTATACTAATACTACTAAACTAACATAAATTAATCCCCCGCTCAAAACTATTCAGTCTGTCTTTAACTTTACCTTATACCCTTATTCGTAAAAAAAGTTTTTTTTAATAATTATAATAATCCCGTTTATTTGGCTCACGAGATTATTTGCTACAGATTAACTCATGCTTTTTGCCAAACATTTCCTCCCCGTTTATCATTAACCTATGTTCATATTACCAATCTCATACATATTCCTAAAAAAAACAAAAAAAAAAACGCTACTCTATTCAACTTACAAATAACCACACCATAAAGCAGCAGCTGTACGGCCACCTACCACCCATTATGAAAACTATGAAAGTTAGACGAACCAGACATGCGGCACACTGCTGGGGAAGTAGGGACGAGCTCATGAGGGATGTACTCTTGTGGACCCCTACACATGGACGAGCAAAGGCAGAATATACAGCAGCTCTGTGCCGATACGGGATGTAACCCTGAAGACCTGCCGGAAGCAATGGACGATTATGAGGGGTAGCGAGAGAGGGTCAGGGATATCCATGCTGATGGCGCGACGTGATGATGATGGTTGATATACCATAAAACTCAACCAAACCCAACCAAACCAAACGAAACAAACAAATCAACAATCTTTCTGTGTCGTTTATTATGTGTATTAAATAACATTTTTGAATCTTTAAAAATAATACTGTCTGGTTTCTAAATTGCGTTTTGAAAACGGTTTTTTTAATATTCACACACACACACACACACACACACATATATATATATATATATATATATATATATATATATATATATATATATATGAGGTGTGCCTGAAAAGTAACGGAACTGGAGTCTCAAATAATTTATTTCAATTCCAAATAACAATCTACTTGGTTTCGCCTTCAAAATAATCTCTTTTCCCATCTTTCTCTGTCCTGCTTCTATGAACTGCTGGAAAGATTCTTCTAGGATGGCCCTCAGCTTCGTCGTTATGAACCGACTAATTGCCCTCACTCCTCCAAAACGGATCCACTTAATGATCCCCTCGCGCTTGGGGAAAAGAAAGAAGTTACACAGAGCAAAATCAAGTAAGTAGGGAGCTTATTACGGTTTGGCGATGTTCCTCTCGGCCAGGAACAGCAGAATGCTTAGAGTGTTGTGCATTTTTTGGTTTCTCTCTCTTTCTTGGTCAAGCTCCTTCATTCCATCTTTCTTTCTTTCTTTCTTTGATTAAATCATTCTTTATTTATGTATTTATTTATTTCCGTTTTGTTCTTGTTTTCCAAGCTTTCTTTCTTTCTACACTATTTATTTATTTATTCATCCACATATTTTTTTTAACTTCTACTCCCTTTTTCTCCCCTTTTCTCCCTTTTTTTCTTTCTTTTTTATTTCCCTTTCTTTCTCTTTTTCTTTCTTAACTTTAGCCCCTTCTTTATTTATTTATTTCCCCTCATTACAATAAACCAGATACCAAACGCTGTCATCTTCCCACCTATTAAGATTACAAGCTTTGTCACTGAGCTACATGACACCTCATCACGTGATAACCAGTCACGATTCTAAAATCTCGTTAAATCTCGTTTCCAGGTAAGTATCGTGCGATTAAAATCTTCGCAATGAAAATGAATAAAATAAAACAAAATACAATAAAATTGGAAGAAAGGAAATGAATCAATAAAATGAGAAAAGGGGAATTATGGGAAAAGTAATCCAAACTTCTATCTTTAAAACTTGAGGTGCTCCACAAAACGCCCGGAGATTTTTTAAACAGATTTAAACAAAATAAAAAAGAACCTTTGTTAGAGAATCGATTATTTATTCATTTATTTATTTATTTGTAATTTTTTTCCCAGTAAGAAGGTAGAAGTATGGCGTAACGTTAATAAGGAAATCTCATGCTTTCTCCTCTTGCAATTGATCGTAAATCGAAATTCACATGTAAGCAAACACACGAAAGGAACGTAGATTTTGTATTTACTTGAACAAAAAAGGGATTAACATGCTATCAAGTGCTTTGAATAAATAGAGGCGTGCCCAACCATCCATGAGGGAAACATGGCCAGGTTTTATCACGTTGTAAGGATATCGAAAATACTAGACAATCAGGGTGAATCATTCACATTTCTATTTAGCAATATCATCATCATCATCATCATGTCGTGCCGCCAGCACGGATATCCCTGACCCTCTCTCGCCACTTCTCCCTATCATTCATCGCCTCCGGCAGGTCTTCAGGGTTACATCCTGTGTCCTCACATAGTTGCTATATGTAAGTTCGAGCTGGTCGTCCTGCTTTTGCACGGCCATATGTGGGGGTCCATAGGAGTACATCGCTTATGAGCTCGTCCTTGCTTCTCCAGCAGTGTCCCGCGTGTCTGGTTCGTCTAACTTGTATAGTTTTCGTGATGGGGGGCAAGTGTCCGTATAGTTGGTGTCTCGTGGGGTGTTGTCGCCAGGACTTGTTCAATACTGCTCTCAACATTCTTGTGTAATTTCCGTCTAGTTTCTTCTCCAGCCGTTTAGTTAGCGTCCATGTAGTGCATCCATATAGCAGTATCGACACAACCGCTGCCTGGAAGAAACTGCGTTTCATTTTATCGGTTAGGTCTGATTTCCATCGCAATATAAATATATACTGATTCTTTCGTCAAAATATACGCAGATCTGTTGCTATAGAACAAAGATGGAAAAAAAAACTAAACAAAAAGAAAGGACCCTGTTAGTTTCATCATCATCCTCATCATCATCAAGTCACTCTGACAACTTAGATTTCCCTGACTTTCTTTCTTCAGTCATCCCAATCATCCATTGTTCCCGACAATTATTCCAAACTAGATCCTGTGTCCGCACAGAGCTGATGTAAATAAGTTCTCGCTAGACGGCCAACACTGGCACGTCAATATGTTATCCACAGCGGGCGTAAAAGGCAACAGGAAACTGATTCTTGTTTTAATTCAAGAGAGGACACTGTTGTTAGTTTCAGGGCGTATTGAGTCGAGCGCTTTCTCCCTCTCTCTCTCTCTCGTTAGCTGTTCCTTCTCTCTCGCTTTCTCCCTCGTTCTCCTTCCTTCCGTCTTTCTCTCTCTCCTTCCAGTTCTCGCCTTCCTTCCTTCCTTCCTTCCTTCTTTGCGTTGTAACACGTTCGTCGGGCAAATTCACTCAGAACAAATCCGACCCGTTCAGCCGTTACCGTGCGTATTTGTATGTTCATGAGATCTCGTAAGAATTTGCATACGTGCAAATTACCTCTCGCTGGTTCGAGATCTCCCCTCGTCAAATATGCTCGAGGCAGCCATATCGGTTTCCGCTCTACAAGCCAGACACGTTCGTGCGCGCTTCGAATGCCCAGGTACGTTACCTTCACAAAATGAAGTCCAAAATGAACATCACTTATGAATTCGTCTGGCCTCTCCATCAGTGTCTTGCATGTCTTTTGCGTCTTATTTGGATGGTTTTTGTGATGGGAGGTAAGTGGCCGTATAGTTGTTGTGTCGTGAGGTGTTGTTTCCGGGATTTGTTCAAGATAGCTTGTCGCATACATATGAAGTTCCCATTTAGCCTTTTCTGAGTGCGTTTCGTTAGTGTCTATGTGGTGCATCCATACAGTAGTATTTCTTCCCAGCCACAGCTTGGAAGAAATCCCGTTTTACTTTATCAGATAAACCAGACTTCCATATTGTCGATAACCAATCGATTGCAGTTCACGCTTTCGCTAGGCGTATCTTAACATCACTTTCAGTAGACAGGATGTTGCTGCCGAGGTATATGAACTTACCTACTAATTTTAGAAATATGCCACTCAGAGTGGAGATGGCTCCTTCTCATTTAAATCACATGTGCTCTATTCTATTTGCGTTCACATGAAGGCCAATGCCTCATGACGCTTGCTGTGGGTGATGCCGTAGGTATTCGGCTTAAGCAGGTGTATTTGCAAGAAGCACTAGATCATCTGCATAGTCTGTGTCTGTTATAGTTTCTGCGGGATATTGTCTGCTTATTGCCTTTTTTTTTACAGCAAAACCATCTTCTTTTATTAGATCTATCAACGATCGAAATACAGATAACAAACAAATATTGTGCTAATGTATCTCCTTGCAAAACTCCAGCAACAATGTCGAAGAAGTCTGTGCTTCATCAAGTGTTTCAATAAAGCATCATTATAGTAGTAACAGTTTCTTTGGGGAGATCATATGCTAAAAGTATTTGCTACATCTTTTCTCTGTGTATGGCGTCAAATACCTTGGAGAAATCTATAAACAATATTGTTACCTCGAGATTTTTCGCACGCACTAATTCGATGATTTGACAGATTTTCGTAATCTGTGATGTTGTGGATCGATTCCTCCGAAAACCATTCTGATTTTTCCAAAGAAATTTTTTTCAATTTCAGTTTTCATACTAATGAGAAGCAGAGTATTATAAACCTTAGTATCTATAGAAGTGTGAGTTTTGCCTCTGTAGTTCTAAGAGATTCCGAGGTCAACTTTCTCAGTGAAAGGAAGGATGCAGCCTTTTGTCCATTTCTCTATTGCATTTTGTTTATATGCAGCATTGGAAAATCAAGTAGTAGGTCATCAAATCTCCTTGTCTTCCATACTTCTAGAAGTATTTTGTTGAGGCCTGCTGCTTTTCTGCTTTTAATTTTTGTCAGTTATACGTTCGGTTCTTTCGCTGTAAATTGAGCTAGTTTGATGTCTAGTTGGCTGTTAATGATTTTTATGATAGGCGTATCAATGACTTTAGGGCAGTTTCCCAGCAAATTCTTGAAATGTTCTTTCCATATCTGTATTCGTTCTTCGTGGCTGGCAGCTTTTAGATTTGCTCTGAAGATACTCTTCCCTTTGCTCACTTCATTTGCTGTCTGCTATGTTATTCGTGATTGTCTATCTTCTTGCCAGTGTCTAATTTTATTGACCTGATCTTGAATGTATTCTAGTTGGGTTTTTGTTTTTGTTTTTTTTTTTGGGGGGGGGGCATGTGTTAGTTCTGTCTGTGCGTTGGCTTTTGTTCGGTTTCTTCTATCAAATTAGGATGCTATTTTTATGTGAACTCTTTTTATTTTAATTGCTAGTGACTCCTACGGAACCCTACATTTGACTCTTGGTTTTGGTTCGTATGCACTCTGCTGCTGCTTCCATGTGGGCAGTTGTCAATCGGAGTATGTGTTTCAGTTATCACTTGAAGAGAATCGAATATATTTCTTACAATTACCGTAAATCTATTGCCAAGTCCTGCAAAGCAGCACTGTGATGATACCCCCTCGGCCCTCCGTTACATCAACTTCTTCGAAACCATTTCAGTCTTGGCCGGTGATCATCTAGTGGTTCCGATAGGGGTATCGCACATTTCCTAATGGCCACAAGAAATACAATCAAGGGAGTGGGAGGAAAGAACAAAGAACAAACGAACAATAAGGCTTGGGTTAACTCAAGTGCAAGAAGGTTAAGTTGTGACACTCAGCATTACTTGTAGACTAACGCTAGCGAGTATTTCTAGCGAAAATTCTACAAACAACGAGGAGTGCTGACTCATCTTGACTTGTCTTCCCTCATTGCTGCTGGACTCTATCTCATGCCGACTGGTCTCCTCTGCTGTCCGATGTCGACTGGTCAACTGCTACTCTGCGTCTCTCGTCGCCAACTGCCATCTCTGGGCTCCTTCTTCCAACTCTCTCACTGGTGTTCCCTTCCTACTTCCGGTCGCCTTGAGATCTCAAGTCCAAACCCTTTGTCTGGTTTCGCGCCAAAACAAACAAAGGGATCGTCTGCTTGGCGGACCACCTACATAGTTTCACATACCTTCCCCTCTTACCCTTGTCATTTATTCACACTAAATTACAAAACATAATATATATATATATATATATATATATATATACAATGCAGACATAATATATAATACGGACATAATTTTCACGATTCAAACGGAGCCCTCCTTGCTTCTTTCACAAAAATACACGCAATAGAGGTTACTCCACAAAATTTCAACAAAACTGCAATGTGCTGGGATGGCATGCTACCCCGCTCCCCGAAATCACTCTCAAGGAGAGCTTTTGACCACTCTCAACTAATTGGTCGAGAAGGACTGCTAACCTGCTTTCTACGTTTCTCTTTACGAGTCAAGGGCATTATGGTCTCTGTGGTTAGCTAAATGCTAAGTCAGGACTTAAACACCCTCAGGGCCTAAACATATCCGACCCTCACCACCTTGCTGCTACATTTTATCTCAGAGGACTTTTAAACACCTCTATTTCGCCTCCTACCCCAAACAATACTTCATATCCAGAACCTTTGAGGACTTTGAAATCACCTCCATTTTTCATATTACCCTCAACAATATTCCATACCCAGAGGGCTCCCTGCAATTGTGAGCATCATCAATCTCAGCAGTTGTTTATGTGTTGCATCGGGAGAAACCATCATGGGGGGATCGCAGCATATGTAGCCCCTGGTCCCATAATTCCAACCCGGTAACAGTTGAGCTAAGAACTTTTCGCCATTCCAGCACCCTGCCAGCAATCTTCATAGATTTTCAAAAGGATAAAAAACAAAACAATTGACACCATCTCCCAGATCGGCCAGCCATGACCAGCCAGATGGGGAGCAACCGGACACCGCCCCGAATGACTAATGTTTAATTGAATTGTTAGTGATACATAGCAATACTTGGAACAATTTAACTGCGTACAAAAAATGTGCTCAAGCTCGTTTAAAACGTGTTTACATATCTTATAGTTAATATGTATAAAGAAGATTTGGCATTAAATAACTACACCATAAAGCAGCAGCAGTACGGCCACATACCACCCATCATCAAAACTATGAAAATTACACGAATCAGACATGCGACACACTGCAGGAGAAGTAGGGACGAGCTCATAAGGGATGTACTCTTGTGGACCCCTTCACATGGACAAGCAAAGGCAGAATATACAGCAGCTCCGTGCCGTTACGTGATGTAGCCCTGAGGACCAGCCGGAAGCAAAGGACGATAGGGAGGTGTGGCGAGAGAGGGTCAGGGATATCCGTGCTGATTGTGCAACATGATGATGATGATGATTGCAAAGTGATGGACTAGCCGTAAGGTATGATTTTGACCGCTTGTTTCTTATTTCTACGTAGAATCAGGCGTATCTTTGCCGAGACGATTCTCTGATCGGAAGATACGCCTTCAAAAGAGGAGTATTCCTCACAGTTCAGGGCGCTATTAATCCACTTATTGCTCATGAATAGCTGTGCCTTGCATTATTTGAGTAGATTTAGGTCTATAGTTCTCCCTCCTATTTTGGAATTTAGTGTAGTCATGCCTACCTGTTTTCGAGTGAAAAGTCAGTTGAATACTACCATATTTCTACTTGACGAGTTGTGTTAACAGAACTTACTATTTTCGTCTTTGCCTATTTGAGCGTTCCCATCTTCATCAACGATTAGAACGCTGTATTTGGGAATGTGTCGGGCAAGGGAAGATAGTTTGTTGTAGAAGTTGATGATGTCCGTTTAGTCACTGGCATTGGTGGGACTGTAACAAGAGATGATTGTTCTGCTGAGGTTACCATTAAATGAAGCACACGTCATTCTCGGTAGGATTTTGTCAATGCTCTAGAGTTATTTTAAGGCACAGGGACTGAGAAGTATTTCTATATCCCCTATGGTGGCATTGACGGAATTTTTCCAAGCCGATACTAAGACAAACTTCCATCCATTAGCGACATTTTATTTTTTGTTTGCTATGGTAGTATCTATGTTTTACAATGGGTCAACGAATAGATGCCGCATCATTTTCTTGTATTTATTTTGGTTTTGACTTGAAAAATTATTTTTTGTTTAGACAGTTGTTAAGCTTTGACATGAACTAGTACAAACCAATTATAATCAGGTTTCATTTCATTTCTTATGGTCTGGGCTATTTATATCATCAGTTAAAAATATCATTCTCTGGAACCTGGAACTTGAAAATTTGCCATTATTTAAAATAAGTTAAAAATTGTCATTATTCCTCTTTTTAACATAAAAACTCTTTTGGTTTAATTTATATTTCATTGCTTCAAAAAGAAACACACACACACACACACACACACCACAATTTCAAGATTAGAACGGCCAAAATAAATATTATTTATTTCCTAGATGTTTTAATGGTGTTTTTATTTTGCTACTTACAACTATTAATAAAAGTAAAGTTGGCGACCTGAGTCGAGGGCGACCCGAAGGCTCCCTTTTCAATAGCTACTACACAGAGGTGTAGGGAAGGGCAATACTCCTTTCCCTGGATTGCTCCACTTTACCCTTGTTCCTTATCTTATAATGCTGAGTGTTAAGGAAGGCGGCATCAAGTACTAATTTCTGAGTTTTTCGTATGACTCAACCTAGGATTGAACCCCAGTTTCCCAGACTATAGGCGAGTCCGCAATTGATTAGGCCAATGGCTCGGTACAACTATAAATGATAACACCATAAAATAAACATTTTTATTTCGGGATAAATTAAGATTGTTTCGGGACAGTTAAAATTGTTTTTTGGGGACAGTTCTTTAACAGTGGGGAAAAAGTTTGTATAAAATCCTCGGATGGACAGACAATCCGAATTATAGTCAAAAATATTTTACATTACCATAAACTAAATTCAAATACCCTCGTTGCCATTGAAAGCTTGATAATTTCTGTTAAATGACGAAAAAGTGATTGGGTGAAGACATCAGTAGGTAACAAGTGAGATAAAGAGTGAAGGAAAGTTTTAATAAATTACATAATGAATATGAATAATCTACAGAATGACCAATTGAAAAATGCCACAAACAACATAATACTTGGCGCCTTTCATATAACTTATTGATATCAACGGGATTTCAACCCTTCTGGGGCTATTTCATGTAGAGAGGTGAGGAAGTCGTTGGAATTGTACGTGTACGTGTTTGTGTAATTGTATCTTAAGAATTTCTTGTACACAATTAAATACAATCACTTATTCGTATCTAATGCAAATATTTTATATGACTTCAAAGAATTCAATTAAATATTAATTCTTTATACACAATTATATAGTTTAAATAGATATTTTTCATTTAATAATCATCTTTTTTTTGCGTACAGTTGTTTCACGGATTCTTATCTAATATAAATAATTTTTCAAAATTTATGGGACCCTAACTGGTACTACCACTCCAGGTCAGAGTGAACCTGGGAGTAAATGCGATGAAATATTCTACGTATCCCAGATCACCAGAACAAGAGTGGTATGGTTTGGTTTGGTTTTATAGCATATCAACCATTGTAGGCTGTTTAATGCCAAATTCTATTTATACATATATAGTAAATGTATATGATTTAGTTTGATTTGGTTTTATGGCATACAAACCATTGTAGGTTATTTAATGCCAAATCCGTTTTATATATATATATATATATATATATATATATATATATATATATATATATGATTTGGTTTGGTTTGGTTTTATGGCTTATCAACCATTTGTGGTTATTTTATGCCAAATCTTCTTTAAACATATATATTGAATATATAGGATTTGGTCTGGATTGGTTTTATGGTATTGTTTGTTATTTAATGCCAAATCCTCTTTATACATATATATCAAATATATATGATTTGGTTTGGTTTGGTTTGGTTTTATGGCATATCAACCATTGTAGGTTATTTAATGCTAAATCCTCTTTATGCATATATATAAAATATATATGATTTAGTTTGATTTGGTTTTATGGCATATCGACCATTGTAGATTATTTAAAACTAAATCCTCTTTATCTACATATACTAAATTATATGATTTTTAAACCCATTTTGTTAATAACATTTTTAAACGAGCCTGGGCTCATTTTTTACTTCACAGTAAAATGGTTTCAAGTATATAAACTATAAAAGTTACAGTTAAACCTGAGTCATTTGTTTGCACATATTTGAATAATTATAGATGATATCCAAGAGATTAGTTTGAGGGTAATTTCACTTTTAAAGGAGTTAGAACTCATTTATTTGCGCACAAGTAATGACTATTGTTTCAACATAGTTAAATGGTTTCAATTATTTCTCTCAAACACTTGTAATTCTAATCAATATTAATCATTTGTTTGTATACAGTGAAGTCGTAACGAGAATTTCTTTTTAACACTAATTATTCTATTCAACATGACTCATTTGTTTGCACACCTTTAAATAGTTCCAAGTATTGCTATGTATCACTAACAATTTAATTAAACATCAGTTATTTGTTTACACACAGTTAAATGATCAAACATTTCTATTTCTAAAAAATTTAATTTAGTCATTTGTCTGCACAAAGTTTATATGTCAAACAGTTCTATTTGACCCATAGATAGGACCCTATCAGGTGCTTCCACTTCAGATTAGAGTGGACCAGGGAGTGATGGCAATGAAGGTCTACTCCACATTCACCAAAGCTCCAGCATTACTAGAGCCTCACTATCAGAAATTTTACTGTCATATCCAGGTCACTTGTTGGGTGGCGGGGAGAATTCTACTACCCCAGTCGACAGAACTAGAGCCGACCACCAGATATAGTTTAGTCTCATACCTTGGACACCCTTATTACGTTTGTGGCTGGGGCTTAACTGAAACAGACAGCGTATTCTCTGCTTGGTTGAGTGGACGTGTAAATTTCATAGTTACATAGTTCCTTATGTACCAATAAAAAATTAGAATTTCGAATGCTGATTTTCAAGGCAACCACCATAATCTTCAAACCTTTGTATCCTTTAACTTGTCTTTGTAATATATATATCATATTTCTCAATATGATGTGAGTGTTAGCATATCATTCCCCCCTCTCTTTCTTTCCGATTTCTCTGTCTCTTCCTCCATTCTTTCTACTATTATTCCTTCTCCTTCACTTAAACGGGTACATATTACTAATATTACCACTGTCCCATTATAGTTGGTACATTTACCGTATAGAATTTATATTCGAATATAGAATATGATATGGGACAGAGATAGTAATGAATACTGAATGGTGCTCTCTCTCTCTCTCTCTCTCTCTCTCTCTCTCTCTCTCTCTCTCTCTCTCTCTCTCTCTCTCTCATACACAAACTCTCACACACAAATACAAATACATTCACAAATACACACACACTATAGCTCAATTGAATATGAACTGACCAACGGACTGACTGACAGACAGATAGATCGATAGATAGAAAACCGACTGAAATGAATAGATAGATATTAAGAGTCTGAAATGTGTGAACAATGATATTTCAATGAACACATTATCTATCTATCTATCTATCTATCTATCTATCCTTTGTCTTTCTCACATGCCGACACTCAAATATCCCCACACTATATGATACGAATTTTTTAACTCTCTCGCTCTCTCTCTCTCTCTATATATATATATATATATCATTCTTTCCTCTTTCTCTCCCTCTCACTGTCTTTCTCCTCTTTATCTCTTTCTCCTTGTCTCACTCCGTCTCTCCATTCTCCCCCTCTCTCTCCCACTCTCTCTTTCTCTCTTATTCACCATCGCGTTCTATTTTGGTTCCTTTCTTCCAAACTACTCTACGCCTGGACCAACATATTTAAACACTTTTAAATGTCGTTAAGATGACGCTATATTTACAAGTATTCCAGGGGAGTTAGGGAAAATGTCACCACAATTTAGCTTAGACCATCAGACAATTTTTTATATACACAAGACATTTACGGATTCACCATGACCTCTGCGAACATATCAAGAATTTAAACAATCCCAACTACCTTACTTAAGAAGAAAATCCTCTTTCCTCCCGTAATAACTTTCAAATGGAAATCACGATAACTCTAATAAGGTTTCAACTTTAATACAGGGAAGCTCAAACATTATTGAATAATCAAGTGATATTAATTGTGAATGTTTGCCAATGGTCCGGGAGACCGGGGTTCAATCCAAGGTCGAGTCATACCAAAGACTTAAAAAATGGTACTTGATGCCGCCTTGCTTAACACTAAGCATATTACATAAGGATCAAGGGTAAAGTGGAGCAATCCAGGAAAACGAGTATCGCCCTCCCCTACACCTCGGTGTAGTAGCTATTGAAAAGGGAGCCTTCGGGTCACCCTCGACTACGGTCGCCAACTTTACCTACTTATGTTTTAATACGGTATAAATTCAAATATGGTTTGGTTTTTATCTTTAATAGTAAGTCGAATTTGGTGGGTTTTTCAATGCCAAAACCATCGTAATATAAGAACACGAGTAACACTATTCAACTCACAACTGGTTAGATAAAGGAGTTCATGCCTTTCCCAAGGGTATTAATCTAAAAGTGAATGTAATAGCATGACTGGAGTTAAAACTGGTTTACTAAGATGTCGCGCACCAGCAGTTTAACCAATATGCCACGGGGACTCCCTCTCTGAGATTATGGAATAAGAAGAGTACGTTTGGATAATCAGATATGGAGATCTTCGTTAGTCTCTCGAGACATGGATCTCAAACTGGGTGTGGATCTCGGCAAATCTGCCATGAAACAAGCCTCTACTTTCCAAACCGCCGATGTTATTTCAAAAAATGACAAGGATCCGATAAAGCTTGTTAGGAGACCAAAGGGGGTGGCCTTCCTTGTCACAGTGTTTAATGAACTCTTCCATGTCACGAGTCTATTTTGTGACAAAGTGAACTAGGGAATCCGCTTCTTTCACGAATAGGTTTTGGAGTTGAGGATAAGCAGTGGTTCGCTCCTCAGCAGTGAGCACATGGAGCCTTCCTCCTTTATATTCCAGACCTCAGAAGAGTAAGTGGCTCCCGGCTTTTTGCTGTATGGACTTTACTGTTAGTTTCTAAAACGACGTGACACTTGTGTAGCTTTGGGAGGGAACTGAGTTCACTACTTGTATTGTGTACAATTAAATATCTTTATTATATTAATTACCTTGTTCTGTTTCCAACCAAATGTTCAGTGTTAGGTTACTCTCTTTGTGATAACCTAATGCATTATAAGAAACGTTGTGTTATTCACGAATTAACATATATATATATATATATATAATTCTAACCTCAAAAACATATTTATGAACACAACAGTTTTAAAAAGATATTATTTTATCACAAAAATTTGAAACAGAACGCCATCAACGTACGTAAAATGTTAAAACTTCCTCATCTTTTTCGTTTCCTTTAGAAATTAATACGCCCTGATGAAGGTTTAAAAAATGAAACGTTTAACGTTAGTAAATAGTTCAATGAATAAAATCAACCTTCCTTAAACAAGATCAACTTCGAATATAGCAGGCATATTCAAAAAGTGCCTTTAACACTTTTCCCACCAATTTTTCTTCTAACTTTTAGTAAAATTCATTTCTTCCGTAAATTGCCCTCCCACTTTTCTTCCTTCATATAAATGTACATGATTCGTAATTGTGTTTGTCATTTTATTATTCGCTTAGGCGAAGATGTCTATAATCGAGGCCGAAAGTACAAAGGCGAATACTGTACCTTTTTGAAATCATTCTATCCATATTTCAAGCGACTCATATGAAAAGTTGAACGGATCAAAAATAAAATAGGGAGACATAAAATGTCTGTTTTATTTAATCACACACACACACACACATATATATATATATATATATATATATATATATATATATATATATTTGAAAATGTGCAAAAATGAAAAACACAAGGTTTTCAGAAAGTGATGTGTTTTTAATAATCTAGGCGGGAAAATATTTCTTAAATTATTTTGGGTTTTGATCCTTAAAAACTTTTCGCTGCAAGTCAAAAAAAACTCAAAGAAATTTTAAAAGTAGCGCCTACACGCTGATTGATCTCAAGCCTATTTTTTACACAAAAGTTTACTCTTTTTTTCATATGGAAATCAGTTGATTTTATACATATATATATATATATATATATATATATATATATATATATATATATATATATACCAAACTATCCAACATTTTTCTTCCATCTTTCTGTCCCTCACTATCTAATATCTATCTCAATGTCAATCAGCCTAAATTTAATGACGGTGCTCATTATTCCCTGTCCTTTCTCGTCCCATCCTCAAAATCCCAGAAAAGCATGTCACCAACACTAATAGCTGTTCTTTGGTTCGGAGGACGGGTGACATTATGTCTGTCTTTTTGTCTAAGTGCCAACCAACCACAGCAAACAAATCAACATGGCGAACGTCAACTGGATGTAATACTCGCTAGATCACATTTTGTTGCTTGCTCATATTTTTGTTTCTTCATGATTAGTTTGAAATTTCAAGTCTCCTCTATATTGAAAAGCAACCGGTAAAAAGTAATTCAATGAACCGATTTCTTTTGTCCTTCCGCCGCGAAATAAATACGAGAGGACACATTAAACTGGTTTAATATTCGTATGAATCTTTGTATACACTTCTATCTATCTATCTATCTATCTATCTATCTAAATCTTTTCATATCTATTTATCAATCTTAATCTGTTCATATCTATCTATATATATATATGTGTGTGTGTGTGTGTGTGTGTGTGTGTGAATCTGTTCATATCGATCTAGATAGCTAGCTAGCTAGCTAGCTAGCAAAATATGTTCACATCTATCTATCTATCTATCTATCTGAATATCTTTATATCTCTGAATATATCAATCTATTTATCTATCATGGGAATCTGTACATATCTATCTATCTATCTATCTATGTGTCTGTCTGTGTGTGTGCGTGTGTATGTGTGAATCTGTCCATTTCTATCTAGCTAGCTAGTTGAATATGTTTAAATCTAGCTAGCTAGCTAGTTCGCTCGCTTGCTAGCTGAATATCTTTATATCTCTCAATATGTCAATCTATTTATCTATCTATCATGTGAATCTGTTCATATCTATCTATCAATCTGTGTGTGTGTGTGTGTGTGTGTGTAAATCTGTTGATATCTATCTACCTATCTTGCTAACTACCTAGCTAGCTAGCTAAATATGTTCAGATCTATCTATCAATCTATGTGAATTTGTTCCTGTTTATATATCGATAAATCTCTTTATCTATCTATACCAGTATCTATCTATCTATCTATCTATCAAGTCACCCAGTCGAAGAAACTAGGATACGTTCATTGCACTTTTTTTCTGAGACATAAGACCCTACCCCAAAAGAATGTTCTAAACCATCTGATTGTGAAGTACTGGAACATTGGAGAATGTGGTTTACACCATCAGTGTCATTACTTTCAGTTCCACTCTTATCCGGAGTGGTAGAACCTGGCAGCGTCCCATCGAAGAAACAAACAGAACAATTCAATCATTTGCTATACATGAATCCATTTGACTATGTGCAAATAAATGATTGTTCAATTGAATAATAAGAATTACGTTGCAGTGCTTGAAAGCATTTAGCTGTGTACAAACTATGAAGAATGTCGAAGAGATTTAGTGGCGTCAAATAACAATACTTGTAACTATTTAACTCCGTGTACACAATGAATGGCAATACTTGAAACCCTTTACCTGTGTGCCAATAAACGATTAAATTGAATTATTATTATTATTATTACATAGTAATATCTGAAATCTTTTAACTGCGAGTAAACAATAGAAATTTATGAAACAATTGAACTTTATGCAAACCAATTCTTAATAGCAAATAGAATGATTCGAATTTGATATAAATACTTGAAATAATCTAACTGTGAGCAAATAAATGAGCTCTGGGAATTTTAAAAATGAAGTTACCGACCAACTATTCGTTTACAAAACATACATAGGAGGATCATTAAATAAGTTTCCAGACTTTTTTCGTATGGGCACTTTTATTGATAGTACACTCATGAAACTCTAGTCTACTTCGACGTAATCCCCTCCGGTTGCAATGCACTTGTTGTACCGTTCCAACAACTTCTGGAAGGCTCCATCGAAGTCCTCTTGTGTGAGCGTGTCAATGTCCTTCGTTACGGCCTCTTTCATCTCCTCAATTGTCTCATAACGACAGCCTCTGAGCTTAGGGAATAACCAAAGATCACAGGGAGCAAGGTCTGGACTATAGGGAGAGTGAGGAACAGTCTTGATGCCCATCTTGGTCAAACAGTCTGTGACAAGGATGGAGTTGTGGTCTGGTGCATTGTCCTGGTGGAAATGACACTGATCCGATTTGAAGAGTGCTGGCCTCTTCCGACGGAATGTCTTCCTGAACTCCCTTAAAACCTCAAAATAGTAACCCTAAGCCTAACCGTTTGGCCAATCAACTCTGGTGTATTGACTTCCTTACTCCTCCCACACCTCTCATCATCCCTCACAGACTCCCTGGCTACCTTTAATCTCTTATGCCACTCTAAAACTGATGCTCGATTCGTGCAAGATGCTCCAAAAGCAGTTTGAAGCATTCCATACGTTTCTGTGGCATTTTTTCCAAGTTTAAAACAGAACTTTATTGCATATCGTTCTTCTAAAGTGTCCTCACGTCCAGATTGTGATGTGACAATCTTTATTAGGGTGTATTGCAATTCCTGCTGTAGTTGTTCGTTTGAACCTGAAATCATAAAATTTGATCAGTCATCTTATAAGATGTGTGTAGCAATAACATACCGAATTTTCGAGAGTCTACGACAATTTTAAATGCCTGTACAAAAAATGTCTGTAAACTTATTGAAGGCACCATGTACATATATATATATATATATATATATATATATATATATGTGTGTGTGTGTGTGTGTGTGTCGTACTTATGTATGAGTATATATATTTGTACGTGTTCGTGTATGGATGTGTATAAACAGGATTTAGCATGAAACATCCTACAAATGTTGATATGCCATGAAACCCAAACAACTTATCAACTAATCGTCTTCCGCGCATAGTTTCTATCTATCTATCTATCTATCTATCTATCTATTTGAGTCTACACTTATCTATCTATCTAT
>OY757914.1:22840798-22913298 GCA_963585895.1 Sepioteuthis lessoniana
TTGTGTAGTTCCCATCGAGCTTTTTTCTCTGTGCGTTTTCTAAGCATTAGTTATGTTGCATCCATCGTGTAGTATTGTCAAAACCGTGGCTTGAGAAAAGACCCGTTTTATCTTATCGGATAGATCAGATTTCCATATGATCGATAACCTATCGATAGTAGTCCACGCCCTCGCTAGGTGTATGTTGACATCACATTAAGATGAGATATTGCGATCGAAGTATGTGAACTTGTCTACGAACAGCCCAGTCACCCGGGACTGTAGTATACACCGATTGTGTCTCTACTGAGGGGTAACATCCCCGCACAACGAGTGTCCAGGATATGACACAGAGAGAGATAATATATATATATATATATAATAGAGAGAGAGAGAGAGAAAGAGAGAGAATAAAAGCAGTCCCCTTTATTGCCATCGTTCCAAGTCCACTCTAGCCCGGACAGGTAGCATCTGATAGGGTCCTATTTATGGGTCAAATAGAACTGTTTGATATTTAAATTATGTGCAAACAAATGACTTATGCTAAATTGAATTGTTAAAAATAGATCTGTTAACCGTTCAACTGTCTGTAAACAAATGACCTTTTAATTGAAATGGTAATGATGCATTTGGAACGATTTAACAGTATGCGAACGAATGAGTAATGCTAAATAGAATTATTAGTATTAGATAGCAATACTTGAAACCATTTAAAGACCCCTGACCCAACGAGTGGTCAAGAGATGACACTTGAGAATTTGATGGTGAAATTCCAGTAATACTGGAGCTTTGGGGAATGCGGAGTACCCATTCATTGCCATCACTCTCGAGTCCTCTATGGCCCAGAATAGTAACACCTGATAAGGATCCTATCAATGGGTTAAATAGAACTAAACTTTGAGTTTACTGTTTTTTGCACTTAAACTGCGTATTTATGCTGAACTGAATTGTTTGAAATAGAACTGTTTTGACATTTAAACAGCGTACTTATGCAAAGTGAACTATCTGAAATAAACCTGTTTTGAAATGGAAATGTTTTTGACAATTAAAATTTACTTACATTTAAACTGCGTGCTTATACTAAACTGATGTTTGAAATGAAACTGTTTTTGATATTGAAATTGTACTTACATTAAACTGATTTTTTAATATAGAACTATTTTGACATTCAACCATGTGTAAACAAAATCTGTACTAATACTAAACTGAATTAGCCGTATTAGAATTTTTTGGATAAACTGAATAGTTTGAAATAGAAATGTTTTTGACAAGTAAACTGTGTACTCATGCTAAACTGAATTGTTTGAAATAGAACTATTTGCATAAAATGGATTTGGCGGTAAATAACCTATGAAGGTTGAAATGCCATAAAACCCAACCATCCAACCAACCAACCAATATATATATATATATATATATATATATATATAATGGATTCTCCCGTAAATTTTGATGTGTGGGTCATCATTGATCCTGAGTGTTATGTTTTTGTCTCACATGTGAGACAAATCCTGCCTTTGATCTGCATACAAGTCCATACATATTGCAAGTGAAAGACTTATTGGGCCGTTCAGCTTGATGTTATGACACAGTTCTTTTAGATGCTGAACAAAAAAAAACTAGCAAGGGCTAAATGACATGTTTTTCTCTCATCTTTACGTTCCTTCACCCTATTTTCAAAACAATCGAGTGGCATTTCAAGAGATTTTAGTTTACTCCTAAACTTATTCTTATGCCTTAGCCAGGGTCTTCCGGCATTGTGTTTACCAACCTCAAGAATCTTAGGAATTCTATCATCACCAATGTGGATCACAAGACCAGCCCATCTCTGCTATGTTTATAGCAAGAATGGCTCAATTCCTCCAATCTTATGTTTTCCATGCAAGTCAGCGTTTGAAACTCTGTTTTCTAAACTGCATCCGCATATGGAACGAAGGCATTGTTTGTGAAATACATCAAGTTGATTAATGTGCGTGCAATAGAGTGTCCGTGTCTCAGGCCCATATAAAAGTGTAGTGAGCACAGCAGCTTTGTAAACACCAATTTCGTGTTTAATGATAACCCCCTTTCATTCCACAAACGATGAGGAAGCTTTCGAAAAGCCTTGGTAGCTTTGGAGATACGATTTACCATTTCGTTGTCAAATCATATATATATATATATATATATATATATATATATATATATATATATATGACTTGTGAGCGATTAGTTTTTGATAGCATTATCTTAAAACTAGCAAGACCTCAGTTGTCTAAATTTCTGAGACGAAGCGTGTTGATTTTTATCATTAAAGTTTTTCGGACTATTGTCTTCATCTTTATTGTTGGTTTCCTGAGCTTTTAAGGAGACAATCATCTGAAGGTTGCAGGTTCAATCCTCACTACAGGCGAGTAACAATACGGGAATACTTAACACTTGTACCCGGTTATGGCAAACGGAATCGGAACAGGCTACCCCCGTGGTTTCAATAAAGGACGTAGTTCGAAGTTCCGTGAAGGTTCCCGAGTTCGACAAACACCTGAAGAAGGCCGGGGGACATATCGGCCGAACCGTTGTGGAAATAACAATAAAGATGAAGACAATAGTCCGAAAAACGTTAATGATAAAAATTAGCAAGACCTCATTTGTTTTCGCACAGTTAAATAATCTCAGGGATTTGGAAACAACAATAATAATTCTATTTAATATTAATAATTTATTTGTTCACTGCTATATGGTTTATAGAATTGCCATTCATAATTAGTAATTCTATTTATCAAGTATTGTTATCTAATTTAATATTAATTATTGGTTAGCACACAGATATAGGGTTTCAACCAGGCCATTGACCTAATGAGTTGAGTGTTTACCAATGGACCGGGAGACCGGGGTTCAATCCCAAGTCGAGTCATACCAAAGACTCTAAAAATGGTACTTGATGCCGGCTTGCTTAACACTCAGCATTATAAGGTACATATCAAGAGTGAAGTAGAGCAATCCAGGGAAAGGAGAGCGTCCTCCTGGACACCTCGGTGTAGTAACGATTGAAAAAGGAGCCTTCGGGTTACCCTCGACTAAGGTCGCTAACTTTATATGGTTTCAAGTATTGCTATTTAATATTAATAATTTAATTTAACATCAATAATTTGTTTGAACACACTTAAATGTTTTCAAGGTAAGTAAATGATTAAATAGTTTTATTTGAACCATAGATGGGACCTTGATAGATACTACCACTCTGAGTCAGAGTGGACCTGGGAGCAATGGCAATGAAGGCATACTCTATATTCCGCAAAACTCCATCTTTTAATTTAGTGTCAAGCTTAAGTCACGAGTTGAGGGGTCTTATCCCTCTGAAGGGGTGTATTCTTCATCTCCTGCCAACAGTCTGTGTTTGTTTTGGAAATATTTTGTACAACAAATTTTTTTTTAAAAAGAAGAAACAAAAAGTTTTATAAAAATAATTATCAACTAATGACATCATTCTTCAACTTCTTTCCTCATAAACGTTCGATTTTTTTTAATGGCTGCGGACGTCTCGAAAAAAATTAGCCGAAATTCATTGGCCCAACTCGAAATAGCTAATTACCATCAGAACTTTTTGACTAAGCCTGAACCCGAAGGAAATAATCAAAGTACTTACTCAACCAGAATCCCGCTGAGTTCCACATTAGTAAACATACATAAATCCTCATCGATTTTTATCAATAAAACATCCAGATTCATATTATCGTTTTCAACAACAACAACAACAACAAAGATTTTTTTTTAAAATAATAGAGAAGTAAGTCATTTCTATATATATATATATATATTATATTGGGTTTCATCATTAACATCCAAACATTCAGAGATTTGACCTCCAAGACCCTCCGCAGTATTTTTTGCAGGTTTCAACTGTAATGTTAACAAGTCAGTCTCATTCCTGCCATTTCTGGGGCGTTAGAAGACATCGACTGCTTCTCTGCAGAGAGGTAAGACTCTCCCCCAACGAGTGTCCTTAATAAACAATCTGATGGTGAGGTTCCAGTAATGCAGGAGCTTTGGGTAATGCAGTGTACCCCTTCATTGCCATCACTCCCAGGTCCACTCTGACCTAGAGTGGTAGCACCTGATAGTGTCCTATCTATGAGTCAAGTAGAACTAAACTGTGTACTTATGCTATACTAAACTTTGATTTTATAATATTGAATTAATTAAGAGGGATATTGCAATGCGAAAAAATAATTGAGTCTAACTAATTTCAAAATAAAAATTCATCGTCAGAGACTTTCTATTATAAATGAACACGATGTTCGCGGTCCAATATTTTTTTTAAATTTGAACTTCGTGTTCATTTATAAAAAAAAAAAAGTCTCTGACGATGAAGTTTTATTTTAAAATTAATTAGACTCAAATAATTATTTTTTGCATTGCAATAGCCCTCTGAATTAATTCAATAATATAAATTAAGATAATCTGTGCAATGCTTCAAGCAAATTATAAAATTCTTTTAAATTGTTTGAAATAGAGCTGTACTCATACTAAACTGAGATGTTTGAAATAGTGTTACATATTGACCCTCGGCCGAGCTGTCAATTAAGAGACGCACCTGTGTAAATAACAGGTGCATCCAGTCGAAGATATCAGGGTATCACCTTGACTGTGGACGAGTTGAATTCGGTGCAATTGCGACGCCACAGGAAGCAGGTACTATTTACCAACCCCTCCGCTCGGGCAGGATATGACACAAGGTCAATTTTTAAGCGGAGTTTAACAGGTTTTGAATTCAGAGTTTTCCTTCTCCTAGACTAGTTGCCTCACCAAGACTGAAGAACCTAGTCCGTCCTACTATTTACCCATAGTTGGAGGGAGAATAAGGGGGTTCATACCTTTCCCAAGGGTATTTGCCCGAAAGTGAACGTAATAGCGCGACTGGAGTACGAACTCGCGTACTACGATTCCGCAGTCCATCGCTTTAACCATTACACTACGAGGACACGCCACAGGAAGCAGGTGGATGTCAAACAATTATATAACCCGGTGCCACGGAGATTTGAGTTAGTTGGAGTCAGTTGCAGTTGAAGTTCGAGTTGCAGTTCGAGGCAGTGAGAACCAGCTCTCAGCAGGGGACTTGGGAACCTCAGGAACCTCGGTTGAGCAGCCCAGCAGAATGACAAAGAAGTGCTGCTAAAGGCAGAGGAACTTTGGGGTCAATATGTTGCAGTCTGTTTAGTCTCCAACTCACCTCTCACACACAACCCTTTCCAACCATTTCGAATAAAGTGTGAGAGGTATATTTTTCTAACGAGGTATGTTCGTTTGTCATTATTGTTGATTTTGATTCCGCATGTATATGTATTATGTGGCTATACAACAATAGAACTGTTTATGTGTATAAAAATGAGTTTGGCTTTAAATAACCATCAATGGTTGATGAGCCATTAAACCAAGCCAAATTGAAATTGAAAACATGTTCCTTCAATATCACTTTCTTTTCGGAGGGCAATTATGGTTATTTATCTGTGGTTTGGTTGGGTTTACCATATTTACCAACCCCTCCGCTCGGGGAGGATATGACACAAGGTCAGTTTTTAAGCGGAGTTTAACAGGTTTGAATTTAGAGTTTTCCTTCTCCTAGACTAGTTGCCTTACCAAGGCTGATGAACCTAAACTGTCCTACTATTTACTCATTGCTGGAGAAAGGATTATTGGTTTCATACCTTTCCCAAGGGTATTAGTGCTATGTGAAATGTAATCAGTCACGTCCAGGATTTGAACTCGTGTCGTCGTGTCCATTTTCTACGACGATAACCATTACACCACGGTTGTGTTTACGATTTTTAGTGCCGTTGTTTTTTATTGGCAGACGAACCTTCGTGGGTTATTTAATGCCAAAGTCTTCTAGAAAAACTGTAATAATTTTATGCAGCCTATAGCTGGGGGTATAAGAGGATTCATACCTTTCCCAATGTTTCGGTTTCTTGATTTTAATGGCATATTAACCTTCGTGGGTTATTTAATGCCAAAGCCACCCTTGTATAAGGACATTAGTCGTACTTTTTAACCCACTGCTGGGTGGATAAGAGGGTTCATACCTTTCCCTACGTCATTTGTCCGAAAATGAACGCAATAGCGTGACTGGAGTTCGAACTCGCTTACTGCGATGCCTCAATCTAGCACATTAGCCACTACACCACGGGAAGTTTGCTTTAGGTTTATGAGAGTGAGCTGAGAGGTTCATAAGATGATGTCACATCTGTTGTTGATAACTTTTAACCAAAGAAGCGTGAGGATTATGGGGAAAAATACACCTTATTTGGTCAACTTCTCTAAGAGTAACTTGGTAAGCCTATGAAATTTTCAGCCATGGAGGTGCCCGTGGTATAATAGTTATCGTCGTAGGAAATGGACACGGCGACTCGAGTTCAAATCCTGAACGAGAATAATTGCATTTCATATAGCACTAATACCCTTGGGAAAGGTCTGAAACCAATTTTTCGTGACACTTAGCTTCACTAGTTCAGTCGGCTGGAGCTGTAGCATACACCGACTTCATAACTGCAGAGGGGCTCTTGCTATATTTTAAAAAATGCTATCAACAAACTAATCGCTTACAAATCACACACACACACACATATATATATATATATATAGTTACTTGTTTACTGAATATGATTATTATCAGTTACCTGTTGACTACGTTTGCCCAGTAGGAAGACCCACCCCAATGAATGTCCTAGATATGACAGTAAAGAATCTAATGGTGAGGCTTCTGTAATCCTGGGGATTTGGGGAATGTGGAGTACTTCTTTTAATGCCATTGCTCCCAGGTCCACTCTCACCCAGAGTGGTAGCACCTGATAGAGTCCTACCTATGGGTCAAATAGGACAAACTATGTGTGCAAACATATGACTGATAAATTGTAACTGTTATATGGCAATATTTGAAACCATTTAATTGTGTGCAAAGAAGAGCTCAGTTTCGTTTGAGAATATTACCTAATAATGTATTTACAAGTCATGTATATTTGATATAAGTATAAACAGAATTTGGCATTAAAAGACCGACAATATTTGATAAGTCGTAAAACTTAACTAAACCAAACTGAACTTCGCGTTCATGAGTTTTCTCGTTCTTTATGCCGATGTCCTTGTATAATTCTTTCAGTTTTCCCATCTTCCCTTCATCGTCTACTGACGCAGCTGCTCTACCACCTGACAGATGTATATATATATATATTAAGCAAAGTACAGAGTTTTCCGTCTCATTGACTAAAGAGTTCAGTCAGCACTGTTATTTGCCCATAACAGATAGGGGAAGAGACGAATCCATTCTTTTCTGAGAGTATGTGAAACGCATACAGCTTCGGTCAGAATCTGAACTTCAATTTTTTACTGTAGATATATATATATATATATATATATATATATATATATATATATATATATATTGACTCACCCCTCAACACGAGCAGAATGCAACCCAAAGTCAATTTTTGAACAATTTTTGATTGAGCATTTTCCTTCTTCTAGACTAGTTGCCATACCAAGGAATGTAGAGTTCTCCTTCTCCTAGACTGATTGCCATACCAAGGAATATAGAATTTTCCTTCTCCTAGACTGGTTGTTGTACCAAGACTAAAAAGCAAAGTCTGTACTTCTATTTACTTATAGCTGAAGAGAGAAGGGTTGAATTCATACCTTTCTCAAGGTGCAGGATTTAAACTAGTATCGACACGTCCATTTCCTAAAACAGTAACCATTACACAACGAAGCCTTCAGGTGTGTGTGTGTGTGTGTGTATTGAGTGTTCTCATTTTATCGTTGATTTCAACCTGTTATCAAGTTAGCGCTTTCGAACCCATATCAATATTGATTTGTTTTATCTAAATAAGAATCTTGACCGTTGGGAGAAAATTTGTGGCTTCGCTTTCATTAGACGAAGTCCGGTCTGATTTTAGAGGCGGAAAAAAATGAAAGACCAATCGCTCAGTGCCGATCACACATAAGAAGAAAAAAACAATAAAATGAAAACTTCGTTCGGTGGTCAGGCGATGATGACCGTTCAAAAAAGAAAAAAAGTTACAAATCTTGACATCTCCAGGAATATAATCGGACATTACAGCATAAGCAGAGAAATGGATTGTTATATATGACGCTTAACTTAGTTTTGGCACAAGGCCAAAATTATGAGGCATGTGAATAAAATAAAGCAGAAGCTAGATATGACACAAGGATAAAAGTAAGAGCACTTTGTGAGAATCGGTATCACTTCTCAGTCCCCTTTGATCAGTGAGACTAGCTGGCCAATTATTGCACCACATAGATAGATAGATAGATAGATAGATAGATAGATAGATAGATCATTTTTTCTCATTGAATTATCACTGTCCACACATATCTCGGAGCCTTCATATCCATAGATTCATATATTTCAGCCTGATCTATCTATCTATCTGTCTGTCTGTCTGTCTGTCTATCCATCTATCTATCTCAGTTTCTACATGTCTCTCTCTCTCTATATATATATATATATGTGTGTGTGTGTGTGTGTGTGTGAGTGTGTGTGTGTGTGTGTATACACTGAAGAGTTCTGATAGAACGAAACAGTCTGTCTGTGGATGACAATATATACGCTCCCCCATGGGGGTTGAGCACTCTGGCGAAGGAATTGTCGGCCGCCCCTAGCGTAATGCAAAGCTCTTCGTAAGAATTGAGCACTCTGGTAGCCGATAGGGTATAAAAAAATGTAAACAAAGGCTGCTGCTGCTGTTGCTAAAAATAAAATACCTTAAAATTCCCTTAGCCAACGTGGTCCGCTTGTAGCCGTGTGGTCTGAAGCCTTAGTCTATCGTAAAGTTGGACGGGTTTCGATCCCGGCTTCGAGCGTCCTGCGGGTCTAGCCACACTAAAGAGTTCTGATAGAACGAAACAGTCTGTCTGTGGATGACAATATATTTATATATACATATATATCAGTCTATCTATATCAATCCATCCATCTATATATATATATATATATATAGTGGGTAGTGTTCGCCAATGGTCGAATCATACCAAAAACTCAAAAATGGTACTTGATGCTTAACACTAAGCATTGTAAGGATCAAGAGTAAAGTGGAGCAATCCAAGGAAAGGAGTAGCGCCCTCTCGAACACCTCGTTGTAGTAGCTATTGAAAAGGGACCCTTCGGGTAGCCCTCGACTATAGTCACCAACTTTACTTACACATATATGTATATATATATTTATACATATATCAGTCTGTTTATATCTATCTATATATATATATGCGCGCGTGTGTGTGTGTGCGTGTATGTGTGCGTGTGTGTCAGTCTGTTTATATCAGTCCATTCGTCTATCGATCATCCCAGTCAATTCATATTTATCGATCTGTCCGTCTAATTATCTGTTCATGTTTAATTTAGTTTTCATATTTATGTATCAAATTCATGAAGAGACCAAATTAAATATGAACAAACTGAGTTATACATATATACATACATGCTGACAGACAGATATGAAAAGGCTAAAATAGGTATGAATATAGATAAATCGATATTAACAACATAAAATAACTATATATATATATATATATATATATATATATATGTGTGTGTGTGTGTGTGTGTGTACGCGCACGCATGTATATATATATATATATATATATATAATTCCCCTGCAGAGTGAGAAACACCAACTTATTCGAAAATAGCCCGGGCATTAAAAGTAATTGACCTGAACACCAAAAATAAAACAAGAAGAGAAACTTATGAAAGGTGAAACTAACGGATTTGTAGACGAGCCATAATCCGCTGTTATCACGTGACGAGTCAAGGCACAGAATCCAGAATCTAGTGCTAAAACAGCAGCAGCCCTTACAAGGATGTGGTTAGTGTGAGAAAGTATTATTCTAAAACAATAACCACATTCTATTCAACACAAACAATCTTTTTCATTGCGGATAAATATTTCATCATAACTTTCGACCTTTTTTTTCCTGGTTGCTGAGATCGGTCTTTCATTGCTGAATCAACTCAGATACCGGTTTTTAAGTTGACTATATCGTATCTATTTTTAGTCCGGTTTCTTGCATTGACAATTATGGTATGTTATATATAATTACATATGGTAGGTATACTTGTTGGCCGAGCGGTCTGATACTGAGTTGGGCGGGTTTCGATCCCAGCTTCAAGCGTCCTACGTGTCTAGCCACATTGAAGAGTTGTGATACAACGAAACAGTCTGTCTGTGGATGACGATATATATATATATATATATATATATATATATGCGATAAGTTCTAAGCCTCACCAAAGTTTTATATTTGTTGCACACTACTTATCTTTGTATGGATCTGGGTTGCACAGAAAATAACACAATCTGATTGAATTAGTTTTATAAGAAGTGGTCGTGTATTGCCACAACAAAAATGTTCAGCTATAACCCTTCTTTATGGGTGTGGCCAAGAACTTTTTGAACGACATATATATATATATATATATATATATATATATATATATATATATATATATATATGTTGAAACATACCATAAAGAATCGTTCGAAAAATTCTAAGAACCATCAAATAAATAAAAGGTCATTCATGAACATTTTCGTGACAATCTAAGATTATTAAATAAACATAAGGCTACCGACGTTAATAATTGAATAGGTACTAGTTATCATGATTTGACCATTATATATATATATATATATATGAAGAAATAGTAATATTTTGCTAAATCTGACAAGATGATAAAAATAAGTGGAAATAAAGTTCTTCTATAAATAAAAAATGAAACATTACCTCAAAACCTGATCTAAGTGTTTGATTTATCCACTTTTCCACTTATTTTTATTACACACACACACACACACAGACAAACACACACACACACACACATACATACACACACACACATATATATATATATATATCAAGGGTGAAGGGTACATGTATGCAACACATGCCTTATATCTTTTTTAGGATAAGTAATTTGACATAATATTAAATTAATCATTGATAATTTTCACTATCCTCTTAGTATTTTCCATTTGTTCATTTCTTAGGATGATTATTGTAAGCGATATCATTTAGGGATATTATTTGACTTAGCGAGAAAAGACGCAAGTAAAAAGAATTAATTTAGTAGCTCATATATTGCTTTTTAGTAGGGAGCATGAAAGACGATATAAGGTTGGTTGGAAGAAGGAGAAGCGGTCACTGAAAATCAAATATATTTTTGCTTGCGTTTGAGACATAATTAGAAAAGGCTGTGGCTTTAGTCTTCCTGTTTTATTATTCCCTTCAAGTTAGTTGCAAAAAGAGAGACATAAGTGGAGAGTCCAAGAGAGAAAGCCACTTAAGGCGCCAAAATTCTTTTGCTTGTTTTCCCGCCATATTAAGCCAGCAGTCACTCTCTACTGAAGTGAAAATATTTTTATTACCCCGTGCAACTGAAATCAAAGACTTGCTTATTCAAAGAACTTTTAGTCGGACAGATTTAAAGGACAAATTTGTATTATTCAGTTTCAAACAACATATTGTTAACGCTGAGCTAAGATTTGAAACAATGAAAGATTTCAGATTTGTTGAATTTTTAAATCCAAATCTTTTTCACGTTTATAAAAAAAATTCCTATGAAAGCTTTGTCAACTTCGGATATACATAAAATCATATTGAATTTAGATGATTTAAAATGAGAACTGAAATTGCGTGCGATATGAACTGGGGGCTAAATTGGAGAGTTTCGGCATTGCAATCTGTGGTTGCTGGTTCGATCTCCAGTGGTGGAGATTAAGGTATATATTGCTGATGAGACCTAAATGGTAGAAACAGCTGTCCAGTGTTCCCGTATATCGTGCATAGGTGTTCGGCGGATTTTCTAGTCGTGGTAATTCAATTCACAATATTAATTCGTCTACTTTAAAGATAAAAATATGAAATCAGTTTATACCGCAGATTTTGCAAAGCGTCAAAAATCCAAGAGTCGCAATGATTATACAGGAACTTAAACTAGACCAAACTCTTGTAGAATTAACTATATTACTACGTCTGACTTCAATTATATGTGCCACATCTGCTTCCTATGAGAGATCATTTTATTCACTAAAGAGTGTTAATGGAAATATGAGGTGTTCCCGAAGTGATTAAATAATTAAGTCCTTTTGAAGAAGATGAAGGTAGAATGTCTTACTGATAGTTTTTCAAAGAAAGTGATCGATGAATTTTCAAAAAGAAAAGAACTTAATTAGTTTACAAATAATTTTTTATTTATTTGAATATTTCATTTTCTCTGCTGACCAGTTGCAGTTGCCATAGTATTAGTATTAGTATTGGTATTAGTAATAAAGGAGACATTAAGTTCAGTGGAGAGTTTGAATGAGGGAGACTTGTTGGTCAAAGTATTTTTTCTCACATGAAAATTAGTTTATATCGAAAGCAAAGATGGGCGGGGTGTCTTCGTCGTGTAATGGATAAAGTGATGAGTTACGGAATCGTAATAACCGAGTTCGAACTCCAATCGCGCTATTACGTTCACTTTAGGACAAATACCCTTGGGAAAGGTATGAACACCCTAATTCTCCTAGTTATGGGTTAAATGATACCACGACTGTTCTTCTAGAAGGATGGCTTTGGCATTAAATAACCTGCGAAGGTTGATATGCCATTAAACAAAGAAACCGAATCGAACCGAAAGCAAAGATGGAAAGGTAGAGGCAAATAATTTTCGGGGTGAGGGCGCAGAAGAATCGTCTCCTTTTCTTTCTCCGCCTTGGCAAATAACCTGTGTTATGGACTGCATGCCTTCGTTCACTAGTCATCCTTCTCCACTGATACACACACACAAAGCATATGTATATATATTTATAATTGCGTGTGTGTGTGAGAGAGAGAGAGAAAGAGAGCAAATGTGAAAGTGTGTTTGGGTATACATGTGTATATATATATAGGGTATATATCGATACTGCTATTTGGATGCACTACATGGACGCTAACAAAACGACTGGAGAAGAAGCTAGATGGCAATTACACAAGAATGCTGCGTGCAATCCTGAACAAGTCCTGGCAGCAACACCCCACAAGACACCAACTGTACGGCCACCTACCCCCTATCACGAAAACTATCCAAGTTAGACGAACCAGACATGCAGGACACTGCTGGAGAAGCAGAGATGAAGTCATAAGAGATGTACTCTTATGGATCCCCACACATGGCCGCGCAAAAGCAGGACGACCAGCTCGAACGTACATTCAGCAGCTATGTGAGGATACAGGATGTTGTCCTGAAGACCTACCTAGGGCGATGAACGATAGGGAGGAGTGGCGAGAGAGGGTCAGGGATATCCGTGCTACCAGCGCGATATGATGATGATGATGATGATATATAATAGCGTGTTTGTGAGTGTGTAAAAGAGACAGCATATGTGTGCGAGTATATATATATATATATATATGTACGTGTGTGTATGTTAGAGAAAGCATATGTGTGTGAGTGTATGTATGGATATATGTATATATATACACATTTGTGTGTGCATTTACGTGTGTGTGTGTGTGTGTATGTGCTTGTGCATGTATATACATATATATGAGGGTGTGTGGGTGAGTTTGTTAGTGTATGAAAGAGAGTGCATATGTCCGTGAGTGCATGTGAGGTTATATATCTATATTTAAATACATATATACATATGAATATGTGTGTGTGTGTGTGTGAGAGAGAGAGAGAGAGAGAGAGAGAGAGAGAGAGAGAGAGCATAGGTGTGTGAGTGCATGTGTTCTATACTTGTCACAGTACTTTATTATGGCCTTGGCTCCGTGACTACCGCATGCGTTTCCAGGTAATTTGTTTATCAACTCCCTTTATACCCACGTTGTGTTTGAATGAACCATAGATGGAAGATGACACAATTTATCTGGAACTTTTTTCTGACAGTCAGGGTGATTCGTTGGAGCAAGGTGCCTTGGTGTTAGCAACTCAAAGAAAAAAACTCTACGTTAACAATTATATATTGAAACACAAGGGTATAACAATAATATATTCAAAATATTTATCGAGAGAAATTGTTGCTTTTGTCGTGTTTGATAGAGAGACAATTGACGTATTTGGCTGGTGCAGTTTTTCTATCTTATTCATTTTTTCGGAGAGTGAGTCTTTTGCTGGAGAGGCTATAGTTCTTGGAGAGATTTCTTTTCTTATTCTCTTGTCTCTAGTATGAACATTGGATCTCTTTTCTAATCCAACTCTAAAAATCATCTATTTTTATCGTAGATTCCCTTGGGAACAAATAGTCCCGATTGGCTAACCAATCATAGATCCTTTTTTTTTTTATACTTTAACTACTTTTTGACAGGTCAGCCAATCAAATGCGCTGATCTACGTCTGTGGGAAGAGTATCCTTTCCGTATATCAGTTTAATCAAACCACAATATAGGGGCTTGGTTAATTAAGGATCCCAACCCACGCCTTGTAGGGAAGTGTGTCTTTTCTCTTTAACCAAAAAAAAAAAAAAAATCAAAGATCTTTTAAACCCAATAGGTGGGCAAGAGATGTCATGATATGAATTGGATCAACACACTGACAAACCCCCAAGCCTGTTTACCTTTTGTTTTGACAATCTGAAAATTCGGTTTCTACTGACCTTTAAAATTGACTTTTCAATTTCTTTCAAAGAATATAAGTTTTTATGTTGTTATTAAAGGTAAATTACATTTTCCTTGATGAAAAATGTGTACCATAGCCATAATATGTCTACATGTGAAACGTACATCGAATGTCCATAAAGATAGAACATAGGAATCTCGAAATTCGAAAAACACGTAACGACTTCTCAGTTCAGGTAAGAAACTTTTTATTACCTTTGAGTTTAAAGGTTCTTCGACATAAAGTGAGAAATACACATTCTTTCTATTCTGGCTTTTTCATCTGCCCCCTATCTCGTGCGACACCTGCCCAAGGCCTTGGCTAGCAAGCGAAAGTCAACCCTTCTCGTTCGGTGTCCAGTTCTCAACTCTATTAACATACTTTTTCAAAATCTCCAATAATCCCCCGCGCGCCTCCGGTGCGTGACGTCATTCGCGCTTGCTAGCCCCGTTTCCCATCTGGGCCATTGTGACATCTTTGAGTGACACGCCCGCTCCACCCGCGCGCGCGTGAACCCCTGTGTTAATGTTGCACCTAAGTAACCCATGTACTGAACCAAAAGGTTCTCAGCCTAATTAAACCCAAAGGCATAAAACGAAATCCCTCGGCCATTATATTACAAAATTATCATACTCTCCATAAGTTTTTAATATCTGGGTTGGTTTTTTTTAATGGCATATCAACCTTTGTAGGTTATTTAATGCAAAAGCTATTATCCTAGAAGAACAGTAGTGGTACTATTTAACCCATAGCTGGGAGGATAAGGGGGTTCATACCTTTCCCATGGGTATTTGTCCGAAAGTGAACGTAATAGCGCGACCGGAGTACGAACTCGCTTACGACGACTCCGTAATCCATCGCTTTAACCATTACATCGCGAGGACACCCCTTTAATATCTGGGAATAACTCATAGTGGATATATATATATATATGTTGTTCTTGTTGGCGACCGTAGTCAAGGGCGACCAGAAGGCCACCTTTTCAATAGCTACAACACCGAGGTGTAGGGGAGGGTGCTACTCCTTTCCTTGAATTGCTTCACTTTACCCTTGATACGTACCTTATATTGCTGAGTGTTAAGCAAGAAGGTATCAAGTAACATTTTTATAGTCTTTGGCCTGACTCGACCTGGGATTTAACACAGGTCTCCATGACCATTGGCGAACACTCTACCCACTAGGACAATGAACCTGTATATATATATATATATATATATATTTCATCTAACAATTGTGTTTTTAAATACATGAAACTCTAAGTAATGAAGCTAACACGAGAAGGTAAGATAATTGTTTATTTTAGGTTTTATCCTGCTCTACTGGCCAGTATGTGAGCACTTGCTTGATTTAAGAAAAATATCTTTAAAGGATTTGTTTATTCATCACACATTCATATACGTACGAGAACTATTCAACAAATTCTAAGCCCCACCAAGAAAGAACGGCCATAGTTTTATAATGTTCGGGGCTAATTCTTCGTTGCGCCTTTTCTAATAATCCATGAGGGGAGTAATTCTGGCCGATACTTAAAAAACTCTTCACTCTCAGACAAAACCAAATACTTTGTCTGGCATGCTGAACAATTCTAACTCACAATATTAGATTTCACGTGTATTTTGCATACGCACGTGTGTCACTACTCATCACACATCAGACCTCTGACTGACCTTTTTATTTATTTATTTCTAGTCATGTGACCTCCAGTAGCACAATCTATTTCAATACTTGTGTTTGTTAGCAAGAAATCTGTGTTAAAATCACACGGGTTGCTATCAGCACATTCTCCTACATAACACAGGGTTAAATATTTTTGTTGCGACAAATGTCATATAGAATTGATCACCGATCACCAGTGGACGGAAATGGCGGGCCTCTAAATAATGTACATAAGGCATAATTGGGTGGCTAGGAAGCATTTAATGATGAAAGAGTTTAATTGACGGACTCTATGACACAACAATGCACTGAACAAGAAATGGAATTCACATGGGATGTCATTAGATAAAATCTTTAAAATGAATTATCCATTCACTGATCTTTATTTGAGTTATCTAACAAGATGCCGATGTAAAATTCGTTAGAACGTTAAGACAACACATTCTTTTTTGTGTTAAGAGACTGTAAAATAACTTTCCACCGAATAAAATAATCTAGCAGACAATGTATATTTATTGATCAGTTAGTTGATTGATTTTGAGGGCATGTCAACTCGTCACGGGTTATTCTATACCTAGAGGTTTATTTATACTCACATTTTTTGAGTTGGTGTTTCTTACGATGTTTTTACAGACAGTAATATATATGAAGAATTCCAATCGAAAACAAAGAATTTACGAAAAGTTATTGGTTTCAAGTATTCTAATCTAATACCAATAATTATATCGTTTTTGGTAATTAGCTTTTTTAATAATAATAATGGTAATAATAATAATAATAATAGTAATACAAAAAAAGGAGAATCTGCAAAATTGTCGACTTTGCTGTTCCGGCTGACCACAGAATAAATCTGAAGGAGTGTGAAAAGAAGGATAAGTACCTCGACCTTGCTAGAGAATTGGAAAAGCTGTGGAACATGAAAATGACGATTGTACCAATTGTGAATGGTACTTTTGGCACAATAACTAAAGGATTATTAAAAGGCCCGGAGGACGGGTAGGGAGACGGGTAGAGACTATCCAAATGACAGCATTACTGAGAACGGCCAGAGTCCTGAGACGAGTCCTGGAGACTTGAGGAGACTTGCTGACACTCAACTTCCAATGAAAAACCATCAGCTAACACTGGTGTGAAAAACTCTAAAAGGAGTAATAATAATTATTATAATAAGCAAAAAAACAAAATTCTATGAAGCATGAAGGAGGCGGAAATACCAATTGAAATTGGTGTACTCGGAACAATCCCAAAAGTCTTGGTAAAAGGACTGAAAGACTTAGAAATCAGGGGACTAGTGGAGACCATCCAGACTACAGATTAAGATCGGTAACAATATTGAGAAGAGTCATAGAAACATGAGAAGACTTGCCATCGCTCAAACTCCAGTGAAAGACCATCAATTTACGCCGGTGTTAAAAAATCCCAAGGATTAACATGATAATAATAATTATAGTAATTGGTTTGCACACATATGGATTCAAGTAACATATAATAATAATCCTTTGTAAACAATTATAGCTTCAAGGATCTATTTTTGATATACATTTTTTACAGACAGGCGGTATCAAGTATTCCTATTAAATACAAATAATGTACACACAATAATATGATTCAAAACCAAACCAAAACAAACCATATAAATGCGTAAAAAAACTGACTTCAACTGACTTAAACAACCCAAAAAGAGTTGATATGCCATAAAACCTTCCAGCCAACCAACTGACCAAAACAAACAAATCTTGGTTTGATTATATTCTCAGAAGGTGCAATTAGCGTAACAGTTATCGTCCAAGTAAATGAAAACAGCAGCTTGAGTTCAAAACCTGGATGAGGCTTTTGCGCTTTACTTCGCGCTAAAGCCTTTTGGAAAGGCATGAATCCATCTCCCCAGCCTGCCTCAAGCTATGGGTAAATAGTAGGGTAGACTGAATTCAGTAGCCTTGGTTAGGGAACAAATTTTAGAGAAGGAAATATCTGTATTAAAAACCAGTTTTACTCTGCTGAAAAACTGAACTGGCATCACGTCCTACTCGTGACGTAGGGGTTGGGTAAATATATATATTACATACCATAAAAAACCTTTCGAGAATATGAAAATAAAAGGTATAGTTTGGTTTCTTTGTTTAATGGCATATCAAACTTTATGAGTTATTTACTGCCGAAGCCATCCTTGTAGAAGAACAGTAGTGGTATACAAGAGAGCACGGAACAGGACTCGATGACACAACAATGCACTGAACAAGAAATAGAATTCACATGGGATGTCACTAGATAAGACCGTAAAAATAAAATGTCATAAATATTGATGAGGATATGATTTAAGAAAAAAAGTTTGAAAAGGAAGTCACAATAGAAAATGAAATTTCTGAAGAGAAAAATTAAACTTTAAAAAAGAACAGCGTAAAAAAAAGGGAATGGGACAGAAAAAAAAAACAAATGGAGAAAAGGGGAGTTGACATGTTTTCAAGTGACTGCATAATACACATTAAAAAAAGATTATAGAAAAAAAAGGTCCTTGAATGTGCTCTCTTTTTCCAAGAGTTTGAAAAGACTGGTGCAGGACTTTCTTACCAGTGGTGTGGTAAGAAAACTCGACATGAACTAAATTAAAAGATCCAAAGAAAGAAAAAAAATGGGAGTGGCAAAAAAGAAAACATGATAATGACACAATAGATTAACGCAAAGATGATATCTCAACCGTTTGAAGGTAACGTAAACTTTTTTTTTAAGAAAGGACACGGAATTGGATCCCTGTGTGATTTAGACCGTAAAGTATACTCTCTCAAACCTTCTCTCTCCTTCTCTCTCTCTCTCGCTCTCTCTCTTTTTCTCTCTCTCTCTCTTTATCTATATATATATATATATCCAACACACACATGGATACGCGAGCACATATTGTGTATGCTTAAAAGATATTCTGTCGATGGGGTGTAAAATTTCCCGAGTGTATCCCCTGCTGAGAGATAAGGCTCCCCCAAAAAGGTGTCATGCGTATGACACTAAACTGAATCTAATCATGAGGCCCAAGTTCTGGAAATCTGACCAGTGTGGAGTACACCTTCATTGTCATTACTCCCATGTCCACACTGACCATGAACGATTATACCTGTTCGTGCCCCATCTATGGGCCAAGTAGATCTTTTTAAAAATATTCATTTTCGATAGGACCATGTACCAAAAACAAAGTATCTGAAGAAGCAACTTACACAACCTTCTGCACCAATCTGCCCAACTATTTACATATCAGAGCAGGGAGAACAAGTGGGTTCATGCCATCCCCGAGGGTATTAGTCCGAAAGCACGAGTGGAGTTTGAACTCGCTTACTTCGAGGTTACTGTACAATACTTTAACCACTACGCCATAGGTAGTGTCCCTCTCATGAATATACATTCAAAAGACGAGAGGTAAAATAGCCATTTGTTAATGCGTGTGTCAGCGTCTGTACGGTAAGGAAAAAAACGAAAACTGAAAACTAGGTCACAGTTGTCGGGGGTAGTGATCAGGGGTTGACCATACCCGGCAGGGACAGATTGGAAAACTAAACAAGATTGTGCGGGTAGAATGAAAGAATTTACACTGAAATCGTATCATGGCCGTGGTCAAAATGATGAGGGAGGAGGATGGTCTAAGTTGAAAAAGTTGGCCAATACATTGGAAAGAAAGAAAGAAAGAAAGAAAGAAAGAAAGACTTAATAAAATATATGATAAAACTTACAGAAATTAAAGAAAAAAGAAACATGGAAAAAATAAATAATAATAATAATAATAATAATAATAATAATAATAATAATAATAATAATAATAATAATAATAATAATATTTATAAGCAAAAAAGTATCGAGAAGAAAATGAATGAGATAACACTTGTCACGTAAAAATTCAATGTCATAAATGATGTCAAGTCAGTGATTTCAGAAAAAAAAAGTTTGGAAAGGAAGTGACAATAAAAATGCCAAAATTTCTGAACAAAAATTAAACTTTAAAAAAGAAGACAAAGTAGGAGAAAAAAAAAAGAAATGGGACAGAAAAAAAAAAACAAATAGAGAAGAGGTGAGTTAACATGTTTTCAAGTGACTTCATAAAAAAAAAATTCATTATATGAAAAAAGTCCTTGAATGTGCTTTCTTTTTCTTAAGTTTACAAAAACATGTGCAAGACTTTCTTACCAGTGGTCTGAAAAGAAAAATCCACTCGAATTGAATTAAAAGATCCAAAGAAAGAAAAAAAAATGGGAGCGGCGTAAAAGAAAAAAATAATAATGACACAATAGATTAACGCAAAGAGGATGTTTTAACCGTTTGAAGGTAACGTAAAAATTTCTTTTAAGAAAGGACACAGGATTGGGCCCCCGTTTATTTCAAACTGAACAATATACTCTCTCTCTCTCTATCTATCTCTCTCTCTCTCTCTCTCTCTCTCTCTCTCTCTATCTCTCTCTCTATCGCACACACACGGATACACGAGCACTCATTGTGTCCCCAAAAATGTATTCTGTCGATGGGGTTTAAAATGCCCCGAGTGTTTCCCCTGCCGAGAGATAAGGTGTTGTGCGTATGGAACTAAACTGAATCTAACCGTGAGGCTCAAGTTCTGGAAATATAAGGAATGTAGAGTACACCTTCCTTGCCATTACTCACATGTCCACTCTGACCCTGATAATACCTGTTTGTGTCCCATGTAGATCTGTTTAAAAATATTCATTTTCGATAGGACCATGTGCCAAAAACAAAGTATCTGAAGAAGCAACTTACACAAGCTTCTGTACTAATCTGCCCAACTACTTACACATTGCTGGTTGGAGAAGAGACGTACTTATGACTTTCCCAATGTGTTAGAGTAAAGGAACAGACAAATAGCCTCGTTTGCGGTTTGAACTCGAATCGACCAGCCCATCTCCAGTGATGATAATCACTGTACTATCACTTTGGCTTACCGATTGCAAAATGACGGTAGAAATCATTTACGGACTAAAATAGCATAGAAGAGAGAAAAAACGTAAGTATACAAAATGAAAGTAAAAATAACCTGAAAGTATGTTAAGTATGTAGGTTAGGCAAAATTGATTAGTTTTAATCTGTAGATCTTGCTCAGCAACTTTTATATGTATGACTTATCGTCAGACAACTCTGAAAACACCGGTTCCTGACACGGCACCAAAGTTGGTTTTTATCCAACAGCTCTACCACAGGCAGGAAGCTACATGAGCTCAATTCTTAAGCTAAAGTACAGCTAGTCTGAATACAGAGTTTTTCCTTCTCTTAAATTGGTTGCATAGGCAAAACTAAAGAACGCAATCTGCCCTTCTATTTACTCATTGTTGAAAGAAGTTCAAATGGATTCATGATAGTGCAATATTTATCACCATAGAAAATAAACACGCCGATCTGGGTTCAAATCATGGACAAGGTCGTTTGCATTTCATATAGTACTACTACGCTTTGGAAATGAATGAAGCCAATTATTCTCCCTCCAGCTATGGGTAAATTGTAGAGCAGACTGCGCTCTTTAACATTTGTAGGACAACCAATCTAGGAGAATGAAAATTTTGAATTAAACCTGTAAAGTCCGGTTAAAAATTGACCTTGTGTCATATCCTGTTTGTGCAAAGGGGATAGGTAAATCCATACACATAGGAAAGATGGAGTAAATATTCCCAGCAAATAGTTTTCCAAAAGAATCTATAATGGATATAATTTTGCTTTACAAAGACACGAAAGCCATATAATTATGTAAAAATTATTAGTATTAGATAGGAATACTTGAAACCATGCAACTGAGAGCAAATTATCTGCATTAGATAGAAATACTTGCAGTCATACAACTAAGAGCAAATTATTTATATTAGATAGGAATACTTGCAGCCATACAACTGAGAGCAAATTATTTGTATTAGATAGAAATACTTGCAACCATACAACTGAGAGCAAATTATTTGTATTAGATAGGAATACTTGCAGTCATACAACTAAGAGAAAATTATTTGTATTAGATAGAAATACTTGCAACCATACAACTGAGAGCAAATTATTTGTATTAGATAGAAATACTTCATGTCATATAACTGTATGCAAAAATCTTTTAAAAATTAAATACAGAAAAATGTAAAAATTAAACATACAATGAACGCAATTCCCTAACCTCCAGACATAAAATAACCCTAGACAGGTTGATATACATTTAAAATCAATCAAGCAATCAATGTTCATTCTTGAATGCATCAAATAATTTATTTATTTGGGGGAAAGTAATGAATCCCTCTAATATGAGTAAAAGAAGGGCAGAACTCAAATCCGTCAAATTCCGCTAAAAATTGACCCTGTGTCTCATCCTGGCCCCACGGAGTTTTTTTTTTAAATACTATATTGTTTAATAAGGATTATCATTTTACACATTCCGGGGTTTTTCACGTCTGTTTTAGCTGATGGTTTTCCACTGGAGGCTGTGTGACTGCAAGTCTGCTCAAATCTCCAAGACTCTTCTGTAGTTTAGTTGGTCTCCATAAGTCCTCTTATTTCCAAATCCTCCAGTCCCTGTACCAGTCCTTCGGTGACTGTACCTAGCAGTTTTTCCTTAAATGAAACGAAATATTTGTTTGTAAACCAATCATTATTATTCAATAGAAATAATTACTTGAAACCATATTGTCATTGATATTAGATAGGAATACTTGAAATCATATAGCTGTGTACAAGTTATAAGTATTTGATAAAAATACCGGATATCATAAATGTTCGGACAAAAAAACTTAAATAACAGCAGCATAAAAATGTTGATATGCAGGTACAGTGAATACAATTCCCTAACCTCTTCTAAAGTCCTGATGAAGGTTCATTAAAACCGAAACGTTTAACGTCGCCTTTCCTTCACAATTAATTCTTCACTTTTGATTACTTTTTCTATTTTTCTCCATAAATGTGTGCATGTGTGTGTTAGCCGCTGTGTTGAATTCGAATGTTACCATCACATAAGATCATTTCCAAACAATCTCATGTTACCACGCTAGACCTATGCCAGAACTTTTTTCATATTAACGAAAAACGGGTCACTGTGTCAATCCCTCTCACTAAGCTTTGATATCCTAAATTAAAAAAGAACCAGTTTACAATATTTAATGTTACTAAAACCGCAGGTTTTATATCAATAGGATCAGAGATAATTAATTATTTTAGTAAATTATTTTATTTAAGTGATAAATTGTGCTATACCTAAATTCATTGAGTTCATTGTGACAAGTTTTTGATTTCTAAAGGTCGGGACTCACGTAGACTTTATTTTGCACTCATGTGTTAGCTCCTGTCAAAATAAAGAGTTGACAGATTTGTTTTGATATCAGCTGTAAGTGATATATTAAAATAAACTTCTAGATACATGTCCGCTGATCTTTAGAAACACGTGGCGCTAAAAAGTTATAATGATTACGTGTGATTAAGACATTAATCAAGAGAATTATTACAATAGAATATATAGGAAAATTTCTGAGACGCAGAGTCAGTTTGAATTGAAGTTGCAGTTGGACTTTGGATTAGAAGTTAGAGTTGGAGAAGTTAAAGTCGCAGTTGAATCGGGCAGCTCCGTTGGGGTTGGGTTTGGTCGGTGAAGAAAAAATGTCTAAGTCTGTGGTTGTTCGTCTCGGCGGCCACGGGTTAAAGTTTCTGTCTATCTAATGGGTTCAAGTAACTCTGAGTTTCTATCTCTCTCGTTTCGCGACGACTACTGTAAAAACAGTTGGAGCAATAAACTTTCGTTTCATGAAATAACAAAGTTGTATTTGTGTTACAACTTTTGAAATGGTGCAGCGTCGGTGAGGTAGCGTTACAATCACGGTGTTCGTCACTAAAATGTATGCGTTAACCAAAGCTAACGTTCGATCTCTATCAGTTTTATATCTGTGTCCTTCTCCTAGAAGTATTAGTAAGCTGAATCCCGCGTATCCGTCATAGTATGACTGTATTTAATAACTGACACTATCAGAATATTCATCAATTGTTAGTTTTCATTCTATCTGGTGTGTAATCCAGTTTCGAGTGAGTTGATATATACATATTATTATTTTTTTTTTTTTTAGTTAAAAAAAATCTGGCGACCTCCTCAACAAAAGAAAAAAACATAAACGGGGAAAATAAACTCACAGCTAGCCTCGACATTCAATATTTTTATATAAATATACAAATATAGCTGTTAAAAATGCATCCATCAACTAAGACTCCATTTAGTTCTCTCCCCTTATATATCTCTTATTTGATTAGAATAATTGAATTGTGTACCGAACAATGTTTGTTTGTTTGTTTGTTTTTTCAAATATGATAATATTCGCTACCAGCAAAAATTTCGGTCTTCCTATGGGATCTCCATTAAGTGTTTTTTTTTTTTTTTATCTTTGTCTTAAATTTTAGGAATCCAAAACTTTCAAATACATTTTGTCGAATGAAAATATTCTAATCCTCAACCCCAATAAGCATAACATACCTTCTATCGCACGTAGACTGAACCAAAATGAACCAAGCATATATATGTATGTAGGTAGGTGTGTGGAAAGAAAAATAAGAACTGTCAAAGGACGGATGAACTCTATACACACACACACACACACACACACACACACATATATATATATATATTCTTACATAATCGCATAGACACATATGAGTAAGCTTTCAAGGTCACCTTTTCTAAACCTCTTCCTAAATAGAGAAGGCAGTGCCATCACGAAAAAGGGATTTTTTTTATAAAATAAGGACACAAAGACGAGAATTACTCGCAGCCGTTCAGTCAGCGGCCTTCTATGTCAACAGCTATGTGTGAAGTTAAAACTAACGGCTTTCAGTGGCATATTCCACCTTCTCTCGTCGCTATATCTTCCTCGTCTTGGGATTTTTTAATCTCCAAGTTCAACTAGAGTTCAAGCTGGAAATGGAGAATGGGCATACATACTAATGAACAATCTGAACTTATGAATTGTTTTAAACGGTCATTGCTTTTATATCACAATTCACTCTCTCACCACCATGCTAGTAGTTGTCGACCAGAAAGCTCCCTTTTCAATAGCTACTACACTGAGGTGTAGGGGAGGGCGCTTTTCCTTTCCCTGAATTGCTCTACTTTATCCTTAATACGTACCTTATATTGCTGAGTGTTAAGCAAGAAGGTATCAAGTACCATTTTAAAAGTCTTTGGTGTGACGCGACCTGGGATTGAACCCAGGTCTCCCAAACCATTGGCGAACATTCTACCCACTAAACAGATGAGCCGATTATAACCATCATACTACCATTGCCTGTAAAGGCAATCCAGTCCCCAGCTATTTGTATAATAGAAGCATGGATTGGCCTCTCTAATTTCTATAAAGCGACCGATTTAGGAGAAAAAGAAATCTCTAAATTCTATATCTGAGGAATATCTAGCAGGAAAATCAGTGGTACATTGGGGCACCATTGTTTTGTTATCAGCCTAACAAAGAATTGTGGTTGGTTTTACACACACACACAAACACACACACACACACACACACATATATATATATAGCTTTACAAAATCATCACTTTTTATATAAATATTTTACGTTATGTACAGCTGTGTTTGCCACGTTAGTTTTGCCATAGACATAGAAATAATACTAGTATTTTTTTGCGTGCATATAACATTAAGAGAACAAGAAACTAATCATCATCGTGTCACGCCATCAACACGGATATCCCTGACCGTATCCCGCCACCCTTCTCTATCGTCCATCGCTTCCGGAAGGTTCTTAAACTTACATCCCGTATCAGCAAATAGCCGTTGTATGTAGGTTCTAGCTGGTTGTCCTGTCTTTGCTCGTCCATGTGAGGAGTCCACTGGAGTATATCCCTTATGAGTTCGTCCCTACTTCTCTAGCTGTGTCCCGCGTGTATGATTCGTCTAACTTGGATAGTTTTCGTTATTGGTGGTAAGTGGTCGTACAACTGCTGCTTTGTGGGGTGCTGCCTCCAGGACTTGTTCAGTATGGTTCACAGCATTCTTATGTAATTGAAGTCAAGCTTTTTCTCCATACGTTTTGTTAGCGTTCACGTAGAACATCCATATAACAGTATCGACACAAGCGCTGCTTGGAAAAAACCGTGTTTTATTTTATCGGTCAGGTCTAACTTCCGTATGATCGATTGTCTATCGTTACCTGTCTATGCCTTTGCAAGTCGCGTCTTGATGTCTGTCTCGGTTGATGAGACTGCTTCCGAGGTAAGTGAACTTGTCTACAAGGAACTAATACTGATCACTAACTTCAGAAATATAGTAAATAAATAACCTTGTTGATTTTTTTTTTGTTTTATTCGCCCGTGCCGAAGTTAGATTAAAGCGACATTAGCGAATACATATGGAGGAGCTCCGGGTGTAACGGTTATCGCTGAAGTTAGTGGGTTTGACTAATCAAGTTCGAACTCTGATCGAGTTAGTTTGCATTTCACATAGTGCAAATACCCCTGGGAAAAATATGAAACTAATTATTCTCTTTTCAGTTATGGGTAAATAGTAGGGCAGAATGGACACTTTAAACTTGGTATAGCAACCGGTCGAGAAGGAAAACTCTCTACTCAAACCAGTTATACTCCGCTTAAAAAATGACCTTGTATCAAATCTAGGTAGAGAGTTTGGGTAAAATACATACCTTGCCAACATAACCTCCTTTTCTATGATACATGGCATAAAAACCAAGTTCAAATCTTACACGAAGCTGTGTGCGTTCATTTTGCCCTTATACCTTTTGGGAAAGACATGAACCCAACTATTCTTCAATGGGTAAATAGTTGGGTAGACTGATTCTTTAACCTTGGTTGGGTAACCGGTCAAGAAGAAGGAAAACAAAACCAAGAGAAGAATTGGCCTCACCAAATAATTCTTGTCCAAGACTGGCTACATAAGTTTCGCCTTCAAAATCAAACCAGGTTGCAGAATGAGTTTCAAGTTTCTTTTTATCACACGCACTCAATGAATGTAGCATGATGCAACATGATCTTCAAACACTTTTCCTCCTTACACCTTCATTTGGCTTCGTAGTGAACTTAATATAAGCTTAGTTAGTATCTTGTAGGATGCCACATTTTGCAGAATTTTGGTAAGTCATTTGCTGTGGCGAATATAGTAAACGCAGTTCAAGCTGTTGTAGGTACTGCCGCGGTCAGTAGTATTATGATAGTTATTGCGCTGGCACGTTATCCATTGCTTTTCTCCATTTGTAATTTGAAAGCCCCGACGATGAACGTGTAACATAGTCTAATTCGTGAACTTATGCTTTAATGGTTCGCCGCGGAAGCCACCAAAAAACTTTTGTTGCGCGAATGGTGATGGTGCAGTTTATCACAGTCCAGTAACCAAATCAAGAAATTTTGCCCAGCTTATAAGAACCTTGATGATCGGGCAAGTTCAGGTCGGCTTTTACCTATGAATTCTAAAGCTATGCTCCAAGCCATAGAGGAAAATCCGGTGAGTTGTGCTCGGGGAGCATCAGGCGAGCTCGGGATCTCACTATTCTGTGTGGTTCGTCAATCTCATAACTTTGTACCTCACGTTACCAAAATATTGCAAAACTTTTGAATTCTCCCCCAAGTATGTTAATATAACTGTTAACAAACCTGCGTTTTTGTAATGGCTTTTTCATCTTTATCACTCGGTATCGATTGACAGTACAATAGACTTGTTAAAGACGCAGCAGCCCAATACGATATAATCATCCGTCGACCAGGTTTCGTCTGACCAACCACAGATACCCAATAATTTACACTTCATTGCATTGGACAGGATTTGTTTAACAAGTGTGTTTGTAATAAATGAGTCGAGACTGACTGGTTTGCACTAACAGAACAAAAGAACTGAAATGACAGCAACGGGGTTGGGTTTTCTTCTTTTACAAACTTTTTAGCAGATAAGAAAATTTCGAATAGATAAAAAAAAAAAAAAGAAAATATTTAATCTTCAATGGGAACTTTTTCTTTGTTAAGTACAGTGATACTGAAATAAAGACAAAAATAGAACAGTTGGAGCCGTAAACGGTCTCTGAGGCGTGTGTGTCAGATTAAGCGAAACTTGAACAAATCAAGCTTCAAAGAAACGGTTCCTGCTAGATAACCAATGTTAAGCAAGGATGAGCTTGATCAGAACTTGGATAGGTGACCACTTAAGAATAGTGAGTAGCGTAAATAATCTGGGGCGTTTATACCAGACTAAGCAAAACTTAATAAATAACAGGCTTAAAAATGGTTCTTGTTAGATAACCAAAGTTAAGCAATAATGACCTTGTTCAGAACTAAGATTGGTAACCACTAAGGAACAATGGGTACAGTAAACAAATTGGAGCCTGTGTACCAAACTAAATAAAATTTAGTAAATAACTTACTTAAAAACCTGTATCCAGCTAGATAATAAAAGTTAAGCAACCATGAGCTAGCTTAGAATATGAATGGTTGACCACTCAGGAGCAGTGAGTGCTGTAAGCAATCTGAGGTGTGTGTGTGTGTGTGTGTGCCAGACTAAGAAAAACTTGCTAAATAACCAATCAGACTTAAAAACACAGTTCTTTCTTGATAACCAAAGTTAAGCAATGATGACCTTGGTCACAACTGTGATGAATGACCACGTAGGAAGAGTGTGTACCCTAAACAAATTGGGTAGTATATAGTAAAAGTAAAGTTGGCCACCGTAGTCGAGGGTGACCCGAAGGCTCCCATTTGAATATCTACTACACCGAGGTGTATGGAAGAGCGCCACTCCTTTCGCTGGATTGCTCCACTTTACCCTTGATCACTACATATAATGTTGAGTGTTAAGCAAAGAGGTATCAAGTACCATTTTTGAGTATTTCGTATGACTCCTGGGATTGAACCCCGATCTCCCCGGCCTTAGGTGAACAGTCTAACCGCTCGGCTAATGGACTGGTATCGTGTACAGTAGACTAAGTAAAACTAAGTAAATAACAGGTTTCAATAATTGATTCTTGCTAGATAACTAAAGTTGTGGACTTAGATGGGTGATCACTTAGGAAGAGTGATTATGGTAATTAATTTCAACCCTTTGAGTCAGACTTAGGAAAGTTTTTCCTTATCTTATGAATATAGGGAAATGGATGCGAACAGAAGTAGATGGGGCCGGAATTCATAGATATGTAAACAGCGAACTTGATGTAAACAGGATGAGGTCGCTTGATTTGAATTCAGTGAGGTAATAAGCTGAACGATATAGATCTAAATAACAATGAAATGAAGTTCAATCAATTGATACATGTCCTCAATACTCTCACACACAGACACACACACACATAGATAAAAAAAAATGATATATTACTGTTTTCTCTTTTACGACATATCATCATGTCGTGCCGCCAGCACGGATATCCCTGACCCTCTCTCGCCACTTCTCCCTATCGTTCATCGCCTCTGGCAGGTCCTCAGGGTTACATCTCGTATCCTCACATAGCTGCTGTGTGTATGTTCGTGCTGGTCGTCCTGCTTTTTTGCCCGGCCATATGTGGGGGGGGGTCCACAGGAATACATCACTAATGAGCTCGTCCCTGCTTCACCAGCAGTGTCCTGCATGTCGGAGGATGATAGAGTAGCTAAATACTTCTGGAAAAGAATAATAAAATGTAGCAGAGAAATAATGTTGAGACTTTAACGAGGATTGAACTTCCCATAGCCCAGCCGTTGATCACTGCTCTACGGTGACTACCGGAAATGGAAAGAGGTGGTGGGGATTACTTACTGAATAGCCATTATATGAAAAAAAAAGATTCAACGTAAAAAAAAAAACTAATTAAAGTATAAAACAAATCAATTATGTAAATAGTAAATTCAAATTTTTATTTAACTCAATAGATAATTACAAATGATGCGAAACAAATTTGCGGTGAGGAAACGCGCACACACAGACACGCACATATATGTATATAATGTGTATAATTTGGCGGCAATTATCGTTTAGACAAGTTTGGTTAAAAGCCACGGAACTTCCGGTTTTATTATGTTTTTTCGCGCTTTCTAATATATATATATATATATATATATATAATCCTGTAGAAGACACTCAATCGATATGACCAAAAAGGCTGAAGAACAGAACTTAGGTCAACTTCCCTATCTTCTGTATCTTGATATCAACTCTCTCAAAGAAAGCAAAAGAAAATAATATAAGGTCCAAAAATGAAAGTGTCGTGTTCTTCTACCAAACTTGTCAAAACATATATATATATATATATATATATATATGTGTGTGTGTGTGTGTGTGTGTGTGTGTGTGTAATCCGAGGAGCAAATCCAAGGGGTAGGAGTATCCAATTTGAGTGCTCAATGCCAACGGCTATTGATGTATAATTAATTTGGGATTGAGAATACATCAACACTCAACATGCGGAGCCAAAAACCTTTTTTATATAAAAAGAAAAAATTCTCTTCCTTAGTGTCAATATAAATTTATTTCAGGTTGTTAAAACCTTTATCAGATGTACAATCAAAACATTTTAAAGATGATTATCCCCTTAGAAAAATAATCAATAAGAATAATATAAAGGTAATTTACAAAGCTCTTTGCTCCGATGTGGCACAAGGCCGAATGAATGGGGTACCCAATGAGACTCGAACTCAGTCGTGTAGGTTCGCTAGTCTAGCTTGCTAACCGTTACACCACCAGAGGTGCCCAATAAGAATAATATAAAAAATAGTTATTCTTGTCCTAACAACATTTATAAAATAATTGACAATCACAACAAGAAATTAATAAATAATCTAGACTGGAAAAACAATGACAACTTAAAACATGCATGTAATTGTAAAGTACAAAATGATTGCCCTCTAGGAAACAAATGTAACCTTGATAATATTGTGTATCAAGCCAACATTTCAGCTAGAGAAAATGATAATAATGATAAGGTTTACAGAGGTATGACAAGATAAACTGAAAATTTAGGTATTATAACCACCTACAGTCATTTAGAAATCCAACATTAAGAAATCAAACTGCCCTATCTAGGTATTACTGGGATCTAATAGAACTAGGACTGACAATAGTTATAAATCCTCCTCGACAAACAGTTTACACGGTTAGTGTAATTTTTGCTTAGAAGAAAAAATATGTGTTAAAATATTTAAATAGAAATTTGCTTAATTCCAGAAAAGAAATTATTTCGGCATGTAGACATAAAACAAAATACTTAGTATGATTTTACTTAATGTATTACTAAAAAATGGACCCCCACATATGGCCATGCAAAAGCAGGACGACCAGCACGAACTTACATACAGCAGCTATGTGAGGATACGAGATGTAACCCTGAAGACCTGCCAGAGGCGATGAATGACAGGGAGAAGTGGCGAGAAAGGGTCAGGGATATCCGTGCTGGTGGCACGACATGATGATGATAATGATGATGATGATGATGAAATATATTTAACTACCATTAAATGATTTATGTATTTTTAATTCCATATATTGATATATCAATCCATAATTTTTACAAAATTGACAAATCAATTAATTTAATATTTTTCTTATAAAAAAAATTAAATTTAATAAATAAAGTATAAACATATGTTTTATAATAAGATAGTAAAAATAAAAAATAAGATAATAATGAATACAAAATACGACTGATAGACTTATAACGAGTAAGAATTATCCAAATACTACACCGTCTTTTATTACACCGTTTTTTGCTATAGGTAAATACAAGTTTAAGAATCGAATATTTAATCTATTTATATTATATATTATCAGTTACATTAATAAGATATCTATTACATATTAATTCGATTACTTAATGTTTAATATGTGAATTACATATAAATTCTTTGTTTATTACGATTGACTTGACATTCGATATATTAATCTCTTATTAATATAAATAACATGAATTTTTACGATAATTTTCATAGTTTGTATTAGATTTTATGATTTAAGATCACCATTTAATTATCATTCCCTGATAACACGAATTATATTATTTATTATTGATAAAACATAATAGTTTCAATGAAAGTAGAATGCAAATTTTATCAATAGATTTAAATAAGTCGCGTACCACTATTTCCTTTTAGGGTTTTTTAATTTTTAATAGTATTTAAATCATGAGTAACGTTTGTTTTTTTTTATAGGACTGTGTAAACATTGTGTAAATGAAAAATAATAATAGATATAATATCTTCAACGCTTAAAAAAGTTTCTTCATTAAAAAAAAAATTGATACATATATTAAAAAAGTATTTCATTTAAAAAATCATTTTAAATTTATTTTAAAAAATATAATGAAATAAAATATAATAGATAAAAGAATTTTTTTTAAAATCCCATTCTCGCTGGAAGCAATGGGAGAAAACTCAAATAAAATTTTGATTGTTCATCTGATAAAGATTTTAACAACTGGAAATAGATTTATAATGACACCAAGGAAGTGATTTTTTTTCTTTTTATATAAAAAGTTTATATATATAGATGATACACAACGAAAATTGTACTAATTGACAATGGTATGAACAGGATATATATCATCACAACTCATACACACACACAAACACGTATACGCACATACATATATATTTATATCTATTTATGGATTTATTTACAGTTTTCCCATGCACAGATAGATAGATAGATAGATAGATAGATAGATATGAACGTATAAGATTGATAGATTGATAGATAGATAGGTAGATATGAACGTATAAGATAGATAGATAGATAGATAGATAGATATGAACTTATAAGATAGATAAATAGATAGATGACGAGAGAGTGGCTTGATACTTCTTGAAAGGAAGATAAAAAGTGGCAGTGGAATAATGTTGAGACTTTAACGAGAATCGAAATTCCCATTACCCAGCCGTTGATCACAGCTCTACGGTGAATGCCGGAAATAGAAAGTAATAGGGGGCGGTTACAAATCAGAGTGTGAGGTTATTTTTAAGTGTTTCGAAATAAGATCCAAACAGGTGTAGTGATATATGTTTTGGTTTGGTTGGATTTGATGGCATACCAACTATTGTAGGTTATTTAATGCCAAATCCAGTTTATACGTACATATTAAATATATATGATTTGTAAACACATTTTGTTAATAACATTTTCATACAAGTCTCAGATATTTTTTTATTTAGAGTTTCATGTATTGCTATGTAACAACAATTTAAGGTCAGTCATTTGCTTGCACACATTCAAATGAATATATATATTTGTAAGAGAATAGTTTGTAGATAATTTCATTTTTTAATTAGAACTAATTTGAGAATTAATTTTTATTTATTGCTGACTTTTTGTCCTCATCTTGGTAGTTTTTTTTGTTTTTGTTTTTGTTTTTGTTTTTTGTTTTGTTGTGTGTGTGTGTGTGTGTGTGTGTGTGTGTGTGTGTGTGTGTGTGTGTGTGTGTGTGTGTGCGTGTGTGTGTGTGTGTATGTGTATGTTGTTTCTTCTTTCGCTACATTTCGGCCATATTTCACATCTGGCCTTCTTCAGGTGATTTTACCGCGAAATCGGATAGGAATGCTGAGCCTTGTAACCGTATCCCCAGTAATTACTGCCTATCATAGTTGTTGTCTTATCGCACCACGTACTGAAAGAAGAAACAACAACAAAAAAAAAAAAAACCTACCAAGATGAGGACAAAAAGTCCGCAATAAATAAAAATTAATTCTCAGATTAAGAAGCCTCATCTCAAAATGATTCCAATTAAAGACAATCAGAACTAATTTGTTTGTACACTAGTATTGCTATTGTTTCTACCTAGTTTAATGGTTTCAATTATTGGTAACAAACACTAATAATTCTGTTCAATATTAATCTTTTGCGCACAGGCAATGAAACGGTTTCAAATATTGCTATTTAACACCAATTATTCTATTCAACACTATTCATCCATTCATTTACAAACGGTCAAATGGTTCCATATATTCTTTCGTAAAACCAATAATTTAATTTAGCCACAATTTAGTTTCAATCATTGCTATTTGACATTAATAATTCTATTCAACATTACACATTTGTTTGCACACAGTTAAATGGTTCTAAATATTGCTATGTATCACTAAAAATTCAATTTGACATCAGTCATTTGTTTACACACAGTTAAATGATCAAACTGTTCTCTTTCTAACAATTCGATTTAGCATAAGTCAACAAAGTTAAACAATTCCAAATATTGCTATGTATCACTAACAATTCAATTTAACATCAATCATTTACTTACACACAATGGAATGGCCAAACTGTTCTATTTCTAACAATTCAATTTAGTGCAAATCATTTATTTTGCGCATAGTTCTATTTAACCCATAAATAGGATTCTCTCTGATGCTACTACTTCAGGCCAAAGTGGACCTGGGAGTGATGGCAATGAAGGGATGATTTGCATTCTCCAAAGCTCCGGCATTACTGGAGCCTCACCATCAGATATTTTACTGTTATATCCTGGACACTCGTTGTTGAGGGACATCCTTCTGCAGAGATGCAGTCGGTGTATTCTACAGCGCTAACTGACTGGGCTGGAAGGAAGAGGGGAGGAAAATTTAAACGTAAAAGGTAGATGAGAAAAGTCTTACAATTTTTTTTTTAAATAAACAAACAGATAAATAGACAAAAAAAAATCAATTGCAATTCGTGTTAATTGATGTAACTTTAAAAAAAATCCCAACTCTTGTTTTTTTAACAAGCAAATAATTTGATGCTTTTCGTGGAAATAGAAACAATGTACGTTCTTTCTTTATTCTTATTTGTTTATCTATCTATCTATTTATTCTCTTTCTCTTTTCATTTTTGTACTGTCGGATCATGGGTGTGGTTGGAGTTTCTTCTTCTTCTTCTTCTTCTTCTTCTTCTTCTTCTTCTTCTTCTTTGCCTAATGAGGGGAGCTAAATAATATGTCGCATTATGCCGTCGGGGTTTTACTCAGTGAAGAGAACGATGCACCATTTCAATCTATCAAGAAACAGCTCTTATTTCGTGATGATTTGTGATGATGTAGTTTTCATTTAAAAACATTATACATGTTTGTTTGTTTGTTTTTTTTTATCCTGGAGCCCAAAGCATGAAGCCAAAAGAAGGCCGGAATACTTGGCCCTATACTCTCGAGGACAGGTTCAAGTAACTCTCAAAGACCCATCTTTTATTCTTATTTTTCTTATTCTCGTTCTACATCCCACCGTCACCTTCGCTATCTCACGTCTTCATTTTCTTTTTATCTATTTATATATATCTTGTTGAATTTGTGAATTTATCTTTTTAAACACCATCACTATATATATATATATATATATATATATATATATATATATTCATTTACCCTTTTCTTTTTCTTCCTTTCTTCATTGATTTTCTTTTTTCTTTTTTCGTAACCCTTGGTTCATCGATACTTTTTCTTTGTATTTGTATCGATTTTCTTTTCTTTTTCTTGATTTACGTGTCAATTTCTTTCTTTCTTTCTTCCTTTTTTTTCTTTCTTCTTTTCTTTTTCTTTTCTTTTCGTTTCATTTCTTTTCTTTCTTTCGATTTTTCTTTCTTTATTTTGTTCCCTCTTTCAATAATTTTTTAATCATTTTACTTATTGATCTCTCTCCATCAATTTTAATCTCTCTCTCCCTCTCTCTCTCTCTCTCTCTCTCTCTCTCTCTCTCTATCAGTCTGTCTGTCTGTCTCTCTCTCTGTCTATCTGTCTCTCTCTGTGTCTGTCTCTCTCTCTCTCTCTCTCTCTCTCTCCCTTTCTGCTTTGTTTTTTGTTTATTTACTTTTTCTTTCAGTCTTTTTTTCTTTTTTTCTATATTTCTTTAATTATTTTACTTATTCTCCTTTCTCCATCAATTTTCTTTTTCTTTTTTTTTTTTGTATTTTTTTAAAAATTTTCTTTTGTTTATCAAGTCTTTTCTTTTTTTCATACCCACTCAATTTTTTCTTTATTTCATTTGTTTATTTCTTTATTTATTTAAACTGCTGAGTGAATGTGTGCAAAAAAAAGTACACACACACACACACACACACACACACACACACACACACACACACACACACATATGTATATATATATATATATATATATATATTGTTCGTTCATCAACATTGATTACTACGATTAACTAAACCTAAATTTAGCAAATGAACTACACAGTTCATTAGTTTATAGCAGTGAAGTCTTGTCCAGGACCAGCAACTGGCGGGATTAACGTAACGGTAATCAGAATTGGAAATGAAACTGGGGACCTAAGTTCAAATCTTTAACGAGATTGTTTGCGTTTCACTTCACGCTAATTACCTCGGTAAAGGCATGAATCCATCTGTTTTCTCTTCCAACTTTTTGGGTAATTAGTAGGGAAGACAGACTCTTAAACCTTGGCACGGTAACCAGTCTAGGAGAAAAAATTCTGAATTAAAACCAGGTGACATCCGTAAAGAAAAATTGATCTTGTGTCACGGAGATGTCAGATAAATACATAAACATTTTTGTATGAGCTAAGAAAAGATAAATGATACCGCGTTGTGTCACGTTTTTAATTAAGAGTCTTTCCTTCTCCTAGATTGGTTGCCCTACAAAGACTAGAGAGCCCACTCTGCCCCGGTAAAAATTACAAATCTATATTAACCGTTAGGCAAGCTAAAACCCTCGAAATGTATATGCACACACACACACACACACACACACATATATATATATATATATTCAAGTTCAAATTCTGGATGTTTGGGGTTCACTTCGGGCCCATGTACTTGGGAAAGGCATGAATCCATCTGTACTTACCCATCTATGACTAAATAGTAGAGCAACATGTGCGATCTAGCCTTGATAGGACATCCTATCAAGGAAGAGGTAAATATTGAATTCAAACCAGCAGTGCTAAAAAAACTGACATTGTGTCGCATCCTGTCCGTGGCAGAAGGATGGGGTAAATATATACATATAACCAAGCAAAAAACGGCTCATAATAACGAGATTTTTGCTAGAACTATATACATTAATGTTAACTTTTATTTTCTCTCTATTCTAACAATTTTCTGAATATGATCAATATACTTCTTTTTTTGTACTGGGGCTGTGGACAACGCCGACTGCATCTCAGCAGAGAGGTAAACCCCCCTCTAACGACTGTCCTGGATATAACACTAAAATATCTCATGGTGAGGCTCCACTAATGCTGGAGGTTTGGGGAATGCGGATTAGTCCTTCATTGCCATCGCTTCCCGGTCAACTCGCGCCCGGAGTAGTAGCACCTGATAGGGTCCTATCTATGGGTCAAATAGATCTGTTTCACATTTAAACTGAGTGCAAACAAATCATATATGCTAAATTGAATTGTTGGGAAAGAACTGTTTGATCATTTAACTGTGTAAACAAATGACTGATGTTTAATTGAATTGTTAGTGATACACATGTGGTCCTATGCTTGTCACATACTTTATTGTGGCCTTTGTTCTGTGAAAACCACATGCACTTCCGGGTAGTTGGTTTATCAACTCCCTCTGAGCCCACGTTGTATTTGAATGATCTACAGATGGGAAATGACACAATCAATCCGTAACTTCTTCTGGCGGTCGGAGTGGTTCGTTGGAGCAACTTGATTTGGTGTTGGCAACTCAAAGACAAGAAAATTCTCTGTTAACAATTAACAATTACTTACTGAAACACAAGGGTGTAACAATATTATGTACAATATATTTTTCGAGAGAAATGGTTCCTTTTTTGTGTTTGAGAGAGAGATAGAGAGAGAGAGAGAATTGAGGTATTTGGCTGGTGCAGTTTTTCTATCTTATTCAATTTTTCGGAGAGTGAGTCTTTTGCTGGAGAGGCTTTAGTTCTTGGGGAGATTTCTTTTCTTATTCTCTTGTCTCTAGTATTGACATTGGACCTCTTCTCTAATCTAACCCTAAAACCATTTATTTTTATTGGGGACTCCTCTGGGAACAAACATTCCCGATTGGCTAACCTATCACAGACCGTTTCGTATACCTTTCCTACTTTTTGACTGGTCAGTCAATCAAATGCGCTGATCTACATCAGTGGGAAGAGTATCCTTTCCACGTATCAGATTTTGATTGGTCATCTAATCGAACCACAAAGCAGGAGCTTGGTTAATTAAGGATCCCAGCCTACGCCTTGTGGGCGGGGAGTATCTCTTCACTTTAACCAAAACAAAAAACAAAGATCTGATCTTTTAATACAAACATGTGAGCAAGAGATGTTATGATTTAAATTGGCTCAACGCACGGACAAACCCCAAAGCCTGTTTACATTTATTTTTGACAATCCGAAAGTTCGGTCAGTACTGACCTTTGAATATGACTTTTTTTATGCTGTTATAAAAGGTAAATTACATTTTCCTAAATAAAAAATGTGTCATACTCTCCATTAGTTTTTACAACAAGGGAATACTTCATATCGTTATACATAGCAATACTTAGAGCTATTACACTTTGTGGACTTATGTTTATAAATCATATATATCTAATATATATGTATAAATCAGATTTGGTATTAAATAACCTACAATGGTTGATATGCCATAAAACCCAACCAAACCAAATCATATATATCTAATATATATGTATAAATCAGATTTGGTATTAAATAACCTACAATGGTTGATATGCCATAAAACCCAACCAAACCAAATCATATATATTTAATATTTGTGTATAAAGAGGATTTGACATTGAATAACCTACAATGGTTGATATGCCATAAAACAGAATAAACCCAACCTTTTCGTAGAAAAGAGTGTTTTTTCAATAATATGAATTTACACATGCCTTCACCGCTACAAATAAATCACCAGCGTAATTCCTTAACTAAGTATAAACTGAATAAAGAGACCAGTGTTTGTTGCCTGATTTAATAAGAACTGATACACATTCTTTTTTAGCAAGAAGCTCTCCCACACTTGGAAATGTAGTAGGACTTAACCTTTTGGCTGCCATTCCACTTTGTGCTGGACGAAGTCAAACATAGTAAATGTCAATGCCCGGATGGGCCTGTCAATGTAGAATAGATTAAAAATAAATAATTGCTTTTTTTTTTCACGACTGGGCTACACCTTAACCAGTGATGAATTTGGGGAGGGATCACACGAGTCAGAGATCTCAAAGAAACTGGACGAACAAATACGTGACCTTGTGGATAGAGTGTTTGCCAGTGGCCCGGTAAACAGCGGTTCAATCCCAGGTCGAGTATAACCAAAGACTCAAAAATGTTACTTGATGCCTTCTTGCTTAACTCTCAGTATTTTAAGGTACGGATCAAAGGTAAAATGGACCTATCCGGAAAAAGGAGTTGCACTCTCCCCTACACCTCTTATAGTAGCAAAAGAAAAGAGAGCTCTCAGGTTGACCTTGACAACAGTCGCCAACTTTACTTACATATATATAAAAGCTTCATTCATGAAGAGCAAAGATGAACTTTTTTTTATTGTGGTACCACACTACCGCTTCTTATGAAATTAGAAAAACTAATGGCGAGGTGGCTAAAGTGCTAGTTTGCAACATCGACTTAAGCGAGTTCGATCTCCAATCACGTTATTACGTTCACGTGCCTTTGGGAAAGGTATGAACATCATTATCCCCCAGCCATAAGTCAAATAGTACCACTTCTGTGGGGATGGCTTTGACATTAAATAATCCACAAATGTTGATATTAAGCAAAGAATCCAAACCAAGAAAAAGTTCAACTATTGTCCTTTTTTTTTCTGGGCGAGGCTTAGAACTTTTTGAACGAACTGTGTATATATTTTTTTACTCTTTGTGTATTTTCATACCAGCGTTGGCAGGTAGGCTTTCACAGGCGTCTGAGAGACAACAAGTTTCGTCTTGTCTCCAGAACTTTTCTGGGTATTCCGGCGGATCTCAACAATGCTGTAGTTTGAATGGTCTCGATTCTTCCTTTTCAATACTTTGGCGACCGTTCCGAGTGCACCAACTACAATTGATATCACCGTCACCCACATGTTCTACTGTTTTTTTAGTTCTCAGGCAAGGTCCAAGTAATTGTCTATCGTTTCACTTTCTTTTATTTTCAACTCATGATCCATTGGTTGGTTTGGTTTGGTTTGTTGGGTTTTATGGCATATCAACCTTTGTAGGTTATTTAACGCCAAATCCGTTTTTATGTAAATAATCTGTTCTATTTAAAACAATTCAGTTTAATTGTCAAAAACATTTCCATTTCAAACTATTCAAGCAATTTTATGTAACAATTCAGTTAGGTGTAAATACAGTTTTAATGTCGAAAAACAGTTCTATTTCAAATAATTCAATTAAGCATAAGCACGCAGTTTAAATGTAAGTACGGTTTAATTGTGAAAAACATTTCTATTTCAAGCTATTCAGTTTACTCAAACAATTCACTTTAGCATAAATATGCTGTTAGTTCTATTTAACCCATAGATAGGGCCCTATCAGGTGCTACCACTCCGGGACAGAGTGGACCTGGGAGCGATGGCAATGAAGGGGTACTCCGCATTCCCCCAAAGCTCCAGCACTGCTGGAACCTCAACATCAGATTGTTTAGTGTCGTATCCAGGACACGCGTTAGTGGAGGGGACTTACCCCTCCGCAGAGAAGCAGTCAGTGTATTCTACAGCCCCAGCTGACAGGGCAATAATCCGTTGGAACGCCAAAATCGACTTGACGACAAGACTTTTTTTTTCTTTTTTGTTAATCATCCATAAGTTTGGTCATCCGGCCGGGATAAGGTGATCCGTTTATTTCTCAAAATCCAGGAGAATTTTATGCGTCTCATTCTCTTAGACACAATCTTATTTGTGCTTATATCATTTGGTATTATGGTCAAATTTTAATCTCTTGCACAATTCCCAGTGGTCCATCTTTCCCACCCAGTCATTCCTACTGTTGTATTCGTTTTGTGCAGTTTTACTGCATTTGCTTATTATGTGATTAATCATTTCATCTTTTTCTCCACATAACCTACACTTGCTATTCTGTTGCATATAATTAATATTAGCTTTGACTTTTGAGTTTAAACCCTAATTCCTTATTTAAGCTGTTCGATTTTACGTGAATTGGCTTTAAACTGATATAAATGTTTAGACTCTTGATCACTAACCATTTTAGCATATTCCATAAAGCCAGGCCTTCTCAGAACGTTTGAATCTACTACGACTTTCATTTATTAAAAGACAATTTGCTTATTCATTTTCATCTCACTCCCCTTGTTAACTATTTATTATTGTTGGCAAACTGATGTTGTCCATGTATATTAGGTGTCTGTTTTTTTCTTGCAATTTATGAAGTTTGTATCTGCCTATGCATTTCCTTAGTATGTGACTGAGTGGCATCATCACTATTACAAATAGTAATGGTGATAGCGCATCTCCCTGGAATATCCCACTCTGGATTTTTACTTCAGCTAAGCTTTTTTTCCTTCTACTCTCCAGTTTTCCATAGTATTCTCGGTAAATTTTATGACTTCGTCAGATATCTTGTACATTTTGAGACAGGCAATTGTCCGGCTTTGCGGGACTATATCATATTATTATTATTATTATTATTATTTCTTGTGAGTTTTTCACACCAGTGTTAGCTAATGGTCTTTCACTGGTGTCTGAGTGACAAGTCTACTTAGGTCTCCAGGACATTTCTGAGTAATCCTATTTACCAACCCCTCCACTCGGGCAGGATATGACACAAGGTCAATTTTTAAGCGGAGTTTAACAGATTTCAATACAGAGTTTTCCTTCTCTTAGACTAGTTGCCTCACCAAGGCTGAAGAACCCAGTCTGTCCAACTATTTACCCATAGCTGGAGGGAGAATAATTGGATTCATACCTTTCCCAAGGATATTAGTGCTATGTGAAATGCAATCAGTCTCGTCCTAGATTTGAACTCGTGTCGCCGTGTCCATTTTCTACGACGATAACCATTACACCACCGGCACCTCCGATCTGAGTCATATTGTAGTTTGGATAGTGTCGATTCGTTCTCTCATTTCCAACTCTTCCCACCTCCTTTTCAAAGCCTTTGAGAACCGTCCCAAGTGAACCATTTCCAATGGGTATCTCAGTTACTTTCATGTTTCACAGCTTTTTAAGTTCTCTGGCAAATTCTTGTCCCTTTTTCGTTTTCTTTTATTCACTATTTGGCAGGTTCTCTCTCTCTCTCTCTCTCTCTCTCTCTCTCTGTTAACTAGTACTAAGTCTGGTCTTCTGGCTGAAATGAGACGATCTATTCGTATATCAAAATCCCAGAGATGTGTTTCATTCTCAAGGACAGTGCATATACCATTATTTAGTATGATAAAATTTCAATATATTGCACAGTTCCCAGTGGATCACCTTTCCCACCCAGCTATGTCTGATCTTATATTATTATTATATTTACTCCTTTAGAGTTTTTCACATCAGCGTGATTTCACTGGAGTTTGAATGACAGCAAGTATTCTCAAGTCTCCGGGACTCTTCTCAGTATTCTGGCCGTTCTCAATAATGCTGGATTGTCTCCACTCGTCGGCCAACTTCCAAGCCATCCAGGCCCTTTAGTAATCCTTTAGTTACTTTGCCAAAAGCACCACTCACAATTGGTATAATAGTCACTTTCATGTTCCATAGTTTTTTTCAATTCTCTAGCAAGGTCGAGGTACTTATCCTTCTTTTCACATTCCTTCAGTTTTATTCTGTTGTCTGCCGGGACAGCAAAGTCGACAATTTTGCAAGTTCTCTTCTTTTTGTTGATCATTATTAAGTCTGGTCTACTGGACGAGATTAGGTGATCCGTGTGTATGTCAAAATCCCATAGGAGTTTATGTGTGTCATTTTCTAGGACAGGTGCTGGGTTGTGCATATACCATTTGTTTGTATGGTCAAATTTAGATTTCTTGCACATTTCCCAGTGGATCATCTTGCCCACCCAGTTGTGTCTAGTCTTATACTCCTTCTGTGCTAATTTGCTGCATTCGCTTATTATTATTATTATTATTATTATTATTATTATTATTTGTATTATTATAAAGGGATAATTACTTTCAGCCAATAACTGGGTATGAATTATTAGTATTAAATAAGAATACTTGAAACCATGTAACTTATATTTTTATTAATCACTTGACATACAAAGATTCCGTTTTTTCTTTTCAAAAAGGTGTGCTCTACTATAGATTTCTTCTACAGCACAAAAATAATCACATTAATGTTTATTGCGAAATTCGAAAGAACTGCACTGAACAATGTGAGAAATAAGATCAGTTTTATGCAATTAGGTACGACCAATTCTACTGCACAATAATACTCGGTTACATATTGTGTTAATTGCAAATTATTTGTATTAGATAGGAACAACTGATATCATATAATCGAATGAAAACAAATTATTATAATTATTTTACTACTTGTGGGTTTACTCACCAGATTTAACAAATGGCTTTTCACTGAAGTGAATACTTGAAACCATATAAATGTGTCAAAACTATTTGTATTAGATAGGAATACTTGACACCATATAACTGTGAGCAAATTATTTGTATTAGATAAGAATACTTAACACTATATAACCGTGTGCAAATCATTTGTATTAGATAGGAATACTTAACACCCTATAATTTGATGTAAATTATTTGTATTTGGTAGGAATACATGAAACCCCATAATTCGATACGAATTATTTGTATTAGATAGCAATACTTGAGACCATATAACTGTGTACAAATTATTAGTATTAGATAGGAAACATATTTACCAACCCCTCCGCTCGGGCAGAATATGACACAAGGTCAATTTTTAAGTGGAGTTAAACAGGTTTGAATTCAGAGTTTTCCTTCTCCTAGAGTAGTTGCCTTACCAAGGCTGAAGAACCTAGTCAGCCCTACTATTTACCCATAGCTGGAGGGAGAATATTTGGATTCATACCTTTCCCAAGGGTATTAGTGCTATGTGAAATGCAATCAGTCAGGACCAGGATTTGAACTCGTGTCGCCGTGTCCATATCCTGCGACGATCACCATTACACCACGGGCACCTCCATCATATTTACCAACCCCTCCGCTCAGGCAGGATATGACACAAGGTCAATTTTTTTAAGCGAAGTTTATCAGGTTTGAATTCAGAGTTTTCCTTTTCCTAGACTAGTTGCCTTACCAAGGCTGAAGAACCTAGTCTGCCCAACTATTTACCCATAGCTGGAGGGAGAATAATTGGATTCATACCTTTCCCAAGTGCTATGTGAAAATGCAATCAATCTCGTCCAGGATTTGAACTCGTGTCGTCCTGAGACGATAACCACTACACCACGGGCACCTCCGTATTAGATAGGAATACTTGAAACCATATAACTGTGTGCAAATTATTTGTGTCAAATTCTGGCATTGAATGATTTCAGAGAGGATGATATGCCACAAATCAGATAAAATAAACCGTATTCGCACACTCTCACACACACGCACAAAAAGCATTTTTCCACCGATTCCTTGACAAAAGACATTCTCCTGTTTAAAATAACCTATTCTTCATCAGCCATTTTGTTTTTCTTTTCAAACAGTTTCAGGGATTTTTTTTACACCCCCAGACTCCTCTTCGACCCTTGGTTTTAAAATCACCCCTGAATCCCCTCTCATCGGTCCTACCTCTGTTCTCCTATTTCCGAATCAAGTCGGCTAATCCGTTCTATTTCATTCAGGGGTTGTACCTGTAGTGTCATGGCTAAAGTGCTGGACTGCGGACACGAAGTCAGAGAGTTCGAACTCAAGTCGAACTATTACGATCACTTTTGGACTAATACCCTTGGGAAAGGCATGACTCCTCTTATCACCTCCAGCTATGGGTTAAATATTATCTTTACTGTTCTTCAAGAGTGACTTCGGCATTAAATAACCCACCAATGTTGGTCTGTCATTAAACAAAGAAACCAAACTAAACCCTTTTGTTAAAAGAATTTAGTAGTGTATCACTGACGTGATACCCGATTTTCTGTCTCTCTCCCTCTCTCTCTCTCTCTTTCTCTCGTTGATTTTACAAATACATTTGTCTCGACTATCTCCACCTGTCGTAGCGCGCAATTCCTACCCCAAGAGAAAATACCTGACTAATTTGTTTAAAATAATACCAATTATTGTAGGATTACCTTTTATACTCAGTCGGCATATAACACAATATATATATATATATATATATATATATATATATATATATATATATATATATATATTTATATAAGTGATTTTCCTTCTATTTGCCCTTCTTTCACGATTCTTCCCGTAGCCTTTCTTTCCCTAAAATCATCAAATGATCAGTGTCACCCTCAACTTCTGTCCCCTTTAATAACAGGAAATGTAAATGGGGCAACAAAATTACCCTCATTTTTAGAATACTCATGCCACGATCCACACACACACACACACACACACACACACACACAGATATACAACACTGTCATTTTCTTTCTTGACAATCATTTGTCTACTATATTTTTCCAATAATCAACGTTCTCATATTTTGTTTTTTTTTATTATTTACTTTTCTCGTCTTTTTCCACCCCCGCCCTCTCTCTCTCTCTCTCTCTCTCTCTCACTCTCTCTCTCTCTCTCTCTCACTCTCTCTCTTTCTCTTTCTCTCTCTCTCGCTTCTGTAATCCACATGTCTTCTTTATTTCTCTTTTCAAAATTCTTTTTTTCTTTCTTTCTTTCTATTCACATTTCCTTTCCTTTCATTTCCTTTCTTTTTTCTTTCTTTCTTTTTCTTTCTTTCTTTTTCTATCTTCTTTCTTTCTTTCTTTCTTTTACGCTCCTTCCTCTTTTATTTTGTTCCTTCTTTCTCGCCGATCGTTTTTATTTCATTTTTGTTTCTATTCCATTTCTTTTTTTTTCTTTTTCTTACTTTTTTTTTTTTAATTATATTACTTTTTTATCTTTCTTTCTTTCTTTCTTTCTTTCTTTCTTTCTTTCTTTCTTCTCGAACACTTCTTCCTTCATTCTTACTATCTTTTCTCACAGATTTATTCACTAAGTCGAAAATAAAAACTATTAAAATGCTTTACTTCTTATCAACTATTTACATCACCATCTCTCTCTCTCTCTCTCTCTCTCTCTCTCTCTCTTGTTTTCTTATATTGTTTTATTTATTTTTGTTCTCTCAACTTTCTTTCCATCTCCCGCCCCTCTCTCTTTCTCTCTCTTATTTTTTTTATTCTCTTTATTTTATTTACTCTTACTTTCCATCTTTCCCTTTCCTTCTCTCTCCCCCCCTCTCTCTCTCTCTCTCTCTCTCTCTCTCTCTCTCTCTCTTGTTTTCTTATTTTATTCTCTTTATTTACCTTTTTCACTTCTCTTCTTTGCCTGGCCCAGTAGGCCTGGGGCAGTAGAATACACTGACTGCATTTCTGTCGAGAGGTAAGACTCCCCGAATGAGAGTCTAGGATATGACACTAAATAATCTGATAGTGAGGCTCCAGTATTGATGGAGCTTTAGGGAATGTTCAGTACACTTTCATTACCATTACTTCCAGGTCGACTCTGTCCCAGAGTGGTAACACCTGAAAGAATCCTATCTATGGGTTAAATACAACTGTTTGACATTTAAATTGAGTGCAAACAAATGAGTTATACAAAAATGGATTGCTTGAAGTAGAACTGTTTGATCATTTAACTGTGTGTAAACAAATCACAGATGTTTAATTGAATTATTAGTGATACGTAGCAATACTAGAAAACATTACACTGTGTGCAAACAAATGATTAATAGTAAATTGAATTATTCGCTGTAGACAGAAATGAGTGAAACCATTCAACTGTATGGGAAAGAATAAGCACTGGTTCAGTTTAAAAGTGTTATCAACAAAATGTGTTCAGAAACCATATATTTAATATATATGGATTAAATGATTTAGCATTAAATGATTTACTGCATGATATTATAAAAAAAAACTAAACTAAACTAAATCAACATGAAGAATAAAGTCACCTTTAAGAATAAATAAAAATGCAATGATCAGGGATCGACAAAATCCCAACAAAGATTCTATCGAACAGAAAATATGATTTGTGCCACTGACTGCATTGTTGCCAGCCTCACTCTTGAAGATATAATAAATAACAACAATACTTGAAACAATTTAATTGTATTCAAACAGATAAGTTCAATCTCTTTTTAAATGCAACCTACAAACCATCCACAAAAAAAGTAAAAACGAACTATTTTAATGTGTGCAAACAAGTGATTGATGTTGAATTAGCGAAGTGGGTAGAGTGTTCGCCAATGGTCCGGGTGACCTGTTTTCAATCCCAGGTCACGTCATACCAAAGACTTTAAAAAATGGTACTTGATACCTCATTGCTTAACACTCAGCAATGTAGGGTACGTATCAAGGGTAAAGTGGAGCAATCCCGGGAAAGAAGTAGCACTCTCGGTGTAGTAGCTATTGAAAAGGGAGCCTTCTGAACGCCCTCGACTAATGTTGCCAACTTTACTTTTTTTACATTGTAATACTTGAAACGATTTAACTGTGTGAAAAAAAATGAGCTTAGGCTTGCTTTAAAAATATCATCAGCAAAATATTTACATATATGTCTGTTATATATACGTAAAACAGGATTTGGCATCTAATAACCTATAATGTTTGATATTACATAAAACTAAACGAAACCTACGAATAATTCATTTAAAAATCATATGATAAGCCTTTAACTGAGTGCAAACAAATGACTGTTGTTAAATTGAATTGTTAGTGTTTTATAACAATACTTGAAACCATTCAATTGTGTGGAAACAGATGAGCTCTGGCTTCTTTAAAATGTTCTCTACAAAATATTCGTTTACAAATCACGTGTTTGATATATGCATTAAATGACCTACACAGGTTGATATTCCATAAAACCAAATATTACCAAGAAACCATGACCTTAAAAAGTAAAAATAAAATTACCGGCAAACAAATGTCTTAGGTATCATGTATATCTATATAAATATGTGAAAACAAATGACTGTTAGATTGTTACTGTTACATAGGAATACTTGAAACCATTTAACGGTGTGAAAAGAAATGAACTCAGTTTCTTTTTAAATTATTATCAACTAAATGTGTTTACTAATCACACACACACACACATATATATATATATATATATATATATATATATATATATATATATTAACTTAACTCGCGAGTTGGAATTCTCCTACTAAAGTTTCACCTTAACGGATCATCAGGGAGTCTCCTACCGACTATAATGTCGCTATCCAGCACATTAGGGTGGGTATGAGACTCCCTGATGATCAGTTAAGGTGAAACTTTAGTAGGAGAATTCTGACTCGCGATTTAAGTTAATTTTGTAATTGGCTCCACTCGTGTTGAGCACTCTTGTAATTGTAGCATTGCAGCGTTTACGGTGGGTTTTATTTTTCTTTAGACCAACTGACTAAATATCTCTTGATTTTTTTTTCAACTGGTGTGACGGGATTGGTCTTTTCTTTTCTTTCTTTTTTTGTCCCATGATATTTTTTCTTTTTCCCCCGGGCGGTGATTCGAGATATTTTTATCTCTTTTTTTGTTTTTTTCTGGTAACCGTGAAGCTGGTAGATAGTAGATTAGTAAATATATATATATATATATAAACAGCATTTGGTATTAAATAACCTGTAATGGTTGATATGCCATAAAAGCAAAGCAAACTAAATCATATATTTAATATATATGTATAAACAGGGTTTGGCATCAAATAATCAACAAAGGTTGACATGCAATAAAACCTAACCAACCAATAATCTTCCTTGCCTCTCCATCTCCTCTCCTCTCTCTCTCTCTCTCTCTCTCATTCACACACACACACACACACACACACACACACACACATTGTCAAAAGTAATCCGACTTTATACAAATATTATACACTGGTTCAAATCTACATAATTTCTTCTCTACACCGTGTCTTAACTCCTTCTTCTTCTTCTTGCTGTGGTGGGAAGTCTCCGTGGAGTAGTGGCTAATGTGCTGGATAGCGACATTATAGTAAGCGAGTTCGAACTCTAGTCGGGCTATTACGTTCGCTTTCAAACAATACAATACACTTGGGAAAATATAACCCCTTTATCCGCCCCCAGCAATGGGTTAAATACAACCACTACTGGTCTTCTACAAGGATGGCTCCGACATTAAATAACCTACGACGGTTGGTGTGCCATAAAACAAAGAAAACAAATCCAACTAGTTCTCTTCTGGTAAAATAAATCATCAGTATAGTTTTGTTTTTTCAATTGCATACAATTATAGAGTTTCAAGTATTCCGATCCAATAATAACAATTCTCAGACCCATATTTGACCCATAGATAATATCAACAGGTACATACTGATTAAGGGTGGACCTGGGAGTAATGGTATTGAAGTGGGGACCTATGGTCCTCAGAGTTTCAGAACTGGAGCCTCATCATCAGTAGCAGTGACATAATCAGGACATCCTTTTTTTTTAGGCTCGGAGTGGGTGTCTTGACTCTATGCAGAGGATACAGTCAGTTATTCTCAGCCTCGCAGACAGGACAGACAATCTATCTTTATGTTTCTTGGTAGTATTTCGCAATTTTCAGACAAATAAAAACAAAGCATCTGCAGAATAAAATCTGAAAAAAAGCTCTTTTCTTGTTTTTGTTTTTATTGTTGTAATGCAGCCTTGCATTACAATCAACAAATGGTAGAAACAGTCAGAAGCCTGGAATTTATACTTGTTGCACATCCGCCTTGCAGCCCTAAGACATCTGGTAGTTCCTGAAATTAAAAGAGGCGTTGAAAGGTCAACTATGCCGAAGTTCAAATTGCTGAGTCGCAATTGGATCAAAATTAAACCAGAAACATTTTTTTTCAGAGACTGATGGAAAAAAGAAGACATTGTTTGCTGTGGTTTGGTTGGGTTGGGTTTTATCGCATATCAACCATTAAAAGTTATTTAATGCCAAATCCTCTTTATACACAGATATTAAATGTATATGATTTGGTTGGGTTGGGTTTTATCACACATCAACCATTAAAAGTTATTTAATGCCAAATCCTCTTTATACACAGATATTAAATGTATATGATTTGGTTGGGTTGGGTTTTATCGCACATCAACCATTAAAAGTTATTTAATGCCAAATCCTCTTTATACACAGATATTAAATGTATATGATTTGGTTGGGTTGGGTTTTATCGCATATCAACCATTAAAAGTTATTTAATGCCAAATCCTCTTTATACACAGATATTAAATGTATATGATTTGGTTGGGTTGGGTTTTATCGCATATCAACCATTAAAAGTTATTTAATGCCAAATCCTCTTTATACACAGATATTAAATGTATATGATTTGGTTGGGTTGGGTTTTATGGCATATCAACCATTAAAAGTTATTTAATGCCAAATCCTCTTTATACACTGATATCAAATATATATGATTTGGTTGGGTCGGGTTTTATGGCATATCAACTATTATAGGTTATTTAAAGTCGAATCCTCTTTATACATATATATTGAATATATATGATTTGGTTTGGTTGGGTTTTATGGCATATCAACAAGTGTAGGTTTTTTAATGCCAAATCTTCTTTATAGATAGATATTAGATATATATTTGTAAACGCATTTTGTTGAAAACATTTTTAAACGAACGTAAGCTCATTCTTTAGCACACAGTCAAACAGTTTTAAGTATTTCTATCTACAACGAATATTTCTATTTACAATTAATTTGTTTGCACACAGATTGTTCCAAATGTTGCTATGTATCACTAACAATTCAACTAAACATCTGTCATTTGTTTAGACACACAGTTAAATAATCAAACAGTTCTTTTTCAAACAAGTCATTTGAGCATGAGTCATTTGTTAGCACTCTGTTTGAACGTCACACATTTCTATTTGACCCATAAATAGGACCTTATCAAGTGTTACCACACCGAACCAGAGTGGGCCTGGGAGTAATGACAATGAAGGGATACTCCACTTTCCCCAAAGCTCCAAGATTGGAGCCTCCCTATCAAATGGTTTAATGTCGTATCCAGGACTCATGTTGGGGGAGGGTCTTATCCCTCTGCAAAGATACAGTCGTATTCTACTGCACTGAACTGAAGACAACGTTAGGAAAAAATGCACAGTGCTTAAATGTTGACAATATCGTAAAATAATCTGGTATTTTTGAAGAGGAATAAATTTATTTTGCTTGCACCCATTTTATTATCAGATTTGGTCTAAAACTTGTTTTATAGAATTATCAATATAACCGTCGTATATTCGGATAGATCAAAAGTATTTTCGTTTTTTATAGACCGTTTCTTCAAAGCTTACTTCATTTACACTTTTTCTTTGCCAACTCTATCCTTTCTTACTTTTGTTTGTTAAATCTATTTATTTATCCTTTTCTTTTTTTCTTTCTTTTTTCTTTATTTCCTTTTCTAACTTTCCTTCTTTCTTTTTCTTTCGTTCCTACTTTCTTCTTAGCTTTTTAAAAATCTTTTTTCTCGTTGATTCATGCGTTTTTCTTTTGCTTGTCTTTCCCCATTTTTCTTTCCTTTTATCGCTTTTTTCTTTTTCTTTTTCTATTTCTTTTTCTGCTTTCTTTCTTTCTTTCTTTCTTTCTTTCTTTCGTTGTGTCTTTCTTTTCTTTTTTCTTTCCTTTTTTCTTTTCTCCTTTCTTTTCTTTCGTCAAGCCTTTCTTTTTGTAGCTTGCTTTCTTTCTTTTCTTTCTTTCTTTTTCCTTCCTACTTTTTCTCATTCTTTCATTCTTTCTTTCCTTTCTTCTTTTCTTTTTTCTTTCTCTTTTTCCTTGCGTCTCTCTGTTTCTTTCCTCCAGTCTTTCTTTTATCATATCTATTTTTCTTCTTTTTCTTCGTTTTTTTTTTTCTCCTCTTTTTTTTCGTCCTCCTCTTTATTAATATCTTTTATTTTCTTTCCTTAGTTTTTTTCCTTTGTCCTCACTTTCTCGTTCGTTTTTACCCAATTCTTGCCCTTTCTTCTTTCTTGTCTTCTTTTTTCTTTCTTTGTTTTTCACCCCCTTACTCTCTTTCCTTTCTTTTCTTTCTCCTTTTCTTTCCTTCACACTTTCTTTGCTTTTCCACCCCGTTCCTCTCTTCTTTTTTTCTTTTTTCGTTCCTTTTTTTTATTTTGTCTCATTCCTTCCAATTTATGTTTCATTCACTTTCTTCCCTTGTTTTTTTTTTTCTTCCTTCCTTCTTTTTCATCTCCTTTCATTTCATCTCTCTCTCTCTCTCTCTCTCTCTCTCTCTCTCTCTCTCTCTATTCTTGTGTTTCCCGCAGAGCAATTTTATTGTTACTCTTTCCGTATGTTCTTTCTTTCTTTCTTTCTTTCTTTCTTGAACTTATTTATTTTATTTCATTTATTTTGTACATTTTTTTACAATTTCCACCTCTCTTTTTAGATTATAGCTTTTGGGATCAGATTGACTCCCAACAATCATCCTCTCTCCCTCTCTCTTTCTCTCTCTCTATCTATCTATCTATCTATCTATCTATCTCTCTATCTATCTATCTATTAATCTACATATCTATCTTTTTATTCTTGTGTTTACTACAGAGTAATATCATTGTTTCTCTTTCCATACACTCTTTCTTTCTTTCTTTCTTTCTTTCTTTCTTTTATTAACTTATTCATTTTTATTTCATTCATCTTTTACATTTTTTAACAATTTCCACCTATCTTTTTTTAACTTTTGGGATCAGATTGACTCTCACCACTCACTCTCGCTCTCCTCCTTCTCTCTCTCTCTATCTATCTATCTCTGCAAGTATCTATCTATCTATCTATCTATCTATCTATCTATCTATCTATCTATCTATCTCAGTTAGTTCGTGTTGATGTCTGTCTCTCGTCCTTCTCTCTTTCACTCTCTTCTTCTCTCATTCGCTTTCTCTTTTCCTCTCTGTCTGTCTCTTTCTGTCTGCATGTATATGCATACATATGGGATCTATCTATCTATCTATCTATCTATTTTAGTATGTTTTCATCAATCAATCAATCAATCAATCAATCTATATATATATATATATATATATATATATATATATATATATATATATATATATATATATATATTGCTTTTTTATCTATCTCTAGATCTATCTACCTCAGTTTGCTCATATCTCTGTCTGTTTCAACTTGACATTTTAGCGCCCCTTCTCTCTTTCTCTCTCTACTTCTACCACACGCTTTCTCTCCATCTCTGTTTTATTGCATTTATATGTGAGGATCAGTCTATGTGTTTGTCCATCAATCTGTTGCAGTCTGTTTCTATATATCTATCTCAGTCTTTACCTACCTACCTACCTACGCATCTATCTGTCTATCTATACATACGTATATATATATATGTGTGTGTGTGTGTGTGTGTGTGTGTGTGTGTGTGTGTGTGTGTGTGTGTGTGTGTGTTTTCCCCATCTATCTATCTATTTATCTTAGTTTTTTCTCATCTATCTATCTATCTATCTATGTGTGTGTGTATGTGTGTGTGTATGTGTGTGTGTGTTATGTGTGTGTGTGTGTGGGGGTGGGTGGGTGCGCGTATTTGTTTTCCCCATCTATCAATCTATTTATCTTAGTTTTTTTTTACATCTATCTATCTATCTATCTATGTGTGTGTGTGTGTGTGTGTGTGTGTGTGTGTGTGTGTGTGTGTTTATTTGTATGTTTTCCCCATTTATCTATTTATCTTACTTTTTCTCATCCATCTATCTATCTATCTATCTATCTATCTATCTATCTCAGTCTATTCTAAACTATCTGTCTATCAGTTCACCTCTCAAACTATCTATCCGTTTCTCCGTCTGTCTGTCTTCTTCAGACAACCCTATCCTCTGACTACTAAGCCTTCTGCTTATCTTAGTACCTATCGTTGCTAATGCTACAAGTATTACTCCTAATCCAAAAACTATTACTACTAATAGTACTTCTAACATTGCAATTATTTCTGTAATTATTCCCAGCCAACAGCCAACAGTTATTCTTTAATAACAAAAGCCACTGCATCGGCTACAACGACGACGATGACGACTGTCCTTAGGTTCTCTAGTGTCTTGCAATGTGACAACAGTCTAACTGGACCAGTCACATGGCTGCTAACAAGATTCCATACACCCAGCCTCGGCAACCTCTTTCCAACAACTCGTCCTGTTCTCTCCTTCCATTCTTCTTCATTTGCTTCTCATTCCTTCCTTTATATCAATACACCGTTTTTCTTACTTTTTCTTTCTTTCTTTCTTTCTTTCTTTCTTTCTTTCTTCTATTATTTGCCTCTCTCTTTCCTCCATTGTTTTTCTTTCTTTATTTATTTTTTCTTTCTATTTTGTCTTATAATTATTGATCCCTTACAATTCTTCTTTCTTCGTTTTCTTTTTTCTTTCATTCCTCTCTTTCTTTTCTTTTTCTTTCTTCGCTTTTTGTGTAATTTTTTCCTTCGCTTTCTATTTTCGTTCGTTCTTCGCTTTTCTTGTTCTTTCTTTCTTCGCTTTATTTTTTCCTTCGTTCTTCACTTTCTTTTCCTTTCTTTTCTTCGTTTTTTCTTTCTTTTTTTCGCTTTTTTCTTCTTTTCTTCGTTTTCTTTTTCTTTCTTTTTTCCTCACGTTTGCTTTCTTTCTTTCTTTCTTTCTTTCTTTCTTTCTTTCTTTCTTTCTTTTGACTTAACTTCTATAATTTTATATAAATCTGTTCATATTTTTCTTTCAATCATTTTCTTGTCAACAGCATTTATTCATTCATTCATTTCGTTCTATTTCATTCCTTTCATTCTTCAACAGCCAACTCCATATTATTTTTCTTTTTTATTCGTTCCTTTCTTTCGTCTCATTTATATCAGCCTTTTCTTATTCTATTTTCTTTTTCCTCTGTTTTTCTTTCTTCCCTTTTTTTCTACCCTTCTTCCATTCTTTTCCGCATTGTTTCCTTATTTCATTTATTTTTTACTGTCTCTCTCTCTCTCTCTCTCTCTCTCTCTCTCTCTCTATCTATCTATCTATCTATCTATCTATCTTGTTTACGTCCACCTCATTTCTATCATTTTTTCTCCTTTTTTCTTCCTGCTTTTCTTTTGTTACCTTTACTGTTTCCCTTTTCTATTTTCTCTCTTTCATTCTCTTTCATTCATGCATTTTATTCTTTCAGTATTCTCATTTCTTTTCCTTCTTTTGTCCATTTCTTTTTCTTTTTCATTGTTTCCTTATTCCGTTTTCTATTTTCTTTTTTTCGTTATTCTGATTAGTCTTTTATTTATTTCCTTTTTAAGTTCTTATATATATATAGTGGACAAAGATGTAAATGGTTGAATAAAACACCGATTTACAAATAAACATATTTTATCTCTTTAAATTGAGTAAAAATTTTGTTGAAAAACATGAGTTTCGAAGTCTTTTCTTGTGAGGAAAAATAATATGAGTATTGTGACCTTGAAGGGCCAGAAATGAATAACAGAAAGAGATGTAAGGTTGATAGCAGTATATATTTACGGAAATACAAACGGTAACGGTTAGTGGTAACTGATTCGCTTGACTCGTTTATCGTGTCAGTCACTATTAAAGTGTCGAGGAGGGTCCATCCGGAGACATCATGGGGTATATCGCCAAAGCAATCAGTCAGAGCGAAAATGTTTTGAGAGAGAAAAGGGTCATGTAGCTGTTTGTGTGGCCTTAATCTAATGAATATATTTTGTGTGTGTAAAAGATCATTGCGTGAGAATATCACTAGGTAAAAAAGAAAATTAATTTAGACCTTAAACATAAATGCAGCTGCAACAGAATTTTTTTTATCAACATGCGTAAAATTGAAATGGGAGAACAAGTGTGTCTCTGTAAACAATATTTTCAGTTAAGTTAGATTAATTAAGCGATGTTGGAGTTAAAAACATCTTGAAGGAAGAGAGTTTTGATCAAAAGAAATAAACGGAAAATTTTTGAGTTGGCTATTTTAAAAAATCCATAAAACTTACTAAAGATGTATCTATTTTATCGCTATTCAAAAGATCGATGTAGGGTCGAAATTGGTTTTTTAAAAGTTAATGGTTGATCTATGATTCTAATTGGTTAAAAATGTATTTTTAACAACCTGGGAGATAGAATATTTCTTCATTTATTTTGGGTTTTGATCCCTCAAAATTTTCGCCGCAAGTCAAATGTCGTCAGTTATTCTCCCAGGGATTTTGAAACGAGTTGGTCAGCGCTGATTGGTCAACAAAAGCAAAAATACAGATGCAAAAATTACAGCTTCTAAGGTCTATTTTTTTAACACAAAATTAATACTTTGTTTGTATGGAAATCAGTTCATTCCCTATATATATATATATATATATTTATATATATATATATATATATATATATATAAAGTAAAGTTGGCGACCGTAGTCGAGGGCGACCAGAAGGCCCCCTTTTCAATAGCTACAACACCGGGGTGTAGGGGAGGGCGCTACTCCTTTCCCTGGATTGCTCCATTTTACCCTTGATACGCACCCTATATTGTTGAGTGTTAAGCAAGGAGGTATCAAGTACCATTTTTGAAAGTCTTTGGTATGACGCGATCTGGGATTGAACCCTAGTCTCCAGGACCATTGGCGAACACTCTACTCATTAGGCCAATGAGCCGGTGTGGTTTAGAGGGAGCTAAAGTGTAATGACAAAACCCAAGTGAAGGCAACCCTTATTGGAGATGTAAATTCCAAAAAATCGAAACTGGAGAAGGAAGCTCCATCATCGAACCTCTGGTGACTTATAAATATTCTTTGGCGGAAAAAGTCTAACTCAACTCTGAAAGAAAACATCGAGTCTGCATAGACACTATTTGTCTTGCTATGCTTGTCACAAGACTGTATCTATGTCGACTTAGACAGTGGCATAATTGTTATACAAGCGTATGTCATTATAATCCAATGATGTACTGTTGTCTTGCAGCCTTATCCTCTTACTCATCTTGTATATTTTTTGTAAGTTGAATTAGTTATTAATCAGGATGTCTGAGTTTTAATTTTGATGTTAAGATGTGACAGACATCATATATATAATGATACACTTTGTTAAATACCATGCCAGATCTATCTTTCTCTCACACACAAAAGTCTCTCACACACGCACGCACACAATGTATATATATACATCATCATTATCATCATGTCCCGCCATCAGCATGGATATCCCTGACACTCTCTCGCCACCCCTCCCTATCGTCCATTGCTTCCGGCAGATCTTTAGGACTACATCCTGTATCAGCACACAGCTGTTGTATGTTGGTTCGAGCTGGTCGTCCTGCCTTTGCTCGTCCATGTGAAGAGGTCCACAGGAGTACATCACATATGATCTTGTCCCTACTTCTCTAGCAGTATCCCGCATGTCTGGTATATATATATATATATATATAGTTAGCTATATTCATAAATAAAAAATGCTCAATGTCGGTGATAGAGCATACATATCTAAGTTAAGAAATCGTAGACACAGAGTCAACGGCTTTTGGTGACTGTCAAACCAAATTCGCTTTTGCCCTGATGATTAGGCTTGATATATATATATATATATGATAAAAGTAAGTGGAAAAGTGGATAGACTAACACTGACAACGGATTCAATAATATTTCGTTTTTTTATTGGAAACAGAATGAAAACTCATTTATTCACTTTCCACTTATTTTTATCATATTGTCAGATTTTCTAAATTCTAACATTTCTCTCTCTCTCTCTCTCTTTTTCTTTCTTTCTTTCTCTCTCTCTCTCTCTCTCTCTCTCTCTCTCTCACTCTTTATATATATATATATATATATATATAAGTTTCCATATTCATCTAGCCTATTCGAATAATTATCTGATTTTCTAAGCTATCAATAGCGGTTTCAGTCAAATGCGAAATCTCTTCATAAGCAATAGAAAACCCGGATGTTTGAGCATAATTTTTGTTTGTTTGTTGTGTGTGTTTGTGTGTTTGTGTGTGAGGTTATAAGACTTGAATTTAATTTGGAAATGCAGTTCATAAGATTCAGAATTCAGTATAAAGTGTTTACCTGTTTAAAATGATTGTGAAGATACATTTTTATACCCTACATGATTGGAGACCATAAATATTAAACTGAACTTGGTATGAAATAAGTCATCAAGGTTCGACATGTTTTAAAATCGGCCACTCAAATAAATAATCAAACTGCATGAGCAGACATCAACAAATTCTCAGAACTTTGTAATAAAAAGAAATAGAATTTATTTTCTCGATCCTAAATCGAAATCAGCAAAAATGTTGCTCATAAACAGAAAAGAATATTCAAAATCGATCTATGAAGTATTTAGAAAGATTTTATTTACTATAATCAATATCAAATGATTTATTTCGATTTTCTTTATTTGTCTATTCATTTATGGTAGGTTGAGGGTGCAGTTAGAGAACAAGACAGCTTTTTTTCTTTGTAGTCTGCAGATAGTGACGTAAAGAAAGTCATGTTCGTAATGAAAGGACTCGCAATTCCATGGCTAATAAACATCGCTAATATTTTTTAATTTTCATGTTTTTTTTTTTAACTTTCATTTATTCAATTTTATCATTTAATATTTTCAATTTGCAAGCTAGAAAATAAAAACGCCCATAGGATAAACCCGCAGAATACCGTATTAGACATAAATTCTGTTGAGATCTGCCTAGTAATTGAGGATACCCTAATATTTCTCATTGGTGCTAAAGTTATGTTTTCGAGTCGAAATAAGAAGCCAGGATTTCGAATGTTAATTTTCAAGGTTCATTTGATATCTTCAGTTAATTCTCCAAAAATTGTTTTTCTTTTCTTTGTTATTAGGTTCTTCCATTTTTTTCACTTTTTCTCATGTCTTTCTCTTCTTATTCATTCACTTTTATTTCTTTATCTATTTTTCTCATTCCTCATGTCATTCTTTTCTCATTCATTCTCCTTCATTTCTTTCATTTGTTTTTTTCTCGTTCAACATGTCTTTCTTTTTTTATTCATTTTCTTTCATTTCTTTTATCAGTTTAAAATCCTGTCTTCATTTTTTTTATCATGAGGAATTTCATCCTTGTTTTTTTTTTTGTTTTTTTTTTTCTATTTTGGTGGGGTTGTTTGGTATCGTCATTTTTATCATCTAAATAATCTTCCTGCCTTCTCCTTTTACAACTCATCAAGCCTTGTGCCAATTAAAACTAAGCTTAGTAAATAACCACACAAGTCTTAAGGTAAAATGCACAAAGTATTATCTTTGTATAATACTATTCGAATTGGAGGTTGCCGTGGTGTAATGGTTACTTTCGTAGGAAAATGACAAGTCGACACGAGTTCAAATCCAGTACGTGAGGTTGATTGTATTTCACATAACACTAATACCCTTGCCAAAGGTGTGAATCCAATTATTCTCCTTCCAGCTATGGGCAAATAGTAGGGCAGACTAGGTTCTTAAGCCAAGCCTAGCCTAGGTTTGGCAGCCAGTCTAGGAGAACGAAAACTCTGAATTCTAACCAATCAAACACCCCTAAAAATTGACCTCGTGTCTCATCCTCTCCGTACGGAGTGATTGGTAAATACCTACGATTTATAATCCTACTACTTTAAGAACAGAACGAACAAAATTCTTTTATTCAAGAATATAAAATACCAATTAGTGAATCTAGATAAAGAGATTTAGAGAGAGTTGTCATTTAATAAACTTAGCTTTGTTTGTCTCAAGGGCCGAAACACGTATCACCCAATGAGAACTGAACTCACCATGTTCTGTTAGTCTACCAAGTAAACAATTACACAGTGCCAGGTGCCTAGCAGTAAGAAAAAACGATATTATTAACCTATACTTCATGTTGCATCCGTATGTTTTTACCCAACCCCTCCTCTACGAACTGGATGTGACACAAGGTCAATTTTTATGCGGATTACAGCTGGTTTGAATTCAGAGATTTTCTTCTCCTAGACTGGTTGCCTTTGCAAAACTAAAGAGCGTAGTCTTCCATACTATTTGCCCAGAGCAGGTGGGGAAACAACATGCGGGTTCATGCCTTTTTCCAAAGGCATTAGTGCGGTGAAACGCAAACAGCTTTGTTCCGTATCTGAACACAGGTCGCCAAGTCCATTACAACAATGATAAGTGTTACGCTAAGTACGTCTCCATTTATTTACGATGTCTATCTGAAAAGTGACGGAAGTGGGTATGCTGTGGGCGAAAGAGGGATAAGCGTATTGTGTTCTCGTTTAATATGATATTTCGGGATTATATAACTGTAATCTTAACTTTCTGCAACCTCTGGATTTTGAATTGCATGTTTCTGTTTACACCTCCACTTTTTCATGTCGTTCAGCTATCAGCACTGAAGAACCAGCGGTGAACATCGAGCAACGAATAAACCTGAATTTTTTGTACAGTGGAGGACACATCATCACAAGCACTCGAGATGCTTCAGTGAGTGAATGGAAATAACACCGTGTTTTTGAGAAGCACAAAAATTTCTGGAGCAAGAAGCCTTCGACAAGCAGGACTGAGGTCAACGTCGAGCGGCCAGACAAGTTGTTCGTGGCGATCGTAGATAGACTGTTCGAATGATTGGAAGTCAGCTGGACATGAAAAAGGACAGAGCTTGAAAGATTATCACTGAAGATTCGGACATGCGGAAAGTCGGCGCAAAATTGATGCCAAGAATTCTAAAAAAGGATCAGGAGTAGCGCATCATGAAGGTGTGGTAAGATATCATCGAGCGTCTTTACTGGTAATAAGAGATGTCTTTTTTGTTTTTTGTTTTTTTGTTTTGTTTTTCTTTTGTTTTTGTTTTTTTTGTTTTTGTTGTTGTTGTTTTTGTGTGTACGAATTGGAAACCAAGTGTCAGGGCAGTCAGTAGAAGCCTCCTATTTCACCGAGGCCGAAGAAATCAAAACAGTCAAAATAAAAAATCAGTCATGTTGATCACGTTATTCGATGAGAGGAGTGTCGTCCACAGCGAAGTTTTGCTAGAAGGTCAGCCGATTAATCAGCGAGTCGACAAGGAGATCCTGTGGAGTTTGCTTTGTTCAATGTGCAAAACGAGACGATAATTATGCCAGGACAAATCGTGTTACTTTACCACGACAATGTACGTGCTCTTAACACCCAGAGCACCTGGATGTTCCCAGCCGAGAGAATTATCAACACACTGGAGCAACAATCCTATTCACCTAATCTTGTTTTAAGCGTCTTTTTTCTTTTCTCTACGTTCAAGAGGATTATCAAGAGGACCGGTTTTGAAAGCATAGAGGCCATCAAGAAAGCCCTAACGACGTAGCGAATGTGTATCCCAAAAGAATCCTTCCAGCAGTACATAGAAGTGTTGTAAAGAAGGATGGCAAAAAGCATTACACTCAAGAGGGTGAAGGGGAAATCGTTTATTGCGTTGTTTAGGATTGAAATAAATTGTTTGTGGCACCTGCCCCGTTAGTTTTCAGATACGCTGCGTATATCTATGTCGATATGATCGCTGAAGGGTGAGATTATTAGTAGCAATCCGTTTGAGCTTTTTTACGCTATTATATATACCAGACCATTGACCTAATGAGCAGAGTGTCTGCAAGTGGACTACGAGACCGGAGTTCAATCCCACGTCGAGTCATACCAAAGACTCAAAAAATGGTACCTGATCCCTACTTGCTTAATACTCAGCATTATAAGATAAGGATCAAGGGTAAAGTGGAGCAATCCAGGAAATGGACAAGCGCCCTCCCCAACACCTTGGTGCCGTAGCTATTAAAAAGGGAGCTTTAGGGTCACTCTCGACTAAATTCGCCAACTCTTATATATACATATATATATATGCAAATTTCATTAAACATAATAGACATTTTATGCCTTCATATTCTCTTTTGGATCCGTTCGAATTCCCGTATTACTTTTATCGTATTCGGGGGGAATTGATTTAAGTATTGTCCATAGTTGTATGTATCCCTAGTACTTGGTTTAACCTCAACTACCCTGTCGAGGAGACTTACAATCCACCTTTCTGACACAAGTTCAATAGCTCAGCATTTAAAAAAACATTCATGCCCAACAACACAACTACGAAAAATTCTCACCGACAACACAACAATACTCGAACATCAAAATAATAAACAAAAACTTCAGATTCTCGAAGCACTATATATTAGAAACCTGCAACCAGCACTTAATTGAATTAATTTTCAAACCAGTGCTAACGTACTTAAATGTCTTTAGCTACTGGTACTATTTACAGAATTACATTTAAAAGCAAGCGCCATAATCTCCAACAGCAAAGACGTCCTTACACAGTAGTAATTTGCTAAAACAAAAGTTACATCACTTTTGTAACAGATTCTCCCCTGATGATGGCCCAAAGTCGGGCAGAAAGTACTAGGGATACATACAACTATGGACAATACTTAAATCAATTCCCCCCGAATACGATAAAAGTAATACGGGAATTCGAACGGATCCAAAAGAGAATATGTAGGCATAAAATGTCTATTATGTTTAATGAAATTTGCATTAACGAAGAAATGCTGCCTAAATATACATATATATATATATATATATATATATAGAGAGAGAGAGAGACCGAGACAGAGAGACAGAGAGAAAGAGAGAGAGAGAAATAATGGGATTTATAGAATATAGGCAAAAAAAACGTGATAAATAACGCACACATAGATACACATACATATATATACACAGACACACACGCATTTACCAACCTTTCCGCTAGACCAGGATGCTACACAAAGTCAATTTTTAAGAGGTGTTCAGCAGGTTTAAATTCAAAGTTTTCGTTCTCGTAAACTGGTTACCATACCAAGGTGATAGAACCTAGTCTGCTCTAATGTCTATCCTTTGATGGAGGGAGAATAATTTCATTCATACCTTTCCCAAGTGTATGAATTCATATATATATCTATACATATACACACACACACACACACACATATATATATAGGGGGGGTAGGCACGTCATTTATCACAATTTTTTCCTCTATGTTGTAAATCCCATGAATGCTTTTTTGGGGGTTGGGGGTTGTATTTCTCTTCACCATTTGTTGTTGAGCTGAATAAAACTGTAATAATAAGCAAGCCAATCACACAAAACGGGTTCATCTTGAGAAGGCGGTAGTGAGCGGTTTTTCAGGTTGCAGAGGACCTTCAACCATGCAATACCTGCTTTGCAAACCTAACTTCATAGCGTGGTGCCTGAGGTGCCCTAATATGGGAATCCTGAAAGGACCATGCTTGTTTTGAAATAACCACGCATGAGTTTCGATTTGTGCGTGGCTTCCCCAATAAAATGACCATGAGTCATATTCTGGCTTAATGGGAGGTCAGTTAAATATCTCTCACAAACAGTTGCTACAAGGTAAAAACAATCGTGTTACAAGGTCTCTTATCCCCTTCATCAGTTTCATTTCCGATTTATTTATTTCTTCTTCTCACAACTCCACATTATTTTGCTTTCTTTTTTTTTTTTTCTTTCCTTCCTTCCTTTCTTTTTGATCAATTCTGCGGTTTCTTCTTTTTCGTGTACTTCTTTTTTTTGTTTTGTTTCTCTTCTTCTTTTTTTTTCTTTCTTTTCTTTTTTCTCGTCTTTATCTTTTTTCTCGTCTTTCTCTCATCTTTCTTTCTTTGTTTTTTCTTTTTTCTCGTCTTTCTCTCATCTTTCTTTCTTTCTTTTTTCTTTTTTCTCGTCTTTCTCTCATCTTTCTTTCTTCCTTTTTCTTTTTTCTCGTCTTTCTCTCATCTTTCTTTCTTTGTTTTTTCTTTTTTCTCGTCTTTCTCTCATCTTTCTTTCTTTGTTTTTTCTTTTTTCTCGTCTTTCTCTCATCTTTCTTTCTTTGTTTTTTCTTTTTTCTCGTCTTTCTCTCATCTTTCTTTTTTTGTTTTTTCTTTTTTCTCGTCTTTCTCTCTTCTTTCTTTCTTTCTTTTTTCTTTTTTCTCGTCTTTCTCTCTTCTTTCTTTCTTTCTTTCTTTTCTTTTTCTCGTCTTTATCTTTTTTCTCGTCTTTCTTTCTTCTTTCTTTTTTCATTTTCTCATTTTTCTTTCTTTCTTTCTTTCTTTCTTTCTCGTCATTCTCTCTTTTTCCTTTCTTTTTTTTCTTTCTTTTTTCTCGTCTTTCTCTCTTGTTTCTTTCTTCTTTCTTTTTTTGTGTCTTTTTTCTTTCTTTCTTTTTTCTCATCCTTCTCTCTTCTTTTTTTTCTTTAGTCTCATCTTTCTCTCTTCTTTCTTTCTCTCTTTCTTTCTTTTTTCTCGTGTTTCTATCTCCTTTCGTTCTTTATTTTTCCTTTTTCCCGTTTTTCTCACTTCTTTTTTACTTTTTTCTCGTCGTTCTCTCTTTTTTCTTTCTTTCTTTTTTCTCATCTTTCTATCTCCTTTCGTAATTTCTTTTTTCTTTTTTCCCGTTTTCCTCACTCCTTTCTTTTTTTTCTTTTTTCTCGTCTTTCTCTCTTCTTTCTATCTTTCTTTCCTTCTTTCTCGTTTTTCTCTATTCTTTCTTTTTTCTTGTCTTACTTATTTCTTTCTCTCTTTCTTTTTTCTTTTTTTCTTTTTTCTTGTCTTTCTCTCTTCTTTCTTTCTTCATTTTCTTTTTCTCATCTTTCTCTGCTCTTTCTTTCTTTCTTTTTTTCTTTCTTTCTTTTTTCTTGTCACACTATTGTTTCCTTGATCTAATTACTTTTTATACTTCTTTTAAACTGTTCTCTCTCTCCCTCCCTCTCTCTCCCTCTTTCTCTCTCTCTCTCTCTACGTTTTGTGCACCTCCTTTCTTCTTTTTTTGTTCTTTTTTCTTCTTGTCCTTCTTTCTTTTTTCCATTTTCATTGTTTCTTCATAATCTTTTCCTTTTTTTCCTATCATTCTTTTTCTTTTTCCTTTTGAGCATTTCATTCTTTCCGTATTTTCATTCTTTTTCTTTCTTTTATTCATACATTCTTTTTTTTTTCTTCATTCTGCTTTGTTGTTTTACTATTCTCCTTCTTTTTTTAAAAATTTTCCCTACTTCCATTCTTCCGACCGAGTTTTCATTTTTTTCTCCTTTTCATTCTCCCTTTTGTTTTTTCTTTCTTTCTCGCTTTCGTTTTTTCTTTTATTTTGTTTATTGTTTATAATTCACTATTTTTTCCTTTCTTCTTTTTTTTATCTTTTTTAATCTTTCCTTTTTCATCTTCTTCGTCCATTCCTTTCTTTCTTCTTTATTTTTCGTCCATTCCTTTCTTTCTTCATTTTTTAAAATCTTTTTCAGTCTTTCCTTTTTCATCTTCTTCACCCATTCCTTTCTTTCTTCTTTTTTTATCTTTTTCAGTTTTTCCGTTTTCATCTTCTTCACCCATTCCTTTCTTTGTAAGTAAAGAACAGAAAACGTGTTTCTTTGGCAATGATAGGCCTCTTCTCTTCTTGGAATTTATGCCTAACTAGGCTCAGCTTTGTAAATAGCTATCGATAATTTATCTGGTAAATCTGGTTGGGACAAATTGTGGCTATATGATGCCAGCTAGCTGTGTCTGGGCGAGCCTCAGGTCTGAGTAAACCCTTAAAAAGTCAAAGATATACGCTTATTGAAGAGTGGCTAAAGTACTGGTATGCAGCCTTAAAGTTCGCGAGTTCGAACTCCAGTCAAGCTATTACGCACACTTTTGGACTAAAACCCTTGGAAAAGTTATGAACTTCCTTATCCTCCTTCCCATTAATCATCATCATCTTGTCGTGCCATCGGCACGGATATCCCTGACCCTCTCTCGCCACTCCTCCCTATTGTTCATCGGTTCTGGCAGGTCTTCAGGGCAACATCCCGTATCCTTACAGAGCTGCTGGCCATGTGAGGGGGTCCATGGGAGAATATCACTTATGAGCTCGTCGCCGCTTCTCCAGCAGTGTTCTGCATGTCTGGTTCGTCTAACTTTGATAGTTTTCGTGATGGGAGGTAGGTGGCCATACAGCTGCTGCTTTGTGGGGTGTTGCCTCCAGGACTTGTTCAAAATTGCTCGCATCATTCTTGTGTAGTTGTCGCCTAGCTTTTTCTCCATCAGTTTAGTCAGAGTCCATGTTGTGCATCCATATAGCAGTATCGACACGACCGCTGCTTGGAAGAAACTGCGTTTTATTTTATCTGTCAGTTTGACTTCCATATGACCGATAACCTATCGATAGCTGTCCATTCTTTTGATAGTCACGTGTCAATGTCTTTTTCAGTTGATGAGACACTGCTTCCTAGGTAGGTCAACTAGCTTCAGAGAGCTACCGCCTACAGTGGAGATGACGCCTGTTTAATTTAAGCACATGTATTCCGTTTTGTGTGCATTGACATGGAGGTCGCTTCTTCCGGCGACTCGTCCCAGACTATGCAGTAGTGTTTCAGCTTGGGTGGGTGCATTTGCCAGAATCGCTGTCATCGGCGTAGTCGGCGTCGGTTATTGTTTTTGCGGGACACGTTTTGCTTCTTTTCTTTGTCAGCTCGAAACCGTTTTCTTTGATTTTATCAATCGATATTCTAAGCACGTAGTCTAGACAGATGATAAAGAGGTATAGGGTTAGTGTGTCTCCTTGCAGTATTCCTGCTACGATGTCGAAGTAGTCTGTGTCTCCATCCGGAGAACGCACTTTCACTTTGGTGTTTCTATAGAGAATCATTATAGCTGCGATGGTCTCTTTTGGTATGCTGTATGCTAGTAGAATTTGCTGTTCTTCTACAAGAATTAATTTGGAATCAAATAACCCAAGAAGAAAATAGCAAAAGGTTTACTTGTTAAGTAGAGGTCAGATGGCCATGTAGTGTTACCGTTCGATGGCAGGATCAGACAAAATACCTATACTAGCTTCAAACCACAGGTGAAATGAGGTCAAGAATGGGTTTCTGGATTGTCACATGACACTCCTTTGGTCTCCACCACTGAGCATGAAAATATCTAAGGGAGATGATTATCTATTAAATCCCCACACCCTTAACACCGTACTTCACAGAATGAAAAAAAATCATATTAGTCTTATTTGTATCGTTCCAGTTCATATATAGTCAATAGTCACATTAAGTAACAAGAGATTGAATCAAATCAAAGCATATTGAATTTTGGAGCGTTCAAATACCAGAGTCTGGACAAGTCTAGACAAAACTAGACGGTTACCAGGTTTGGTAGTATCAATTATATGAACCATTTAGGATTATTTTATTTAAAGAAAATCGCGTGTCATTATTCTAATTTTCTTTTTTATATTAATAATTATGTTATTTTTAAATTTCATGTTTGCAATTCGAATTTTGAGATTTTCATTTTCTCGCTATCGTAGAATGACGACCCAATTGAAATTAGGAAACATTTAAACTGTGATAAAATATTCGAGAAAATTAATGATAATGGTTGACCGTATTTCATCTAAAAACTAGATAATAACTTTTTATAAGGCTATTAATATCACCAGGATGAAAAAATAACAACAACAAATATAGTGCCAAGAAAGGAGCTAGGCTATTTTTGGCACTACTTTCAACTGTACGAGAACTCCTTTAAAATACTGATCCTACCATTAAACGAGGAAGCGACTTAAATCGAATTTTTGCAAATTTATTCAAAACTTCCTAACTGGAATACTGGAAGAAAGAAAAATCCTTTTAAAGGCGATCAAACTTTCTGGAGAATCTAAAGAACACATTGCAGACGTTACCGTGTTATTTTACAAAAAGGAAGTCGAACAACTGTGCCAAACTTTCCGGTGATTAATTATTATGTAGCAGAAAAATTGCAAACCATTATTTAGTGTGGGTATTGTTTTGCCATTGGAATTTTGAAATTATACATTTCATCCAATTAGAACGACCCATGCCATTCTGCTCGGGCACACCTCACCAAGCACCATAAAAGGCAGCGCTAAACTCGTGCGACCACTCTTTTCCTTTCTCATTCCTCTTAGCTGGCAGAAGATAAGACCAGCCGATACGAGAGAAAACATTTCTCTCTCCAACTCGGGACAATTCCAACAGCAGACAGGGACTACCCATCTTGAGAGAGCACACTTCAACATTTGTTCCTCTGCATACCTTAGGAGACCATTTCCTGGTCAATTATTTCTCCCTCCTAAACCATTTGGACCCGAAGTTTCTGGCTAAGCACAAAACTCCCGCATAGCCATTTACAAATGATTGTCCATTCTATTCAACTCGTGGCATAAGGAAAACTTCCTCCCAAGCAGTCATTAAACTACTAGATTGAAAGCCATCAGTATCTACGCGTTAATTATTTGTTTCCTTTCTATAAAAAATAACAAGAGGCAACAGAACGATACTACGTCAACTACCATTTATGCCAAAAATGGTAATGTCATCTGACCTCTTGTTATAATTACGATAAATGTGTTTAAGAAAAAAATTAAACCTCTGTTGAATTTGTAAAGAGCCCTATCATCATAAGTGGCCGTAAAATACGCCGACTGCATCTCTACAACAGGGTAAGACCGCCCCTCCAACAAGTGTCAAACATATGACGCTAAACTGTATCTGATGGTGAGGCTACAGTCCTAGAGCTTTAGGGGATGCAGAGTACCCTTTTCCTGCCATTACTCCCAGTTCTACTTGGACTCGGAGGGGGAAAACTTGTCAGAGTTTTATCTATATGTTGTCACGTGGTCTACCACTGAGGAGAGAGAAATAAGGAATTTCCCCTACCCCTCTGTGTTTGAATTAAAGACTAACCGTTAAAAAAGGAATAAGGAATGTAGGTCAACTTCGGCCGGCCTGTCGAAGAAAGTAAAGAATGTAGGTCAGGCTATCTGCACCCCGTAACCTTATCCGGGTGGAAGAGATAGTAGTCCGACCGAATCGCCTGACAGGGTGAAGGAAGAAGAAAGAGGCCGAATGATTGGCCAGTATCCTAAAGCGGAAGTAGCACCCTTTTCGTCAGCGGAAATAGGGATAAGGAAATCAGTTTTCAGGACAGAGGTCGCCATGAACGCATGGGCGAATCTCATGCCAAACTCCGGGTGAAGAAGCGAAATAAAATCTTGGACAAGAAGAACTGATGCCTTCAAGCCAAGCTATATATAAAAACCCGCTAACCCGTAAAAGAGAAAATACTCTCCAAAGGAACCCGTCAAAAAGCTAAGTACTGCAATTACATACTCTCTCTCTCTCTCTCTCTCTCTCTCTCTCTCTCTCTCTCTCTCTCTCTATTTCAAGAAGGAAGAAAGAAAAGAATAAGGAAGAAAAACATTTGTATTTATGTATAATCCACTGATAATATAGCCGACACGTTAAATATGTATCCGCGTGTATTAAAAACCTTGTTATATTTTATATCTCTCCTCGTGTTGAAATTTATTCATTGTGTTGTCTGCCTATCAAGTTGTCTCTTGCATGCTCCCTTTTCAGCTTCATTCGCCTCAATTTGTTCTCGCTCATGTCCTACTCGCCTTTAAAAATATTACACGGGAAACTGAAATTGTCGATTACGATAATTAATATTATTATATCTAAACCCAGAGGCCCATATCTTCGATTATCCTAGGGGTAGGAAGAAGTAGTGGTCTGGTGAGGGTGAGTGTAACGTGAAATTTGGAAACCCCTTGCCAGCGGCGGTCAGTCTAGCCCCAAATTAACCCCCACATAATCTGCCAGTTCCTATATGCCCGAGAAAGGACTCTCAACGAGGACTTATTCTGCGAGGGATCAAGTGCCAGGCTGCCCCGTTTTCACATGTGTGAAAAATAAACTCCCGTCTTGGGAATAATATTTTATACCGCGTCACAATGTTAAGTAGAGATATTTGATAATTTTCTATACTCAAAACCATTTAACTGTGTGTTAATATAAATATCTGTGTTTGTAATACTTAAAAGCGTATACCTTTCTGCCAATAAAATAATTAATATTAACAATACTTGAAAGCATTTAACTGTGTGCAAATAACATTATCAGTGTTTGATGGCAATGATTGAAACCATTTAAGTGTTTGCAAATAAAACGATTAGTGTTAGCAATGTTGGATAGCCATGACCAACTATACACATATTCATGCAGAAACATAACGACGACACAATAAAGACGAGCGGACACAGTTCTTTAGAAAAATATACCTCTCACTTTATTCGAAAGGGTTCGAAAGGGTTACGAAAGGTATTATCTGTGAGAGGTGAGTTGGAGACTGAACAGAACTGCAACATATTGACCTCCCAACTCTTCTGGCTATAACAGCATTTCTTTCCCGTTCTCCTGGGCTGCTCAACCGGGGGCCTGGCGGCCCAGCCTCTGCTGGGACATGGTTCTCATTCCAACATCTTCTCTCCAACTGATCTGACTTCCTGTTGCACCCGGGTTATCTAATTATTTGACGTCCACCTGCCTCTTGTGAGCGTCACAATTCGCACTCAATTCAACCTATCGACAGTCAAGGTCATCCCCCAATATCTTCTACCAGATGCACCTGTTATTTACACAGGTGCATTTCTCATCTGACAGCCTAGCTGGGTCGGGGGTCAATATGTTACAGCAATACTTGAAACTATTTTATTGTGTACAAACAAATGAGCCCTGGCTCGTGTAAAAATTGTTACCAACAAATTTATTCGTTTACAAATTAGATATATTCAATACATATATGTATAAACAATATCATGTATTAAATAGCCAACAGGAGTTGATATATCATTTAACACAACGAACCAACCATGAATTCAAACCCAAATAAAATTGAGGGTGTCCAGGTGGTGTATTGGTTAAAGCGATGGACTGCGGAATCGTAATAAGTGAGTTCGTTTTCCAGTGACGCTATTACGTTTACTTTCGGGCAAATAGCCTAGGGAAAGGTATGAACCCCCTTATCCTCCCAGTTATGGGTTGAATAATACCACTACTGTTCTTCTAGGAGAATGGCTTTGGCATTAAATAACCTACAAAGGTTGATATGCCATTTTTGTCCGGCCACCCAATTGCATGAAATTAAAGAACGTTCTCAATTGACAATTTTTTTATCAACACCTAAAACTAAAAAAAAAAAAATCATATCAATATTACTACCATAAAAAATAATAAGAGATTGATTGACTTTAACGGCATACCAACCTGTCAAGGATCATTTTGTGCCGGAAGGTAAGGGAATCTGATTGCTTTTTAAAGAAAAAAATTAGCAAAATACTGAAAGTTGCCCGAAGTAGACTTGAATAAACCAATTTTAGCTTTGACATATACGGAGATTTATAAATGCAAACAATACTCCCTCCACCCTCTGAGCACCTTACCAAAGATTTAGGGGGTCTGTATAGGCCACTTTGGAAGCCTTGATTTATACAATAATATTCACCTCGTATCTCTTACATAAATCCCTGGCCCAGTTGGCTGGGTGGGGGGCTGTAGAATGCACCGACTACACCTCTACAGAGGGGAAAGACTCCCCCAACGAGTGACCTGTATATGACACAAAACAATATGATGGTGAGGCTTCAGTAATGATGAAGCTTTAGAGAATGCAGAGTACCCCTTCATTGTCATCGCTCCCTGGTCCTCTCGGCTTAACTCTCGGAAACCATATTTCCCTGTATCTTGTTTTTACGTGTATCTGTCTCTGTTATTGATAACTTACACTAACGACTAAGAGTTGTTTTTTTTTTAGGTGGCGGGGTTATCTTTTTTTTTTTTTTTTGGTTTTGGGTTTTTGGTTTGTTTGTTTGTTTTGTTTTGATTTTGTTTTTTTGTTTTTTTGATATCTAATCTTTGAAAAATACCTGGCGATTTTATAAAATTCCCAGACGCACAATAAAAGCTTTTATATACACTTCTCATGATCAACCACACTTATCCATAACACACACACACACGCGCACGCGCGCACACACACACACACACACGTGTGTGCGCCCATACATGCACACACGCAGAGGAACACACACGTATACACGCATACATACATACATACACATATGCGCATACACAGACACACATGTACATACACACATACAGACAAAATCGCACATGTAAACATTTACACATGTACACGCACACACATACATACGTATACAACCTCGCACGCACACGCACAAAAACATAAACACAGCACACACTCGCATGCACACACACATACACATATGCACATACGTACAACCACATACGCTCGTGCAAAGATATGCAAGCAGCAGGCATACACACACACACGCACGCACACACGCGCACACACACAAACACACATGCAGATGCTCACAGACCTATACACACGTACATAAATACTTATATATATATATATATATATATATATATATATATATATATATATATATGCAGACACTCAAACACATCACCACTCACATACACACCCACACCTAAACACGCATGCACAAGAATACAGATCTGTATACACATACGCACCTACGTATATATATATATATATATATATATATATA
>OY757914.1:22918298-23045798 GCA_963585895.1 Sepioteuthis lessoniana
TAAATGCTCAAGGATTTGTTGATAACAACACGATAGCACTCTAACGTCTGAACCGTGTCACCGTTGTGGGACCGTCTGTATTTAGTGTTAGAATTAAACTGTTGTATGTATGCCTAACACTTCGACCTGAGAACAGCTGAGTATATGTTTCTTTTCAGTCATGTTGACATCTTCGATCGAGTAAAAACAAGTTCCTGGAGAATATAGCAGAAGGAGGGTACTCTTCTATTGCACTATAAAGGGAGATTTGGGATTGTCTAACGCCTTAATGGTAAAGTTTGCGAGGCTTTGGCAATTTCTTTCCTGGCCTACCCGTTTTTGCATGGGACACTCTACATTAACCCGACATTGAGAATTTACTCAATAATCGAGCTCGAATCCATATGTAGTATATGTTCCGTCTCTTCATCTTCAGCCTCGTCAACGTGTTGTACACTGGACAAAATGAACTGACCAGTAGACTACTCTGAACTTTTTTCTGCAATTTATGGGAATTTGCTCTAGGGAAAGGCTCTTTTTTTTTGTAGCATCCAGCACACAGACCTGATCGTGGCAGACGAAGAGGGACAGATACAGCTCTCTGATCCTTGGAAGAAATGCCTCATCTGATGTATGTGAGTGTGAAACTTGAAGTCTTGAGTGATCTTAATTTACTTTGATTTATTTCATCATTGAAAATTGAGGGATATTTTACTAACCCACAACGAATTGAATGGTACAACTACTGTTCTTCTACAAGGGCAGCTTTGGCATTAAATAAGCCACGAAAGTTGATATGCCATTAAACAAAAAACAAATATTTTACTGATTTTGACCGTTTTTTGCGGTAAATTATATATATATATATGTGTGTGTGTGTGTGTCGGGATTAGGTACCCTGATGAGCCGCTTAGACGAAACGATAGTAGGTTACTTCCTGACTCACTAAGTAATTATCGTTACTATTTTGCTCTACTTCGTATTGAGCACTTTTTGCATTGTAGCTTAGCAGCCCTAACGGTGGCTTTTTTTTTTACCAACCGATTGCGTGTCTTTTGATTTTTTTTCAACTGGTATGACAAGGTTGGCTTTTTCTTTATTTTTTTTTTCCAATATATATTTTTTCCCCTTGACAGTGATTCGTTGTATATTTTCATCTTCAAATCACTTGCCGGGTTTTTTTCTTACCATCTGGGCTACTATTTGAAATATATATATATATATATATATATATATATACTGGTACAAATGTTTACAACTATTTGAATTGCCCAGTCGACTGGGACTGTAGAATATGCCGACTGCATCTCTGCAGAGGGGTAAGACTCTCCCCAATCATTATCCTAAATATGACACTTAAACAATCTGATGGTGAGGCTCCTGTAATGCTGGAACTTTGGGGAATACGGAGTACCCCTTTATTGCTATCGCTCTCATGTCCACTCTGGGTCCTATCTATGGGTCAAATAGAATTAAAACTGTAATTACGCTAAACTGAATTGTTTGAAATAGAACTGTTTTGAAATTTAACTGTGCGTTTAAACAGCGTACTTATGCTAAACTGAATTGCTTGAAATAGAACTGTTTTGAAATTCAACTGTGTGTTAACAAAAACTATACTTGTAAACTGAATTGCTTGAAACTTTAATTAAAATGACTTAATTCGGCGTTAAATGACCCGAAAAGTGTTGATGCACAGAAAAACAAAACAACCAGCCTACCAACCAACAACTATAAGGAATGATAACACACTTGGCACACAACTGATGACCATTCACAAAATATGATTTATTTACATATAAAGGTTGAATCAATTTTTATAAAATTGATATCAATAAGCGGAAAAGTTATTGGATAAAAATCTATCTATGTATTACAAAAATTGTCAGTATATTTGTCCATTTGCATGTAATCATAATTAAACCAATTCCATTAGAATCCTTCTCCCCTTCCTAAATATAAGCACCAATATCATCATGGACCACTGTTAAAACGAGAACTGAAAAGGTTCACAAGTTGTCAATTCTACAGAAACGTAACATAATCAGCCTTAGGCGCGTCCGGTGGTGCAATTGTTAGTAAGCTAGACTGGCAGATCATCACTAATGAGTTAGGGCCTCTGTATGTGACCCATACATCTGGCCTTGTGCCACAACTAAGCAAAATTCAATAGACAAAGAAACAGCGTATAAAGGAAATGTCATCGAATACCGAAACAAGCCAAACCAATTTCAAAATAAAATAATTTTGTTTCTATCAATGGAAGAAAATATATTTAGATAAAATATTTTTTATTGTATTTATTTTATGAAGAAAGAAAAGATTAAGTTGTTATTATTAGCCCCGTTGAACTTGTGGGTTGAATGTTCGCCAATGGCCAGAGAGACCTGGGTTCAATCCCAGATCGAGTTATACAAAAGACTCAAAAAATGGTTCTTGATGCTGCTTTGCTTAACACTCAGCATTATAAGGTAAGGATCAAGGGTAAAGTGGAGCAATCCAGGGAAAGGAGTTGCGCCCTCCCCTACACCTCGCTGTAGTGGCTTATGAAAACCGAACCTTCGGTCGCCCTCGACTACGGTCGGCCAATATTTACTTATATAGATAAATAATTTTGTTTTTTGTTTTGTTTTTAAACTTTCTTTTTTTCAATAGGTGTCAATTTTCACAAATGTGTAATCATATCTCCAAAGTACAATGCGGTACGCTTTGCGTATCGGTTTACGTCGTAGGAAATAAAATTAGTGACATGAGTTCAATTCCTGGATGAGGCTGTTTGCGTTTCACTTTGTCCTAATGCCCTTGGGAAAGGGGTAAATCTGTCAGTTCTCCCAGCTATGAGAAAATCGTAGGGCAGACTGGATTCTTTAGCAACCAGTCTAGAAGAAAAACCCTGTAACCGAACCAGCTTTACTCCACTTAAAAATTGACCTTGCGTCACATCCTTTCTGTGGTGGAGGGGTTGGGTAAATACATACCGAATAACAAGTCTTGGCTCATCTGATAAAAAGGTCGAGTTTCATTTTATCGATTTTTGTATTATTTTTTCATGAATATCTTTCAATTCAAACCTTGTTAAAACGAACAAGACTTTAATCAAGCCTTTTATATCTTTCAATCATACCCATTTGGTGTTGTCGCCAGCTGATTGGGAAATTTGTATATTGCTAATTGATAAATTGATATTAGGATATTGAAAAGCAACCTTTTTTTAAATACTTTTATCAAAACAAAAAAATTGGCAGAAATACACTCTCTCTAAGAATAAAAAAAAAAAGCCCTGCAAGTCCTTTAATATAATACACCCGCCAAGCGATCTTAGTAAGCTTATAAAATCCTACTTTATTCACGCATCGATCAGAAACTACTTTAAGATAAAATTATTGAACTATAATGTTAAAGACTTTTTTTCAAACTAAATGCAAGTATCAGAAATAGAACAAGGGATTTTGCAAGATTGTATCAAAACATTTTAGGGAGGCACAGTTGGTGACCAATTTATTGGCGGGATTTTTTAGCGTTAATTCATAATTACTTGGGATTGTTTCGCTTTTTCTTTTATCAATAAACCTTTTTTTTTTATCTAGATATATTTTTTCAGGTGATTTATCCGAGCAGAGAAGAGACAGGATGACCCCGGTCCCTTCTAGAGCTTTCTGTCGTCCCATTCGTATGATATTAAAAAAATATATTCTTTTCGCTTATACTAATAAATCGCCATTTTTTTTTTCTTTCCCAAAAATTACATTGGCCGTAAATTTTGGTAAACGGTTATGTTTGTTACTGGTATTTTCTATTTGTATATAATAAAATAGAATTATCCCTTAGCCGAAATTTATTACGGGATATGAAACACAGAGAAAAAAACAGATAAGATTTAGTTATTTTAGTTAAAAGTCTGTTACTTCTGCAGCCTGGAAAGATTGCTTTTCTTTACTGTCATATCGTCCAACTTAAAAGTTTTAAATCAAATAAATTCCTATAGTATAGAATCAGATTGAAGTTATTAACTCCATACTGCCGAGTTGGTAAACCGAAAAGGAAATAAAGATACTTGTATTTAAAACAGTAAAAACGAACTTCCTTTTAAACCCTGGAGGTTTGTCAATTGTCAAAATCTCTTACGTGAAGACCTATCTACAATTTGAGTTAAGAAGAATTTTTTTTTTTTCGGTGTTTATATTTACAATAGCATCGCTATTAATACAATAAGTACTATTTGTACTTCTACAGGCGCTAGTAGAAGAGGAGTAGTACTAGTACTGACTCCCCCTCTATAATTTTTAAGAAGAGATATGTAACAACTGCTTTTAAGAATTGGTAGTACAGATAAAGTTACTTTTCAGTTTTCAACAACCGTCTAGCTGCAGTTGTAGTAGTTACACAACAAGTAGCAGTAGTGAGACCCCGTATATTTTACCTACTCCAACACAAAGCATTTTACTATATCACTACTACTAAAGCGACTGCTACCAGTTTTGGACGACTGTTTGTTACTAAAAGACGTTTGCCAATACTACGGAGCGAAGTTTAGTTATAATAAGAAAAAGAGGACGTACAAGAAACAACACAGTTTTCCGCCGTTCCTAAGCCCCTTGCTGGCTGGACAGTATCACACATACACACACACACACTCACACACTCACACACACACCCATCTATATCTATATATAGAGAGATATATATAAATATATATTTACAAACACTTGTTATATAACAACAAGCTAACGTGATATTAAGGCAGGCAGGCAGGCTGGCACGTAATCTTTATTCAGTTTATAGGTTTAATAAGGTGTGTTAGACTGTGGATAGTCTTAGCCACTCTGTCGACCTCAAAAATGCTCATTCGTACATTTGCAACCACGTGTTTTAATAATATTCACGACTTAAAACCTACTCCTCCGTGCGCATACAAACAAAACTAAACTAGCCTGCTGTTTAAAAAAAAGCATGTTGTCACTTAGAAAGAAAGACTGATTCTCTATACGGATGTAGTCACTTGCCTACCTTCCTTGTTATCAAGTTAATTTCAGGGTTTAAATATTATTTTACACGCATCTATTAACAAACAATCGGCTTCTAATATCTAACAATTGTTATTTTTTTATGTATATATATATGTTTGACGTTGCAAGCGCATTTAGACTTTTACGTATTTATTCTTCCTTCCTTCCTTCCTTTCTGTTGACCCGTTAAAAGAGAGAACTTCAGAAAACACATCCTTCCGATTTCTCACATGTTATCCACGCTTAAATAACAATCAAAACATTTTTACCAAATCAGATATGAATATATCAATTACACAAACATACTATTATTTCAATAACAATAAGAAAAAGACTGACATTGTCCGGGAGATATCTTTTTAAACAACCTTTTGTGAGATGAACAATACAATATCTATTTGACGAAATCAACCAGTTTTAAAATATTAACAAATTGAAGGTTTTATTTTTTATTTTTACGTATTCAAGGGAAAAAGAAAGAAAAGATTACACACACATATATATCTGGTTATCATATTAATGCGTGTATATATATATATATATATAGATATTTAGATATGTATATATATATATATATTTGTTGATATGAACGTGTGCATATAAAATTTAAACGAAGATTAGACTTCACCACAAGAGGATTCCTTGAACACATCTAGGAGGTATTTAATATATCTGCAATCCTTTTTGGTAAGTAGCCATTATTTTCAAAGTTTGTTTTTTTTTTTTTTTGTCTTTTTTCTTCTTTTTCTTCTTCTTCTTCTTGAAACCTGTTGATAATGACAGACAAGTCGAGGAATGTCCAATTTAAAATACAGTATGAGTGTTTTATTTTAGGAGTCAATTTTTTTTATAATAAAGTAAGCAATAATAATTAGATATTTAAAAAAAAAATAACAACCTTGGCATTCTGAACGACTTACAGTGACTATAACACATATATTTAAAAATATATACATACACACACATTCATATATTTGTCTCTTTAAGCAAACACACATCAATATTTCTCTCTTTATATATCACTTCTCTGCTCTCATCCAGTTTTCCATCTTCATTATTATCATATAATCCCCGCCAAGTCATACCAAGTATGTTTAGATCGTGATCAAATGGCTGCAAGACAACACAACACGCCAGCACTTTCCTCAGTACTCGAACTGATTTTAGCAACGCTATGGCCTATTTTTTAACGGAATTATTATTATTATTATTATTATTATTATTATTATTATTATTATTATTATTATACTACTACCTCTTGCGAGTTTTTCCCACCAGTTTTGACAGAATTCTGAACGACACCAATTCTTCTGAGATCTCCAGGACTCTTCCAAGTATTCAAGCTGATCTTAACAATGCTGTGGTCTGGATGGTCTCGATGCTTCCTCTGATTTCCAATTCCTCCAGTCTCTTTCCCAAGACTTTTGGGACCGTTCCAAGAGCACTAACTTTATTATTATTATTAATAATTTTCTTCTTTGGATTTAGATGGTGTCACAAGACGCGCTTAATGCTTAGTTGTGGGGATTTAGTGACGGTAACATTCCTTGAATCTCCTTCTTTTTCTAGCCGCATTATAGATGATATTATTTTATTCTTTGTGACTTTTCACACCAATGGTGATCTTCAGTAGCGCCAAAGTGACAGCAAGTCTACATGGTTCCTAGTATTCTAGTCGATCTCAACAGTGCCGTGGTCTGGACAGTTCAACTCTTTCCACAGATTTTCAGTTCCCCAATCTCTTTTCCGGGTTCTTTAGAAAATGATCGGAGAGTTCTGACAACAGTTGGTATCACCGTCACTTTCTTGTTTCTTAGATTTTTTTTTTTTCTTTTAGTTCTCTGGAAAGGTCTAGGTATTATTATTATTATTATTATTATTATTATTATTATTATTATTATTATTATTATTCACTCATTAGAGCTTTTCACATCAGCGTTAGCCGATAGTTTTTCACTGGAGTCTGAGTGACAGCAAGTCTCCTCAAGTCTCCAGGACTCTTCTCAGTATTTTGGCCGTTCTCAATAATGCTGTCGTTTGGATGGTCTCCACCCGTCTGCCAATTTATTATTATTATTATTATTATTATTATTATTATTATTATTATTTAGTGTTTCAAATATTTCGAAACCTTGCCGGTGATATCTTTATTATGTAGAACCATGTCTATAATTTTGGCTACAATTTTTTTAAAAAATAAAACAAAAAGAAAAGCACCTTATCTCTTATCTGTAGAGTGAAGAAAAAACTGTGCCACTTTTTCCGTTAAAAAAAAGCTGCTTTTATCTTGACTACTTTTATTTATTTTTAAAGCGAGCAAACGAAGTTTTAGAGCCTTTAATATTTTGTATTTATGTCATAAGAATCCTTAATCTAATTCCATCCTTTTTATTTCCCTTATTTATTGTTGCAATCGACGCTAAAAACCACTTCAGTTTTAAAATAACCAAGCAGTCACAGCAAGAAGGATTTAAACAATACAAACGTATTTAATGACATATGCGTGCTTTTTTTTTCTTTCTTTTTTGAACATACGTGCGTTTTAATTGTGTCTATTTTCGTGTAAAGGGTCTTCTCAATGGATGGTGGGTGGGGACACCTACCTGTTGTTATGACACTTGATACATCGTTACATGTGTCAGGGTGTAACTTGTCGCAACTATATTCGAGTGTACGGTCCGTGCGGCGAACAGGTGTAAAGCGATCATTGTTTATATATGTTTGCATAATCTGCTTAGTCGATGCAAGCGGGTATTTATTTGTGTATCTAAAACGTGTCTGTTTAATAATTAGAGAATTGGCAATCTGTAGCTGTTTTCAGTTCAGTTCGAATCAGTTTCTGACAATCTTGTTGTTCTGTTATTATGAACAGCTGTCTTGGGTGCTGATGACAATTTGAATATCAATCGAAACATGACCCTGATAATCACGGACTCGTGGTTTTAGTTTGTTTCAATGTTTTATCTATTGGTTTACAAGTATCAGGATTGGTTTGAGTACTATAATTATTTGGACGCAAATTTAGAAAGATAGGAATGAATATACTTAGATAGATAGATAGATAGATAGATATTAAGATAGATAGATAGATATTAAGATAGATAGATAGATAGATATTAAGATAGATAGATAGATAGATAGATATTAAGATAGATAGATAGATAGATATTAACATAGATAGATAGATATTAACATAGATAGATAGATAGATAGATATTAATATACTGAGATATATATATATATATATATATATATATATATATATATATATATATATATATATATATGAACAGATCCTAAGATATTTATGAACATAACTGAGACAGATACATATTTTCATATCGAATGGACGAATAATGAAATTAAAGAATATATTATTGAAAGAACAGACCCTAGATAATAAGAAAGATGTGTAATAATGGTAGAGAGAAAGCAAAGTTTGTGGGGAGTGCATTTCCGCAACCCCTCCACCCGAGCAAGATGTGACACAAGGCAAACTTTTAAGCGGAGTTCAACTGTTTTGAATTCAGAATTTTCCTTCTCCTAGATTGATTGTCATACCAAGGTTAAAGAGCCTAGTCTGCCCAACTATTTACCTATAGCTGCAGGGAAAACAGTTTGATGCAGTCCTTTTCTAAGGCTATTAGCGCTATGTAGAATGTGTACAGCTTAGTCCAGGAATTGAACTCACGTAGCCATGTCCATTTCAAACGACGATAACCGTTACATCATATATCTAAACAAAGTGACCTAAATATCTTCAATGATATATATATATATATATATATATATATATATATATATATATATATATATATATATATATATATATATATATATATATATATATATATATAAACCTATAAATGACAAAGGGGACAGAGATGAGCTAAGTAAGAAAAATACGAACGTATATTTAGACTTTTAATGAACAAATAAACAGATTAGAATATTCATTATCATGGAGGTGCCTGTGGTATAATGGTTATCGCCGTAGGAAATGGACACGGCGACACGAGTTCAAATCCTGGACGAGACTGATTGCATTTCACATAGCACTAATACCTTTGGGAATAATAATTCTCCCTCCAGCTATGGGTAAGAGTAGGAAAACTCTGAATTCCGCTTAAAAATTGACCTTGTGTCATATCCTGCCCGAGCGGAGGGGTTGGGTAAATATGAGAATATTCATTATTATGACCGATAGATATAAATAAGCTAGGACATTAAAATGCGGAGAGGTCTTAAGAGGAAAAGAAGATAAAATAAATACATGTTGATTAAGATAGATTAGCTCATAAACATAAACAGGTGGTGAGAAACATGACACGTTTGTCAGTCTCGAAGCACCTCTGATCATGTGTCGAAGTCGAGAGGATTGTTTGATTTGGTTTGGTTGGGTTTTATGGCATATCAACCATTGTAGGTTATCTAATACCACATCCATTATACGTATAAACAGTTTTATTTCAAACAATTCAGTTTAGTATAAGTATAGTTTTTTGCTTACACACAGTTTGAATGTCAAAACAGTTCTATTTCAAACAATTCAGTTTTGTATAAGTACACAGTTTCAATGTCAAAAAAACAATTCTATTTCAAAAACTTTAGTTAGGAATACAAAAACAGTTTCATTTCACACAGTTCAGTTTAGCATAAATACGCAGTTTAGTTCTATTTGACTCATAGATAGGACCCTATCAGGAGCCATTACTCTGGGTCAGAGTGGACCCAGGAGCGATGGTAATGAAGGAATTCTCTGTATTCCCCAAAGCTTCAGCATTACCGGACTTCACAATCAAATTGTTTAGTCATAACCAGGACACTCGTTTTTTGTTTTTTTTTTGGAGTGGAGGTACTCCTCTGAAGAGAAGCAGTCGGTGTATTCTACAACTCCAGCCGACTGGACAAGGAGAGACTTGCGTAATAGAAATACAAGTGAGTAAAACTCACTGTCGAGACTAGTTAGATGAAAAAAAATATTTGAAAAACTTATCAAAACAATGAAATCAGTTTTTCAGAAAGCTATATACTTCAATCTTTATTCAAAACAAAATACAGAGTCATTTTAAAAGAAATTAGAAATTTTTATCCAAAAGAATATTGGGACTGTAGAATACACCGACTGCATCTCTGCAGAGGGTTAAGACTTCCCCAACGAGTGCCCTGGATATGACACTAAACAATCTGAGGCTCCAGTAATGCTGAAGCTTTGGGAAAAGTACCCCTTCATTTCCATCGCTCCAAGGTCTATTTTGGCCTGGAGTGGTAGCACCAGGTCCAATCTGTGGGTCAAATAGAACCATTTGAAATTTAAATTGAGTACTTATGCGAAACTGAATTATTTGAAATAGAACTGTTTGACATTTAACTGTGTGTAAACAAATGATTGATGTTTAATTGAATTGTTACTGATACATTGCAATACTTGGAACCAGTTAACTTTGTTGACAGGCTAAACTGAATTGCTTGAAATATAAATATTTAATCATTCAACTGTGTATACACAAATGACTGATGTTTAATTGAATTGTTAGTGATACATAGGAATACTTGAAAACATTAAACTGGGCGCAAACAAATGATGAATAGTTAATCCTATTTACCAACCCCTCCGCTCGGGCAGGATATGACACAAGGTCAATTTTTAAGTGGAGTTTAGCAGGTTTGAATTCAGAGTTTTCCTTCTCCTAGACTAGTTGCCTCAACAAGGCTGAAGAACCTAGTCTGTCCTACTATTTACCCATAGCCGGAGGGAGAATAATTGGATTCATACCTTTCCCAAGGGTATTAGTGCTATGTGAAATGCAATCAGGATTTGAACTCGAGTCGCCGTGTCCATTTCCTACGACGATAACCATTACTCCACGGGCACCTCCAAAATATGATGAATAGTTAATAGAATTATTCGTATTAGATAAAAAGAAGTGAAACCATTTAACTATGTGCAAAAAAAGGAGCACAGGCTTGTTTAAAAATGTTATCAACAAAATGTGTTTAGAAATCATATATATTTAGTATATATGTATAAAAAGGATTTAGCACATATATAAAATACAATGGTTAATGTGCCATAAAACCCAACTAAAACAAAAGAATATTTTAACAATATATTTTATCTTTTACACTTCGAAATGGACTCATTCCTTTCTGCGGGACGAAGAATTTGCTGTCTGTATCAACTGCAGAGGGTTAAGACACCCAAATAAAATGAGGTGTTCAGGATATGACACAAAAATGCATCTGATGCTGAGGCTCCAGTTCTGAAGATCAGAAGAGATTGGAATACCCCTTCATTGCCATTACTTCCAGGTCCACTCTGACCCGGGGTAGTCGTACCTCTTGGTCAAATCAATTAACCTGCTAGTAATTGTAATGATGGGGTAGTCTACACCCTCCAAATCTCCACACCTCACAGTCAAAGGCAGCATAATGTCATACCCAGGGCACCATTTTCTGGTGGGTTCGTACCCTTCGGCAGGTGACACAGTCAACATATTTTCTGCCCCTCCGACAAGGTGTTCAAGGAGAATCTAGTGTACTATGTATACTATAGAAAAGTTAATAAACATATAATTCTTCCTGTAATTCATTTCAGCACAATCGGCTGGGGTAGGGGCTGTAGAATATACCAACTGCATGTTTGAAGAGGGGTAAGATTTCCCTCTCAACGAGTGTCCTTGGTATGACACTAAATTGTATCTTCATTGCCATTACTCCTAGGTTCACTCTGTCCCAGGTGATCGTACTCGTTAGGGTTCAATCTATGGGTCAAACAGAACTAGTATCCTGGGTATGATACTTAACTGCATCTGATGGTGAGACATCAGTTCTGGAGCTTTGGGGAATATGAAGTAATTCTTCATTGCCATTACTTCCAGGTCCACTCAGACTCGGAGTGGGAGTAGCAGTTAGGATTCCAACTATGGGTAAAATAAAACAAATCATTTATTACACCAGAAACCATTTAAGTGTGGCAAATAGAACTATTAGTATTACATAGCAATACTTGAAACTATTTAACTGTGTCCAAACAAATGAGCACTGGGTCAAGTAAAAATTATCACAAACAGACAATTCGTTTACAAATACATATTTAATATATTGGTATCAACCGGACTTGGCATTAGATAACCTGCAAGGTTTGATATGCCGTAAAATACAACCAACCAACTAGTGATTTATTTGAATTGACTTTTTCGTTTTAAATGAGGCAGATAAATTTTATTCTTTCCAACAGGTGACTAAATTCGAGACAGTCACCCATCGATAGATTTGCATATAATCCTCAAGAAATAGTCTTGCACAAAATTTGTTTATCGTTAAACACATCATTCAAAAATCAATGTAAAGTGAAAGAGAAGGAAACCGAACGAGAAACCTGGGGTGTTTTTGTTTGTTTTTGGTTGTTTTTTTGGTTTGGTTTGTTTTGTTTTGTTTTTTTTTGTTATTTTTTTGTGTTTTTCTTTACGGAATTAGCCTATTAATTTGCTGTGTCACCAAATTTTAGGAAAATTTGCAAGACCCTCGAGTTGTATTTATATATTGTGTATTAGTTCAAGATTGATGATTTTTTTTGTTTTTATTTTTAATAAGCTTCCTTGTCCATGTAATTTCTACTTGAGTAGATCGTTAAACTAGAAAATATTGAAATCTAATTATTTGCATAATGGGTCATTTCTACCAACTGTTCTCACGGCTACAAAGGATTATATATTTTAAATGCAAGTTGTCAAAATGCTGATGCATTATTTTTTAAAACACAACTAATGCACATTATATATATATATATATATATATATATATATATATATATATATATATATATATATATATATAGCCGACCTGATTATCTGCTAAATACCTTTATCCTTTCGTGTAAAACGATCAATTTTATTGATCGCATTTTTTATATATACTTAGTATATATATATATATATATTGCATCTTGAGTGGTATAATCCTTCGCAAGCAAGCATTCATGAGTGAGTTTGAGTCTCTTTAGGTGTCCCATTCATAAGGCCTTGTGCTACATCTAAACAAAAACATTAGTAAATTACTATATATATTAGTCCTATAACTATTTTTTAGGTCTTCGTGTCAACATTCTGAGCAATTTCCTTTTCTTTTTTTTTTCTCTCATAGCAATGAAAGACTTATTTGGAAGGGTCCATCTCCTCTAAAATGAACAAGTTGTGTTGTAGTTCCATAACTCTTTTGGCCTCAATAATAAGGAACGATCTCTGATCAGACTATATCGTCAAAATGTTGAGGTTAGTAGACAATGGACTAAAAACTAGTTCTTAGCATTTTTTTCGAAGTATTTCTGTTCTTTATAAATCAGCTGGCTTCGAAAGGTTGCTACTCTTAAAGGATAGCAGCATCGAGATTCCATACTACATTCGGTTCTAGCTCTGTATTTTTTGTCTGTGTGTCTCTATTTATGTTTGTGAGCACGCGTACTTTTATCTGCCACTTATAATTATTTTGCCAAACATATGGGATAAGGATCCAAATCAGATTGGCGCCTATTTCTTTATTTTTCCGTTCCACAGATTTTAATTAATAGTCTTGTAATTTAAATACAACGTAAACTTTGCGATAATATAAAAATACTTGTAAAAATTTGCGTAAGTCTGGCATAAGGTGAAGCAAGAAAGCAAAAACTTGAAAATAGGAAGATTTTATTACGCCAACTACAAAGTCGGGAGGGTCTAACTTCTTTAAAAGTCAAGATCATGTCTTTTACAAAAACCCTGATCAATGGGAACGGCGGGAAAAAAAACAATTAACTCTAATATTATCATATATACTATATAGAAGATTGTATTTTTCTTCCTGTTGTAACAAAGGTTCATGATGATATTGATGCTTCTATTCAGCAAGGAGGGAAATATCCTAATAAATAATCTGTTCTGTCTAGATGATTGAAAGAAAAGAGTTTGTCGAGAAGGCAAACCCCACAAAATTAACACTGAATTGCAAATTAGCCAGAAAATAGCTTATTCTCACAAAGTTTTAAGTGCATCGCTTTAATAAAAATCATATTGTATGATGCCATTTCGGCTGGATTACGATTATATATAAACATATTGAGAATTTCACTAATGTACATAATAACGATACAAATATACGACCTAATGATCACGTGTTTTTGTTTTCTTGTTTTTATCTCCGAATTTTCAATCATCAGATCATTTTCTAAAAAACTACTTAACAAATACAGTTTGTTGTTAGAGAATAACTCTAACAACAAACTGTATATGAAAATTATTTATACGGTTATACAGTGTTCATTCTGCTTTTAGATGGTACATAATTTAGGGATACACAACGTGACAGTAAAAGTGACAATGTATTTATGGTGACAGTTAGGATTTGCCTTTGAGTGTTATACGTTTTTTATGCTTTTTTTATCTAAGGTTATACACAAATAGTATGAAGCATGTCAAGAAAATGATTCTTCTGTTAAGAGGTATTTCAAGAATCAAAGAAAAGAATTATATTCTTATGGCTGATTAGAAACTAAGAAAATAGTTTTAGGATGTCCACGCACACGCACACACACACGCACACGCACACACACGCGCACAAACATCATATTATCTTTCTTAGTTTATACGTAATACGCATCGATTTGTTTTTATGTGTGTGCACGTGTCTATGAGCATTGTAGTAAAAGATCGTCATTGAAGTACCACATCAATATATATTCTTTGATATTTTCTGTATATATATATATATATATATATATATATACAGAAAATATGTGTGTGTGCATGTGTGTGTTTTTGTATGTATATGTGTGTGTATGTATATGTGTATGCGTACGTGTCCGTATGTATTCATGTATATATGTATTTATATTATGTACGTAAATATATATATATATATATATATATATATATATATATATATATATGGATGTTTATATATATATGTATATATATGTATGTGTGTATGTGTGTGTTAGTCTCTCTATATATATATACATATGCGTGTATGTGTGTGTGTGTATTTATATGTCTGTGTGTGTGTATATATATATAGAGAGAGATGATGTGTGTCTGTGGCTATGTTTCTGTATATATATATGGGTGTCTGTATATATATGTGTATGTCTCCATATTTATGCATAAAGATACGTCTCTATATGTACGTATGTATATATATATATATCTATATATTTATGTTCGTATATATATATATATATATATATATATATATATATATATATATATATATATATATATATGTCTGTATAAATACGTATTTGTATATGTACGTATATATATGCAAATGCATATGTATGTATGCATGTATTCTGATATATATATATATATATATATATATATTCGTATTTGTATATATATTTATATATACATGTGTATTCATGTACATATGTATTAATTTATGTATGTATATATGTATACAAATGTATATTTATATGTATGTGTATATGTATATATACGCGTATACCTGTATATATATACATATATATATATATATATATATATATATATATATATATATACATATTTATATATATATATACAAAACTGTGCAAATATATATGTGTGTGTGTGTGTGTGTGTGTGTGTGTGTGTGTGTGTGTGTGTGTGTGTGTGTGTGTGTAGAGTTTTCCTTCTTCCTGTCGGGTAGCCTAACCAACGCTAAACAATACAGTCTGTCCAACTATTTATCAATGGTTTGGGGTTGGAAGGGCAGTTGGTTTTATGCCTTTACTCAATGGTATTTACACGAAGTTGAACATAAACAACCTCGTTCAAGAAGAATTGGACTCGGGTAATTGATTCCATTACCTATGAGGATAATTATTACTCTGAACACCTCTCTCTCTCTCTCTCTCTCTCTCTCTCTCTCTCTCTCTCTCTCTCTCTCTCTAAATATATATATATATATATATATATATGATCATTTTTTGGGGCAACAAATGATACTTTGAGTAACGAAGTGAGGGTTACACAAAGAGAATTAATAAGACAATTTAAACATTAATAATTATTTATCTACTATTAAGCGAGTTTCAAACAATTTCTCATCACCAGGTGGGCAGGCTAAAAATTGTACTCCGCATCCTTTTTACCCTAGAACTTTCGAAACAATATGATACCTCAGATTACAAATAATAATACATCGGTAATTTCACTGAATACAAGTTGTACAGATCTCTTGACCACATATTTTACATCAATATATGTAAACGACTATACTAGGGATTTATTGGTATTTCGATAGTATTATTGATTGCTCCATTATTTCTGCCTCATGCTATGTTTGAGAGAAAGAAGGAAAGAGAGATGTGTAAAATTAGGCAAAGGAAATATTTATACCTATATAATCGCACATACGCACACACACAAGTTTATATATATATATATATATATATATATATATATATGATTTAGAATAGTTTTCAAATGCAACCATATCAGTCGCAACTATGAGTTATTCTTTTTCCTGAACATCAGGAGATTAATATAAAAAAAAGCTTTTCGGCGTCGAATTCCAACATTGGATAGTTGAGATGTTTTCATTTAAAAATGGCATTACACAACTAGCTATTTCTTGATTAGTAAGCAATTTGGCGTTTTTTAGTTTCTAATATTCTATCAATCAATATAAATATATATACGTGTAAATACATACACACACACACACACACACACACACACACACACACACACACACACACACACACACATATATATATATATATATAATGTGTGATTGTATATATATATATAAAAATATATATGCATAAATATTAGTATATATATGTGCATGTACGTCTGTATATGTGTGCGGGTATCTATGCGTGTATATATGTGTGTGTATGCATATATATATAAATATATATATATATATATATATATATATATATATATATATATATATATATATATATAAGTGTGGGTGTATACATATATGTGTGTGTAAGTATATGTGCATATATATGCGTTTGTGTGTGTATATATATATATATATATATATATATGGGTGTGTGTGTGTGTGTGTGTGTGTGTGTGTGTGTGTGTGTGTGTGTGTGTGTGTGTGTGTGTGTGTGTGTGTGCCTACGTGTGTGTATATATATGTGTGCAATGTGTGTAGATATATATGAGTGCATATATATGTGTAAATATAGATGTACGTACATGTGTGTATGTGCTTATATGTGTGCGTATGCGCATATACATATATATATATATATATATATATGTATGTATGTATGTATGTATGTAAATATATATATGCATGTATATATATATGTATGTATGTGTATATATATATATGTATATACAGGTGCGTGTTTGTATGTATGCATATATGTGTGTATGTATATGCACTCAAACACATACATTTCTTAAAAATATTTCTCTGATCTTATATGTGAGGTAGGTCTATCTTTGAGAATAAGGCTTATTCGGGCATGGTAGCCTACCAATTCTAGTACCCGACCTAATTCCATAATACTGTGATATTAAATGTAAATGAAGAAGGTTTTATATGCAAAGCTAATGTATCTGGTGAGTTAATGTTTACCCAGACGCCAGAGACTACCATTAAATTGCATCTCGCCTAAGTCTATAATACAGTAATATTAAATGGAAATTGGTGTTATATGCCTTCAAATATGGTAAATACGTCAGTCTATTCGTAAACAGGCCGCTATATGGTCGAGTATACTTCCTGAATCCAATGTGTCAGTTGTTGAATATCTGAAAGGATAACAATAGACGTAAAGATAAATTTCTTCAATTAAATATATGTATTTACATGTGTGCGTGAAGAGAATGTAAATTTAAGACGTTTACAATTCATATAGTTGCGCATGCGTGCGTTTACACAGTGAAATGCAGATGGAATGGAACAAGAAAGAAAGAAAGAAAGCATAATGTGAAGAAAATTTTACGTGAGGAGTTAAAATGAAATAAATTCAATTGGGCTGGAAAGAAAATCAAAGGAATTTGTAAGGGAAAAAAATGAAGTCTAGAAAATTGCGAAAAAGAAAAAAGAAAATGACAGAAAAAAAACAAAGGAATAAGTTTTGAGTAACAAGGTAGAAGTTTTTGTGATGTAGACAGGAAGCAAATTTCTAGCTAGTGAGTGTCCTGATATGACAATAACCTGAATCTGGTGGTGAGGCTTCAATTCCAAGGCTCTAGAAGAGTGTGGAGTACCCCTTCATTGCCATTATTCCCAGATTCACTCTGAACTGAAGTGATAGTACCTGTTAAGGTACCATCTGTGATTCAAATAGATCTGTTTGAAAATTATTTGTATTTAATAAGAATACTTGAAACCATATTAATATGCACAAATTTCGGTGCTTATTGAAAACAGTCCACCAATAAAAAAAATTCTGTTATTTCTGCTCTCACGGGGCCTTGGGGAATACGGAGTACCCCTTCATTGCCATCGCTCCCAGGTCCACTCTGGCCCGGAGTGGTAGCACCTGATAGGGCCCTATCTATGGGTTAAATAGAACTAACGGCATACTTATGCTAAACTGAATATCTTGAAATAGAAATTTTTTTTTTTTTGACAACTGAACCGTGCTTACATTTGAACTGCGTGCTTGTGCTAAACGGAATTATTTCAAATAGAACTGTTTTTTGACATTGAAACTGTATTTACACTAACCTGAATTGTTTAACGTAGAACTGTTCTGACATGTAACTGTGAGTAAACAAAATCTGTACTTTTACTAAACCGAATTAGCCGAATTAGAATTGCTTGACTAAACTGAATAGCTAGAAATGGAAATGTTTTTTACAATTAAACTGTACTTACATTTAAACTGCGGGCTTATGCTAAACTGAATTGTTTTAAATTGAACTATTTTTGACATTGAATCTGTACTTACACTAAATTGAATTGTTATACATAACTGCTTGAATAGTTTGAAATAGAAATGTTTTTGACAATTAAACTGTGTACTCATGCTAAACTGAATTGTTTTAAATAGAACTGATTATTTGTATAGAAATGGATTTGGCGGGCGTTTAATTACCTACAAAAGTTGATATGCCATAAAACCCAACCAACCAAATCAAACTTTCTGTTATTTTCTTTCGTTTAAATCCCAAAAGTATATTTTTGTTGGCTATAATTTTCCCACCGGTCATATTACTTTAGTCTTTCCCTCCCTAACAACTAAGAAGATGTCGACTTATGGTTGATGCCAATTTGTCATTTTTCGCTATTAACTATAGATATTCAAAAAAGGACTGAGGTCGCCAACTTTACTTTACTTATATAAGTATTACATTTTTATATAATTCTTGAGCATTAGCGCATAAATACCGGAAATTAAGATCGTTTGCCTGTTTTGGACGAGCACCGAAATTTTAATTCTTTTTATTCAGGAATTTATAATTGGAACATTTTTTTTAATTACTCTATAAAATGCACCCAGTCAAAAATAACATATGACTATTAAACATTCGAATAGAGACCTATTTTGAATATGTTTTAATGATGCTATGATTGATATTATGTGACATGATTACAACCAAATGGTGTGACCAATATCTTATAATTTGTATTTTGGGAAAAATGCCTTTTGTTTTGAGCTTTAAATTAATATACGAAATAAATAATCAGTATATGTATTATTCCTTATGTTGATATATAGATAAAGCTGTCAAAGTTAGGAGTACCTTTCATCGAAGAGTTGGAGATAGTTAACAAATCGAGGTGTCTATGTAAGGGTTACCATAAATCGATTGTTAACAAATCGAGGTGTCTATGTAAGGGTGACCATAAATCGATGATTCTGTGTTGGAGGTACCATAAAGCGAGGCATCTGTGTTAGGGGTACTATAAATTGAAAGGTCTGTGTTGGGGGTACTATAAATCGAGGATTCCATGTTGGGGGTACAATAAACCGCGGAGTCTGTGATGGGGATACCACAAATCGATGATTCTATGTTGGGTGGGGGTACCATAAATCGAGGGGTTTGTGTAAGGGGTACCAGAAATTGAGTAGTCGGTATTGGGAGTACCAAAATTCGTAGAGTCTTGTCGGAATAAAAAATTTTAAGTACCGACACGATTGCGCTGCAATTTACAATTTTCTATTAACTATTTTAAGTAAATAATATATTGTATTATTAGGGATATATTCATGTACATTTTCTATTGTTCACACAAATCGATCTGCTCCAACGATAACTCAAGTATGCTTTGAGCTGATCCTTATTTCAATTGAATATCCTTTAGGCTCGTGCTTTACTAATTAAATGATAGTGCATATCTATTTATTGCAAATGTTTCTTTTTTTTTCATAGCATCTCACAAAATGTTCGTGAGAGAACCTCAAGGAGCCTTCCGCACCTGTCACCCTTAGGTCTTCAAATCTCCAAGTCCCCTGAAAGAAAAAAAGAAAAAAAGATGGCTCGAACGAGCGAGTCAAGAACAAAGAATCAAATTTGAACAAGAAGCAAAGAATATTAAAAAAAGAAAAAAAAAAAGAATCTCTCAATACTTGAGTCGTTATACAAATAAACAAAAGTGAAAACACATTCACTCCTACAAACCAAAAATACAATTCATTCATTCAACAAGTCATCTATCTTTTTCTTCCCTCATACGTCATTTCCTTTTAGTGTTGTCCTTGAATATACACCCACCCACCCTGCTTCGCCAAAATTTCGACACCCTCGTTGCAGCATGCCACCTCTTTATGAATCGACACACGTGTTTTTATTGACGAAGCTTTGCTTAAATATGGCACACAGACCATATTTGCCTCAACCTCCCACCAGACAGGACTTGACACAAGGTGTTTTTTTATAGAGGGAGTTTATGGAGAGGGAGGTTGGGCACGAGCCGAGACTTGAGCCTTGCTTGATGTATGCTGGTCTTCGGATTACTTAGTGCAATGTGAGCCAGATGAGCCTACTACTGGACTTGGACTCACTCGATATATTACGTGAGTCCGGTACGTATACCTGCTCATAGCTTGAACTAAACCCGAGAGTCTAGTGCTATCCTAGACTTGTCAACGGCGTCACCGCCCACCTGCAGGTTGCCAAGATGAAAGTGGGAGCAATTTGGCCTCGAATCTGTCCTTCACCTTGAGAAGCATCTGTTAGGAGAGGAACAGGCGGAAACCCAACAAATAGGCTTCAGGTTCCTGACAGTATAGGCTGATACTTAAGTGGTCGCCCATCTAAATATAAAACAGGCTCATCGCTGCTTAACTTCGGTGATCTAGCGGGAACCGGTGCGTTCAGTGTGACTTGACCGAAAGTCAAATCTACTCACGTGTTTGGAGCTTGATTCAGTGAGTGTTGATTTTTAATAAGCTTTGTTTAAGTTAATAAAACTGGCTCATTGGTTTCGTGGGTTGTGTGTTCGCCAATGGTCTGGGAGACCTGGGTTCAATCCCAGATTGCGTCATACCAAAGACTTTAAAAATGGTACTTGATACCTCCTTGCTTAACACTCAGCAATATAGGGTGCGTATCAAGGGTAAAATGGAGCAATACAAGGAAAGGAGTAGCGCTCTTCCCTACACCTTGGTGTAGTAGCTATTGAAAAGGGAGCCTTTGAGTCACCCTCGACTATGGTCTCCAACTTTACTTAATAAGACTCGAACTCATTAATGAAAGTTTGTTAGTACCAAGTTGCTAACCATTATACCAACTAACGTATCCTCAGTTGCTTAAAGTAGGTACTAATTCAGAATCGTCACTCATGTAAATACTGAACAGGATCATAACTGCTTAACTTTAGTGATCCGACGGCAACTGTTGTTTTCACCGAGATTTGACCCTGAGTCAGCGTTTAAAGTTTGTTATTTAGATTTAACTACGATATCTTTCTTCTGTCATCTTTTTAACTTCTTTCTTTCAATCTATATGCAGGGTCGGACATAGCGGTCAAGCAATCTGGCAGTACCCAAGGAGTCAAAAGTTTCAAATGAATTAATTCGTTATACCTGAAATGTTAGCCATGTTACTCCTGGTACTAACTCCTTGATATATGGTACCCCTACTCCCGACTTCTCCAGCCCAGTCGGCGGAGGCTGTAGAATACACCGACTGCATCTCTGCAGAGGACTAAGACCCACATCCCAGCAATGAGTGTTCTGGATATGACACCGAACTGCATCTGATGGTGAGGTTCCACTACTGGAGCTTTGGAGAGCGTTGTGTAGCTCTTCATTATCTCTACACCCAGGTCTACGTGGAGCCGGGGTAGTAGTACTGTTTTGGGTACCTTGAGCCAGGGTAGTAGTACATTTTAGGGTACCATCTATGAGTCAACTTGAAATATATAACCATTTTCTGTACTTGAAACCCTTTAACTGTGTGCAGACAAATAACTGTTAATTATGTTATTAGAATTATATCGAAAACTTGAAATCATGTGCAACCGAATAAATAAGGTTGAATAGAATCATTATTGTTAAATAACAGCACTTGAAACCATTTAACTGTGAGCAAATAAAACTATTAGTATTAGATAGGAATACTTGCAACCTTTTAACGGTGTGCAAACATATGGGCTCTGGATTGATTAAAAATTGTTACCTACCAACTATAGTGTTGGAATTTGTAAATTCGGCTGTTAATGTTTGCTCGAATCTGATTGGCTGTTTTGAAGTTGTGCCGTTATCTTCTGTCTCAGCTGTTATTTAAGTGAGACCCGCCAAGGGATCTCTCTCATCTTTTGTTTTTATCAGCATAAGCCAAAGGCTCTGCCTTGCTCGCTCTTTTTTTTTTTTTTTTTTTTTTTTTTTTTTTTGCTTAGTGAGTTCTTGTTTATTCACCTTCGACTTTAGGCTGTTTTTTCTTAAGCAAGGTGGCTTGAGCAAATAGACCTATTTAGTCACTTGGGCAAAGCTTTTTTTTTACCTTACAGGGTTTTTTTGTTACTTGTTGAAACAATAAGCCTTCTGCAGGCTATTTGTGGTTTTGTGATGCTGTCCCGTTCAAAAGAAAGTTGAGTCTTAGGTCTGGAGGTGGAATTATTGGACATTTTTTCCGACAAGAGAAGCTGTTGGTTCGATGAGTAGATTTGGTAAAAGCATTCCTAGTCCCAACAGAAGAAAATTTGAGTTGAAACAGTTAGATATTCATCTCTTGGAGGAGGAAGTGATGGTCTATTCGAAGTTCTCTTGAATAAATAGTAAACTTCGTTTTCAACACAGGAAACTAGAAAAACATGGTTGTCCAGGTTGATTCTACACAAAAAGAAGACACCGAGAAAAGAACAAACCTCAAAAACAGGCTTCAAAAAGAACTTCGACATAAAATACCAAAGAATCGTATTTCATCATTAACAAAAGCTAATCTGGCTGTAGGTGGTTGACAGCATTGCTTTGAGCCAGCCAGTCGTTATATTTCTTTATACCCTTCTTCTTTTTTTCGGTTATAATATTGTCATTACTTGAATGTATGTTATTTTTGTTACCTTTAAATCAAGGTTTTCGACAAGCATAGAGGAAAATATGCAAAGCCGGATTTTGTAAAGTTTATTTCTCTTGAAATAAATTACTTTGTGGGAACTAGTTGTTTTTGTTTTTAAGAAGTATAGGCACGCTTCTCTTTAAGATACAAATTAAGCTTTCCTATTCCTCTTTTTATCTCCTTTATTTTTTTATACATTTCTCTACCCTTTTGCCAAACCTGACAGTTACTATTACATTTCTTGAGCTAGGCAGAGATAAGGTCTGCAGGGTAATTTGGGTAGAGTTGTACTTTATAGTGACTAACATTCGGATAATTTTGTTAACTTCTCGTATGTTAGTTGTTGTAATTTAAAACCTAAAACCTAGCATATTTTTTGAATTGAGCACATTACTCATAATAGATTTGCAAATCATACACATTTAATATATATGTATAAATAGGATTCATATTTACCCAACCCCTCCGCTCGGGCAGGATATGACACAAGGTTAATTTTTAAACGGAGTTTAACAGGTTTCAATTCAGAGTTTTCCTTCTCCTAGACTAGTTACCTCACCAAGGCTGAAGAACGCAATCTGCCCTACTATTTACCCATAGCTGGAGGGAGAATAATTGGATTCATACCTTTCCCAAGGGTATTAGTGCTGTGTGAAATGCAATCAGCCTCGTCCAGGATTTGAACTCGTGTCGCCGTGTCCATTTCCTACGACGATAACCATTACACCACGGGATTTGGCATTGAATAACTAACAAGGGTTGATATGTCGTACCCCTAAAACCGTCTCTTCGATATACAGTACCCTTAAAACTGACTGTTTGATATATAGTACCTCTAAAACCGACTGTTTGATATATAGTACCTCTAAAACCGACTCTTATATATTGTACATCTTTCTCCAAATCCTTGCTCGTCATGTTTACGTAGAACTTAGGTGGAAATAAATACTTCCATAGATTTCTCTGGGAATGGGGAAGTCCCCATGGTGTCGTGGCTAATGTGTTGAACTACGCCATCATAGTAAGCGAGTTCGAACACTAGTTGCACTATTACGTTCACTTTTGGACTAATACCCAAGGGAAAGGTATGAAACCTTTTATCCTCCAAGCTATGAGTTAAATAGTATCAGAGGCAGTAAATAACCCAGGAAGGTTGATATACCATTAAACAAAGCAACCGAACGAAACCGATATTCTCCTGAAACTATTCGTATACATATTTGGAAACGTTTCCATTTTGCTTTTTTTTCCAAAGTGCTCTCTCTCTCTCTCTCTCTCTTTCTCTCTCTCTCTCTCTCTCTCTCTACTTCCGTCACCATTTTGTTTCGGCCATTCTTTTTTTTTCAACTGTCTAATACAGAGTTGGGCAATGATTTTCATACGCTCTGTCAGCAGAACATAAAATACGCTGACTGTATCACTTGCAAAGAGGTAAGCCTCCCACAAATAAAATGGCCATCCTGAATATGCCACTAAACTGCATCTGGTGGTGAGGCTCCGGCTCTGGAGATCTGGGGAGTTTGGAGAACTCCTTCCTTGCCATTACTCCCAGGTCCACTTTGAGTTAGTGCCTTAATACCTGTTAGGGTCCTATCTAACAGTCAAATAGATGTTTAAAATGATTCACGTTGGATAGAACCGTATACAAACATCTTAAAGAACAAAAACACAAAAAAATGTGAATATGAACACGATTTCCAAACCTCTAGACATAATATAAACCTAGACGGGTTTACATGCCGTTAAAATCAATTAATCAGTAATTTTTGTCAATAGACCACATAGAAAATTTGGGAAAATCTCGTAGGCCACTCTGAATGTTTATAGCCAAATTTTTTGATATTCATAGTACGAGGAGGATCTAAAAAAAATATTTTTATTAATTTCAACTTTTTATATCTGCCCAATCGGCTAGGGATGTAGAATACACTGACCGCACCTCTGAAGAGTGAGTGAGACCTCGCCTAAGTGCCCTGGGTATGACACTAAACTGCATCAGAGTGACTGTATCTGTTAGAATCCTATTTATGGGTCAAATAGAAATACATAAATGATTTACTACACTTGAAACCAATTAACTGTGTGCAAACGAATGAATAATTCTGAATTGTATTGCTAGCAATGCTTGAAACGTGCACACTCACCCGTGGTTAGCTATATTCATGAATAGAGTGCTCGATATCAATTATAGAGCTTATCTAGATCTAAGTTAGGATAGCATTGAACAAGACTTAACGGCGTCTGACAATCGTGGAGGTAAAAAAAAACTGATTGTTACCAAAAGTTGTTGATTTTGGGTTGACGCTTTACATTCGGGATTTTTCGAATTCTTTTGTTGTGATTCAGTGGTCAGCTTGGCTCAGTCAAGTGTCAATGCGGCATGTCTTCTTTTCTTTTTTCACAATTATCAATTACAGTGTGTTTGTTTTTGTTTTGTTTGTTGTTTTGTGGGGGGTTGTTTGTTTTTTGTTTATGTATGATTATCATTGTCGTTTGTGTTGTTTTTCTTTTATTGCCTTTTTGTTTATTTTTTGTTTTAATTAATTTTTTTTTACTCTTCATTGTATTATTTACTCTTTTAGAGTTTTTCACATCAGCGACATCTGATGGTTTTTCACTGGAGTTTGAGTGACAGCAAGTCTCCTCAAGTCTCCAGGACTCTTCTCATCATACTGGCCGTTCTCATTAATCCTATTTACCAACCCCTCCGCTCGGGCAGGATATGACACAAGGTCAATTTTTTAAGCGGAGTTCAACAGGTTTGAATTCAGAGTTGTCCTTCTCCTAGACTAGTTACCTCACCAAGGCTGAAGAACCTAGTCTGCCCAACTATTTACCCATAGCTGGAGGGAGAATAATTGGATTCATACCTTTCCCAAGCGTATTAGTGCTATGTAAAATGCAATCAGTCTTGTCCAGGAATTGAACTCGTATCGCCTTGTCCATATCCTGTGACGATAACCATTACACCACGGGCCGTTCTCATTAATACTGTAGTTTGGATGGTCTCCACTCGTCCGCTAACTTCCAAGCCATCCAGGCCCTTTAATAATCCTTTATTTACTGAGCCAAAAGCACCAATCACAATTGGTATAATTGTCATGTTCCATAGTTTTTCTAATTCCCAAGCAAGGTCGAGGTACTTATCCTTCTTTTCACATTCTTTCATTTTTTTTCCGTGGACAGCCGGGACAGCAAAGTCGACAATTTTGCAAATACTCTTTTTTTGCTGATTATTATTAGGTCTGGTCTTCTGGCCGGATTAGGTAATCTGTCTGTATGTGAAAGTCCCTTAGGAGTTTAAGAGTGTTATTTTTCATGTGATATTTTGTACATTTCGAGGCAATTTATTATCCAGCTTTATTATAATTATTATTTACTCCTTTAGAGTTTTTCACATCAATGTTAGCTGATGGTTTTTCACTGGAGTTTGAGTGACAGCAAGTTTCCTCAGGTCTCCAGGACTCGTCTCAGGATTCTGGCCGTTCTTAGCAATGCTGTCGTTTGGATAGTCTTTACCCGTCCGCCAACTTCCAAGTCCTCCAAGCCTTTTAATAATCCTTTAATTATTGTGCCTAACGCACCAATCACAATTGGTACAATCGTTACTCTCACGTTCCACAGCTTTTTCAATTCTCTAGCAAGGTCGAGGTACTTATCCTTCTTTTCACTTTCCTTCAGATTTATACTGTGGTCCGCCGGGACAGCAAAGTCGACAATTTTATAAATTCTCTTTTTTTTTTGTTGATTATTATGAGGTCTGGTCTTCTGGCCGGGATTTGGTGATCCGTTTGTATGTTAAAGTCCCATAGGAGTTTATGCGTTTCCCGCTGCTGTAGCTGTTAATGAAGATGATTATAATGAAGAAATGGATAGTTGATTTCAATTTTAGCTGTTGAAATACTTTCTGAGTTTATAACCCATTGCCGATGTGTGTGTGTGTGTGTGTGTGTGTGTGTGTGTGTGTGTGTGTGTGTGTGTGTGTGTGTGTGCATGTCATTTTCTAAGCAATTGCAATATTGCAAGTAATGGAAATCCAGACATTTTAATAATTATTGAATAAGAAGACTGACTGAAGTGCTAAAAGCACGATTCACGTGTTGAACTGGCTAAAGAGATGAGGGATTTATGCAGATATTTTCATGTGAGAATTGGAAAACGAATTGGATCGAAAAGACTGTTCGAGGGGGAATGAAAGTATTTATAGAAAGAAGAAAAATAAAGAATGAAAGTATTTATAGAAAGAAGAAAAATAAAGAATGAAAGTATTTACAGAAAGAAGAAAAAGAAAGAATGAAAGTGTTTATAGAAAGAAGAAAAATAAAGAATGAAAGTATTTACAGAAAGAAGAAAAATAAAGAATGAAAGTGTTTATAGAAAGAAGAAAAATAAAGAATGAAAGTATTTATAGAAAGAAGAAAAATAAAGAATGAAACTATTTACAGAAAGAAGAAAAATAAAGAATGAAAGTATTTATAGAAAGTAGAAAAATAAAGGAGTTGGGAAAATAATAGAAAGAAATACGAATGGAAGGAAAATGGATTTAGGCAAGAAGAAAAGAAGGAAAAAAATATAGAGATAGAATGAAGATAGGATAGAAAAATGAAAAACGAGAAGGAAGGAAAAGAATTTAAAAATAAAAAAAAAGAAGGAAAGAAAAACGGAAAAAGAGATAGAAAGTTAGAAGGCAGGAAAGAAGAAGGTATATAAAGAAAAAGAAAGAGAAGAGAGAATGGTTTGGTTTAATGGCATATCAACTCTTTTTAGGTTATTTAATGCCAAAGCCATTCTTCTAGAAGAACAGTAGTGGTACTATTTAACCCATAGCTGGGAGGATAAGGGGATTCATACCTTTCCCAAGGGTATTTGCCCGAAAGTGAACGTAATAGCGCGACTGGAGTACGAACTCGCGTATTACGATTCCGCAGTCCTTCGCTTTAACCATTACCCCCAGAGAAGAGAGAAGGAAAGTAGACGGAAAGAAGAGAACTGAAAAAGGAAAGAAAGAAGGAAAGTTTGAAAGAAAAAGGTTTTCAAAAAATAAATTGGAAGAATCAACGAAGAAAAGATAAATGAAACTAAAGAAGCAAAAAGGCAGACGGGAAAAATGAGTTGAAAGACAAAAACGAGAAAAAAATTGATAGAAGGAAAGAAACATCTCTAGAAAGGGAGAATGAGGAGAAAAAAGAAAAACGAAAGAATACTTGATTGGAATAGAGAAAAGATAAAGAGATAAAAGGTGAAACGCAAGAGTGAATGAAGATAAGATTAAAAAAAGAAAGAAGAAAAAAGAGAAGTAAGCAAAAAGAAGCGGGGAAAAAGGGGGAGAAGTATGAAATAAAAGAAAAAGTGCGGAAAAAAGGACAATTAAAAAAATGGTTAAAAGAAAAAGGAGCGCAGAAAGAAAAGGTCATTTAGAAAAGAAGAACGAAAAGTAAGTTGGAGAAAAAAAAAGAAAAGAAAATCAGGTAGAAAGAAAGAAAGAAAGAAAGAATAGGGGGTGAAAGAAAAAAAGAAAAGAATAGGTCGATAAAAAAAGAAACAAGGAAAGAAATGGAAAGTAGGTGAAAGACAAAGGAAGAAAGGAAAATCATGTAGAAAGAAAGAAAGAAAGAAAGAAAGAATAGGCGGTGAAGGAAAAAAAAGAAAGGAATAAGTAAAAAAAGATAAAAACGAGGAAAGAAATGGACAGTAGGTGAAAGAGAAAGGAAGAAAGGAAAATCATGTAGAAAGAAAGAAAGAAAGAATAGGTGGTGAAGAAAAAAAAAGAAAAGAATAGATCGATAAAAAAGAAACGAGGAAAGAAATGGACAGTAGGTGAAAGAGGAAGGAAGAAAGAAAAATCAGATAGAAAGAAAGAAAGAAAGAAAGAAAGAAAAGAATAGGCCGAAAAAAAGAGAAACGCCTAAAGGAATGGATAGTAATTGAAAGAGAAAGGAAAACAGGAGATATACACAAAAAAGTTGATTGTAAACAAAGAGGGGAAAGAATAAATAGCACAAATGAACCAATGAAAAGAAGAAATGAACGACGATAAGAATTAGAATACTTCCACAAATACCACATGACAGTCATAAATAAAATATATATTCCGTCTATATTTCCTTCTTTCACCTTTGCCTTTCATCATTTTTTATTCCATCTATCTTTCCAATATTTTTAGTTGAATATTTTCTGAAGCACACACACACATACACACACATATATATATAGCAAGTTCTCTTTTAGACAAATTTAATTAAATAGGACAAACACTTCATTTCTGCCAATCCTATCTTTGATCTAGTAAAGAATCGTTTGACGTCGGGATGGACTTTCCTCTCCACTTAGGGCCGGAAGTACTTGGGAAGCATACGGCGCCTTCCTGAATTCATTTTATCCAGATGTCAAACGACTTATGCAAAGAATTGCACAGATCAAAGAGAAAATAGGCAGAAAGATTGTGTCAGCCTTATTTCATTATATACATACATGTGTGATTCTATCTTCCTATATATATATATATATATATGTTATTTCGATTCTTTGTATATAAGTTTGAAAGCTACAACTATAAAAGGTACACACACATACATACACACACACATATTAATAATGTTGACAAAACGCACGAAGAAAAAGCTTGATGAGAGCTACGCAAGAATGCTGCAAGCTATTTTGAACAAATCCTGGAAATGACACCCGACAAAAAAGTAGCTGTATGGCTACTTACCTCCCATCCCAAAACCCCTCAAAGTTAGACATTGCGAGACAAACTAGACGCTTGGGAATTGAATTGTGAATTTAGAAAGAAAATATAGAAATTGGACGTTGTTGATGAAGAAAAGAAATTATAAGCGACGTTTATCTCTGCACCTCTTTACATAGACATACGAGTGTTGGCCGACCAGGAAGAACAGATGAATTAGCATGCATCTGTAAATAAATGCAGGCATGCACGAATATGTGCATGTGTTTATATATATACATATATATATCAGTATGTATGTATGTATGTATGTATGTACGTGTGTGTGTATATATATACATATACATATATGCGTGTGTTTTTATATACATGCATCTATAGATGCACGTGAGTGTTTATATATATATATATATACACATGTACATATAAATATGCATGTATATGTATATATGCATACATATAAATGCATGTATATACATATGTGTGTGTGTGTGTGTGTGCATTTATGCATGCATGTATACGTATATACGCATATACACACACACACACATATATATATAAATATATATATATACGTATATATATATATATATATGTGTGTGTGTGTGTGTGTGTGTGTATAATTACTGGACCCTTCGCCCGGGCATGATGTGACCCAAGGTCGATTTCCATACGGAGTTTTCCTTCTCCTAGATAGGTTGCCCAAGCAAGGCTAAAGAAAACAGTCTGCTCTACTATTTACCCATAGCTGGAGGGAAAATAATTGGATTCAAACATTCCCCAAGGGTACCAGTGCTATGTCAAATGCTATCAGTCTCGTCCAGGTGTGGAACCCGTTTCGCCGAGTCCATAGGCTACGACGATAACCATTATATATATATATATATATATATATATAATTTGATTGGTGGCAGATGAGGACAGGGTATCGCTCGTACTTTCACACTTTCTATAATTAAAATAAAAAAAGGATGTTTATATATATATTTATATATATATATATATATATATGTGTGTGTGTGTCTGTGTGTGTGTGTGTGTATCCGGATGTCCATATATAAGTGTGTTTGTATATATACGTATGTCCATATATATGAATGTATATGTAAAGTTGGCGACCGTAGTCGAGGCCCTTTTCATTAGCTACTTCCTCGAGGTGTCGAGAAGGGCGCTACTCCGTTACCTTGATTTCTCCATTTTATTCTTGATCCCTGCCTTATAGCACTGAGTATCAAACAAGAAGATATCAAGTACCATTTTTTTGAGTCTTTGGTACGACTTGACCTGGGATTGAACCCAAGTCTCCCTGGCCATTGACAAATACTCTACCCACAATTTGTTTATATATGTAAGTGCATATATATATATCTTTGTGTATTTATATATGTGTATATATATGTATGTATGCACATATATGTAAATGTATATATGTGTGTGTGTATGTATGTATATATAAGCATATATTTAATGTATGGATATATGTGGATTTATAAATGTCTGTATGTATTTAGGTGTATATAAATGTGTGTATGTACATGTATATGTGTGTATATTTATATTTTTATATATGTATGCATTTATGCGTATGTGTATATGTATATATATGTATACGTGTATGTTTATATATAAATGTATACATAGGTACATATAAGCGTTCATATTCATACATGTATATATATATATATATATGCATGCATGCATGTCTGGATATGAATTCAGGTACGTATATATAGATGTATATCTATGCATATCTGTATTCATATATATATATATATATATATATATATATGTACGTATATTTTTATATATGCATATTTACATATATACGTATATATATGCATTTTGGTTTACGTAGATATGTGTACACATATATAGGATTAGATATATATATATATATATATATATATATATATATATATATATATATATATATAAACATGTTCATATATGTGTGTGTGTGTATGTGTGTGACTATTTCTCTGAATATGTTTGTGTATACGTATGTATATGTATATGTATATATACATAAATATCTTTATGTATAAATATATGAATGTATAAAGTTACTTACATGTGTGTTTATACGTGTATATATTTGCATACGTATTCTATCTATCTATCTATCTATATATATATATATATATATAGGTATATAGATATATATACATATGTGCATGTGTACGTACATATGTACATATTTTCAGGTTTAAATTTGTATATATGTACATACTTCTGTATTTGTATGTTTACTTATATAAGTAAGTATACATTTGTTTTCCTTTACATATATATATATATATATATATATATATATGTGTGTGTGTGTGTGTGTGTGTGTGTGTGTGTGTGTGTGTGTGTGTGTTTATATAGTGCGTATTTTTGTGTTGGATGCATATATATGTGCATTTTTATGATATATATATATATTGTGAGGGAGAGGGAGGATCTTGTGTTTTTAGAGAGGTTGAGAATAGTTATGTTTTGCATGGCCGCAAACACTAAATTTCGAACATTTGATGCGCATTAAAAAAATCATAGTTTCTCTTGGAAGTTGAAACGTCCTTCAAACAATTTCTTCACCGTTAACAAGTCACCTCATAGCTAAACCAAAAAAAAAAAACGAAATGAATGATTTAAGACCTTTCGTTTGCCCATTCGGGCATTTCTTTTTTCGTGTTAACCATATATCTATATCTATCTATCTATCTATCTATATATATATATATATATATATATATATATATATATATATATATATATATTAAGCACTATTAAGCACTGATCCTTCGTTATTTTCCGGCAACGAACACAGACAATGGTTTATCATCGTATCCTGTTCTTTCCGTGCTTCGCCTGATGGAGTAATAAAACTTAAGTGTTTGATAGATCTCGCACAAATTAAAAAGTAAACAAAGAAACCTGAGGCATAAGGGTTGTGGCTATGAAATTGTTCAATATTTTCCCAAGGTGCATAAGGTAGTGATTGTATATCGATCATCGGAGCGTGAAGCAGGTGCGCCAATGATCGCCTTTTGGCATCTTAAAACCACCGTTCTGTAGGCCGTTCTCCTCAACCATTGCCACTCTGGTTTAATGACAAAAATGTTGCTTGATATGAAATTTTACGCCGACATTTGCTTGGCTGGTATCAAGCCATCGGAATGCAGCAAGTACCCAGCTATATTAAAAAAGCGATTCACATATCAGTTTTTCTCTGTCTCTGTCTGTCTCTCTCTCTCTGTCTCTGTCTCTCTCTGTCTCTCTCTCTCTGTCTCTGTCTCTGTCTCTCTCTCTCTCTCTCTCTCTCTCTCTCACACACACACACACATACGCATACACGCCCCGTTTATTTTTCAATTCTTTTTTTTCTACCTTCTTTTTATTCCGCCACTTTCTTTGCTTTTTCTTTTCTTTCTTTCTTTCTTTCTTTTCTTTCTTTCTTTCTTTTCTGCTAATTTATCTATTTTCCGTATTTTCCCTTCTTTTTCTCTCGCCGTATGTGATTATTTATTTATTTGTTTATTCATTCCCTGCCCCGCCTCTCTCTCTCTTTCTCTCTCTCTCTCTCTCTCTCTCTCTCTCTCTCTCTCTCTGTTTTCTTTTCTTTTTTGCGTTTATTCTTTGTCTCATTTCTATTCTCTCCATCTCTTTCGTCCTTTTTTTTCTTGGTCTTTTTCTTTCTACCTTTCTTTTCTTCGTATTTATTTAGTTTTCGCATTCTTTTCTTTTCTCCTATGGATGTCATTTTTTCTTTCTTTTTCGTATCTCTCTCTCTCTCTCAATTCTTCTCACATTTATCTCTCTCTCTCTCTCTCTCTCTCTCTCTATTCTACTTATTATTCTTTCTTTCTTTCTTTCTTTCTCTTCTTTACTCTTCAGTTTTATTTTCCTGACTCTCTCTCTCTCTCTCTCTCTCAATTTTTTTTCACATCTCTCTCTTTCTCTTTCTCTTTTCCTTAGTTATGCATATACGTTTTTTATCGATTGAGTTTCTTTTTCATTTTAGGCTTTTATTAATTTTCATCATTTTACAAAAAAAAAATGAATAAATTAAATGTAAGAACGCTGAAATATGTTTGCGTTTTTTTTATAAAATATTTTATGAAAAAATACTATTAAGTCTCCAACATATTAATGCTCACAATATTATTTTACATCCTCTCTCTCTCTCTCTCTCTCTCTCTCTCTCTCTCTCTCTCTCTCAATATATATATATACAAAGACTTACGTGTATGTGGTACCGCCCATAAATAAATGCACTTACATTTTATATTATAGAAATTTGATTTTCTCTTGACCAGTGGTTCCCAACCTTTTTAGTTTATTTTATCCTTTTTTATTTATTTATTTTTGTCGGGGAGAGTGCTTGTGGCGTAATGGCTAAAGTGCTGGACTGTGGCCTTGAAGTAAGCAAGCTTGAACTTCCGGCTGCGTTCTTGCGTTCACTTTCTGACTAATGCCCTTTAGAAAAGTATTGAACTTCTTTATCTTTTCAGCAATAGGCTGAATAGTGCCACTGCAATTCTTCTACAAGGATGGCTTTGGCATTGAATAATCCACGAAGGTTGATATGCCATTGAACCAAGAAACAAAACCAAACCAACCTTTTTTACCCATGTCCCTATCTAAGCATTTTATAAAACTTGATGTTATATTACAGACGAAGGAAGGAAGGAAGGGAGGAAGGAATGACCATGACGAAGAGGCATAACACTTGGTTATAAGAATATAACTCTCATGCCTAATTTCTCGAAAGGGGTCGTAGCTGGCTTGTATGTGAGAGAGCCAGGGAGACGGAGACAGATTGCCATATTGACCCACAATTTCTTCTCTTGACCGTACCCCGCTGTGTTATCTTGATGGCCTTACATCTTTGCCTCTTCTGCTTGCCGGCCACGGGCCACTGCGGACCGTTGCCTAACCGGGCTCCTGGCGTCTTGTCTCCGTAACTGACCGTATCTAGACCCAAGACTCCAGATTGAAGACTCACCCCAGCAAGACTTCTCGTATCTGCTGTGGGCCGTGTATATATAATTTCACTACGCTCACGTATTCCGGTTGTCACCCACGTGACGTGCTTACGCTTATTTACACAGGTGCGTCCAGCTGGAACATACGGCTCTGTCAAAGGTCAATATGTAACCCCTCCCAATAACATCTAATTCTTATTATTGAAAAATATTAACTCTTATTCACGTGAAAGAAGCCGTTAACTTGGTCTAAACATGATTCCAAAGAATATTGCATCTACCAAATAAAAAAAGGTCTATTGAAGTACCAAGGGAGAAATTGTAAAGAAATTGTTTTTAAAAAAAAAGAATAGAATATTCACCAGTAGTGATAGAGAGAGTGAAAATAGAAAAGTGAAATTCCCTGTTAATAACTTAATCTCGAATTGAATATGTACTCTTATTTAAATGACGTCAGACTTGTTGAATACAACCTCATCAATTGTATTTAGTGAAACTAACAACCCTGAGTCATGAGTTTTGATTCTATTTTCGCGCATAGAGTACTGTAAAGATTTTACAAATTAATAACATGTTTAATGTTTAATTTGCATCATTTTGTATATATATATAAAATTGAAAGAAAAAAGTTCAATTTTGTAGTTTCATTACAAATTTATTTCGGGTTCATAAAATTAAACTAGAAGATTGATTTTTTTTTCAATTTTATGAAAAAAATATTTTCGCTCTGCATGTAAGTTTCGATGTATTTCTAATCTGAAATTAATTATACAGTGGATAGCCGTGGGCATTGAGGACTCAACTTGATATTCCTACCCTTTGGATTAATATTAAATAGTATAATCCTTAGATGATTTTCCTCGGATAATATATGTATTAATTTTTATATGTATTTAATGGAAGCTTATCTGTAAGCCTTGTTTCATGCCGTCTTCACATGGCAATCATTCGGCAGAAAGAATATATAAAAACTAATAAATATTTAATTATTATTGTATTATATAATAGCTCTATCAAAGATATTGAGCACTCCCTTCTAGAACCCTTGTGGGTCCTTGTACCCCAGGCAACCCACATCTGTGAGAGTACGGCATTTTCAATACTTAGTAGATTTTAAATGGATTTACCTGCCAAGATCCTCTTCTGCTTTTGCGGGGTCTGATTTTGTTCTTTTTCTTGTATTGTGTTTGCCTACCAAATAGTCTGCCCTAAAATTGGCTCATACCTGAAACGAGAATAGTTAGATTCATACCTTTCCCAAGGGAATAAGCACCGAGAGAAATGCAAACAGCATCGTCCAGGTTTCTACTTAGGTGGCCGATTTCATATCCAACGATGATAACCGTTACGCCTCTACCACTTCCACAAATTATATATACATAAGTATAAATCTTTTCATATATATATATATATATATATATATATATTGTCATCCACAGACAGACTGTTTCGTTCTATCAGAACTCTTCAGTGTGGCTAGACACGCAGGACGCTCGAAGCCGGGATCGAAACCCGTCCAACTTTACGTTAGACTAAGTTTCAGACCTCTCGGCCACCAAGCGGACCACGTTGGCTCAGGGAATTTATAAGGTATTTATTTGAGCAATAGCAGCAGCCTTTGTTTACATTTTATTATACCCTATCGGCTACCAGAGTGCTCAATTCTTTCGAAGAGCTTTGCATTACGCTTGCGGCGGCCGATAATTCCTTCGCCAGAGTGCTCAACCCCCATGGGGGAGCGTATATATATATATATATATATATATATGTATATATATATATATATATATGTATATATATATATACCGGCCTATTAACATAATGGTTCGAGTGTTCGTCAATGGGCTGTGAGACCGAGGTTCAATCCCAGGTTGAATCATGCCAAAGACTCCAAAAAATGGTACTTGGCGCCCCTTTGCTTAACACTCAGCATTTTAAAGTACGGATCAAGGGTAAGTGAAGCAATCCAGGGAAAGATGTAGTGCCCTCCCTAACACCTCTGTGTAGCGGCTATCGAAAAAGGAGCCTTTGTATCGCCCTCGACTCTGTTCGGTCAAATTACTTATATAAAGAAAAGACAGTTTTGAAGATTAGACTAAGATTTTCTCGAGAGGTCCAACGTTATCTGAATATGAATGAATTGATAATTCATTCGTATTTTTCTCACACCTACACACACACACACATATATATATATATATTCTTGGGTCGGCTGAAAAGTTCATGGGTAAACCAAGTTATTCTCATGGAAAGTGACCAAATGAGGTTTATTTTCCAACATAGTCCATCTTGCAGCCCATGCACTACCTCCATCGGTGTTGCAGTGCTTGAACCCCATTGGTAAAAAAAAGTCATTTATAGTAGATATGACGTCAACAAATGAACTTTTCCGGTTTGGTTTGGTTTCTTTGTTTAATGGCATATCAACTCTTTTTAGGTTATTTAATGCCAAAGCCATTCTCCGAGAAGAACAGTAGTGGTACTATTTAACCCATAGCTGGGAGGATAAGGGACACGAAAGTGAACGTAATAGCGCGACTGGAGTACGAACTCGCGTACTACAATTCCGCAGTCTATCGCTTTAACCACTTCACCACGAGGACACCCCCAACTTTTCCGGCTACCCACGTGTGTGTGTGTGTGTGTGTGTGTGTGTGTGTGTGTGTGTGTGTGTCTATATAATCTCCTTATAATGAAACATATCAATCTAACTTTCTGCTTTGTCTTCTTTCTATCGGATTAAAATACTTGTGACTAGGTTACTGTATGCAAATGGTTATTATTAAATAGGATTATTAATGTCAGATATATAACCTTCTAACGATTTAAACCAATTTGCATGCAAATTATTTGTATTAAGAATAGTCACTTGAATCTAAATTTGTTTACTAAGGATTATTATTAGTTACTTGAAACCATAGAACTGTGTGTAAATTATCAGTCGACCTGTTGATGGGACTTACAATACGCCAATTGCGCCCTCTGCCGAGTTTTAAAACCACCCCTAAAATGGAATATCCTAGGTATGATATTGAGGTATATCTTATAGTGAAGCTCGAGGTCAGAGTGAACCTGGAAGTAATTTCAACGGAGGAATGATTCCACTCTCCCTAGAGCTTCAGAACTGGATCCTCACCATCAGATGCAGTTTAAAGTCATACCCAGGATAGCCCTTCATTCAAATTACATTAAGTTAGTTGGTTTAATGTCATATCACTACTTGATGGCTTATTTGTGCATATATATTCATGCATCATGAATGTATATATTATCCACAGAGTTTCGTTGTATTACAAGTTTTCAGTGTGGCTAGACACGTTAGATGCTTCAAGGTAAGATCGAAACCCGGCTGACTTTACATCAGGTGGATATCTTACCCCTAAGTTATCGGCATTATCAGCGTAAGGGAAGGAATGTGGCTGAATGGTTAGAGGCTTCGGCTTGGCGTTTGAGTCAAACCGGGTTTCGATTCCAGCTATGGATAGCTACTGTCGAGCCACACTGATGAGTTCTGATAGAACGAAATAGATCTGTCTGTGGATGACTATAGATATATGTATATATATATATATATATATAGAAAGAGAGAGAGAGAGAGAATGATTAGTTTGTAGGCAATTTTATTTTTGAACGAGTTAGATATCATTTTGTTGCGTAGCCATATACACGAATATGGCCATGTGCGAAATAGACATGTAAAGTTCATTAACGATAGAACATATAAAGAACATAGGAATCTCGGAATTCGAAAACACGTAACGACTTCTTGTTCAGGTACGACACCTTTTTATTAACTTTGAGTTAAAGGTTTCGACGTAAGGAGGAGAGACACAATCTTCTATGCTGTCTTATTCATTTGGCCCCCAACTCGAGCGGCCCCCATCGGGCGCACGTTCACCTCGCGCCTGCGAGCTCCAAAATCGATCCTTCTCGTTTGGCGTCTAAAACCCGACTCTTATTTTCTTCAAATTCTCACACAAACTTCCGTGTGCTTCCGGTGCGTGACGTCACCCGCACCTTGTCACCCAGTATCGTCTCGGACTGTTATGACATCTGAGTGACACCTCCATCCGCTCGCGCGCACCCGCGTTAACACCTGCTTCAATCTTACACCCAAACAACCCATGTGCTGAGCCGAAAGGTTCTCAGCCTAACTAAACTCAAAAGCATGAACCGAAATCCCTCGGCTATTTCATAACAATTTTTTGGACATAATTAAATGGTTTCAAGTATCACTAATTAACACAAATAATTCTATTATAATTTTTATATCGAATATTGCTATCTAATATAATATCAATTATTTGTTTGCATACAGCAAAAAGGTTTCAAGTATTCCTCTCTAATACTAATAATTCTTATTGATATTATAAGTAATCCCAAGTAAAAGATTGAACAGTTTTATCTGATCCAACTCCGGGTCAGAAGGAGCCCGGGGAGTTATGATAATCTAGGTGAACTCCACATTCCTCAAATTCCATGCCTTGATCCTTACTCTTAGATTCAATTCAATGTCATACCCAGGACAAGAAATGAATTCAACTATTGCTATCTAACACCCTCAATTCTATTCAACATTATTCATTCATATGCACACAGTTAAATGGCTTCAAGTCCAGCTCATTGATCAATGGCCCGGAAGACCAGGATTCAATCCCAGGTCGCGTCATACCAAAGACTTTTAAAATAGTACTTGATACTTCCTTGTTTAACACTCAGTATTATAAGGTACGTGTAAAGTGGAGAAATCCTGGGTGAATGAGTAGCGCCCTCCCTCGGTGTAATAGGGAGCCTAGGGGTCGCCCTCGACTATGATTGCCAACTTTATTTACTTACTTATTGCTATTTAATACTTTAATTTAACTTTAATCTTTTGTTTGAAAAAATGGTTTCAAGTATAATAAATGGTTAAGTAGTTCTATTTGACCCATCGATGAGACCATAACAGGTACTATTACTCCTGGACAGAGTTACTTAATGCCAAATCTTCTTCATATATATATATTAAATATATATGTATAAAGAAGATTTGCCATTAAGTTACCTGGCCTTGGCTGGTCCTTCTGGCATTCGTGCCGGATGGGGTATTGAAATCAATGGCAGATTCGAGGCCGAAAGTCCCCCAGCTTCGGCTAGACCACCAACAAAGGTTGATATGCCGTTAAAACAAAGAAACCAAACCAAACCAAACCAAATCAAATATATTATATATATATATATATATAAAAGATTCGGCATTAAATAACTTACACTGGTTGATATGCCATAAAACCCAACCCAACCAAATCATATATGTTTAATATATATGTACAGAGAGGATTTGGCATTAAATACCCAACAATGGTTGATATGCCATAAAACCCAACCAAACCAAATCCTATATATTTAATATATATCTATAAACAGTATTTGGCATTAAATAACCAACAATGGTTGATATGCCATAAAACCCAACCAAACCAAATCCTTTGGCATTAAATAACCTACAATGGTTGATATGCCATAAAACCCAGCCAAACCAAATCCTATATATTTAATATATATGTATAAACAGTATTTGGCATTAAATAACCAACAATGGTTGATATGCCATAAAACCCAACCAAACCAAATCCTTTGGCATTAAATAACCTACAATGATTGATATGCCATAAAACCCAACCAACAATCAAGAAACATATATTCAAACTATTTTAACTTCTTTATAAAGCAATAGTTGTAGAAATCCAATCTACCAAGTTAGCTTTTTGTTAGATTTCCTTGGTGAGCAAATCAAACATATCATTTTCTTCACCCGTATAAGATTTCATTTACAGAATTCATCAAACAAGATGCATAAGTGTTTTTGACTATATATACTAAAATTATTTTAACTTCCCTGGAGCCCTCGAAATAACAGTCAGAGACAGCCCAATTTGCGATTATTTTTCGAAAACCTTTTTCTTTTTTTCGATCACATCCTCGAGAAATGTATCAGTTAACAAAAGTGATCAAGGTAAGTTCTTTCGATCCTGCACAACCTCCAGCCTCACTATATTTATCCACTAAATACAATATTCTGGACTTGAAGGGATATGTAGACTGGGGGAAAATTGCGCTTTAAATTCGTCTATCACACATTGGTAAGATTTATTCTCGAAATAGATTTGTCTTTAAAAAAAAAGAATATAGCTGGTACAATACAGAGGAACTGGACGGTCGACTGAGGCTTGCGCATGATTGTATCATAAACTTTTCGTATATAGATTCATTTGCACCAATATCCCTGCTGAAAACATTGACCTAGTAGCGCATCCTATCGGTGAAGGAAGAGGTTAGAAAATACAATTATGTGCAGAAAAATAGGTCACTGCTCATGCGCGTTCCCCATTCCAACGGGAACTCTGCCTACAAAATGAAGGTAGAGGTAAATTCAAACTGTGACGGCTGTTTTTTACTTTTGGGATTCTTTTTTTTTTTTTTTCAATTTTATTTAGGTCACAAATCATGAAAGGGGCTGTGAGGAAAGTCCTAATTGCTTAATGGTTGGACCTTGGCCCCGAAGTAAGCGAGTTCGAACTCTAGTTGAACTATTACGTGTGCTTTCAGACTTACACTTTTGGGAAAGATATAAACTCTCCAATCTTCCTAGCTATGGGTTAAATAGTATCACTGCTGTTCTAAAAGGATAGATTTGGCATTACATAACACGCGAATGTTGATATGCCATTGAACAAAGAGAGAGACTAAAGATTTTAACGTGTCTCGTTACTAAATCTTACCAATAACATCAAAGTTTACGTAAACATCTTATCACACTTTTTGCCTTAAAATCTTGATACTTAAATAGATGCGTACTCCATATATTTAGATAAGTATATTAAAAATAATCTACTTATATATTTTCAAAAACACCCGCAGCGTATGAAGAATATATATATATATATATATATATATATATATATATGTGTGTGTGTGCGTGTGTGTGTGTGTAATCATTATCAATTTCTACTGACAGCATAGTTTCCTAACTCTTTGTCCCTGTCTATGTCTGTCTTTCTGTCTGACGCCAACCGACCCAATTTTCCATCGTAACTGGCAATTGCCCAGTCAGCTGGGACTGTAGAATACACTGACTGCACCTCTGCAGAGGGATAAGACCCCCCCCCTAACGAGTGTCCTGGATATGACACTAAACAATCTGATGGTGAGGTTTCAGCAGTGCTGGAGCTTTGGGGAATGCGGAGTACCCCTTCATGGCCATCGCTCCCAGGTCCACTCTGGCCCGGAGTGGTAGCACCTGATAGGGCCCTATCTATGGGTTAAATAGAATTAACAGCATACTTATGCTAAAATGAATTGAGTAAACTGAATAGCTTGAAATAGAAACGCTTATGACAATTAAACTGTACTTACACTTAAACTGCGTGCTTATGCTTAACTGAATTATTTCAAATAGAAGTGTTTTTCGACATTAAAACTGTATTTACACTTAACTGAATTATTACATATAACTGCTTGAATAGTTTGAAATGGAAATGTTTTTGACAATTAAACTGTGTACTTATGCTAAACTGAACTGTTTTCAATAGAAGAGATTGTTTACGTAAAAATGGATTTGGCGTTGAATAACCTGCAAGGGTTGATATGCCATAAAACCAAACAAACAAACCGTAACTGGCAAGTTCTGTAGATTGCATCTAGTGTCCGCACAGAGCTGGCTTACGCAAGTCTTTGCTGGATGGCCAACACTAGCGCATCTTCATTTAGGAACGACAAAATAGCAAACAAAGATAACAAATTCTTGAAGCCCTACACATTAAAAATGAATATCCCAACATCAACAAAATTAATTTTGAAACTAGTGCTAACGTACTTAAACGTCTTTACCTATTGTTACCGTATACAATTTGAATTTTTAAAAAATGAAAAAGTTACACGAGTATTTGAAATAAAACGCTTTATTGTACTTTTGCAATATATAAATCCTCTGATAAAGGCCCGAGACGCGCCCAAAAGTGCTTGGGAACCAGTTAAATACGGAAAATTTATTGGCCAATTCCAACCGGACATTGTAACATCTATACGGCGATTTGAAAGTAGCGAAATAAAATATGTCGACAAAGGATTTCTATAGTATTCAATGAAACATGCCTCAACGAAGAAATGCTGCCAAAACACACACACACACATATACACACACACACACATATTTTTTTTTTTTTTTTGCTTTGGATTTTAATTTTTTTCTTTCTTTTATGTATATTCTTCTCTTTGATCCTTTATTCTCTTTTTTTTTTTTTCGACTTTTCTGTCAAATTTCACAAATTCTCATATACATCTTTATCCCTTTTGCTTCTATTTGTAACACCGGTCTACACGATTTTTGGTGCCAAGAAACAAAAACACGCTTTTTTAGCAAATATGATGATATTTGCCGCTGCTCTCCCACCAAACAGGACCTGACACAAGGTCAATAATTATTGTGGGGATTTAGGGGAGGGGAAGGTCGGGCACGGGACGAGCCTCGAACTCTGCTGGTCTATGCTGGTCATCGACTCACCTAGTGCAATATGGGTCTTATGAGCCTAGCTGGTCTTGGATCCAGATTTGGGTCCAGGCACGTATGCTTGCTTATAGCTTAAACTGGACAGCAAGGTCCAGTGCTATACAAGGAGGACAAAGGTGTCAATATTGCAGCTCGCCAACCCGAAAGTGGCCCAGCCGAAACCGAAGGCCTTTCGGCCTCGAATCTGCCATTTATTTCGATACTCCATCTGACACGAATGCCAGACAGCCCAGCTAAGACCAGGTAAGTATGCAAATATGATAATGCTGATTTCAAAAGTGATATAAGTTTTTTTTATGGTTATCTATTCTTTTCGCTGTACGAAAATAACTCATTTTTGGAAAAAAGGTCAATTTACGATCTTGGCTGATCAGAAAATTCAGTTAAAGGTCGTTGAAACCCATCAATTTTCAGGTAGGACGAGCAATTTATGTCAGCCACCTGAAATAAACAATCTTTATGAGAAAAAAAGTGTTGACGAATTTTTTAAAATTTGAATCGAAGTACCGAATTTTTCCTATTTATCGCTAAAATTTAAATTAAATGATAAACTTTATCTGTAATACATTTTAGTAAACCTGGTAATTAAGGAAACATTAAAAAAAATAAAACCCTAAAACCTTTTGTTTAATATTTTTAAATTTATCCCATCACTTTTTTACGTTCACTACGGAAGGAAACCAAGCACTTTGAGTATTTTTGTTTTCACAGTCTGAAGAAACTCCAACTAAACACAATACAATTGTTTGCACCTATTCCATTGTATATGATGTATTTCATGAAAATAGTTTCACCATAACATCAGGAAACTCATTAAGGATGATCAATTTATTAATTCAATGACTGACTGGGAATTTCGCACTTGGAAATCGTTTGTTGACCTGGTGAAAAACGTCTGAGGCAATTGCCGGTCCGAAAACTACAAGGAGATAGTGGAAAAACTATTTAAAAGTCTACAGAACATAGGTAATGATATAAGAATTAAGGTTTATTTTTTACATAACCATCTTGATAAATTTCCGGGTAATTGCGGTGATGTGAGTGATGAGCAAGAAGAACGATTCCATTAGGATATCAATACAATGGTAGAGCGCTACCAGGGAAGGTGGGGCAAACAACTAATAGATAACTACTGCTGCGGAACCAAAAACAATTAAATAACATTGAACATAACAACAAAGAAAGAGATAATTCTTATAGTTCACGAATATTTGACGTATTTCTGCTGTTAGTTTATTAAATTATTAGATAAAAATACTTGTTGGTCTTGGCATATTCAATCAGACTTAATGTCCGATTATTCTCAATAAGCAGACCAATATTTGTTTAAATACGAATTGAGAGGTTTCTACGATTTTACTTTGAGAAATATTGGCATCAGTCAATATCATATATACAAAAATGCTTTTTTTTTTCAAAAATGAAACAAAAACGGTCGCTAACTAAGAAAAAGTAAGGTCATTTGCAGATCCAGCACCATCAAATTAACTAAAAAAGATGTTAGGTGCCTCAACACCATTTCATTTTTTTTTTGTTGACCAGTGTTATTTGATCTTTTTCTTCCATCCCCACCCCCATTTCTTTTCATTTATTTTTCCTTCTTGCTATCCATTTCTACCTCCAAATCATACTCACATTTTTCGTTTTTGTTTGTCTTCTCCTTCATATATATATAAATTCTAAGGAAAGTGGGATCATTAGAGGTCGCAGTTATTAGTTGTTGTTTATCATTTACAAGAACTATAGACATATGGAGGTGTCCGTGGTGTAATGGTTATCGTCGCATGATGTGGACACGACGACACGAGTTCAAATCCTGGACGAGCCTGATTACATTTCACATTGGAAAAGGTATGAATCCAATTATTCTCCCTCCAGCTATGGGTAAATAGTAGGACAGACTAGGTTCTTCAGCCTTGGTGAGGCGACTAGTCTAGGAGAAGGAAAACTCTGAATTCAAACCTGTTAAACTCCGCTTAAAAAATTGACCTGCCCGAGCGGAGGGGTTGGTAAATAGGACAAGAACTATAGACATTATGATTTGGATTTCGTGACAAATCTTTATATATATATATATGTATATGTGTTAGAAATATGTAGAGAGTTGAATAAATCAAACACATAACTCAATTTTAGATGTGTGATATTTCGTTCGGCTTTATTTCATCTCGAACTTCTTCAGACAGAGACTGTTTCCTGAATTTTTTCATTCAAAAGCATGTGAGGACAAATGATGAGATGGTGGAGAGGGTATAGTTGTAGCACGAAAGCTGGGATGGATTTGAAGTCAAATGTATCAGGTTTCATCAAAGATCTTTTGTTTTGAAAGTGGAGATAGATTTTTGGGAGCTGATAAGAAAAAAAGTAGGGAAGGGTTTCGGTGAAAGGGGTTTTGGCATAACTTGTTTTATGGAAAGATATTGACTATAATGTGAAGTCGCAGAAAATTGTTGATATTGTGGTATCTAAGTTGTAATTGGGATGAGAAAGGGCTAAGAGGCAAAGTGATATGGAAAGGCAAAAGGAAAGGATTCTCAAAAGTATGGTGGCACTGAGTGAATTTTTTTATCCGGTTTCTACTTTGATTTTGTTTTTGTTCAGTATGATGTTCGCCGGGTATTGTGAGATTTCAAAACGAAAAATATTTAATGAAACCTGATACATTTGATTTTAAATCCCTCCCAGCTTTCCTGCAGCAACTATATCCCCTCCACCATCTTATTATTTCTCCTCACATGATTTTGAATAGAAAAACTCAGAAAACAGTCCCTGTCTGAAGAAGTTCGGGATTAAATAAGTTGGCGACTGTAGTCGAGGACGACCTGAAGGCTCCCTTTTCAATAGTTACATCACCAAGGTGTTGGAGAGGGCGCTATTCCTTCCCATGGATTGCTCAACGTTACCCTTGATACGTACCTTATAATGATGACTATTAAGCAAGAAGGTATCAAGTACCATTTTTAAACACTTTGGTATGACGCGACCTGGGATTGAGCCCTGGTCTCCCGGGCCATTGGCGAACGAAATATTACACATTTAAATTTGAGTTAAGTGTTGGATTTATCCCACTTTCCACATATTTCTATCATATTGTCAGATTCACTATGAATGTATCTTTTCAACACACACACACACACACACACATATATACATATATATATATATATATGATATTAATGTTGTTTGGTTTATTTATAAAGAAAGTGTGTTCTATATCGGTGATAAAACATATATAGATCTAAGTTTTAATAGCCTGACGGTCAGTTTCTGCGATCATCAGACAAAGAGTTCTCTTATATATATATATGTGTGTGTGTGTGTGTGTGTGTGTGTGTTGGTTCACTGGCTCATGTGACTATTCTTTATAAGAAAGATTTTCACACGGCTATATTGTTTCAAGTAATCTTTTTTTTTTAGTGCTATTAATTCATGAATAATTAAACGGTTTCAAATAGCTATTCTTGTTTAATAATGATCATCATCTGTTTGCACACAGCTATATGGTTTCAAGTATTCCTGTCCCATACTCATAATTTCCAAAAAGATCGATTCGATTGATAGATGTGACCCGTATTGGTACAAATATTCTGGGTAAGTGTGGACCTGAGAAAAAGTGACTTTGCACTCGGTAGATCCCTAGAACTTGAGTCCTATCACCGGATACAAATTAATGTCCTACCCAGACACCCCTTTGAGAAGATCTCTCTGCAACGGATTCAGTCGACGTATTTTCGGTTTTGCCAACAGACCTGATGTGTGTCCGAGTCTGTGTATTTCTGTTTTTAGACTCCGATTTTTATTGTTTTTGTTTAATTCAATTATCTGTTTTATTTAGATTTATATGTATTTGCTTCTTTTTTTTTTTTCAACTTCTTTTGGGTGATATTCTTCAGTCATATTAATTGTACTTATTTGAGAGTTCTTCATACAAGCGTCAGCTGATGGTTTTCCACAGGAGTCTAAGTGACAGTAAGTTTCCTCAAGTCTCCTGGATTCTTCTTAATATTCTAGCCGATCTTAATAATGCTGTCATTTGAATGATCTCCACTCGCCCTCTTATTTCGAAGTCCTCCGGTCCCTTCATCAGTTCCTTGATGACTGTACCGAGCGCACCAATTACAATTGGTAAAACCGTCACTTTCATGTTTCATAGGTTTTTTTTTATTTCTCTTGCAAGGTCTAGGTACTTATCTCTTTTTCGCTTTCATTCGGTCTCATCCAGTGGTTAGCAGGAACGCCGAAGTCCACTATTCGGCCGGTTCACTTTTTTCTTTTTTTTTTTTCTTTTTTTTATGTTGTTGACTATTACTTGATCTGGTTGTCTGGCAGAGTTTAGGTGATCCATTTGTGTCTCAAAATTCCAGAGAAATTTGAGCATCTAATTTTTCCGGGCGGATTCTGGAAAGTGCAAATACCATTTGTTCGTATGGTCAAATTTTAGCTTCTTGCACAACTCCCAGTAGATCACCTTCCCTACCCAGTCGTGTCTAGTCTTATCCTCTTTTTTTTATTTTATTTTATTCTTTTTTTTTTTTTTACTTCTGGTGGGTTATTCACGCCCGAGTTAGTTGATGGTATTTTATGGGAGTCTGAGTGACAGCAATTCTTCTCAGAAATCTTCTCAGAATTCTAGCAGATCTCAACAATGCTGTAATCCAGATAGTTTCGATTATCTCACTGTTTTCAATTCCTCTAGTCCCTTCGACGTGATCTTGGATATCGTTCTGAACGCACAAGCAACAATTGGTTTTACCTTGACCTTCATGTTCATAGAGTTTTTCAGTTCTCAGGCAAGGTCCAAGTATTTATCTATCTTTTTGCTTTCTTTTATATTCGCTCTGTGGTCTGCCGGAATGGTAAAATCAACAAGACGAAGAATTCTCTCTCTCTCTCTCTCTCTCTCTCTCTCTCTCTCTCTCTCTCTCTCTCTCTCTCTCTCTCTCGTAAATTAACACTTGGACTATTATTATTTACGAGTCTTTCACCGGAGTCAGAGTGACAGCAAATTTCCTCAGGTCTCTGGATGATCTCAATTCTTCTTCTGATTTCCAATTCCGCCAGTCTCTCTTCCAAGCCTTTTTTGACCGTTCCAAGTGCACCAATTACAGTCGGTATCACCGTCAAACTCATGTTCCACAGTTTTTGTTTTTGTTTTTTGTTTGTTTTTTTGGTTTTTTTTTTTTTTTTTGGTGGTGGTGGGTATTTCGGTCTCTGGCAAGGTCCAAGTATTCGTTTATTTTTTCGCTTTCTTTAATTTTTACTCTATTAACCGCTGGAACGGCAAAATCCACTAAACGTCAACTTCTCTTTTATTTTCTTTCGTTAATTATTACTAGATCTGGTCTTCTGGCCAAGAACAGATGATCTATATGTATTGTTATTTTTTTTTTTTCATTTATTCATTTACTTACTCACTTTTTATTAGTTTTCACACCAGTAATAACTTATGGTTTTTCACTGGAATCTGAGTGACAGCAAGTCTCAAAAGGTCTCCAGGACTTCTCTTAGTATTTAGCCGATTTTAGTGATCCTGTTGCCTGGGAAATCTCAATTCTTCCTTGGATTTCTGTTTCCCCAGTCTCTTTTTCCAGTTTCTTGGGGATCATTCCAAACTATTACTTTAATCTTTGCGAATTTTTCACATCACTTTTAATTGGTGGCTTTTCACTGAATTCTAATTTACAGCTAGTCTCCCCCGGTCTCCAGGACTCTTCTAAGTATTCTAGATGGTTTTTAACAGTGCTGTGGTATGTGTGGTCTCCATTTTTTGTCTGATTTACAACTTTAACGGTCTTCTTTCCATTACCAAACTCTCCAGCATTGAAACCCTCTAAACAAAAATAAGAATATATAGCAGTCTGAAAACAAGTTCAATGGTAGTGGATATTATTAGATATTATTTATGACATAACTCTAAAGCATTGAAACCCTGCAACCAAAAATATGAATACCTAACGAAATACGAACAATGCTATTTTATTCTAGGTCACTGCGTTTATGCAATTTTATTCGTTACAAAGTGTCAGTGCTGTAGATTTTGGCGATAAATAATACCTAATGATAACGGTTTTTAAGAGAAATTTACGTAAAATATTTCTACTGTCAACAGTTCCTTTGTTGTGTGAGCTTTCAGCTTGCTTTGCATAAAGTGTAAGTCGGATTGTCTGTCGTTCATATTTTCTGCCGTCTTATTTTTCTAAGTAGTTCATCATTTATATTGGGTTTACTTGAGTAGATTCTCAATGAAATACGAGAAATTAACCGTTTGTCCATTCATAAACCGGCTGAGTGCATTCGAATTTAATTTGTGAATTTTCACACACACACACACACACACGTTCCTCAACACAGTTTTGTTTACAAAGTGTTTCCATTTTAAAACAAAAAAAAAACACTGAGGAAGAGATGGGGTTTTTAAATGGCTACTGAGGTTACTACTACTACTACTACTACTACTACTGCTACCACAATAATAACAAATGCACGCTGTTGCTATGTCGAGGAATTAGCAAGTTCTAGTGATGTAATTATAGTAAGGGAGAGATCTTTTTTTTAATGTTCAGAACGGTGTCGATTGTCCTTTCTCGTGGCATTTTCGTTATGACTTTTTCTTCTAATCATCATCATCATCATCATCATAATAATGATAATAATAATAATAATAATAATAATAATAATAATAATAATAATAATTTTCAAAAAATGCCTGTACATAAATGTCGTATAACGTTGAAGTCATTTTAAGGAAAACAGTATTTTTCCCAAAGTAAAGTTCCGCACAAAATACCAAATACAAAAACTAATTTACTACAAATCGTAAGTAATATATGTATATGTGTGTTGCATGTACGTATATGTGTATGTGTATGCAAATGTATGTTTGAGTATGCATATGTGTGTATATGCATATGTATGTGTGCATGCGTATGTATGTGTGTATGCATATGTGTGTGTATGCATAAGTATGTTTACGTGTGTGTGTGTATTCATATGTATGTGTATGGATACGTATGTGAGTGTGTATGGATATGTGAGTGTGTATGTGAATGCATACGTATGTATGCATTTGTGTGTTAGAAATAGAACGGTTTGATCATTTAACTGTGTGTAAATAAATGACTGATGTTTAATTAAATTGTTGGCAATATATAGTAATACTTTGAAGATTTTAACTTTTTTAGCAATTCATATATATCTAATATATATATATATATAAAGAGGATTTGGTATTAAATAACCAACAATGGTTGATATGTCATAAAACCCAACCAAACCAAATCATATATATTTAATATATATGTATAAAGAGGATTTGGCATTAAATAACCAACAATGGTTGATATGTCATAAAACCCAACCAAACTAAATTATATATATTTAATATATATGTATAAAGGGGATTTAGCATTAAATAACCTACAATGAGTGATATGCCATAAAACCCAACCAAACCAAATCATATATATTTAATATATATCTATAAGGAGGGTTTGGTATTAAATAACCTACAATGGTTGATATGCCATAAAACCCAACCAAACTAAATCATATATATTTAATACATATGTATAAAGGGGGTTTGGTATTAAATAACCTAAAATGGTTGATATGCCATAAAACTCAACCAAACTAAATCATATATATTTAGTGCATATGTATAAAGAGGATTTGGTATTAAATACTCTACAATGGTTGGTGTGCCATAAAACCAAACCAAACCTATATACAAATCAAGTTCTTTTAAGTAATTCAACCAATAGCGCTCAAAAATGCACTCCTAAATTCTTTTTCTCACCTTTATTTCGGAAATCATCGAATCCAATCTTTTTTTTTTTTATCCTATTGCAGTTTTTTTTTTATCCTATTAAGCAATTTGTTCCTTAAATATATTACTCTATTATCAAAATACTTCCAGGTCAATTCTAAACAGCTGAAGTAGAACCCGTTCATTGATATTACTCCCAGGTCCACTCTTACCCGGTGTAATAGTAACTGTTAGGGTCTCATCTATGGGTCAAATAGACCCGTTGAAAAATTATTCGGACTATGTGCAAAAAATAAATAATAAATATTCTTAAGAAACAACTATACAAAAATGTAAATATGAATGTACAATGAACGCAATTCTCAAACCCCTACGCATAAAACAACCCTTGACAGTTTGACCAGCTGTTAAAAAATTTCAATTACTCACATAACCCATACGGGGACTAGAATATGATAACTTTTCATAGCACAAAAAGATGCGAAAATTTAACCTTCAGCCACATAAAAATGTTGCCCAGTCGGCTGGGACTGTAGAATAGACCGACTGCACCTTTGCAAAGGGGTAAGACCTCTCTCCCCCTACGAGTATCCTAGATATGGCACTGAACAATCTAATGGTTAGGTTCCAGTGATACTGGAGCTTTAGGAAATGCGGAGTACCCCTTCATTGATATCGCTCCCTTGTCCACTCAGGCCCAGTGAGGTAGCACCTGATAGGGTCCTCTTTATGGGTTGAATAGAACTAAACTGCGTACTTATGCTAGACAGAATTACTTGAAATAGAACTGTTTTGATACTTAAACTGTGTAGTTATGCTAAACTGAATTATTTGAAATAGAACTGATTATTTGTATGAAAATATATTTGACATTAAATAACCTACAAAGGTTGATATGCCATAAAACCCAACCAACCAAATCAAACTTTCTGTTATTTTCTTTCGTTTAAATCCCAAAAGTATATTTTTGTTGGCTATAATTTTCCCACCGGTCATATTACTTTAGTCTTTCCCTCCCTAACAACTAAGAAGATGTCGAGTTATGGTTGATGCCGATTTGTCATTTTTCGCTATTAACTATAGATGTTCAAAAAAGGACTGAGGTCGCCAACTTTACTTTACTTATATAAGTATTACATTTTTATATAATTCTTGAAGATTATCGCTGAAATACCGGAAATTAAGATCGTTTGCCTGTTTTGGACGAGCACCGAAATTTTAATTCTTTTTATTCAGGAATTTACAACAGGAACATTTTTTTTTTTTTTAAATTAAATGCGCCCAGTCAAAAATAACATATGACTATTAAACATTCGAATGGAGACCTACTTTTAACAAACCAACCAACCAACATAAAAATGTTGAATTTTGAAAATATATTTGATATCAATATTCGAGTTACCTCCACACATTTTTCAGTCAAGTCGGTTCTGACTATTTTCTGCATTGGAATAAAATCTCCTCCCCAACAAAAAGAGGTGTGTCCTGGGTATGACACTGAACTACATCGTTCGGAGAGGCTACAGTTCTGGAGCGTTTGATAGTTAGGAGTACTCTTTCATTGCCATTACTCCAAGGTCCACCTGGAGAAGCAGTAAGTGTTGGGGTCCCATTGATATATTTAAAAATTATTAGTTATGCCAGATCCTCTTCATATATATATATATAGTAGTAATGCCAGATCCTCTTCATATATATATATATATATATATGAAGAGGATCTGGCATTACTAATATACTTATATATATATATATATATATATATATATATATATATATATATATATATATATATATATATATATATATATATATATATATATATATATATATATATATATATATATATATATATATATATATATATATATATATATATATATATATATATATATATATATATATATATATATATATATATATATATATATATATATATATATATATATATATATATATATATATATATATATATATATATATATAGTCTACCGGACATTGGCCTAGTGGTTAGAGTGTTCGCCAATGGCCCGGGAGACCTGGGTTCAATCCCAGGTCGAGTCATACCAAAGACTCAAAAAATGGTACTTGATGCTTCCTTGCTTAGCACTCAGCATTATAAGGTACGGATCAAGGGTAAAGTAGAGCAATCCAGGAAAGGAGTAGCGCCCTCCCCTACACATTGGTGTAGTAGCTATCGAAAAGGGAGCCTTCGGGTTACCCTCGACTATGGTCGCCAACTTTACTTTATATATATATATATATATATATATATATATATATATATTGCATGATTTGTAAGCGAATAGTTTTGTTGTTAACATTCTAAACGAGCCTGTGTTCATTTGTTTGTACACATTAAATAGTTCCAAGTATAACTATCTAACTCTGATTATTTTATTTGCACATAGTTAAATGGTTAAACCGTTCCATTTGACTCATAGATGGGACCCTAACAGGTACTACAACTCCAGGATATAGTGGACCTGGAAGTCATGACTGAAGAGGTAGTCCACATTCCCCGAAGCTCTAGGACTGAAAATGGTTTAGTGTCATATCCTGGAAAAATTTTGGCGGTCTTATCCCTCTGCAGAGGTATAGCCCCAGTCGACCTGGCCGTTGTATGAGATTGGAATACCTGATAGCATATAACAGTGTACAAGAAACTGAAAAATCTTAATATAAACGTACAATGTCAAAGTAGACCTGGGAGCAATGGCAATGAATGAGTACTCCGCATTCCCCAAAGCTCCAGCATTATTTTAAGCTTGAAAAATATTGATATTACTTTGCATTTTCGTGTATAGAGCACTCTAAAAATATGTTATAAAATGCTTTTAGCGATAAATTCCAATCATTATCAATATATATATATATATATATAGGTGGGGAGAAGTTTGAAAAGATATCTGACGTGTGAGAAAAAAAGGAAACAATACGGAAAATCAGATTGACATATTTTCGTACAGGTTTGGTTTGGTTTTATGACATAGCAACCATTGTTGGTTATTCAATACAAAATCCTGTTTCTTCTCATATATTAAATGTATGATTTTTAAACATTTTGTATCAACCATATTTAAATTAACAAACAGTTCTTTGGTTCAGGTTTCTTTGTTTAATGGCATATCAACCTTCGTAGGTTATTTAATGCCACATCTATTCTCCTAGAAGAACAGTAGTGGTACTATTTAACCCATAGCTGGGAGGATAAGGGGGTTCATACCTTTCCCAAGGGTATTTGCCCGAAAGTGAACGTAATAGCGCGACTGGAGTACGAACTCGCGTGCTACTATTCCGCAGTCCATCGCTTTAAACATTACACCACGTGGACACCCCCTGACAGTTCTTTGGCTTACAATTCAATTGAACATAAGTCAAAAACGTTAAATCGTTTCAAGTATTGCTATGTATCACTAACAATTCAATTAAACATCAATCATTTGATTATACACAGTTAAATGTCAAACAATTCTATTTCTGGCAATTCAATTTAGCATAAGTCATTTGTTTCCACTCAGTTTAAATGTAAAACAGTTCTATTTAACCCCTAGTTAGAACCTTATCAGGTGTTACCACTCAGAACAAGAGTGGACCAGGAAGCAATGGCAATGAAGGGGTACTCTGCATTCCCCAACACTCCAGCATTACGAGAGCCTCGCCATCAGATTGTTTAATGTTATATCCTGAACACTTGTTGGGGGAGTCTTATACCTCTTCAGAGACACAGTCGGTGTATTCTACATCCCCAGCCCGCTGGGGTAATATTTTGGTATTGTAATATCGTGGTGATGGAGCGACATGATGATAATGATGATGATGATGATTAATTTATTTCCGATAGCGATTTTCATGTAACGAAACATGTCAAATGTTATTGTCTTTCTTGTTGTCATAATCAAGGGATTATACATATTTATATGAATAGGAGTTAATGTACGTTTGTTCTCTCTCTCTCTCTCTCTCTCTCTCTCTCTCTCTCTCTCTCTCTCTCTCTCTCTCTCTCTAATCTATTAAATGGATTAAAGTGTCTGGGTTAAGATTATCGGAGCTAAAGGCAAATTGATGCTAATGAGGCAAACAAACAGATCACTTTGTAGGCGGGGGTTGACGTGTGGGTGGTGGTTGGGTAGCATCCTACTGACACTATCACCCAGGTATGCTGACTTTTCACTTTTCAGCGGTTGTGTTGGGCAAATCGTCCGACCGACTTGGGTTTAACACATATCATTTCCCATGCAATAATTTTTGTGTAACACTTGTACACTGATCCAAAATGTGCCAACGAAATAGTGTGCATATATATGCATTATTTTATTGTATTGAATTAATTAGTAGGGCTCTTGCAATACGAAATAATTATTATTTGAGTCTAATTACTTTCAAAGTATACCTAGGGGTTAGAGTGTTCGCCAATGGCCCGGGAGACCTGGGTTCAATCCCAGGTCGAGTCATACCAAAGACTCAAAAAATGGTACTTGATGCCTCCTTGCTTAACACTCAGCATTATAAGGTACGGATCAAGGGTAAAGTAGAGCAATCTAGGGAAAGGATTAACGCCCTCCCCTACACATTGGTGTAGTAGCTATCGAAAAGGGAGCTTTCGGGTTACCCTCGACTATGGTCGCTAACTTTTTTACTTTCAAAGTAAAAACTTCGCCAGAAATTTTTTTTTAAACGAACACGATGTTGGATGTTCAAATGTTTTGGACTTATACGTGTGTGTGTGTGTGTGTGTAAAATATTTCTTGTTGGTCTGAAGAGAAAAAGAAGTAAATATTTCAAAATGAATTGGTCCACTGTGTTTTTTTAAGAATTATTACATCTTAAAAAATGCAAATCTCTTAGTAGAAGTATTCATTTTAAAATATATATATATATAATCAAACTTCACACACAGACCCACAAATAGATGCATATACGCAGACTATTTCACATTCACCTCAGAGAGAAAGAGAGAGAAAGGAAAAAATAGCAACACTGAAACCATGTATATACATGGATATAAACACTCTCACACACGCAGAATACACTCTTATAAGCATATACAAGGAAAAAAAAACATCTGCTGAGGCCAAAGGTTTTCACAGATAATCAACTCCTATTGGATATTCACAGTCACAAATCCTGGAATCAAAAAGAATCACAACCCTATCAAAACACTCCACTATAAAAGCCAAAAGGATTGCCCTAATTATCATCATCCTCCTGAAGATGGTTGTAAAGTCTGAAACACGTGTATAGCCCAGTTATATAAAGTAAAGTTGGTGACCTTAATCGAGGGTGACCCGAAGGCTCCCTCTTCAATAGCTACTACACCATGGTGTAGGGGAGGGCGCTATTCCATCCCCTGGATTGCTCCACTTTACCCTTGATTCTTACCTTATAATGCTAAGTGTTAAGCAAGGCGGCATCAAGTACCAGTTTTTGAAACCCGATCTCCCGGACAATAGGCAAATACTTCATTCATTAGGCAAACGCTTAGCATAACGGTTATCGTCGCAGGAAATGTAATTGGCGACCTGAATTCAAACCCTGGGCGGGGTTGTTCGTATTTAACTTCACTCTAATGCCCCTAGTTATATAAAATAAAATCCAAAACACCATATTCACTTGCCAATCTATTCTTTTTAAAACATATATATATATATATATATATATAGGAAGCGTTTTCTCTTTTAAACATGTTTCATTGAATTAGAGAGACACTTCGCTTCTGACTATTTTATAATTGATCCATACACATTTTTTATGAGTCGTTTGACATCTAGATGGAATGAATTAAAAAAAACATCATATCCCCCCCCCAAGTACATTCAGCTTCAGCTGTAGCCATCTTCATTTGAAATAACAAACACCATGAGGAACCGCATGCATTTACTTAAAGAACAGGAGAGAGAACAATACTTCCTCTAGCAAACTTCTATTTCGTAAATTCGCCCCCTCCCACCACTTGTTCTTCCTTCTATTCTTTAAATAAATGCATCTGGCTCGTCAGTGTGTTTGTTGTTTCAAATAAAACCCTCCTCAAATAGATGGACATACTGATTGATTTAAACGACAGGTCAACCCGTTTAGTATTATTTTATGCCTAAAGGTTATGGAATCGAATCCATTGTATATACTTTAAGTACACTTTTTGTTGTTGTTTCATGAAAGTTTTTTTTTTTTTTTTGGCTCATATCATCGATAGCGTTAGGTAGGAGACTAACAGGTACGATCACACTGGGTCAGAATGGACCTCGGATTAATGGCAATGAATCACATGGAAAATCGGTGTAGTACAATCCCCCCAATTGACATTTGATCTTGAGCCAAACTAAGACAATCTTATACATAAGTTTGTCAATATTGAGAAGAGTAAGAGAAAGATATGCACTCAAAATACTTTGTTGCAGAATATTATTCATACAAAAGTAAGATTCTATTTTTTCACGTTCAGGTTTTCATTTAAGACATCACCAGGTCATGCCGACAGCACGGATTCCTTTGATTTTCTCTCATCATCCATTCCTATCGGCCAATGTTCTTGTTCTTTGGACGACACCCAGTGTCAGCACTGAGTTGGTGAATGTCAGCCAACTCTGGTGTTGTTCATGTGTAGTAGTCCATGGGAGAACTTCGCTAATGAGTTCGTCCTTATTTTTCCACTAGTTCCTAGCATATCTTGTTGTTTTGTTTGGTGTTTTTTTTTTTTTTTGGCTTAGTTTACGTGTTGGGAGGTTCAATTAAAATAATTAACAGACTCATAGCATTTAAAACTGAAAAAACTCAATATTAAGAGAAACATATGCACAAACCCTTACATGCGGGCGTAAATAATCTATTTATTTTTTTTAATTGACTTATATTAGAAATATAATAGTATTCTCCCGCTCACTTTAATAAGACCGGCACAAACAACTAAATCTTCCGTGACTAATGTAGAAATGAAGAAAGTACCAATTAATATTCATAGTTATTTAATTTCATTTGCCACTTGGCATGGCTGTATGGGACATAAGGTCAGGTTTTAACGAAAACTCTTCCGCCTACGAGTGTGTGGTGCCAAAAATAGCTTTGTTGGCAATATTTTGCCAGACTGATCTTGACCATCTTCCCTATAGTGCATGAGGGAAGTTTTGTTTTTTTTCTGAATGGAGACGGTCTCTTTCTACAGAGTCTGATAGGTTTCTTAGTTGGTAAAAACTGGGGGTTCAATTATGCTATTAGTCAGTCTCGTTTAACGTTGATTCACACACTGTTTAAAATTAGCTATTTCACATTAAGCTCTTGATCTGTGAACGGTCACCCATTCTTTACATAACAGCGGTTAACTGTGCTATTCACACCTTGGCTTTAATCCGATTAATCTTTAAGTATTAGGAATGCCTTCTGTTCAATGTAACATCGACATAGTCTTGGTAAGCAGATTATGACATCAAAGGCTTTGACATCTGTTGCACGCTCTCGGAGTCAGAACTGAGACACACTGATGTGACTAAGAACATAGCAGATAAACTAAACGGCCTGTTTTTCTAGTATTTTTGTGTTTGGTGGAGGGCGTGGCTGAGTTACCAAACAGCCGAGCGGATGAAATCGACAAACTAAATTTAAATACTGGCTCAGAAAGTTTGTGTTTACTTCGCACAAATACCCCTGAGGAAAACATAAAACCACCACTATTCCCAGCTGTGCGTAAAAATAGAAAAATCTGGTACCCTTTACCTTTTTAAAGACAATAAGTCTTGGGATGGGATGAATATGGGTCGCGTCAGAGGTCAATCCTAATTTAGACACAATCTGATTTAAATACGGTCTTATGTAGAGACGGTTTTTGATATGATCTGGGTTTAAAAGGGTCAAACTTAAATAGTTTTACTCGCATACTGGGGCTTGATGCGGTCTAGCTTTGATTCTCTCTGGTTAAGACGCGATCTTATATTTTGTCTAAATTAAAGACAATATGACTTGCTTGCTGTCCAGTTTACATACGCTCTTACTAAGAGACAGTCTGACATTCGGCCATAGATAGTTTTACATACTGTCCAACTATCTGTTTTAGATATGGTCTAATTTAAGCTATGGCCTTTTGGTTGACTTGGAGTATTACAACATACAACGAGAAAAACTTCATTCAAAACAAGACAAACAAGGAACATCTAAAATTTGAACAATTTTTATAAAACAATAAAGCGTCAACTTGGATTTGAATGTTCAGAAGTTCCCTTTTACAAGTAGTAAGTTTTCAAAGCGGTGGAAAGTCAGAGCTTAGGAAAAAGGGGGAAAAGAGGAAAATGTTTTCAAAGAGTACTTATTCCTTTTTTCTTTTCTTTCTTTTATGGCCAGGTAGTGGAACTAGCAGAAAAGTAGTTTCAGCTCTTCGAGGGCGGACGTTACTTCTCGCTTGATCACTGTATCTAAGTGCTTCCTTGGGTCACTTTTGTCCTCACTGCCTTGGTTCACAGAAATCCCGAGTATTTATCTCCCCCCCCCACCGGCTCCAAACTCGTCACTCCACAATCCTTCTCATTTTGGCGCGACCGCTTCCCATTGGCTACTTGAATTTTTATTATTTTTCTTTTTTGCTGATTTCTAACCGGATGGGTGCGTGGATCCGATGCGTAGCGACGTGTTTATACATTTTGTATGTGGCAGTCGACAAGTCAACATCCAGTTGGGAGTTTTATTGTTTATTCCTAAATCCCCACAAAGCTGTATCAATGTTAGATATATCTAACTTTAGTCTTATTATTATTGGTCTCAGACATAATTTAACATAGATACAATCAGAGATACAGTCTACTATTTCTATGGTTTTAAAAGCAGCTTAAGTTTTATATAGTCTGAGATACAGCCTGAGTTGGACAGTATCTAAGACTATATATAACTTAGTTACGGTCTAATCTAAATACCGTATACTTTAAATATGTTCTAAAATAAAGAAAATCTTTTTTAGACGTGGCCTAACTTTCTATGGTCTTGAGGTGTTCATGATGCAATGGTCATCGTCGTAAGAAATGGACACGCTGACCCAAATTTCAAATCCTGGACAATACTGTTTGCGTTTCACATAGCGCTAACACCCTCAGGCAAAGTATGAATTAAACTATTCAGCGATAGATGAATAGTAGGGCAGACTGGTTTCTTTAACCTTGGATTTCAACTGGTCGAGGAAAAGAAAAACTATGAATTCAAAGCTATTAAACTGTTTTATAAAATTGGATCCTCTTCGTGTGGAGGGGCTGGGCAAATGCATTTATATGGCTTAGACTGTATCTGAGTAATCCACCAAGGTTAGATTAATTGTGGCACAAGACCAGAAGTATGGCGTACCCAATAAGAATTAAACTCACTAACATTGGTCTGCTAATCTAGTTTGTTAATCATTAAACCACGTAAAGTGGCTAAGATCGTATTTAAATGAAACTATTCTAACTTGCATATGGTATAACTTTGGTCTTAAGTATAACCTAATTTAAATAAACTTGGGCGCTCACAATAAAATAGCCTTGTGCCGTATTCTGACGAAGTGGGGTGTCAGATAAATACTGATAAGCTGGGGTACTTTGCGTGGTGTAATGGTGTAATGGATTGCAAGTTAGGCTGGTAGACGATTGTTAGTGAGTTCAAGTCTCATTGGATGCCTCATTTTTCTGGCCTTGTGCCACAACTAAGCAAAGCTTACGATATAACTAATTTAGATCCTATTTACCAACCCCTCCGCTCGGGTAGGATATGACACAAGGTCAATTTTTAAGCGGAGTTTAACAGGTTTGAATTCAGAGTTTTCCTTCTCCTAGACTAGTTGCCTCACCAAGGCTGAAGAACCCAGTCTGTCCTACTATTTACCCATAGCTGGAGGGAGAATAACTGGATTCATACCTTTCCCAATTTAGATAAGTTTTTACTTAGATCCATTTTACCAAAGGTACTATTTACCAACCCCTCCGCTCGGGCAGGATATGACACAAGGTCAATTTTTAAGCGGAGTTTAACAGGTTTGAATTCAGAGTTTTCCTTCTCCTAGACTAGTTGCCTCAACAAGGCTGAAGAACCTAGTCCGTCCTACTATTTACCCATAGCTGGAGGGAGAATAAGGGGGTTCATACCTTTCCCAAGGGTATTTGCCCGAAAGTGAACGTAATAGCGCGACTGGAGTACGAACTCGCGTACTACGATTCCGCAGTTCATCGCTTTAACCATTACTACCTAAAATAGATACGATCTGGTTTCATTTCCGGTTGGCTTTAAAATTGCCTAAGGTAGATAAGGTTTTACAGATAGTCTTAGATACAGTTTAGCTTTGATAAGATTCGGGATACGATCTTACTTAGATACAATTGAGATACGATCTTACTTTGAATATGACATGAGATAAACGATGTACAATAAGGCTTTAGATATTAAGGTAAATACATTCAGACTGAAAAAAAAATGCAATACGAAGTGGGATGAGGTAGATGCGTCCCATGCTAAATATGAATGGATGGATGTACTTGCTCAGCTCATCCCTCCCGCACGAGCAGGATGAGACACAGTCAGTTATTAAATAGGGTTCAACAGGTTTGAATCCAAAGTTTTCTTTCTACTAGACAGATTGTTATACCAAGGTTAAAGAGCATTGTCTGCCCTACTATTTACCATAGCTAGAGGAAGAATAATTAGATTAATACGTTTTCTACGAGAATCAGCGCTATATGAAATACAAATAGTCTCATGCAAAATTCGAACCTTGTTCTTTGTGTCTATTTTCAACGACGAGTAGCTTCTAAGTAAATGCTGGATGTATGAATGTCCACTTTTCTTGTTACTGTTACGAGAAAGGAGACGTGAAATTCTGATACTTGGGATATCTGAGTAGATATTCAATGCGTGACGATTTCCTTTTAAACGTTTTCATCTCAAACGATGGCTTTCCTCTGATTTCAGAAATGATTATACTGTATGCTTTTACACTCTACTTTAACTACAGTTGCTGAAGTTACTGAAAGTAACGCTACTCACGTAAGAGAGGACCTCTCTTTCCATTAATCACATCAGAATAATCAGTAAGGACACCTGCTTCGATTTAATAGCCCGAAATGAAGTCTGGAACAACAAGGGCTTTCGGGATCTGCTTGTAAACAATCTATCGTTGCTTATATTTTATTTAACGTGGTAGTTCTCAAAATCGTCCATATAGAGCCCTGGTGGTGGACAAAAAAGTTAGCAGGGTTAATAAAAACTTAGGGGTCTACGGGGGCTGAATGTAAAAGTTTGCACTCATAATTTCTTTTATAAGAGAACTGAAATCTCTGGACCCTATTGACTAGTTACCAGATATCGTACACTGAACATAGGGCTTCTAAGATTGACCATATAGATTTCTACAGGTAAATAAAAAAAAATGGCTGTGGGAATAAAAGTATAGAGATCCTAAGAGAGGGAAATGACTAATTTGCATTTATTTTTTGGTTTATAAAAGGAAAAAATCGCTGGTCATGTATATTGGTTGCCAGATATCGAAAACTGTAGCTTTGTAGTGGATTGTTAACAAGCAGATATCGAAAGCCATTGTCGTTATAGTAAAGCTTTTTGCAACCGTTGAATACATTTTACTAGTTTTTCCAAGTTCATATTTGGTGAAATCTGAGTTTAGTCATGTACATTATTGACTAGAAAAAAAACAGAGAAGCACTTTGAACGTAGAACTTCGGTGATTTAGGGTTCAAACTTACAAACCAGCAATCTAATATTCGTGATCTCCTCAATACCTATCAAACCCATTTTACCCACAGTCTATTTTCGTCTTTATAGTGGCTCTATTGTCTGAAATATTGAACACAGTAAAAAAAACAAAACAATGTAAGTTGTATAAAATTTTTGCCTTCATTTTACTCTGCAATATATATATATATATATATCTGGATCTTCTAAAAATACGAGAGCCAGCCATTGGTAACCTCTTGTCCGATCACTATATATGCCGGACAAATTATTCCGATAACTGTTTTTATGTCTTGTACAAGACTATGGGCAAGAAATATCTAGCCATATTAGAGTCTATGGCTATTATGCTATTACGCCTTACCTTGTGCAGACAGAGAAGCCAATTTGACAACCTTTTTTGCTGGGGGAACTCAGTGGGAATTTTGAGAGCTGAGATTTTTTTAACCGAAATATTTCGCCTCAGTTAATGAATTTGACTTTTTATACGTTTGCCGCTGTAACAATTGAAAACGCTCCGAAAGAAAGGGTCCCTTTTAGTTTCGTTTTATATTTCAAGATCGATTCAATAAAATTGATTCCCCTATTTTATATAATTATAAAATTCAGCTGTACCAAAAATTTGTTCATATATATATACATACACACACACACACATATATATATATATATATATATATATATATATATATACACCAGGAAGCTTGAATGGCACGTTGTTTCAACTGTTCGGACTTTTCGACTAATCTCATAAAATATATATAAAATAAGGATATATGAATCCTTAGCCAAATTGAATTTTGATCTGAATATGTCATCGCGTGTATTCACTTTCAAATTATATCATTAATATTTATCGCCAAATTAAGTTCATTGAAATTGACAAGAAAAGTCTATTTTAAAAGATATTTGTTCTTTAAAATGAATACTTCTTTTTTTTTTTTTTTTTTTTTGAGATTTTATATATGTAGCCTTCTCATATATATATATTCATCGATTCTTCTTTGATAGATATTTTGTTAACGAATACAGACAAAGGATTTTTTTTACTCAACCATTCCTGTTTTCTTGCAAGATAACACATACACTATACGACGTTAACTGTACAAAGAAAAGGCTGGTACTGGAAACCTTTATCATAAAATAGAACTATTAAAAAAGATAGATAAAACTAAATAAGTTCATTTTTCTGTCTGGGCATTTAGAATTTGAATGCATCTAACAACTGACTGATATATTCTACTCGGTGAGGAATTCTGACGAATACGAATTGACTGATGTAGATATAAAATCAACTAATACCTAAGTCGATAACGTTATGGAATTCTCATATATATATATATATATATATATATATATATATATATATATATATATATATATATATATATGTCTTCGCGTCTATTTTGAGACTATTACAAGTAAAATTCATAACACCATATGCAATCTCATTTCGGACTTATAAGCTTTTCTGAAACACTAATTTAACCATTAAACTAATCTTCGTAGATGTACTTCTCTCTCTCTCTCTCTCTCTCTCTCTCTCTCTCTCTCTCTCTCATGTAAGTGTACATGTATGTATACACACACACACACACACACACACACACACACATATATATATATATATATATATATATATATACCTGTATCCTAAATGCATTAATTCTTGTGGTGGAATACAAATATGAATTCGTTGTGCTGATATTTAAAGCGAATTAAAAGAACTCCTCTTGTTTTGAAATCTTTTTTTTTTTTTTTGTTGGTTTTTAATTTTTTGTTTTCTCTTTTTTTTATCTTTCTACACGCCTTTACCAGATGATAATTTGTAAAGTTATTTATTCGATGATCAAAAGTGTTTCATCTTCAGCTATTAACTCTAATGCCAACAGTAAAGACATTTCATGAAATTACAACTTAATAGATTGAATAAATTTCGAATGCGCATGTGCAATATTGACTTCGACGACGGATGCGTCTATCTGAACACACGACGTATATCGTTAATAAATGTCACTAACTAACTCTTACTTTAATAAGCATCTACATCATTTGATTTTTTTCTTTCTTTTTTTTTTTTTATTAGGAACTACATATATTAAAGAATATTTCTGCTTTATTTTTTGTTTATCTTTAGAAATCAAGTATTTTTAACTGGTCATTTTGAAAGATAAAGATATAGTACAATACTGTCGTTTATTAAAATTTTAAATTATATTCTTTTAATCGAACTAAAAAGCTGAAAAAAAAAGTCTTCGTTTTATTCCTATGGATTAGAATTTAGTTCGAACGATTAAATACATCTTTTATCGGCTTTCAAAGAAATAAGTATTGCATTTAAGATAAAAAAAAAAAGAGGATATTTCGCTGGAGTAGTGAGCGAAATGTTACGAATGAACCGGCTTCTATGACTTCCAATTTCTTCTATACCAGTCGGAAGGCTTATAATACACTGACTATACCCACCACATAAGGGTAAGACTCTCCTCACCTCACCAAAAAAATTTTTTTTTAAATGGGGTGCCCTGGATAGGACACTAAACTAACTCAACTGATAAAGCCTCAATTTCTATGAAACGGATATCCACATGAATTGATTTACTATCAGAAACTGCATCGTTAGGGGCAAACCTCATTCAGGTTATTCGTATCAATTTTGACCTATTTCTGAAAACTAACACTTTTGTGATCTTTACAGTAATCGCAAGCGTTGAAAAGTACATCTTTTGTTTGTTATTCGTATCAAATTCAGATAATTGATGTACATCCTAATTTTTGTGGCCAACTGTCATCTTTAATAAAACCTCTATTAAAAGACCTGACTTTCTATGATTAGGTGTTACTAAAATACAGGGAAAATGACAAGTTGTAGCAGATATTTTGTTTCCGCAATGACTTTAAATTTGTTTAACTTAAAGAAAAAAATAATTTTCAATCCAATTTAAACTTTAATAATAACTAGACGACCAATGAACCTGTCAGGTTCTTGTTGGAACTGTGGTCCATGATGATACTGCTGCTTTTGTTTAGGAGTAAAATAATATTTTATGGTTATCTTCATTCTATCGAGAATTTGAAGGATTGAAATATTACAATCAGCTCAAACGCACGCATCACGAAATTTTCAGGTAGCTTCAAACTGAACTGGAAACTGCTTTATTCTCTAACTTAAAGTAAGTAAAAAAAAGTTGGTGACCGTAGTTGAGGGCTACCCGAACGCCGAAGTGTAGAGGAGGGCGCTACTCCTTTCCCTGGATTGCTCCAATGTACCCTTAAAACGTACCTTATAATGCTGAGTGTTAAGCAAGGAGGCGCCAAGTTCCATTTTTTGAGTCTTTGGTATCACTCGACCTGAGATTGAACCCCAGTCTCCCGGCCCATTGGCGAACACTCTACCACTAGACCAATGAGATAAAGTGTAATACACTAAAATAAAAAAATATCGCAGTGATGAGTCATTTTCGATGGATTATATATATATATATATATATATATATAAGTAAAGTTGGCGACTATAGTCGAGGGCGACTAGAAGGCTCCTTTTCAATAGATACGCGGTGTAGGGGAGGGCGTTACTCCTTTCCCTGGATTGCTCCACTTTACCCATGATACATACCTTGTCTTAAGTAAGGAGGTATCACGTACCTTGGATTGAACCCAGGTCTCCCGGACCATTGGCGAACACTCTACCCATTAGACCAACTTAATTAAAATTAAGACACTAATTATTCGATAAAATCTAAAAACAAAAGTAAAATCAGTAAAACTATGACAGTTATACTAATGTAACATCACAATATTAGAATATAATAATAAAACTCATGACTCTGAGTTTCACGCTCTTGATCATTAGGTGAGTTTTCTTTTTACATCCTTACTCAGAAGGCTATATATATATATATATATATATATATATATATATATATATATATATATATCCTTACTCAGAAGTCTATATATATATATATATATATATATTAAAAATTCTCATCCTCTCTCTCTCTTTATATATATATATATATATATATATACATCCTTACTCAGAAGGCTATATATATATATATAAATTCTTACTCTCTCTCTCTCTCTCTATATATATATATATATATATATATATATATAAAGAGAGAGAGAGAGAGGGTGAGAATTTTTGTAATATATAATGTGCGTCCTGATTCGACACTCATGTTGTTCATGATGAATCATCAGCAGATATAATTATCAAATGTTAATTATACCCATTCTTCAGTTATAATATATGATCTCTGAGTTAGAGAGTTTTTTTGTTTGGTTTTGTTTGTTTCTTTTTTTATTTGGGTGCTTTTTGTTTGTTTGTTTGTTTGTTTTGTTTTGTTTTTTGTTTATTTGGGTTTTTTTTTGTCTTACCCGCTTTCAGCGGCTTTTAAGCGTGTGTCGGATAAAACCCAGTTTTCTTTCATTCACACATTGAGATAAACAACCCACTTTATTTTCTTTTTCTTTTTTCTGTCTGTCTCTAAGTAGAAGCTTTACTTTTGTGGTCAGTGTTTTCCAATCTTTCATCGTGACATTTATCCTACTTGGACTTCGGAAATTTTACTCGGATATTCAAAATGGCAAAGCAAGATGGCCGTCCCTTGGTTCAAATCGAGCGCAGACTGATTTAGAAAAGAATAGTTTTAACAGAATGCTATAAGCAACCGTTTCAACGGCATTTTTCTGGCTTTCAAAATATCTTTTGTTTATTTGGTCAATGGTTCGGTTTTATGACAGAAATAACGGAATAGTCAGATTGTCGAAAATCAATCGTAATTAAATGTTCACCGGGACTATGATACATTAGGATTTCATTGCTTTTTGTTTTCTTTTTTTTTTCTTTTGTTTGTTTGTTGTTTTTTGAATGTTTTTTTTTTTTACTAAGCGTTCCTTGGTTTAGAACTCGGGCGTTAAGTTGCATATAGTGCCTATTGTTATTTACTAAGCTTTCTTTAGTATGGTATGAGTAGAGTGTTCGCCAATGGTCTGGGAGACCGCGGTTCAATCCCAGGTCGAGTCATACCAAAGACTCAAAAAATGGTACTTGATACCGCCTTGCTTAACACTCAGCATTATAAGGTAGGTATCAAGGCGGAGCAATCCAGGGAAAGGAGTAGTGCGTTCCCGTACAAGTCGGTGTAGTAGCTATTGAAAATGGAGCCTTCGGGTCACCCTCAACAAAGTACAACTTACAGTACCTATTGTTATTTTCTAAGCATTGTTTAGTATAGAATACCGGCTTTAGGTCTCTAACAGTACCTTTTATTGCCTGGGGGTGCGGGGCCCAAGAATCAGATGCACACTAGACCAGAAGGATCAGTGCCAAGTGGATCTTTTCTTGTCGTCATTTTATCAAGTCAAAAGGTTAGGTGCAATGTGAACCTTTGCTCGTCAATGATTGGCCGGCTCGCAGGTCTGGGCGAGATGCCCGGGCCAAGAACCAGAATAAGGCGAGATATTTATTTTCTATCTTTTAATTTTGAAGTTGAAACTCAAAACAATCTAGGGAATGTGGAGTACACATTCATTACCAATACTCCCTGGTCTACTCTCAGCCAGATGTTTGGTTTCTTTGTTTTTAATGGCATATCACCTTAGATTATTTAATGTCATTCTCCTAGAAGAACAGTAGTGGTACTATTTAACCCATAGCTGGGAGGATAAGGGGGTTCATACTTTTCCCAAGGGTATTTGCCCGAAAGTGAACGATTGGAGTACGAACTCGCGTACTACGATTCCGCAGTCCATCGCTTTAACCATTATACCACGAGGACACCCCTCTCAGCCAGAGTGGGAGTACCTACAGGTCAAATAAATATGTTTGCAAATTATTTGTATTATTTGTAGAATTTGATCTAAAAAAATCTTAAGAAATATAAATAGAAACATAAAATGGCCCTAGACGGGTTGACATGTCGTTAAAATCAATCAATAATCAATACACAATCGTTATGTCGCAGTCGACGTGTGCCATGAATGTTAATTCAAATCTTCCACAGAAAGCAGTTGGAGGTGTAAGCTGGATAAAAGAATGGTAATTCCATTGTCTAAAGTTTTAACCTAAAAGAAACGGTTCTTCTATTTTTCAGGAGGTTCATTAAACTGCACTTCATCAATCTTTAAGTTTCCTGTTTTTCTATTCTGAAGAAAAGCGACTGCAGTAATCTCTGTTTATCTGATGTTAATCTCTGTGCAAGAAGAGAATAGAGAGAAGGAGGAAGAGAAAAGAACAGATTTCGCGCCACAAGATCAAAATATTCAAGAAAAGCCATCAACGAGTCTTGCGAAATTTCTTCGCGAGACTCGTTCACGGATAACAGATTTTACCCTATTGTTTTTGTTTTTTGGGGGTTTTTTTTAATTTTTTTACCTTAAATTATTTTCTCTATCCTAGCCCACTTGATGTAGTGACGGGCAGTGAATTTGTAACGCAACGCATGCGCACGCCCGTCTCTACGCGGACGTACGTGACTCTGAATTTACGAAAGACAGGCATGCCTCAATAAAAGCAGTTATTAATATCTTTTGTTTAAATCTGTGTCTTTTTGCGTGGGTGGGTGAGTCTCTCTCTCTCTCTCTCTCTCTCTCTCTCTCTCTCTCTCTCTGAGGACGTATGTTTACGTTTCTCTCTTAGATTTATTCGTAAATATACGGGTGTAATGACAGAAAGAGCGACTAATATATGTCGTTCAGTGTAGATAGGCTGGCGTGGACGTAAGGTTATTTATATAAACCAGTACAACCTGTCGTATTTTAGATAAGGGGGAAGATGGATAACTGGAAATTATTGTTACGTGGAGTGTTCTAAAAGTGTCGACATAATATCCTGATTAACTGTACATATATTTTCATTCAAAATTTCAGTTTTTGATATTCAAAAACTTCAGTCTTGGTAGGGGGGGATTCGAAATAAAAATCCTATGGTCAGAGAAAAGAAAGACAATACCGATAAATAAATTGATTGATTTTGACATAACGATAACTTCAAAATAAAACAAATCTATTCAATTTTCAGTTTTTCTCTTTCCCTATATATATATATATATATATATATATATATGTGTGTGTGTGTGTGTATATATATATATATATCACAGTGTTGGTAGTCACTATCTAACTTCGTGGCTTTGTGGCAGACCAAATGCAATATAATTTGGTGAGTGCTCAATATCTCTAATAGGGCTATTATATAATAATAATAATAAATAGATATATATATTAATTTCTATGTATGTTTAATAGCATGGAAGCTTGTTTGCGACCACAGGTTTCACGATGTTATGAAACCTGTGGTCGCAGACAAGTTTCCATGTTATCAAATATATATATAAACTAATATATTTATTCTTCTCATTATTACTATTATTATCATATATATATCTATATATATGTGTATGTGTGAGTGTAGATATATATTTGTGTGTATGTATATATGCATATATATGCGTGCGTGTGTGTGAGTGTAGATATGTATTTTTGTTTTTATATATGTATGTAGGTACATGTATATATGCATATATATGTGCGTAAATATGTGTGCATATATTATTACGTTTTTATGTAGGTATGTGTGTGTATATATGCATATGTGTGTGTGTAGATATGTGTGTTTCCCTCTATGCGTGTTTGTGTGTGTTTATATATATATATATATATATATATATATATATATATATATATATATATATATCATTTGGTGGCTGTTGAGGACAGGGTAACATATTTATTTGACCTGAAGATGGTTCCATAACCGGTACTCCCAGTCTGGCTGAGAGTGGACCAGGGAGTAGTGGTAATGAATGTGTACTCCACATTCCCTAGATAGGATTTGAGCCTCGCCACCAAATGCAGTTTTGGGTCATACACAGAATACCTTGTTTTGAGTTTCAACTTCAAAGATAGAAAATAAATATCTCGCCTTATTTTGGTTCTTGGCCCGGGCATCTCGCCCAGACCTGCGAGCCGGCCACCTAGCTTTCGTGCCCGGTGGCTGGAATCATAGTGTGCATCTGATTCTTAGGCCCCGCACCCCCAGGCAATAAAAGGTACTGTTAGAGACCTTAAGCCGGTATTCCATACTAAACAATGCTTAGAAAATAACAATAGGTACTGTAAGTTGTTCTTAGTCGAGGGTGACCCGAAGGCTCCATTTTTAATAGCTACTACACCGAGGTGTACGTGAACGCGCTACTCCTTTCCCTGGATTGCTCCGCCTTACCCTTGATACCTACCTCATAATGCTGAGTGTTATGCAAGGCGGTATCAAGTACCATTTTTTGAGTCTTTGGTATGACTCGACCTGGGATTGAACCCCGGTCTCCCGGACTATTTACGAACACTCTACTGATTAGTGTATACGTGTTTGTTTATATGTATAAGCGTTTAAGTTAGATATCTTTGTGTATGTGTTTGCGTAGGTAATTTTGTATGTGTGTGGGTAGATATGTTTGTGTATATATATGTATGCAGATACATACATATATATATATTTACCAACCCCTCTGCTCGAGCAGGATATGACACAAGGTCAATTTTTGAACGGAGTTTAACAAGTTTGAATTCAGAGTTTTCCTTCTCCTAGACTAGTTGCCTCACCAAGGATGAAGAAAGAAGTCTGTCCTACTATTTACCCATAGCTGGGGGGGGGGAGAATAATTGGATTCATACCTTCCCCAAACGTATTAGTGCTATTTGAAATGCAATCAGTCTCGTCGAGGATTTGAACTCCTGTCACCGTGTCCATTTCCTAAGAAGATAACCATTACACCACGGGCACCTCCCTTATATATATATATATATATATATATATATATATATATATATATATATATATATATATATATATATATATATATATATATATATATATATATATATATATATATATATATATATATATATACCTCTACACACCTATAGTCACTCATACATATCTGCATATACACTTACATATATATATACATGCATGTACAAACGGATATATGTTTCTACACATATACACACACACACACATATATATATATATATATATATATATATATATATATATATGCATCCAGTCATCCCTATATATGTACACGTAAGAATATATGTATATATATATATATATATATACATGTTTATATGTATACATAAGTATATATATATATATATATATATATATATTTAAATGGATATAAATATGTATATAACATTAAAATGTGTTCATATGTATATATATATATATATATATATATATATATATATATATATTTAAATGTGTATATTTTTTAAATCATATATATATATATATATATATATATATATATATATAACACTTACCCAGCATATTTGCGTGGTAGGTGACGTTGAAATTAATTAACTTTGTTCCAGGGGGCGGCCTCACTAGGTAACACCTGCTCTCTTGTCTAAAAACATAAGGGCTAGGGTTAATACTCAACGCTTTTAGCACCTCTATCCACAAAGTCCCTAATACTTTCTATAAAATCTATACAATGAATACACATTTGACAACTTTTTTTTTTCGTTTGAAAAAATCCCACTCACCTGATATATGTGGAAACATATAACTACATGTGCAGCCACACACATGTACTCTCATATACACATATATATAAATCCTGTACATGAATCTATCGTGAGTACGTGCATTAAGGTGATAGTTAGGAAACTCAACTTGTATATCCTTAGACATGTCCATTACTACCATAAGTAGCGTATCTCGCTGTCTATTATTAGTGTAATCACTAAAAGTAGCCTTGTTTGTTTGTTTGTTTGTTTGGGTTTATGGCATATCAACCTTTATAGGTTATTTAATATCAAATCAATTTTAATACAAATAAACAGTTTTCTTCCAAACAAATCAGTTTAGCATTAGTACACAATTTAATTGTTAAAATATTATTATTTCAAGCTATTCAGTTTAGTCAAACAGTTCAAATTAAAACAATTCAGTTTAGTATAAGTATAGTTTTTCTTTACTCACAATTAGATGCCAAAACAGTTCTATTTCAAACAATTCAGTTTAGCGTAAGCACAGTTCCAATGTCAAAAACAGTTCCATTTCAAAACCATTCAGTTTAGCATAAGTACACAGTTTAAATGTCAAAACATTTCTATTTCGAACAACTTAGTTTAGCATAAGTAAGCAGTTTAATTCTATTTGACACATAGATAGAACCCCATCAGGTGCCACCACTCCGGGTCAGAGTAGACCTGGGAGCAATGGCAATGAAGGGGTACACCGTATTCCCTAAAGCTCTAGCATTATTTTAAGCTTCAAAAATATTGATATTGCTCTGCATTTTCGTGTATAAAGCAATCTAAAGATATTTTATAAAACGCTTTTAGCGTTAAATTCAAATCCTTATATATATATATATATATATATATATATATATATATATATATATATATGGATGGGGAGAAGTTTGAAATGATATCTGACTGTGTGAGAAAAAAGGAAATGGTATGGAAAATGGCCAGAGTGGACCTGGGAGTGATGGCAGTGAAAGGGTACTCTGCATCTCCCAGAGCCCCAGCATTACTGGAGTCTCACCATTAGATTGTTTAGTGTCATATTCAGGATTTTTGTAGGAGGGGGAATCTTGCTCCACTGCAGAAAAGCAATCGGTGTATTCTACTGTCCCAGCCGAATGGGCAAAATAGAAGCCTTGCGTCAAGCAAAGCTAAGTTTAGTATTAATATGCAAAGGAATTATATATATATTAAGCAAATCTTACAAACCATGGTTACAATGTACACACGAACAATTTCCACATAAGGATATATATGTACATATGAAAGTAAGTAAAGTTAGCAACCGTAGTCGAGGGTGACCCAAAGTCTCTCTTTTTCTCTCGCTACAAGTCCGAGGTATAGGGGCAGGTGCAATTCCATTCCCTGGATTGCTTCACTTTACCCAGGATCTGTACCTTATAATGATGTGTGCTAAGCAAGGCAGCATCAATTTCCATTTTTTTGAGTCTTTAGTACACCGTATTCCCTAAAGCTCTAGCATTATTTTAAGCTTCAAAAATATTGATATTGCTCTGCATTTTCGTGTATAAAGCAATCTAAAGATATTTTATAAAACGCTTTTAGCGTTAAATTCAAATCCTTAGTCTGGGAGTGAACTCTGATGTCCCGGGCTATTGGCGAACCACAATATCGAAAAGAGCCAGAAACTACCTACCCAGGTTTCACCTAACATATCGTCAGGATAATTCTGACTAAAGAAGGTTGGGCCAAACGACATTTTATCATAAAATGTTCTACTTAGTGTATTGAGTGCTTTTACGTATTAGCTTAGGTAACTCTATCGGTGTTTTTTCTTTTGGCTAGCCATTGCGGTGATGATTGATTATTTCCAAGTAGTACGGGTGTTTTGGGGGGGGTTTCTTTTCCAGATAGCATCTTGTAATATATATGTGTATATTTTTATTTACAAATTCCATTATCTGTTATTCGGCAGGGGGATTTTTCAAGCCGCCAGTGTCATAGAAATAGTTACATATGAAAATAAGAATTATATATAATTTATATATATCATCATTATCATATCGCGCTGGTAGCACGGATATCCCTGACCCACTCTCGCCACTCCTCCCTATCGCTCATCGCCCTAGGTAAGTCTTCAGGACAACATCCTGTATCCTCACATAGCTGCTGAATGTACGTTCGAGCTGGTCGTCCTGCTTTTGCGCGGCCATGTGTGGGGATCCATAAGAGTACATCTCTTATGAGTTCATCTCTACTTCTCCAGCAGTGTCCGGCATGTCTGGTTCGTCTAACTTGAATAGTTTTCGTGATAGGGGGCAGGTGGCCGTACAGTTGGTGTCTTGTGGGGTGTTGCTGCCAGGACTTGTTGAGGATTGCACGCAGCATTCTTGTGTAATTGCCATCTAGCTTCTTCTCCAGTCGTTTTGTTAGCGTCCATGTAGTGCATCCATATAGCAGTATCGATGTGACCGCTGCCTGGAAGAAACTGCGTTTTATTTTATCGGTTAGGTCTGATTTCCATATAATCGATAGCCTATTGATAGCTGTCTATGCTTTCGTTAGCCTCGTTTCGATGTCCTTTTCGGTTGATTCGACGCTGCTTCCTAGGTACGTGAATTTGTCTACTAGTTTAAGTGGGGTTCCTTCTAGAGTGGAGATGTCCCCCGTTTGGTTATAGCACATATATTCCGTTTTGCGTGCATTAACATAGAGGCCTATGCTTGCTGCTGCTCGTTCCAAACTATGCAGAAGTGTTTCGGCTTGGTCAGGTGTATTTGCCAGTATCGCTATGTCATCGGCGTAGTCGGCATCGGTAATTGTTGTTGCGGGGTATCTTCTGCTTCTTTTCTTCGTCAGTTCGAAGCCATTCTCTTTGATTTTGTCAATCGATGTTCTAAGTATGTAGTCTAGACAAATGATAAAGAGGTACGGGGCCAGCGTGTCCCCTTGTAGTACTCCTGCTACAATGTCAAAGTATTCTGTGTCTCCATCCGGTGATCGTACTTTTACTTTAGTGTTTCTATAGAGAATCGTTATTGCCGCTACGGTTTCTTTAGGTATGCCGTACGCTAGTAGGATTTGTTCCATCTTTCCACTGTGAATGGAGTCGAAAGCCTTGATAAAGTCGACAAATATTAATGTCGCTTGTAGGTTCTTTGCCCGTACACCTTCAAGGATTCTGCGGATGGTTAATATGTGTGAGGTCGTGGATCTATTTCTTCGGAAGCCATTTTGGTTTTTTCTAAGTATGTTGTCGATTTTGGGTTCTATGTTGTTTCGTAGTAGGGCATTGTAGATTTTGGCTGCTATGGATGTACGTGTTATGCCTCGGTAGTTTTTGGCTAATCCGAGGTCCCCCTTTTTAGGGAAGGGGAGTATGCATCCCTTCATCCATCTATCTATCGGATTTTGATTGTATACTGCGTTGCAGTGGCGTTGCAGTATGTCGTCGAATTGTCTGGTCTTCCATACTTCCGGGGGAATTTCGTCCAGCCCTGCAGCTTTCCTATTTTTAATTTTTCTGAGAACCGAGTCGAGTTCTTCTTGTGTGAACGGTCCTAGTTTAATGTCTAATTGTTTACTAATTATTCTGGTGATTGGTTCATGCGTTATTTTTGGTGGGTTTCCAAGTAAGTTTTCGAAGTGCTGTTTTCACAGTTTTATTCTTTCTTGTTGGTTTGCTGCTTTAAGTTTTGCTTTGGCTGTGTTCTTTCTTCTGCTCACTTCGTTTATTGTTTGCCAGGCTATTCTAGATTGTCTATCTTCCACCGAGTCTCTAATTTTATCTATCTGATTTTGAATATATTCTGTCTGTTCCTTTATATATATGCCTGCTAATTGATATTGTGCCGTTTTTAGTTTTAAGGCATTTGTGTTTGTTGGGTTTTTTCGATAGTTTTTGGAGGCCGTTTTCACTAGTGCACGTTTTTCTCTACCGCTAAAGTTTCCCATGGGACTCTATATTTAGTTTTGATTTTTGTTGGAATGTATTTTGCTGCTGCCTCGAGGTGTGCATTGACGAAATTTTCGTATTCGTCGTTTGGTGTACTTTTTTCCGTCTTTTCTTGTAGTGTTTCGAATCTGTTTCTTAATTCTAATACGTATTTATCTCTTATATCTTTGTTGTTTAATAGGGCCCAGTCATAGTGTTTGGTGGTCGCTGTTCGTTTGGCGTTTTTTCGTAGGCTTAACCGTATTTTCGCCGTGACTATTCGGTGATCGGTGGACACACCCTCAAAAGAGGAGTATGCCTCGCAATTCAGTGCACTATTTTTCCATTTCTTGTTTATAAGGACGTAGTCTATCTGAGCTTTAGTATTGTTTGCGTACGTGTATGTCCATAGTTTGCCCTCTCTTTTTTGGTAGTTTGTATTGAGGCATGCTAATCTATTTTCTATCATGAAATCTGTTAGATGTTGCCCATTCCTATTTGACGTGTTGTGGAGGCTGTATTTGTTGTTTCCGTTTTTCCCGATTGGGGCATTCATGTCTCCGCCAATGACTAACATGTTGTGTTTCGGGATGCAACGCACTAATGAGGATAACTCATCGTAGAAGGTGACTAGTTCAGTTTCTTCACTAATATTGGTGGGGCTGTAGCAGGAGATGATTGTTGCTCTGGGGTTTCCGTTAAATGTAGCTGCCATCATTCTAGGTTGTATTTTCTCAACGCTATTAAGCGTTTTTAATGCTCTAGGTCCTATAAGTAATCCTACCCCTCCTACTGCGGCGTTGACAGAGTTTTTCCATGCGGATACAGTGGCGAGCGACCAGCCATTGCCAGTTTCGTGATATTTGATATCTTCGGTGTGCGTGTATCTGTGTTCTTGTATGCATATTATGTCTATCGTATGCTCTTCGGCCGATGCGATTAGCTCTGGGAGTTGTCCTATTCTATTTAAGGTTCTTACGTTAAATGTGGCTATTTGTAGTGTTTGCTTGCATTTTAGTAGTTTTGATTGTTTGAGCTCTGTAGCTGATTTTTCGAACACTGAGGCCAGGGCTCCAACCTCAGCAGGACGCGCCCCTTTTTTACCCGCGCGAAGAGCGATGCGGTTTGTGTATGTGGTTTGAGTGTGGGTCATGGTTATCTTTCGATGGCTGTTTTATTCTCTTCTATAGAAGCCACTCTTATAGAGGAGCAGCAGTAGTTCCCCGATCGAACTAACGATCCTGAGCGTAAAGTCGTCAAACTCATGTCCAGGACCCGTTTAGGTATTGAGTTTGGTCGTCCATGGGTTTATTCAAATACCTTTACGTACATCATGCTGCTTCCCATGTGTACGAAAAAAAAAAGGGGGGGTAATTTTGGTTTAAGTTTTAAGTTTTAACTTAGTTAAAGTCCATCATTAACGTACTTTCGTATGACTTTCACTGGTACTGACTTTTGCTTTTTTTTGCTGTATTGGGACTTTTCGTAGGCTTTTTATTTATTTATTTTATTTTATTTTTTTTTTTATTTTTTTTTTTTTACTACAGTTGGGAACCTAGCAGGCTTCAGGAATTATAGAGCTTAAAAATTTTTTTTTTCCTCCTTTCTTTCTCTCTGGGGGGGGGCTGTGGTAGCATTAGGTGTTTTAGGCTTTTTCTTTTTAACTACTGTTAGGGCTTTCTTTACGAATTTTTAAATTATATTATAGAAGAGATTCAAAAACATTCTGCCTTGTTCGCTGACATTTGGAAAGACTAACATCAATTTGGCTTTATAGTAGAGTAAGCGTCTCTTTACATTTAAAACGCATAGTTTAAGCATTATTTCACAAACAAAATACAGCATAACATTTTGTAAAATTCAGCATTTTAAATTGATAGGACTTAAAGACATACTGACCAATATTGATATATTTCTTCCAGTTGGCTCCTGAGTTCAAATGCTTCTTCTTCGTTTTGACTTTTATTTACTACTGAAATTTTAGGTAGCTTTGGAGGCGGTCTACTGGGGGGGGGAATTCATTTCTTTTTTTTTTCTTCCTTTTTCCCTTTCTCTGGGGGGGGGGCTGTGGTTGCATTACACACACACACGCGCACACACACACACGCATATATATATATGATCGAATGAAACCAAAATTCGTAATATTGGTATGTGTTTTTTTAAATCTTTATGTCAGAATTACATAGCTTAAACCACGCAAATAGAAGAAAAAACGACTAACTAGCCTGGATAATAGGCAAAGCCGGAGCTGAGAAGTATGTCAGTAAAAATATTCTCGCCTTTCGGTCTGTGGGAAGATGTAGTCTGGTGTCAAACGAAGCGCTTTCCTTGTTTGACTGAAAGAAAGAAAGAAACTTTATCCATTTTTTTTTTTTACTTTCCATTTTCTCTTCAGCCTGCATTTCTTATTAAGGAAAACCTTTCAATAAAAACAATGACAAGATTCCAAGTTGAAATATTTCTACGTGAACATTATCGGCCTACGAATATAAATCATAACATTATTGGTTCGACAAATTGAAATTACTTGGGCGAGTTAAAAGTTTTGCAATATTCTGCTAATTTATTTTACGAAGGCTTATATTACATGGTGATACATACTAATACACACACGCACTCGTATCTATAGATTTATCTTTTATAAACACGCAAACATTCATACCTATATATGATTTTATGTAGACTTTCTGATGTTTGGTTTGGTTTCTGTACTTAATGGCAAATCAACCTTCGTGGGTTATTTAATGCCAAATCCATCCCTGTGGTAGAACAGCAGTGATACTATGTAACTCACGGACGGAGTGATAAATGGGTCCATATCGTTTTCAAGGCATTGCATCGTATACTGATTCACGTACACACACACGTGGGGGTGGCCTCGTTGACAACGTACAGGACTGCGATATCGTAGTAAACGCCCTCTAACTCCAATAGCGTTGTTGGGTTCACTTTCGAAATATTAAATAGCGCCAGTATTATTTTTCTACAAGAATAGCTTTGCCATTTGATAATCGATGAAGGTTGAAATGCCATTAAAAAGAAAGAAACCCCCCAACACACACACAGACACATATATGATCTTATGTTGGCTTATGTTGTCACACATATTAATTCACAGACACAAATCCTCATATTTATATGCGATCTTCAGTATCCATTTAATTTCATCATTAGTTCTAATTAATAAAGAATTTTAAAATGTGAAGAATTTTCCGTTTCTTTTTCTTAGGTGAAATCTATGGTTGATTTTATTTTCTTTAGTCAATGCAAAAAAATATCAGAGGTCACTGACATACTTACCAAGCACAACTAGCCATAGAAACCAAAACGGGAAATTCTATACTTTTAGCAGAGTGAGTCAAAAGTTTCGCAATGTTTTCGTAACCTATTTGATTAATTCTTCAAGTCACAAGAAAAGCAGCCTACCATTCAAAACCTTCCTGTCGTAATGTCAGAAGCCACCTTTCCACCATTTTTTTATCCCACGCTGTTCTTGCCTTTCTTGGCGAAGCACTCGTGCTCTGAAGCTTCCACCTTCTTTTGGTTGTGAAAATATCCAGAGCGCCAGAAGTGAACCATGGATTAAAACAAGTACTAATCCAAGAAAAGTAGATCCAAACTATATGGTGTATGTAGCATTATTTCGATTCCCCTAAGATCCTGGCGTTTATTTCAGATCGTTCAAGCGGTATGAGCTCTTACTGCGGAAGAACTCGCTTTCTGTCTACCAATGCAGGGCATTTTCGCCGCACAACGATATATATTCGCTTCAGCAGTTCGGACTACAAGTTGGTATCGATGGTTTGACCGTCCTGAACGAACTCATAATTTCAAGATACAGAATATTACATGTTCGAAACGCAAATATTGCAAAACCTTTGACTCACCCTATTATTTCAAGGTGACCAGATTTAAATAGATATGAACACCACTCCTTATAATATACAGATGAGGCTTCAGGCTCACAGTTTCAATAGCAAATTATTGTTATTTGATGGAGTTTGTTGCCCCATAAATTCCAGTTTTGACTTCAAAGTTTTTCATTTTTTTAAAGTGCTTTGCCGAGGGGTAAGACACTCCCAAAAAAGATCCAGGAATGTCTTCAGTAAAACACTAAAGCCTGCTTGATGGTGAGGCTCCCGTTTTGGAAATCTGAGGAATATGGAGTACCCATAAGTCCATTCTGAAATGATAGTACCTGGTAAGGTTACATCTACGATTCAAATAGCTCACTTTGAAAATTATTTTTATTACATATAAATACTTGATACCATCTAACAGTGCGTAAATTATTAACACTAAAAATACTTAATTGAAGCTTTAATTATTTACTGGGGAATAGTTTTATTAGTTACTTGAAACTATATTTTAGCTTAAAATACTTGAAACCATGTAATTGTGTGCAAATTATTAGCATTAGGTAGGAATACTTGCTACCATTCAACTGTAATTTTTTATAAAGAATAGTTACTTGAAGCTATTATTGTTTAGAGTGGATTCCTATCACCAGTTACTTGAAACCATGTATTCGCTAGAAAAAATTGACTTAGGCATTAGATAATCCAACAAAGTTTGGCATGCCGTAAAAACCAACCAACTTAAAAGAACCATGAATTGTTTATAAAGTTTGACTAACCAAGGCTTTTAAGACTGTACAGCGGGTGAATATGATACTTTCTGAAAGCTGGAATAAGGACAAGCTGAAAATGAAATGCTCAAAAAACCCTCTAACTTCTGTTATTATAGCGAGAGTACGTACTGATGTCTTTGGTGACAAGCTGATATCTTATCGCAGGAGGAGTGCTTCTCAACTGATAGTGAAAAACTAAAAGAAATAAGAATATTAATAGATGATGAAAGAAGATGATAAATTCTTAACCAAAAATGCGTGAAGGCATGGACCATCCAAGTGAGAGAGAGGGAGAGAGAGGGGGGGAAACTTCGCTGTATCCTCGGTAGAGGAGCAAGATCTCCTCAAAAGGAGTGTCCTGGGTGTTACATTAAACTGTATATAATGGTGATGATCTAGTTCTGGAGCTCTGAGGAGTGAAAAGTACCCCTTCATTGCCATTGTACTTAGGTTCACTACATCCCATTAAGGTCTATTCTATAAGTCAAATATAAAAAAAAGTAAAGTTGGCGACCGTAGTCGAGGGTAACTCGAAGGATCCCTTTTCAATAGCTACTACACCAAGGTGTAGGGGAGGGCGTTACTCCTTTCCCTGGATTGCTCCACTTTACCCTTGATAGTACCTTATAATGCTGAGTGTTAAGCAAGATAGCATCAAGTACCATTTTTTGAGTCTTTGGTATGACTCGACCTGGGATTGAACCCAGATCTCCCGGGCCATTGGCGAACACTCTTATCTAGTTGAAATTTATAAGTATGAAATAAGAATACAACGAAAACAAACTATTATTAAACTAAATTATCAATGATAGATAAGAGTACTTGAAACCATTTATTATATTTACCCAACCCCTCCGCTCGGGCAGGATATGACACAAGGTCAATTTTTAAGCGGAGTTTAACAGGTTTGAATTCAGAGTTTTCCTTCTCCTAGACTAGTTGCCTCACCAAAGCTGAAGAACCTAGTCCGCCCTACTATTTACCCATAGCTGGAGGGAGAATAATTGGATCCGTACCTTTCCCAAGGGTATTAGTGCTATGTGAAATGCTATCAGTCTCGTCCAGGATTTGAACTCGTGTCGCCGTGTCCATTTCCTACGACGATAACCATGACACCACGGGCATTTATTGGTTTTGTTTGGTTTGGTTTTATGGCACAGCAACCATTGTAGGTTATTAATGCCAAATCCATTTTTATACATACAATCAGTTCTATTTCAAACAATTCAGTTTAGCATAAGTACAACAGTTTCAATGTCAAAAACAGTTCTATTTCAAAACAATTCAGTTTAGTATAAGTACACAGTTTAGTTCTATTTGATCCATAGATAGGACCATATCAGGTGCTACCACTCCGGTCCAGAGTGGACCTAAAAGTAATGGCAATGAAGAGGTACTGTACCTTCCCCAAAGCTCCGACAGTACTGAAACCTCAGTATCAGATTGTTGAGTGTCATATTCAGGACACTCATTGGGAGAGTTTTATCCCCTCTGCAGAGAAACAGTCGGTTTATTCCACAACCTTAACCGACTGGGCTATTGAAACCATTTAACTGTATGCAAATTATTTATATAAAGCATTGAGTCTTGAACCCAAAATTGTTCACTAAAGATTATTAATGGTAGATACATAAAACTATATTACTGCTTGCAAATTATTGGCAACATACAAATATGTTTGCTACAACGAACTTGAGTTGAAAAGACAGGTCTTGGAGTTTTTTCTTTTTCTTTCCTTTCTCTCTTCTTTACATTTCTACTGACTTTTACCAAAGTCTTGACTTCCTCAAATATTAGTTTTAAGGTAAAAATTTCTCTGATGAGGCGTAAACGAAATAAAGGGCCCCTTTTTAAGAATTGTTTATAAATATTTTAACCTTTTTAAATATGAGCCCGTTGATACAAAATGCGTTAAATTCTCGACCTGACATTGGTCGTCGAAATGGGTGAACGGTAAGTCATCGGTCTAACGTAAAGTTAGGTGGGTTGTGTTCCCAGCTGGAAGAGTACCGCGTTTCTAGCCAAACTGAAGAGTTGTGATACAACAAAATATTCTGTCTGTGTATGACTATATATATATATATATATATATATAACAGGATTTGGCATTGAATAAACTGCAAGGGTTGATATACCATAAAACCCAACCAACCTTAACACTCTCATCTTGTAACAAAAATATATCAAATTCATCATCAACTCGTACTGAGAGCATGTAGCAAGGATTTCCTTGACTCTCTCTCTCTCTCTCTCTCTCTGTCTCTGTCTCTCTCTCTCTATCCGTCCCTATCATCTATCGCCTCAGCAGCGCCTCCAGACTCCATCCTTGCTGGTTGATAAATGCTGGTGCATCCATGTTTAGGAGTCCGTAAAAAAAACGTCACTTATGTGTTTGTCTTTGCATCTCTAGCTGTACCCTGTGTGTTTTATTCACCTTACTTGTGTGGAGGTTTGTGAGATGAGAAGTAAGTGGCCATACAGCTGCTGTTTTATGAGATTCTGCTTCCAGGATTTGTTCAAAATAGCACATAGCATTCTTATGTGGTTCATATTTAACTTTTCTCTCATGCATTTCGTTATCTTATTGGTGGTGCATTCATACGGTAGTGCAGACATGGCCACAGCTTGGAATAAATCCTGTTTTACTTTAAGAAAATCTGATCTCTGATAAATATATAGCAGTCTTAAAATAAGTACACTTCTTAAACATATATTCATGCAATTCTATTTTCTATTAAAGATTTTTAATACTGTAGAGTTTGGTAATAAATAAGACTTAATGATATCTATTTTAGTTGTATAAGGCTTCACGAGAAATAATTTTTGAAAATGGAATCTTTGGTTTAGAAGAAAGTAGACTTATTATTTACTCCTTGAGAGTTTTTCACATCAGTTTTAGCAGATGGTTTTTCTTTGGAGTTTGAGTAACAGCAAATCTCCTCAATTCTCCTGGACTCTTCTCAGTATTCAGGCCGTTCTCAATAATGTAGTTTGGATGGTCTCCACTCTTCCTCTTATTTCCAAGTCTTCCAGTCCCTTTAATAATCATTTGGTGACTGTACCAAAAGCACCAATCACGATTGATATAATTGTCACCTTCATGTTCCATAATTTTTTCAATTCCCTCGCAAGGTCCAGGTACTTATCCTTCTTTTCATTTTCTTTCAATTTTATTCTCTGGTCAGTCAGGATAGCAAAGTCCACAATTTTGCAAGTACCCTTTTTCTTTTTCTTTTCTTTTTTTTTTTTTTTTTTTGATTATTATAAAGTCTGGTTTTCTGGCCGAGATTAGGTGATCCTTTTGTATGTCAAAGTCCTATAATAGGAGTTTATGTGTATAATTTTCTTGGACAGTGCATATATCATTTGTTCGTATGGTCAAATTCAAACTCCTTGCATATCTCCCAGTGGATCAGCTTGCCCACCCAGTTGTGTCTAGTCTTATACTCCTTCTGCGCTCATTTGCTGCATTCGCTTATTATGTGATTGATGGTTTGGTCTCTATCACCACATAACCTACATTTGTTATTTTGTTGCGTCTTATCTATTCTCGCTTTGATATGATTGGTTATTACGGCGTTGTTTTATGCTGCTATTAGGATAGATTCTGTTTCTCTCAAAAGGTTTTCTTTTCTGAGCCATGTTCAGGTTTTCTCTTGTGAGATGTTTATCAGTCGTTTAAAACGCCAATAGAGTTGTTTTTGTTTCCTAGTTATTGTCATTCTGTTGGCCATCGTGTTGTCAGTATCGTTTCTGGTGGCTGTAATCAGTCCTCCTTCGTGCTTTTCTATGTAGTCCTCGGGTCGTTGTATCGATGCGTCAACACTGTCTTCAATGCTGGCAAGTCCTCTTCCTCCCTCCTTTTTTGATACATATAGTCTGTCAACGTCATCTCTGGGATGTAATGCCTTATGCCTAAGTTCTTCTCTGGACCATTTCAAAAAGGGTCCCGAATATCTCACGAGGAATACAGCCCAGATATTTATTCCTTTGAAAAGGTTTCTCGTCGATAGTTTTGTCTCGAGTAGCTTTCTGGTTCTCCTGAGATATTCTCTCTGAACTTTTTCTTTTATTTCCACTTGTTTGATGGTGTCAGCCTCCAAGATACCTAAGTATTTGTATATTTTTTTCTCCGAGCGTTCTAAACTTGTCTTGATTTGGCAGTTATTATTATCATATTTACCCAACCCCTCCGCTCGGGCAGGATATGACACAAGGTCAATTTTTAAGCGGAATTTAACAGGTTTGAGTTCAGAGTATTCCTTCTCCTAGACTAGTTGCCTCACCAAGGCTGAAGAACCCAGTCTGTCCTACTATTTACCCATAGCTGGAGGAAGAATAATTGGATTCATACCTTTTCCAAGGGTATTAGTGCTATGTGAAATGCAATCAGTCTCGTCCAGGATTTGAACTCATGTCGCCGTGTCCATTTCCTACGACGATAACCATTACACCACGGGCAGCTATTATTATTATTATTATTATTAGGTTTGAATTTATTTATGGGTTACACTGTAAAAGAAGATGTATGAATATATTCTTGAAAACATTATGATCACAGCTTCTAGAGCTTTAAGTTTTTATCCGACATCCAAGAGCAGAATGAGACACAAAGTCTATTTAATATGATAATTTGCTTAGCCTTTTGGCTTAGATGTGGCACAAGGCCATATGAATGGGGCCCCCAATAAGACTCGAAGTCGGTTTGCTAGTCGAGCTTACAAATCATTACAGAACCAGAGGTTTTATATGGTGTGTCCTCAGGAAACAAGCATCCATTGTGCAATTTGATAAATTGCTTAGATTCCATTCCCTTCTAAGGCGTGCCTCAGGCACCAGGCCACGTGGTGTGTCCTCAGGAAGCAAGCCTCTATTGTGCAATTTGATAAATTGCTTAGATTCTATTCCCTTCTAAGGCGTGCCTCAGGCACCAGGCCATGTGGTGTGTCCTCAGGAAGCAAGCCTCTATTGTGCAATTTGATAAATTGCTTAGATTTCATTCCCTTCTAAGGCGTGCCTCAGGCACCAGGCCATAAACTCAGCCCTTAACCCTTTTACACAAGGATGCAGGTGCTGCTTGAGGCTCTCTGGAACTAAATGGTTTTATATTTTACGCACTCCTCAAGTCGAAAGACTCCCCAAAAAAACTATAACTTTTTGTTTGAAGTTCAGAGCTATTTTGAACCTGCAAATATATTTTTTGTAATCTTTACTTTTTAAATCATTTAACTAGAAGATCTAAACTCGCTGGCTGATGACAGTTTTTTCTTTTGTAAAATCAATGACGTTGTGACGAACAGACAGATAACATGGCGGAAAATGTGCAAAGCAAAGATGAGTTGAATAAGGAAGTTGTTATTTTTTATGGCATTATCAACTAATAAATTTGCCTTTAGTAATTTGTCATTTAATCCTCTTGATAAAAAAAACTTGAAATAAAAACTGATAAAAATGTTGTCGTCAAACACTCTTCATTGTGGCGAGGCAAATATGAATACATTATCCAGGATTTCACAAAGAACTCAGAGCGATTTCGCTTTTCCGCCCTGTCTACCGACAGTTTTCTCTGCTGAGGGATGAAACTGACCCCACCAAATAAAATGGGTTAGTGTCCTGGGTATGACCTTAAACTGCATCGGATGGCGAGACTCTAGTTTTCGAGTATCCTTTATTTGTCATTACTCCCAGGTCCACTCTAAACCCAGAATGCAGCCCAGTTGGCTGGGGCTGTAGAATACGCCGACTGCATCTTTACAGAGGAGTAACACTCTCCTCACCGAATGTCCTGTTTATGATACTAAACTGTATCTGATGGTGAAACTGTACTGGATCTTAGTGAAATGTGGAGTACTCCTTCATTACTATTACTTCCAAGTCCACTTTGACCCTGAGTGGTAGTACCTGATAGGATTCCATCTAAGGGTCAAAGAGTATTGGTCAACCATTTAACTGTGTAAACAAATAATTAATACTAGGTTTGGTTTCTTTGTTTAATGGCATATCAACCTTTGTAGGTTATTTAATGCCAAAGCCATTCTCCTAGAAGAACAGTAGTGGTACTATTTAACCCATGGCTGTGAGGATAAGGGGGTTCATACCTTTACTAAGAGTATTTGCCCGAATGTGAACGTAATAGCACGACTGGAGTGCGAACTCGCTTACTACGATTCCGCAGTCCATCGCTTTAGACTTTGCACCACGAGGACACCTCCTAATTAATATCAATTTGAACTGTTTGCGTAAAAGATCAATACTTCGAACAATTCAACTGTGAGCAAACGAATTAGCAATGTTGGATAACAATACTTGAAACCGTTTTAAATCTGTACAAAAACTGAATTATTCGTATTACGTAGCAATACTAGGAACTATTTGAGTATTTATAAATGAATGAAGTGTTTTGAATTGAATTATTTGTGCTAAATATTAATATTTGAATCCATTTAACTGTATGCAAACAATAGCAATACTTATGAGAAAAAAAAATTGTTCAAACGTTTTTAAAAATGAAATTATCTAGAGAATATTCATTTACAAATGTAAATCCATATAGCTGATATGAAATTAAATTGTTACTATCAAATAGCAATAATGATGGTGTAATGGTTATCGTCGTAGGAAATGGACACGGCGACACGAGTTCAAAACCCGGACGAGGCTGATTGCATTTCACATAGCACTAATACGCTTGGGAAAGGTATGAATCCAATTATTCCCCCTCCAGCTATGGGTAAATAGTAGGACAGACTGGTTTCTTCAGCCTTGGTAAGGCAACTAGTCTAGGAGAAGGAATACTCTGAATTCAAACCTGTTAAACTCCACTTAAAAATTGACCTTGTGTCATATCCTGCCCGAGCGGAGGGGTTGGTAAATAGGATTAAATAGCAATAATTATGTACAAAAATGACAAATAGTAATAGTGTTAAATAGCAATACCTGAAATGATTTCATCATCATCATCATCATCATCAAATCGTGCAGCAGGTACCGGTTTCCCTGAGACTCTTTCGCCAATCGTCCCTATTATACATCGCTCCCGGCAGGTCTTCAAGTCTGCATCCTGTGTCCATACTTAACTGATGTATGTATGTTTGTCTTGGTCGTTCAACACTGGTGCATACATATGAAGAGATCCATTAGAGAACATCACTGATGATTCGTTTCTGCTTCTCTAGCAGTGCCCCGCATGCCTTGTTCACATTGCGTGCACGGTTTAAAGATAGGAGGTCGATGACCGTACAGCTGTTGTTTCGTAGGATGTTGCTTCCAGGATTTGTTCAACACAGCTCGTAACATTCTTGTACAGGTCCAGTCAAGCTTTTTTCTCCCTACTCTTCGTCAACGTCCATGTGGTGTATCTGTACAGAAGTATTGACACAACTACTGCTTGGAAGAAATTCCGTTTTATTTTATCGTATAGATTAGACCTCCATATGATTGAGAACTTATCGATAGCAATCCATGACTTTGCTGGGCGCATATTGATGTCATTTTCAGTAGATGAGACACAGTTACCGAGGTACGTGAAACAATATGTGCAAACAAATTGTTAAAACATTATACCAACAAACTATTGTTTACAAATCATATTTAATAAACGGTTAAACGGGATTCAGCATTAAATAACCTATAATGGTTGATATGCCATAAAACTCAAGTAACCAACTAAACCCTGGGTGGTAGTCCTTGTAAAGGTCTCACCTATGGGTTAAATAGATCAGTTAAAAAGTTGTCTGTATTTGATAGGAATACTTGATGCAATATAACTGTAAATTATTTGTATTAAGAAGAGTCGCTAAAAACTCTGTTTACTAAGGGTTATTATTAGAATCCTTCACTCCTTCTTTAATAGAAGCATCAGTAGCATCATGGACAGTTGTTACAAGGGGTTCACAGATCATTTAGCCATATATGTCAATGAACAACACGTCATTTTCTGTATGTCATCATCATCATCATGTCGTGCCGTTAGCACGGATATCCCTGACCCTCTCTCGCCACTTCTCCCTATCGTTCATCGCCTCTGGTTGATCTTCAGGGCTACATTCAAAGCTGCTGTATGTATGTTTGAGCTGGTCATCCTGCTTTTGCCCGGCCATATGTTGGGGTCCATAGAAGTACATCACTTATGAGCTCGTCCCTGCTTCTCCAGCAGTGTCCTGCATTTCTGGTTCGTCTAACTTGGATAGTTTTCGTGACTGTCCAGATTGTCAGCGTACACGGCAAAAAAGTTTCGACTCTTTTCTAAAAGTTTAAAATTGCTTCTGTATGTAAACTGTTCTAACTTATAGAATAAAGCAATACCAGTCCAATTTACAACTGAATTATAATTTTGTAGGGTCAGCATTGACGATGCATGTTTTCTTTTAATGAAATTTACCCAACCCCTCCACTCGGGCAGGATATGACACAAGGTCAATTTCTAAGCGGAGTTTAACAGGCATGAATTCAGAGTTTTCCTTCTTCTAGACTAGTTGCCTCACCAAGGCTGAAGAAATCAGTCTGCCCTACTATATACCCATAGCTGGAGGGAGAATAATTGGATTCATACCTTTTCCAAGGGTATTAGTGCTACGTGAAATGCAATCAGTCTCGTCCAGGATTTGAACTCGTATCGCCGTGTCCATTTCCTTCGACGATAACCACGTTTTCTTTTAATAATACAAATTATTTATCTAATAAGTACAACCAAGTCCTCCAAATATCAATATGACTTTTTTTTTTTAAATCCTGATCATAGTCAATGATGTTAAAATAGTGTACTTTTTTAGATAAGCTGCTCATGTCCTTTGGGTGAATCTTTCTTGTCTCTAGGAGGTAACATAGCGACAGTGAAAAAGATACGAATATAGATCTCTTTCACCCGAGATGCCTCAGGATGATAACGTGACTTTTAATCTGTCCGGAGGCGTCACATTTAGAGGCCAAGATTATTTGTACCATTGGTACAACTAAGCATAATTAAGAACATTCGCCAAGTAGGTAAATCAGATCAAGCTTTTTTTATAATAAACACACACGGACGCACGCTTAAACACAGACTTCTATTTTTGATTAGTTTACACATCAATAAAGGTTATTGAATAAGAATAGTCTTTGGAGTATCTTCCTAAACAGAACATAATATTTTAATCGTAAATTGGCGGTATAGGATTACAAACATCGAGATTTTAAAGTGTGCCCACTGTCAGACAATCGATAGTCTTATTATCAACGAACATCTTGGAATTTGGGAGGTTATTTACACAGAACTTGCCGTTGGAAAACATTCGTGATGGACCCTACAAAACGATTCAATAAGGACCAGTGCAAACTCTCTCTTAAGGTCACAGGCATGAAGTACCTGATCTGGGAAATGGAGACTGCAGAGCGAGAGTCAACGTCTAGTGTCGATCCCAATCACCCATTGTCACTAGTTGGTTGCTTGCTTGCTTACTTTTGGTTTATGGCATATCAATTTTTGTTAGGTTACTTTATGACACAGACAATGAGTTTGTTTTATTTTGTTTTGTTTTTGTTATTTTTTTGTTGTTGCTTACTTTTGGCAGGGTGGGGGTTATAATTGTATGATTTCAAGTAACCATTCCTATGTCATAATAAGATTTTGTTTTCACGTTTAAATGGCATGAAATATTCCTATCAAATACTAATAATTTTAAAACAGATCTGTTTGACCCGAGATGAGATTTGGTTTATTTAATGGCATATCAACCTTCATGGGTTATTTAATTCCAAAGCCATCTTAGTAGAATAATAGTAGCCGTACTATGTAACTGATAGCAGGAGAGATAAGGGGTGTCTTACCTTTCCCAAGGGTGTTAAACCAAAAATGAACGTAATAGCCTGACTGGAGTTCGAACTCACTCACTGTGATGTTGCGATCTAGTATGGTAGCCATTACACTACGGAGACTCTTCTCTACCTACGTAAGACCCTAATAGGTACTAATATTCCGGTTCGGAATGGATCTGAGAATAATCTAAACGAAAGAGTACTTCACACTCCTCAGAGATCCAGAACTGGAGCCACACCACTGGATGCAGTTTAGTGTCACCCCCAGGAAATATCCTGTCACCAACGTTTCTATGGAAATACTGACTTTTTGAGCTATTTGAAATCTTAATGATGAGTAAATCATGATCTTCTCCATATTTACCTGTATATAGGAGTCGACACTGATAATGAACCATAAATACGTAACTTTAAAATACATTCTTTAATCCAAAAATTCACGTAGTCTTTTCGATTAAATGACTTTCTGTATTTCTCTTCTCAGTTACGTGGTGTGTTTACAAAGTTTCGCGACTAAATCTGTATTCACCAAAACAGAAATGGACCATGAATGTGTCGTTAATTTTTTTCTAAACACGACACTATTCAACACAATTATTCCAGTAAGTTTTTCATTAGTCAGAGCAGACCTAAACCTTTTTTTTTATAGACTATAAAAGTACCCCCATGTATTTTTTTGCAAACCGGTGCACCGGGTTGAGAATATGTCAACTAAACCCTCTGCAGATGAATAAAATCTAGACAAAAAGATGTTCTCCACACTCCATAGAGTTCCAGAACCTGAGTCTAACCACCAGATGCAGATTAATGTAGTATCCAGGACACCACTTTTTGGGTGGTCGTGAGAAGGTCTTAGCCCTCTGCAGAGGATGCACTCTGTATTTTCTAAGCACCACCAACGGGGATATTAACTATTGGAAGATAAATAAGAATGACCGATAACTTGGTTGGTTGGTTGGTTGGGTTTTATGGTATATCAACCTTTGTAGAATATTTAACGCCAAATCCATTTTTATGAAAATAGTTCTATTTCAAACAATTCAGTTTAGCATAAGTAAGCAGTTTAAATGTAAGTATAGTTTAATTGTGAAAAACGTTTCTATTACAAGCTATTCAGTTTTGTCAAGCAGTTTGAATTCAGCAAATTCAGTTTAGTATAAGTGCAGATTTTGTTTACACGCAGTTAGATGTCAAAACAGTTCTATATTGAACAATTCAGTTTAGTGTAAGTACAGTTTCAATGTCAAAAACAGTTCCATTTAAAATAATTTAGTTTACCATAAGCATGCAGTTTAAATTTAAGTACACAGTTTATTTTTTAGTCAAACAGTTCAAATTCGGATAATTCAGTTTAGTATAAGTATAGTTTTTGTTTGCACACAGTTAAATGTCGAAACAGTTCTATATCAAACAAATCAGTTTAGTGTAAGCATATTTTCAATGTTAAAAACAGTTACATTTCAAACAATTCAGTTTAGCATAAGCTTACAGTTTAAATGTAAGTACGATTTAATTGTCAAAAAAATGTCTATTTCAAACTATTCAGTTTAGTCAAACAATTCAGTTTAGCATAAGTATGCCGTTAGTTCTATTTAACCCAAAGATAGGGCCCTATCAGGTGCTACCACACCGGGCTCGAGTGAACCTGGGAGCAATGGCAATGAAGGGGTACTCCGCATTCTCCAAAACCTCAGCATCACTGGAACCTCACCATCACATTGTTTAGTGTCATATGCAGAAAACTCATTGGTGGGGATCTTACTCCTCTGCAGAGGTGCAGTCTGTGAATTCTACAGCCTTTCAACTGACTGGGCGAAGAATGACCGATAAAATCGTTAAAGTTTTTCAAAACAAACTAGACGGATAATAATTGTGGGTGGTAGAATCGTGGTAGATAGAGCGCTGAAACGTTGTGTAGTGCTTTATTCCGAGTGTGATTTGAAAGCGGCATAGATGAATGTCCAACGGAGTTCAATTTGGGAACTTATGCCTTGCGAGTTCAAACGCTGCAGAAGTAACCAAAAACATTTGTCGTGGAAAAGATAAAGGCCCAGTTGATCACCATACAGTAACCAGATGGTTCAAGAAATTTCGTTCAGGTTGCAAGAACCTCGACATATCAGGTAATGTCAGGTAGGCCTAAAACTGGGAATTCCAAGCCACAGACGAAAATCCGGCGAGTAGCAACAGGAGAGTATCAGGTACTATTTACCAACCCCTCCGCTCGGGCAGGATATGACACAAGGTCAATTTTTAAGCGGAGTTTAACAGGTTTGAATTCAGAGTTTTCCTTCTCCTAGACTAGTTGCCTCAACAAGGCTGAAGAACCTAGTCCGTCCTACTATTTACCCATAGCTGGAGGGAGAATAAGGGGGTTCATACCTTTCCCCAGGGTATTTGCCCGAAAGTGAACATAATAGCGCGACTGGAGTACGAACTCGCGTACTACGATTCCGCAGTTCATCACTTTAACCATTACACCACGAGGACACCCCAGGACAGGAGAGTATCAGGTGAGCTCAGCTTCTTGTTGTCTAGTGCAGTTTGTCAACTTCACAACTTCGGCAAAATTATCTGAAGCTGCTAAATTGTGCCTCTCGTACTACCAAAATATTGCAAAACTTTTTACTCACCTTAGTACTTTTGAAATCAGTCTTTTTTTCTTATTTGGCCAAACAGAGTGATGAGAAGGGCGGAAGATTACGACAATAACAAAGAAAATTCCAGTTGGATAACTGTCTTCCTTTTGGCATCTGTTTCTTTGGGATCAGCCGGAAAATAAGACGGTGCGTGGGTGGAAGTTTTCTTGTCGGGTAACTGAATCTATGCAGCTGCTAAGCAAGATCATTAGTTTCGGTTACTTTGTTTAATGGCATATCAACCTTCGTGGGTAATTTAATCCTAACGCCATCCTTGTAGAAAGCAACTGTAACACCAACTCATATCCGGGTGGATTAGGGGTTTGTTTGTTTGTTTGTTTGTTATTTAATGACATATCAACTTTCTCGGGTTATTTAATGCCAAATCCATCCTTTTAGAAGGACAGTAGTGGTACTATTTAACCAATAGCTTGGAGTATCAGGGGGTTCGTGCCTTTCTCAAGGGTATTTGTCCGAAAGTGGACGTAATAGTGCGACTGGAATTCGAACTCGCCTACTACAATTCTGCCGTCCGGCGCTTTAACCCTTAGACCATGAGACCCCCCCCCAACATCAATGAGGGTGTTCGTACTTCTCCCATGAGGATTTGTCCGAAAGGGAACCTATTAGCGTAAGTGGTGTTCGAACTCGCTTTCTTTGTTGTCCCAAGTCAGAACTTAAACCATTGCGCCATAGGGTCTCATCACAAGATTATAATTCTGATCCCGGTATGATTTGTTCCAATCTTATTTTTTGTTTGGTTTCTTTGTCTTTTTAATGGTATATCAACCTTCGAGACTTATTTAATACCAAAGCCATCTTTGTAGCAGAAAAATCGTAATATAATTTAACCCATCGCTGGTAAAATAAGAGGTTGTAATTCACTAAGATACTTGTTTAGATATGGCACGAGGCCACATGAATGGGGTACCCTGTGAGACTTGAACTCACTCGTGAAGGTTTGCTTGTCAAGCTTGCTAACCATTACACCACCTGGGGCACCTTGGTGGAATCGGTTTGGTTTGGTTTGGTTTTATGGCATATCAACCATTGTAGGTTATTTAATGCTGAATCCATTTTATACACATAAACAGTTCTATTTCAAAACAATTCAGCTTAACATAAGTACACAATTGAATGTCAAAAACAGTTCAATTTTAAACAATTCAGTTTAGCATAAATGCACTATTTAGTTCTATTTGACCCAGAGATCGAACTCTATCAAATGCTACCACTTCGGGTAGCAGTGGATCGGGGGCAATGGCAATGAAGGGGTACATTGAATTCTCCAAATCTCCAGCATTACTGGAGCCTGACGATCAGATTGATTAATGTCATATCCAGGACACTCATTAGGGCGGGGTCTTACTTCTCTGCAGAGATGCAATCGGTGTATTCTGCAGCCCCAGCCAACTGGGCCTACCCCGGTAGAATAAGAGGTTCATACTTTTCCTAAGGGTATTAGTCCGAAAATCAACGTAATAGCGTGACTAGAGTTCGAACACGCTTACAGTGATGTTCCAGTCCACTACGTAAACCACTACACCTCCTTTGATTAATGTTTGCAATGTAAGTAAAAACTGACAGGTTATAAAAACATGTACACTCATGTATACATATACATATGTGGATTTATTTAAGTTAACATGAATACACACTAGTGGCATAACGCTTATCGTTGGAAGAAATAAATACAGCGCCCTGAGTTCAAATCTTGATGTTGTAATTTGGTCCAGGAGTTTTAAGAAAACGGAAGTACCAATTCCGCCATTGTGTAAGGAAAACGGTAATACCGGTTCTGATCATCAGGTTTGTTATTTGTCAATAAAAAGATGGAAGGAATCTCCCCCACCTCTCTCTCTCTCTCTCTCTCTCTCTCTCTCTCTCTCTCACACACACACACACACACACACACACACACAAACATAGGCACACACTCTGTCTGTCTGTCTCTCTTTCTCATACACACACACACTGTCTGTCGCATACACGCTCTCTCTCTCACACAAACATAGGCACACACTCGGTCTGTCTGACTCTCTCTCTCTCTCTCAACACACACTGTTGCATACACACACACACTCTCTCTCACGCATACTCTGTCTGTCTTTCTCTCTGTCTCTGTCTCTCTCTCTCTCTCTCTAACGCACATACACTCTGTCTACCTCATGCTCATACATACATACATACATACACACTCTCTCTCTCTCTCTCGTACACACATACTCTCTTTCTCTCCACACACTCTCTCTCTCTCTCTCTCTCTGATACGCATACACTGTCTCTATCTCTCTCTTTCGTACACACATACCCTATTTCTCTCCTCTCTCTCTCTCTCTCTCTCTCTCTCTCTGATACACACCAACTGTCTGTCTGTCTGTCTCGTACACACACGCTCTCTCTCGCTCTCTCTCTCTCTCTCGCTCTCTCTCTCTAGTCGATTTTACTACAGTTACGTTCGCAAGCAATTCTGACACCTTTTCATACTCTTTGGAAAGGCATGAATCCATCAGTTCTTTTCACCACCAACAACTATGGTTAAATATATAGTAAGGCAGCTTGGTAAGGCACCCAATTTAAAAGAGGGAAAACTCTGGATTCAAACCGGCTATACTCAACTCAAAAATTGACCTTGTGTCACATCCAGCGCGTGGCGAAGGGATTGGGTAAATGTACACTCATACAACACACAAATCAATCTCTAAATCATATATAATGAACTCTCCTGTTGATCTTGACGAACGAGTATTCAACAGATCAGTTAAAATATAAACTTTTGAACTGCTTAAACAAGTGACTTTTTTTTATAGTGGTCGAGGCCAGAGTTGAATTTTGGATGAACTGATAACAAAAGTATGGTGCTTTAATAATGTTCAACATATTCTCCTGATAAGACTCGGTTTTGATTTCAGAATTTTTCCTTCTCCTAAATAGGTTTCCTTACTAAAACTATAGAAACCAGTCTAGCCTACTATTTTACTCATTACTGTGAGGAAAAAAGACGGGTTCATGCCTTTCTCAATGGCATTATCCCTGAATGTAATGTAAACAGCCGAGTCGAGGATTTTAATTTAACTGGGGAAATTCTTTGTGACAATACTTGTTAAGCCACACATCTATATTATCATCATCATCATCATCAACTCTCTCTGTCACCATAGATTTCGCTGACACTCTCTTTTCATCCATCCCTGTCATCCATGGCTCCTGGCAGGTTTTCCAAACTACATCCAGTGTTCGCATGTAGATAAGTTCTTGTTTGTCGGCCAACACTGGCGCGTCCATGTGTAAGAATCTATAGAAGAACGTCACTTATGAGTTCGTCCTTGCATCTTAAACAGTGTCCCGCATATCTTGTTCGTCTTACTTGGATGATTATACATGCATAAACATCCACCGTTGATCTATCAACACTTAGTATCGTCATTTTTAAAGTCCTTATGATGGTTTAGCAAAACCGAAACGTATAACGTCAACTTTCTTTCTCAATAAATTCATCACTTCGGATTACTTTGTTTTTTAATTTTTCTCAGTATTGTTCTATTCTTTTCCATTATTTACTTCCATATATCCATACATACATACATACACACACACACACACACACACTCATATATATATATATATATATATATACAATTGGTGTATGCGTGTGTGTTGAAAAGTGTAACTTTTTATTATATTTCTTAGATCACAAGTCCGTAAATAAAATGTCGCTCCCTAGAACTTCTGCTTAGTATCTGAGACAACTATCTGTTCTCGTGGAAATCTCTAAAATATATTATAGAAAAAAAAAAGAAAAGAAAATCTAACATGGAAGATCTATAGATTTAAATAAATCTACAATGACCTACACAATGACACAATCTTAATTTACCCTTAGTCTTAATTTTCATCTATTTCTAGAATTTTTTATTAAATCAAAATTAATATTTGTTGCTGAATAATGAAAACGTTCATGCACAAGGCTATTCTTTGACATATATTGTCTTAGATACGAAAAATCTTTGATAGCTATAAACAGACCGATATATATGAACAGATCAAGAGAGTCGATGATGGTTCCTTCTTCAAAGGTAATTGTTCCCTCTTGATCCCACCCCCTGTATCGTCTGGATTAACACCCATTCCACTGTGTCCTCTCAAATTTCTTTTCGAACATGCAACAGGCTAGCAAACCTTGAGGTAGAGATAAACAGATATGAACAGACCAATACATAGATTGACGGATATATATATATATATATATATATATATATATATTCTCGCAAGTTTTTTTTAAGATGATGGAACACTGTTTATTATACTGGGCAACTTTTTGAATCTTGTCTAGATTTCTACCACAGATTTAGGGTATTTTTGCACTGCTGAATCAGGAAATGGCATCCGTTTATCTGCATCAGATCAGGTTTTTTGCGAGGTTGATTTGAAAAAAATCAGATCTTTTGACAAAATCGATTACATTTTTGTGGCATTATCAGCTGATTTTTGTCAACATATATCATTCTAAATATGTTTTTAAGAGAAAAAAATGTTTTGCCAACAACATATGTTGATTACCTGATAGAAACATCGATTACTGTAAACTGAATGGTGGGCATTGATAAAGGTAAGTACACGTAAATTGCATGTTGCTTCACAATTGTTGAAACTTCAGGGCTTGAACTTCCGTTTCTTCGAACTCCTGGAATGCCCAGCGTCACGGAGGTCTCTCTTCAGATTCCAACAGTAGTCAGCCATCATGACTGCGTCTCAGCGACCCTGATACATGGTCTCCATCTCTTTCAATCTCCTCACCTGCTCGTCACTCATTGAACCAAGGTTCTCAGGAAACCGGTCCATATGTGAAAATAGGTAGTGCATCTTAACGCTCATGTTGCAGCCCAGGTTTCTGAATGCAGTCAGCATGTTGTTGACAAGTTCTGCGTAGGTTCTGGCCTTATTGTTGCCAAGAAAGTTCTTCACTACCAGAACAAATGCTTTCCATGCTTCCAGTTCCACTTCGTTCATTGAGTTTTCGAACTCTGGATCTCTGATGAGCTGCCGGATCTGAGGACCGTCAAAGATGCCAGTTTTCAAATTCTCCATGGTGAATTCTGGAAAAGCCTGGTACAAATAAGTTAAGCAGTCACCAACCTAGTCCAGAGCCTTGGTGAACTGCTTGATTAAGCCGAGCTTGATGTGCAGCGGTGAGAAGAGTATTCTGTCTCTGTCCACCAGAGGGTCGTTGATGACGTTCCTTTCTTTGCAAAGCACCAATTCCTCCCGCAAAGGTCAGTCATTCTTCCTATAATGCTGAGCACGGTCCCTACTATATCCCACATGCTCAGAAAACATGGTTTTATGACTTCAAACTGATCCCTTTTCGACATAATCACCCAGAACTATCGGACCTGAATACTTCTTGTCATTAAAATAATCATTTCCAAGCAAAACAATTATTCGACATGGCATTTTACCCCCACCAACTTCTTCTAAAATGCTCCACACATGCGTACATGTGAACAAAAACGTAAAAAACGACATGTGGCCATAGCTCAAAAACGACATGTGGCCATAGCTTTAAAACTTGACCTGATTGAGCAAAACCAATATGATTTTTGGATTCAGCGCAACTGATTCGTCCTAAATCAACTAAAAAAACGTAGACAACAAATTTGTTGTTGACCAGTGTTATTTTTAATTTTATTTTTTAAGACTGTGTTATTTTTTCTTGTATCAAGATCTAGATGGCAAAGGAATTGTTCCATATCTTCTTCCCCAGCACTTTCGACCATACTTTTGGTTGAGGATATTTTCAATTTTTTTCAACGACCAAACATAATTTTTAAAACTCTTCAAAACCCCCACTGACCAATTAAAAAAAAATGATCACAGCCAATAACGCAGAAATTGGATCCATTAAACTAACAAAAGTAAAGTAAAGTTAGCGACCTTCAGTCGAGGGTGACCCGAAGGCTCCCTTTTCGATAGCTACTACACCAAGGTGTAGGGGAGGGCACTACTCCTTTCCCTGGATTGCTCCACTTTACCCTTGATCCGTACCTTATAATGCTGAGTGTTAAGCAAGGTGGCATCAAGTTCCATTTTTAAAGTCTTTGGTATGACTCGACCTGGGATTGAACCCAGGTCTCCCGGGCCATTGGAGAACACTCTAACCGCTAGGCCAATATCCGGTTTTAAACTAACAAAAATAAGTGGTAATTACGAACTCTGATGAATACGTGTATATGGTAAAATGAAAACCTACAAACAAGGTAAACCAATCATTTCACAGATTCCTACTCCCGTATACCACATATGAAAATCCTCAACAATATACCCCAAATAGATACAGTATCAAATCAACACATAAATTGAGACAAATTCTAAACTCTAACCCCGCCAACAAATGCATAATGGCATCAATTGATGTCGAAATGTCACATAGCCATACATGAATATGTGAAATAGATATATTCATACCGGTACGTAAAACGTTCATAATGTCCATAACGCACATAGATAACATAGGAATCCCGAAACACGAAAAACACTTACGACTTCTAAGTTCCGGTACGAAACTTTTATTACCTTTGAGTTTAAAGGTTTTTCGACATAAGGAGAGAGATACCATCTTTCTATGCTGACTTTTCCATCTGCCCCAAACCACGTGCGGCACCCGCCGCAAGGCCTCGGCGGGCTCCGAAAGTCCACCGTCTTCTTCCGAGGCAGTAACTCGACTCCCTGACTTTTCTCAAATCCCCAAAATCCTCTGCGCACGCTTCCAGTGCATGACGTCATTCACATCCCTTGGTCACATTTCTATCTGGGATTCTTATTGTGACATCTCTGAACGACACATCCTCCCCCGCGCACGCGCGTGAACACCTGCGCTCATGTTGCACCTAACTAACCCATGCGCTAAGCGAAAGGTTCTCAGCCAAACTAAACCGAAAGGCAAGATATATAAAACGAAATCCTTTGGCCATTATATTACAGAAAATCTTTTTAGTAATGTTCCAGAATAGAAAACGTCTTTAATCACCCCTCAATTCCTCCTCCAACGATACAACCAAAAATTCTCGAAAAACTCCTCCTTACTTGTACCACAAAAGTCCCATTCTATGATCCTTCCGGCAACATCTATATAGAAATTGACAGTATTCCCATGGGGTCGCCCCTTGGTCCTACCATCTCCGAATTCTACATGCCCCACATCGAAAACAAAATATTTAAAACAATAATGATTAAACCCAAGGTATACATCCGCTACGTAGATGACATTTTTCATTGCAACACACTCCAACGACGAAATTAACAAACTTAAACAAACTCTAGAAAAAAATCTGTACTAAACTTATCACCGAACACATTAATAAAAAAAATTCTTTCCTTGATGTCCTTACAGATTCCACTAATAATAACAAATTCACTACATCTCCATATAAAAAGCCTACCAACGATAATTCCACCCTACTTGCTACAATGAATGTCCCCCAAAATATAAAATAACAATTATAAAAAAATAGTTCATAGAGCATTTTACATCTCCTTATTTAAGACAATATTCTATAAAGAACTTACATAAAACAAACCCTTGTTCATAACAATTTTCGTAATAAACTAGTTGGTCAACAAATAAAACTGTATCTTCAAAACATTAACAAAAATAATAACACTACCAACAATAACTACACGAAAAGAATTAATCTATTTTACAGAAATCAAATGCGCAATAACTACAAATTGGACGAACAAGTAATAACCAACATTATAAAAAAAACCTCTTTAAACTTATCGAAAAACAAAAACAAATAAAACTTATCATCTACTACACTAGATTTAAAACATCAAATCAAATTATCGTTAAGAATAACACCAACTCCGCTAAAACACTCCTCAACCAAACCAATCTAGTTTATAAATGTATATGTCCATTTCGAGAGTGTCTCCCGAAAAACAAAAATAATTCTTACATTGGCTATACAACTACAACGTTATCTCGTCGTCTTACTTATCACCTTTCTGAAAATAGCGCCATAAAACAACATTTAATTATAAAACAACAATAGCTCTAACCAACTTACATCTTCCGATGTAAGGAAGATTCTCACAGATGATACAATAATTATATATAAAAACAAAAAAAAAATGATTACAAATCCTAAAAGCAATATGCATAAAAAATGAAAAATTAAACATAAATAAAATTGCATTTTACACAGATATTAAATATTTTTCATAAGTAAAAATCACTAAGTCTATTAGTAAACCTTTTTCCAACTGAACGTTTTAAAACAAAACGCTAAAAACGTTTCAACAAACAACTTCAAAACAAAACGCTACAAATTATCAAAACAGTAAAAACTCAACAGTCGACTCAAAACTACGCTACCCATGATGACGACCAAAAGTATGGCCATAAGCGCTTGGGCATAAGATAAAGGACAATTCCTTTACCATCTAGATCCCGACACTAGAAAAATAACAAGGAGTCTTGAAAAAATAAAATTAAAAATAATAAACAGTGTTCCATCGTCTTTAACAAAACTTGCTTGAATATTAACTTGCTGCTAAAATAGACACTCTTCAAACTCATCAATATATATATATATATATATATGTGTGTGTGTGTGTGTGTGTGTGTGTGTGTGTGTATAATTTAAGATAGATAAATAGATAGATAGATATTGAATAAACTGGACCTTTTCTTACACCCCTCTTTTCTTTTGCCGCGCCCATTTGATAAAAATACAAACAGAACTTTTCTGACCAAGTTACGAAAAAAATTGTAATTCCGAATAGAATGAAATGGAATTGAAAAGACTGAGATAGATAGATAGATAGATAGATAGATAGATAGATAGATAATGTCTTTTTATATATAATTGTTTAATCCTATCTTCCTAGATTTCCTTTCCTCGTCTCTCTTCTTTCTGACTGTGTTATAATGTCTCTATTTTTCTTATTTTATTTGCTCCTCTTTTTCTTTCCTCGAACTCATTCATCTCTCTTTCTCTCTCTCTCTCTCTCTCTCTCTCTCTCTCTCTCTCTCTCTCTCTCCCTTACAATCCATTTCTGGGTTTTTTTCCTTTTCATCTTTCCTGTTATTTCTTTATTTTTCCACTCTACTTGTGAACTTTCTTTACACCTAACAAACTATTTTCAAACCATACCTTCATTCACATCACTCATTTTCCCTTTCTTTATATTTGTAAATTTCTCTCTTTCTTTTCATATTATCCCCTCTCTCTCTCTCTCTCGTCCTCTCTCTCTCTCTCTCTCTCTCATTCTCTCTCTCTCTCTCTCTCTTCAATTTCCGTCCAATTGGATTGCTTTGTATAATGGCGGCTGTAACGAAACTCGTCCGCCACTCGCCACTTCTCGTTTGCTTGTTGAATGGAGGTGTCAAGCGTTTGTGTCACTTACAAGAGTAACGTTACATCCTTCCTCGAACGTTTTTCTCTTAACATCACGGAAAAGGACCTATTACCCACTTAACTGACAAGCTACACTAAAGATCAGAAAGATCAACTTCACTTTTTATAGAAGTTTTTCCAAAGCTTACCATAGTCTGGCATGAGGCCACTATTATGAAGGCCCAAAAAAGATCCAGCCCAGTCGGCTGGGACTGCAGAATAAGCCAACTCCATATCTGCAAAGGAGTAAGAACACCCTCCAACGCGTGTCCGGGGATATGGCACTAAATTGTCTGATGGTGAGGCTCGAGTCTTGGATTTTGGGGAAATGTGGAGTACGCCTCCACTGACATTAACCCCATGTCCACTCTGACCCGGAGTGGTAACTCCTGATAGGGTCCTATTTATGGCTTAAATAGAACTGTTTGACATTCAATCTGTGTGCAAACAAATGACATGTTAAATTGAATTGTTAGAAATTGAACTGTTTGACCATTTAACTGTGTGCAAACAAATGACTGTCTAATTGAATTGTTAGTGGTACATTGCAAAACTAGGAAGCATTTAAATGTGTGAAAACAAATGAATGGTGTTGAATAGAGTTATTTGTATTAAATAGCAATACATGAAACTCTTGAATGGTGTGCTTATATTGAATTATTGGTATTAAATCGGAAAGGTCAAAATCATTTAACGATGTAAACACAAATGATCAATAGTAAATAGAATTATTCATATTAGATAGAAATACTTGAAACCATTTAACTGTGTCCAAAAATATAAAAAATTAGCTCAGGCTCATTTAAAAATGTTATTAGCAAATCATATATGTATACAGGGGATTTGGCATTAAATAACCCACGAAGGTTGATATACCATAAAACCAACTGAAAACCAAAACCAATAAAGTGTTTTCTTTATATCGATTTCTTCAAAAATTTGAGGCAACTAAAATAATTCTTCAGTTTAGCTTAATCTGAGACAAGGTTACAAATACAAGACAACCAAAAGGATTCCGTCTTGTTGTTGTGGGAACCTTACCCATCTTACTATAATGGACTCTTCTCACCATCATTAGTACAGAGATTTCGCTGCCAGAAGGGCAGATCACTATCGGTGTTATACGAACTGTACGAGACTTCTTACCTTTTCTATGTAACTCTATCTTTCTTGTGTAATATAATCTGTTATCTGATATCCGTGTCTGCGTTTTCATTAGTGACTCTTTCCGGGGCCACAACACTTGTCCGTGAGACTTAGTTACGCAGATGGATAAGACCCACCTGGCCAGCCCAATTAACTCGGGATGTAAAATACACCGACTGCATCTTAGCAGCGGGATAAGACCTCCCCTACAACGAGTGTCCTAGATATGATATCAAACAATCTGATGTTGTGGTTCCAGTAATGCTGTGGCTTTGGGGAATACGGAGTACACCTTCATTGCCATCGCTTCCAGGTCCACTCTGTCCCGGAGCGGTAGCACCAAATAAAGTCCAATTTTTAGGTCAAACAAAACTGTTTGGCATTTAAATTGAGTGCAAACAAATGAATTATGCTAAATTGAATTGCTTGAAAAAGAACTGTTCAAACATTCAACTATGTGTAAATAAATGACTGATGTTTAAATGAATTGCTAGTGATACATAGCAATATTTGAAACCATTTAATTTTGACTCATGCTAAACTGAATTGCTTGAAATAGAACTGTTTGATCGTTGAACTGTCTGTAAACAAATGACTGATGTTAGTCATACATAGTAATACATGCAACTATTTAGCTTTGTTAACTTATGTTTACTAATCTAAAATGCCATAAACCAAACCAAACCAAACTCGCCTGACCAGACTGAGCTTTATTTACTAAATAATTTATGTAGATGTCAACAGCATTAATTTTACAAAGTTTGGTCTTTATTGGGTCCCCATACTCGTATTCCTAGGTATGAAAAACGTCCAGAGTATGACACAAACCTGCATCAAATGGTGACGTTCCAATTTTAGAGCCCTGGGTAGTTTGAAGTCCCCTTTCATTGCTTTCGTATTCGATAGAACTGTGTGCAAACAAAAAACGCTTAAGAAACAACTACACAAAAAATGTAATACATCAACGGACAATGAACGCAGTTCCCTAACCTTCTAAGATAAAATAACCCTAAACATGTTGATATGCCGTTAAAATCAATCAATCATACAACCTGTTCGAGATCTTGAATATGAGTGAAATTATCTCTCAGCATCCCATCTATTGATCCAGTTGATCCATTTGAGAATTATTTGTAATGGATAACAATACTTGAAACCGTACAACTGTGTACAAATTATTTGTATTAATGAGTGTTTGTTTATAATTTTGTTTTTCCTATTTTGAACTTATTTTCGACGTAAGTTAAATATATTTTTGAGTGAACGTGACCATGTGTTTGCTCTAAATGCTGTGTATATTTTCTATTCTAAGACTTAATTCAGACTATTTGAATTTTTACTTTTACTCAGTTCGAAATTGTAAAAAGTTGAAAAAAAATGGTGAATTCTGATTCAATTTAATTGCTACATATTCTAAAAAGTCAGGGCGTATTATACATGAGATTTTTTTCCAGAATTCTGTAGTCCAAAGTTAATGGAATGTGTTATACATGAATGCGTGTTATATACAAATAATTACAGGATGTGAATCCGTCAGGGACATAGTAAGGATCGAACTACTGTAGCAAGAATCTACATTTAGTAAATATGGAACTTTGCTTTGAAACGGTGGTTAGTTACGAAGCTCTCAAAAATGGAACCACAACTTTAAAAGGGTCCAGTCTGCTGGGGCTAGAGAATACACCGACTGCGTCTCTGCAGAGAGGTAAGATGCCTCTTACGAGTCTCTTGGATATGATAGTAAACAATCTGATGATGAGGTTCTAGTAATGCTGGAGCTTTGGGGAATGCAGAGTACCCCTTTATCGCCATTGCTCCCAGGCCCTCTCTGGCCCTGAGTGGTAGCACTTAATTGGGTCCTATTTATGGGTCAAATAGAACTAAATAATGTACTTATGCTAAACTGAATTGTTTAAAATAGAACTATTTTTGACATTCAAACTGTGTACTTATGTTAAACTGAATCGGTTGAAATAAAACTTTATATGTATAAAAATGGATTTGGCATTAAATAACCTACAAGGGTTGATATACTATAAAACCAAACCAAACAACCTTAATAATGTGCTCAGTATAATAAACTTGGCTTTATCTGGCTGTCCTATTCTTGTGGCTTTAGCAAAGGTAATCATCATCATCATCATCATGTCGGGCCACTAGCACGGATATCCCTGACCCTCTCTCGCCATTTCTCCCTATCGTTCATCACCTCTGGCATGTCTTCGGGGCTACATCCCGTATTCTCACATAGCTGCTGAATATATGTTCGAGCTGGTTGTCCTGCTTTTGCCCAGCCATATGTGGGGGTCCATAGGAGTGCATCACTTATGAGCTCGTCCCTGCTTCTCCAGCAGTGTCCTGCATGTCTGGTTCGTCTAACTTGGATAGTTTTCGTGATGGGAGCCAGGTGGCCGTATAGTTGGTGCCTTGTGTGGTGTTGCCGCCAGGACTTGTTCAATATTGCTCGCAGCATTCTTGTGTAATTGCCGTCTAGCTTCTTCTTCAGCTGTTTTGTTAGTGTCCAAGTAGTGCATCCATACAGCAGTATCGATACGACCGTTGCCTGGAAGAAACTGCGTTTCATTTTATCGGTCAGGTCTGAAATACTAATTTATGATTGTCTGACAAGTCAAGTTTAGACCCACAAAAAAACAAGGAAGATTAGGAGATGACCGAATTCAAATTAGAAAAATAGACTGAAAATTAACTCAAAATAATGTCAGTCTACATCAGGCTGACAATAGAATAATATCTATAAATACGGCTACACTTCCTTTTCTCAGGAGGCGCTCGTGGTGAAATGGTTATCGTCGTTGGAAATGGAATCCCGAGTTCAAATCCCGGACGAAGCCGTTAGCATTTCACATGGCGCAAAATTAAGCTCAGTCTGAATGAATCCTACTCTTCTATGAATCCAACAACTCTACCTCCATCTATGGGTAAATAGTAGAACAGACTGATTTTTAACCTAGGTATAGCAACCAGTATCGGAGAAGGAAAATTCCGAATTCAAATCTTCGCTTGAAAATTTTACTTTATGTCAATTCTTGCTCGTGCAAAAGGGTTTGTAAATACGTACCCTTCCTTTTCTCTCTTTACATCCTCGCCCTCTCATCTCACATATAACTAATTTATATTTCCCATTCAAGAATGAAGAAGGAGGTGGGGCTCGTAGCGTTATGGCTGGACTGCTGCCCCGAAGTAAGGAAGTTTAAATTTCAGTTATGTTATTACGTTCACTTTCGGGCTTCCTTTGGGGGAGGATCAAGTGGGCTTTCGTATTGATGACTTGAAGGTTGGTTTTTGTATATTTGTCGCATTTGCGTACTAAAACTAACCGCCACAATTATTTGAGAATGAGGAACTCAATTCAGATACTTGTAGCAGAGGAAATGATTTATGATTTAACATTTCCTCGTGTCAAACAATATAAAACACTTCACGAGGAATTAACAACAATATATTGGCTGAGCAAGCGCAATGAAAAGGATGTAGGAATGATATGAAATAGCGAGAGTACATTATAGAGAGAAAGTCCTATCAAGTAGTTGAAGAGTTCTTTATAGAATGAAAGTTGTGGCATGAAGGCTTACGTCAAAGCATTGTGTCGTGTGTGATTTGTTGAAGAGTGTAATGAGTTTCACCAACTCAAGCGTGCGTCTTGTTATCGAGAAAGAAACGAAGAAAAAGACTTTCAACTTTGCCGTTGACCTAATGAGTAGAATGTTTGCCAATGGTCCGGAAGACCAGGGTTCAATCCCAAGTCGAGTATTACCAAAGACTCAAAAAATGGTACTTGATGCCGCCTTGCTTAGCACTCAGCACTATGAGGTGAGGGTCAAAGGTAAAGTGGAGCAATTCAGGGAATGGAGTAGCGCCTTTCCCTACACCTCGGTGTAGTAGCTATTGAAAAGGGAGCCTTCGGCTTACTCTCGACTAAGTTCGACAACTTTACTTGCAAACATTTCAGAATGTTACTTTGGTCACACCATCTAGCGGCCATTTGTTTTGGTTTGGTTGGGTTGGGGTTTATGGCATATCAACCCTTATAAGTGATTTAATACCAAATCCTCTTTGTACATATATATTAAATATATGATATGTAAACACATTTTATCGGTAACATGTTTAAACGAGCCTGAGCTCATTGTTTGGCACAGAGTTCAATGGTTCCTAGTATTGTTATGAAACACAATTAAATTTAACATCAATTAAATGGTTCCTAGTATTGCGATGAAACACAATCTAATCTAACATCAATTAAATGGTTCCTAGTATTGCTATGAAACACAAATTTAACATCAATTAAATGGTTCCTAGTATTGCTATGAAACACAATTTAATTTAACATCAGTCACTAATTAGCACGCAGCTAAATGGTTATACATATATAATTTAAAAGTAAATAGTTGGTTGGTAATTTTATTTTTAGATGCGATAGAACTAATTGGTTAGCACACAAATATTGCTCTCATTTCTGCACAGATGGTTTCAATTATTACGATCTAACACAAATATTTCTAATATTTATCATTTGTTTGAAAACAGTGAAGTGGCTTCAAGTATTGCTAATCAACTCTAATTATTCGTTCATTTACACACAGTCAATTATTTTCAAGTACTCCACATTAATAGCTTTATTTGCGCACAGTTGAATGGTTGCAAGTATTGCTATGTATTACTAACAATTCAGTTAAACATCAGAGTTAAATGGTCAAACAGTTCTATTTGATCGGTAGAGAGGACCTTATCAGGTGCTACCACTCCGATCAGAGTGGACCTGGGAGCGATGGCAATGGAGGCGTACTCCGCATTCCCCAAAGCCCCAGCATTGCTGGAGCCTCACCATCAAATAGTTTAGTGTTATATCCATGATGCTCGTTGATGGGGAGTCTTAACCCTTTGCATAGATGCACTCGGTGTATTTACAGCCTCAGTCGACTGGACTCGATCATTTGACAGAATGTTTAAGCTATGGGTGAAATAGCACCACTATTGTTCTTTTATAACTACTTAACTGTGTCCAAATAAAATTGTTAGTATTAGATAGGAATACTTGGAATCATTTAAATATGTACAAACAAATGAGCTCTGGCTTGTTTAAAATGTTACCAACAAAACTATTTGCTTATTAATCCTGCTATACATATGTGTGTGTGAAGAGTATCTAGCATTAAATAACCCACAATAGTTGATTTACCATAAATAAACCCAAACAATCTAATATTAATAATTTTCAAAATGAATCTATGTGGCTCATAGATGGAACGCTGACAGTTACTACATTTAGCTGAGTGTAGACAAATGATTAATATTAAACGGAATTATTAGTATTAGATAAGAATAATTGAAAAAATTTATATGAGTGCAAAAAAAATGATTAATATAGTATAGAACAGGTAGTATTTTATAGCAGTACTTGGAACTTTGGAACTATGTGCAAACAATAAATAGTAATACTTGAAACCATTTAACTGTGAACTAACAAACGAGCTCTTAATCGTTTAAAAATAAATTTGCCAGCAAAATATTCTCTTAGCACTCTGGTAGCCGATAGGGTATTAAAAAAAAAGTAAACAAACGGCTGCTATTTCTAAAATAAATACCTTAAAAATTCCCTTAAAAAAAATGCTCCGCTTGGTGGCCGAGTGGTCTGAGACTCAATCTAACGTAAAGTTGGGCGGGTTTCGATCCCGGCTTCGAGCGTCCTGCGTGTCTAGCCACACTGAAGAGTTCTGATAGAACGAAACAGTCTGTCTGTGGATGACAATATATATATATATATATATATATATATAACAGAATATGGCATTAAATAATCATCAATCGTTAATATACCAAATAACCTAACCATCTGAATTCATTCCAGCTGTACTCAGCAAGAAAAAAAATGAATAAACCTGCTCATGCCCATGACGTAAGTATTGCGTATATACATTTATCATATTTACCCAACCCCTCCGCTCGGGCAGGATATGAGACAGGGTCAATTTTTTTTCAAGCAGAGTTTAACAGGTTTGAATTCAGAGTTTTTCTTCTCCTAGATTAGTTGCCTCACTAAGACTGAAGAAAACAGTCTGCCCTACAATTTACCCATAGCTGGAGGGAGAATAATTGGATTCATACCTTCCCCAAGGGTATTAGTGCTATGTGAAATCGTCCAGGATTTGAACTCGTGTCGCCGTGTCCATTTTCTACAACGATAACCATTACACCACGGGCATTTATATAATCCTGGAAAATAGCACATAAAAACGATATTTTTGTAAGAGTTTCGCCAATGGCCCGGGAGACTGGGGTTTAATCCCCGGGCGAGTCATACCAAAAACTTAAAAAATGGTATTTGATGCCTCCTTGCTTAACATTCAGCATTATAAGGTACGTATCAAGGGTAAAGTGGAGCAATCCAGTGAAAGGAGTAGCGCCCTGCACTGCCCTGCCCTACACCTCGGGGCAATAGCTATTGAAAATGGAGCCTGTGGGTCATCCTTGACTACAGTCCCCAACTTAACTTACTTTTAATACACCGAGAATATTTATCTAAGAGCACGACGCATGTTTTCTCAAAAATTCATTTAAAGTAGCAATACTCACGCCACTCTAAACTGCAGTAGACAATTGCATTTTTGATGGGTCCCATCTGAAAAAATCCTTATAAAATTGCTTTAACTTCACAAGATTCTGTCAAGCCATACATCAAATAAAAGGAAATTGATTTATCTACAAGTTTATCGATGTTGCTTATATGTGTATTGTTTTCTTTCAAACATTTTTATCGTTGAGACAGGAGAATGAAATGACGTATGTTTGAACGAACGTTGACTTTACTTATAGAAACAAAAACACGAAAGTTTCTTTCATTCAGGTTCTGATTTATTCTTGAAATATTCTCAAACAATTAATTGTTTTTTCCCGACTTCAAAAACAAAAAAAAAAAATGCTGTTTTACAAGTTTGAAATGGAAAAATATATATACTTCAAAGTTATACAAAAACTGTAAAATGAAGTAACATTTTTTTTTACATTAAAATTTTTTACCAATAACTTAAAGACTGTTTGTTTACAATATTAAAATTTATTTCATTAATTTCATGAAATGATATAAAGCTGAATTTCTTCCACAGATTAAATGATTCAATCTTATATTTATTTTTTTTAAATAAAAAATTTTTTTTAAAGAGCGACCGTTTATAATATTTAAGATTTATTTAGTTATTCCCTTAGAATTATAAAAAAAACAGTATTTCTTTCACAAAGTAAAAGATTCAATCTTATATTTATTTTTTTAAATAAAAGATTTTTTTTAAAGAGCGACCGTTTATAATATTTAAGATTTATTTAGTTATTCCGTTAAAATTATAAAAAAAACAGTATTTCTTACAAAAAGTAAAAGATTCAATCTTATATTTATTTTTTTAAATAAAAAAATGTTTTTTTAAAGAGCGACCGTTTATAATATTTAAGATTTATTTAGTTAGTCCCTTAAAATTATAAAAATGCAGTATTTCTTTCACAAAGTAAAAGATTCAATCTTATATTTATTTTTTTAATTCATAAAACTTTTTTTAAAGAGAGACCGTTTATAATATTTATTTAGATTTATTTAGTTATTCCCTTAAAATTATAAAAAAGCAGTATTTCTTACAAAAAGTAAAAGATTCAATCTTATATTTATTTTTTTAAATAAAAAAATGTTTTTTTAAAGAGCGACCGTTTATAATATTTAAGATTTATTTAGTTAGTCCCTTAAAATTATAAAAATGCAGTATTTCTTTCACAAAGTAAAAGATTCAATCTTATATTTATTTTTTTAATTCATAAAACTTTTTTTAAAGAGAGACCGTTTATAATATTTATTTAGATTTATTTAGTTATTCCCTTAAAATTATAAAAAAGCAGTATTTCTTACAAAAAGTAAAAGATTCAATCTTATATTTATTTTTTTAAATAAAAAAATGTTTTTTTAAAGAGCGACCGTTTATAATATTTAAGATTTATTTAGTTAGTCCCTTAAAATTATAAAAATGCAGTATTTCTTTCACAAAGTAAAAGATTCAATCTTATATTTATTTTTTTAATTCATAAAACTTTTTTTAAAGTGAGACCGTTTATAATATTTATTTAGATTTATTTAGTTATTCCCTTAAAATTATAAAAAAGCAGTATTTCTTACAAAAAGTAAAAGATTCAATCTTATATTTATAAGTTGGAAATATCTACTCAATGCCAATGAAAAGTTTACATTAGAGTAGGTTTTAGCGCTATTTTTTAGCCGGAGATTTTTGTTGTTAGCGAGAGGGAAGTGTTGTGTGTGTTTAGCGAGGAAGATGGTGTAACGTATGTGTTTATGTTGAGTTGTTTCCTCGCCTAGTTTGTTATTCCCTCGCTAGGTTGGGAGTAATAAAAGGAGGATGAAGAAGTAAGATGTCGATAGCCGAAATATGTTTTTATGAATAGGTTTTTATTTGCAGCATGGAATATTTGGTTTGCTTTTGGTGCTGCAAGACTCGTGAAGGGTTGTGAGTATTTAGACGAAATTGAGTTATGAGAAGTTGAGAAGGTTGAGATGGCAGCGTGTGTCGTCGGACGTGTGAGGGATTGTGCTTTAGAGTCACCATGGTTTTTGTCCGTCTGGTGGAGAGGCGTGCGTGGTCTCCATTACAGTGGCCCAGAGGTGAATTGAGAGCTAGCGTATCGAGAGCGGGATTACGCGTCGGATCGACATAGCCAATTTTGGGGTGACATAAAGTTGTGCCTGTGCGAGGCAAGTTGAATGTATCTAATTTATATTCAACTGGGATTCCTTGTAAGGAATCCATAAATTAGATGGGTTCCCTCGTGTGTGTCCATGTTGCTGCTGCTGCTATTCTAGAGCCGCAGTGAGATGTCTGCATTTGGCGGCATTGTCCAGCTAAAAAGCATCGCTATTGAAGAACGGCCAGTGTGACGTCTGCACTGGTCGGCGTTCTCCAGCCAAAGAGAATGGGTTTGGCAGATTACCCAATTTCCTGTTGCCCGTAAAGAAAGGCCCGGGTTGAATAGGATAAGTCATCCTGATTGGGTGAAATTTAGTGTCGAATTAAATTTGCGCGCCAAACCAAAATACGAAATTTCCCTTCACTACAAGGTAATGGCTTGAGAGAATCCCTAGTCTGCTAATTTTTAAGGTAATCTGGGTAAATGATGATTTTTATGGTAATTATGAACAAACTACTAGACATAAATTTATTTTTTTTAAAATACATAAAAAATTAATAAAAGTTTGTTTTACGGCTTTGTGACTGAATGGAATTTTTACAATGAAAAGTTACTATGCCACCGAAGTTGAACTTTGAGAACGGCTTACAACAAAATCAACTGACCATCTAAACTAATTATAGACTCCGTTAAATAATATTCTTTATTCATGTTTCTGAGAAATTTGACCAGGATCAAATTGCTGTGAGATTTTTGTAAATTAGTGAAATATATTGACATCCTCGCGTGAGAGTGAATTATATGCGAAGAAATTGGTGTTCGAATATTCGTCATTTTTTCCCTATCTCAACGATAAAATGTTGTAAAAAAGCAATACACATTTAAACAATATTGATAAACAATGAGATAAATCAATTTCCTTTTCTTTTATATGTGATTTGACAAGATTTCATGGCTTTATTGCGATTTTATAAGCGTTTTTCAGATGAAACCCACGGAAGAATGCAGAATTATTTTGCCCAGTCGGCTGGGGCTGGAGAATACACTGACTGCATCCCTGTAAAGGGGTAAGACTCTCCTAGCGAGTGTCCTGATATGACACTAAACAATCTGATGGTGAGGTTTCAATACTGCTGATGCTTTGGGGAATGCGTAGTACCTCTTCATTGCCATTGCTCCCAGGTCCACTCTGGCCCAGAGTAGTAGCACCTATCTAAGGCTTAAATAGAACTAAACTGTGTCATTATGCTAAACTGGATTTTTTTTTGCATTTACCAGTGTGTAAACAAAAATGTGTACTAATGCTAAAATGAATTGTTTGAAATAGATCTATTTATATGTATAAAAAAGGGATTTGGCATTTGATAACCTACAATGGTTGATATGCCATAAAACCCAACCCAACCAAACCAATTTTGTGAGTACGGCGGCTATAATAAGCTCAAGTGATGAGTGATATATTTCTAATTTATTTCATGGTATTCACCATTAAATTTTACATATACATGCCAAATTCCATTGCTTTATCTTGATTTACGTTTGCTAGGAATACGATTTGTCAATAAAAACAGAATACTCTATGAGTATCGGTGGTATATAGTCTTCGTCGAAGCCAGAATGGAGCGTTGATAACACATACGAGCCAACGTTGGAAAAGAATGCTTGTCGACTGCTGAACTCCCGTTATATTCATTCTGTATGGGTTCAGTATATTCATATTTGCATAGGCACGTGCACGAGTATGCAAATATGCAGGTCCATATGTCGGCGGTGTCATTTCGCCAAAACGTCCACTCGTATACTACTTCCAGTCACTACACTCCTTATCTAAAACGCGTCGACGATTCAGAGCGTTGTTTGCAACTGTTTCAACGCAAGAAAAAAGGTTTTTTTTTCGTAAATATGTGACAATAAATGAAACATGGATCCACCACTTGACTCCAGAGTCAAATCGGTAGTCAGTTGAGTGGACAGCAGCAGTTGAAAACCGTCCAAGGCGACCAAAGACGCAAACATCAGCAGGCAGGGTTTTGGCCTCCGTATTTTGAGATGCGCAAGGAATTTTGTTCATCGATTATCTTGAGAAAGGAAGAACCATCAGTAGCGAATAAAATATAACATAATTGGTGTGTTCGAAGAAAGAAATAGCAAAAAAAAAAACTTCCACAAATTAAGAAGAAAAAAGTGCTCTTTCACCAAGACAATGCACCATGTCACAAGTCGATCGCAACGATGGCAAAACTACATGAATTGCACTTCGAATTGCTTCTACACCAACCCTATTCTTCAGATCTGACCCCCAGCGACTACTGTCTGTTTGCAGGTCTCAAAAGAATGTTCCAGGAAAAGAGATTTGGCTCTAATGAAGAAGGGATATCGGAAACTGACGCGCATTTTGAGGCCGAAGACAAATCGTTCAACAAAAAAGGCATAGAATTGCTAGAGAAGCAGTGGAATCAGTGTATCACCCTAGAAGGAGACTATATTGATGAATAAAGTCTAAGTTTGTTAAAAAGTTGTTGTTTTATCAGTTAGGCCTGGGACTTATTGAGTGATATATATATATATATATATATAATTTGTGAGTGAAAATATTATAGGTAGCATTATTTTTCAGCAAGCAAAAGCTCATTTGTTTGCATATAGTTACAAGGTTTCAAGTATTGTTATCCAGCACTAATAATTTTTTCTAGAATTATTCATTTGTTTGCATACAGTAAAACAGTTTCAAGTATTGCTATCAAAGAATTCAATTAAATTTTAATCATTTGCTTGCACACAGTTAAATGATTTTAAGTACAACTATTTAACGCGAATAATTCTATTCAATAATAGTAAAAGATTGAACAGTTTTATTTGACGTATAGACGGGACCCTAATAGGTACTACTACTCAGGATCAGAAAAAAAACAAGATTAATGGTAGAGAAGGGATATTCCACATTGCCCAAACTCCATAACTGGACTCAGTCGGCTGGGGCTGTAGAATACATCGACTGATTCTCTGCAGAAGGGTAAGACCCCACTCCCAACGAGTGTCCTGATATGACAGTAAACAATCTGATGCTGAGGTTCCAGTAATGCTGGAGCTTTGGAAAATGCCGAGTACTCCTTCATTGCCATCGCTTCCAGGTCCACTCTGGTAACACCTGATAGGGCCCTATCTATTGGTTAAATAGAACTGTTTGACATTTAAACCGTGCACTTATGCTAAAATGAATTGTTTGAAATAGAACTGTTTAATCATTTAATTGTGTGGAAACAAATGGCAGATGTTTAGTTGTATCGTTAGGGATACATAGCAATACTTGAAAACATTAAACTGTTTACTAATAAATTATTAATGGTAAATAGAATTATTCGTTATAGATAGAAATATGTGAAACCATTTAACTATTACAAAATAATAAGCTCAGGCTCGTTTAAAAATGTTATCAACAAAATGTGTTTTGAAATCATATATTTCATATATATGTATAAAAAGGATTTGGCATTAAATAACTTACAATGGTTGATATGCCTAGAACCGAACAAAACCAAATCCTATATAATTAATATATATGTATAAAAAGGATTTGGCATTAAATAACTTACAATGGTCGATATGCCTAGAACCGAACAAAACCAAATCATATACATTTAATGTATTTGTATAAAAAGGATTTGTCATTAAAGAACCTACAATAGTTGATGTGCCATAAAACCAAATCAAACCAAACTCCAAAACTCGGGCCTCACTATTATATGCAGTTTAATGTCCTACCCCGGATACAACTACGGAATGGTGAACTAATGAGCATCAGATTCTATAAACACACTCTTTAGATTTTGAATTCATTATCTTTCTTTCAACTAAACAGGATATTCCCCCAAGAGTAGAGAACCCAGTCTGTTCCGTAAAAGTTACGAACCTCAGTCAACGATTTATTAATCTAAAATTCTCTTCATATATATAATAACAAATCCTGGTTTAGGCTGATTGCGTTTCACTTCGTGTTAATGCCCTTGGGAAAGGCGTGAATCCATATTCTTTATCTCCTCTCCACCCCCCACACACGCGCACTAGAAATGGATAAATAGTAGACCAGACTGCATTCTCGCTTATAACTGTCAAGTCTTTTAAAGGTATCTGTCGTATCCGGCAACCTACCAAAATTCTCGAAGGAGACTATTTACTCGTGCGGCAATAGACTCAATACTGGGTCCCGTGGTCCTGATCACCAACCTGAGTTCTTACCAGCCTAAAGGTTCAGGAAATTAAACTGCATCTGGTGGTGAGGCTCAATTTCTGGAGAGCTGAGGAGTGTTGAGTACTCTTTATTGGCATTACTCCCAGGTCCACCCCAATCCACAGTAGAAGTACCTGTTTGGGCTTCATCTATGAGTTAAAGAGATGTTTAAAAAATATTCGTATTCGATAGGAACGTGTGCAAAAAAAAAAAAACTCGACAGAAACATGTACACAAAGATAGTAAATATGAAGTAACATGATGTCACACTAGACTGGTTGACATGCCATTAAAATTGATCTATCATTTTCGTTGTGTTCATTGTTAGTATATCACGGATATGTAAATGCAAATATTAGTTTCTCGCTGAGTGAGGATTTGACTAAATATCCCCCGTAACATCAGGCATACCATCATAATACAGATTTCCTTATATCTCTCCCTCTCTCTTTCTCTCCATCACACTCACGCACCACCTGACATCATTAGCGATCGCATTAGGTTAGTCCTCTAGATGGCACCCCGTGTCCACACATACTTAATAAATGTAACATTTTGTTGGTCCCTGTCAAAGAGTCCAAAAGAGAACGTCGTTTGAGTTCATTGTCACTTCTCCAGCATTATGTTTATCTTACTGTGATAGTTTTTGAGATGGGAGGAAAGTATCCGTACAACAACTGTTTTTAGTGTGCTGTTTCTAAGCTTTGCTCAAAACAGCACGGTAAAATCTTCAGTAATTCCCATTAAGCTTTTTCTACAAATGTTTCATTAGATTCCAAGTGATGCTGCCTTACATCAGTACCGACCCGGCTCCAGCTTGGAAGAAATACCGATTTACCAATACTGTGATATTTGTTCAGATAAAAGTATCCACCAAAACACGGACCTCTTTCATTCAACACAGCCATCAAAAGTCAACATAGACTCTAAAAGAAAAAGAAAAGAAAATTAAAACTATTTTCAAAAGCGCGCGCTGTCACCGTTATTGTGTAACAGCCGACCTATTCAATCAAACAGTATGCACAAAGTTATCTCAGAGAGACCGTTCGATATGGACGCGTGTCTAATGTATTTAAGAAGGCAACTGACAACCATTATCCCACTCACACTCTTGTAAATGTTTCTCGACTGTAGTCACGGTTTTATGCGGACAAACAGAACCTACCAGGATTCAGAAAATCTGATTACATGTCATAAATAAAATTCAGTCGCAAAATAACTACTACCAAAAGCTTCGCAAAGCTCTTTGCTTCCAACATGGCTTCACTAGGAGTTATCTCCCTTTGCTGAAGCTCTATAACGAATTTGTGGAAATAACAAGTGTCTACGATTTTTTTTAGAATTTTTCTTTTCTTTCATTGGTTCTTATTTCGATCTTGTATATATATATATATATATATATATATATATATATATGTGTGTGTGTGTGTGTGTGTGTGTGTGTGTGGGTGCAAGTGTAAACATAAGCATATATATGTAAGTATGAATATTTAGTGCATTTATGTATCAATATACATATATGAATATACGTATTGACAAAGGTATGTATATTTGTATATATATATATGGGTATATATGTATATGGGTGTATATGTATATGGGTATATATGTGTACATATATTTGTTATTTGTGTATGTATATACATGCATGTATATATGGATACATATGGATTTATATGTATATACTTACATAAATGGATATATACATATATATATATGTGTATATGCATGTACTTACTTATGTATACATATAAACGTGTAATTATATATATATATATATATATATATATTCATGTACATATATAGGGATGATGGATGTATATATGTATATGTGTATGAATATGTGTAGAAACATATCCGTTTGTACATACATGTACTTATTTATGTAAGTGTAGATGCAGATATGAGTATATATAGGTGTGTAGAAGAATATGTATGCATATGTATATACATGTGTATATATATATATATACATGTATATATATCGGTATGTATATATGCATATGTATATATATGCAAGTATATGTGTTTATATATATATATATATATATGTCACTCAATGTAAATCTGTTTATTTATGTATGTTTGTATATATATATATATGTATGTGTGTGTGTGTGCGTGTGTGTGTGTGTCTGTGTATAAATAGGTATGCATATATCAATATATAAATGTATATATGAATGGCTATGTCTGCATGAATATATATAAGTATATATATATATATATATATATACGGATGTCTACATATGTATTTATGTATAAATACCTATATATGTATATTTATATTTTTACTTGAATAAATGCATATATATATATATGTGTGTGTGTGTGTGTGTGTGTGTGTGTGTGTGTGTGTGTGTGTGTGTGTGTGTGTGTGTGTGTGTGTGTTGTATCGGGGTAAGGAAATGATAAACAGAAAAATAAAGTTGTTTATCAACTCAGGTGTTACAGACGGAGTCGTATTATCAGTCTCGCGCTGTTGGTTTTACATCCGAAGTTGGTCTTACAACTGACCGACGTCCTTCAAAGCTCTCTCTCTGCTTCCTTCTGTCTGCCCAGCTTAAGAGACACAGCGTTTTTATACTTCCGCGATACCGAAGTAACGTGGTCCGAGCCACGATACAACAATATGTTTGATTGCATATATATATATATATATATATATATATATATATATAATGAATATATATTAGATTTATATATTTAATGCTATGGAAGTTTGTCTGCGACCTTTGGTTTCATGAAGTTTTACAAACAACAATCGTCAGGCAGATAGCGAAAGGAAATGAATGAATTGAAAAAATACAGTCAAAAACCATTGGGATTGTGTAGAAATCTTTACGTGTGCTTGTGCGTGTGTGTATGTGCGTGTGTGTATGTGCGTGTGTGTGTGTGTGTGTAATTGTGTGGGTTATAGTCGCGAATTCTTGTGCGTGGATGTGTTAAGTGGTGTTTAGTGTATGTGTATGTAAAGATACATGCGCAGCGCGATAAACTTGGCGTTGTTTACCGGATGACAGAACGCAGTTGTATCGAACAGTAGAGACGAGAAAAAATTCTTTATTTATTTCTATCTGTGCAAGTGATTATATCTAAGGAACAAAACATCATCTTTGCATTTCGAAGAAAATAAAAGAAAGAAAATAAAATAAAGAAATGATTTGTAAGCGTAATTAAGCGAGTGTAGTATGGTAGGCCAGAATCACAGTAAATATCATGGTGGAGGGATATGTTGTATTGCAATATACTATAGAATATTGTACAATATTGGTATTTTACATTGGGTTGAGATTTGAATTAGATTACAATGATAAATTGTATTGTGTTCATGATATGTTGCGTGTATATCATAGTGATCTATGATAGTACGTACATAAGGATAGAGCACTCTCCAAATTATATCACTCTTGGTTCGCCACAAACCAACTAAGTGATAACCAACACTGTTGCAATATATATATATATATATATATATATATATGCAGAAAAATATACAGATATTTGTATATATGTACATACTTATAGGTGCGAATGAAGACATTTATATATATATATATATATATATACGTATTAGGGTAAATATATAAATGAATATATAGATATATAGATGTATATATGTATGAATATATACATGTATATATATGTATGAATATATATATATATATGTATATATATATATATATATATATATATGAATATATACATATGCATAAATATATTTATGTATATATATATATATATATAAAAATTTATATATATATATATATGTATATATATATATATGTGAATGTCTACACACACACACTTATATATATATATATATATCTTATATATATATATATATATATATGTTAAGTTAGCCGACTATAGTCGAGGGTGACCCGAAGGCCCCCTTTTCCTTTGCTAATACACTGAGGTGTTGTGGACAACGCTATTCTTTTCCTTGTATTGCTCCACTTACTCTTGGTTTCTTACCTTATAATGCTGATTGTTAAGCAAGGAATCTTCAAGTAACTTTTTTTTTTAGTTTTCGCTAAGAGTCGTCCCAGCATTGAACCCTGTCTCCCGCACCTTTAGCGAGCAAATACGACCAGCATATAGTCTCGCAAAGAAACTATTATGATTATAATGATGTTCTACTAAAATACGAAGCAATGGGCTGCTCATCTGATGGTGACATCGACTTTTTGACATTGCCACTGAAGTTTTGTGAGTGGGTAGAGTGTTCGCCAATGGTCCAGGAGACCGGATTTCAATCCCAGGTCGAGTCCCACCAAAGACTTTAAAAATGGCACTTGATAGCTCCTTGCTTAACACTCAGCTATATAAGGTACGTATCAAGGGTAATGTGGGACAATACAGGGAAAGGAGTAGCGCCCTCCCCTACACCTCGGTGTAGTAGCTATTGAAAAGGGAGCCTTCTGGTTGCCCTCAAATACGGTCGACAACAACTTACTTTTACGTTCATAATCTTCCTTGAGTACGTACTTCGAATGTCAATAGATCTAACAAAAGAAAAAGGTTTTAGTCGAAGAAACCCAAGAAATAGACGACGTGATGAAGAAACTACAACAAATGCAGACTATGCAGACTATGCACTTCTCGAAAAATACAATTGCCCAAACCAAGTCTCTACTGAATCGAGTGGAACAATCAGCGGGAGATATTGGCTTCTACATGAACGCAAATAAAACATAGTTCAAGTGTTTTAAACAAGAGGAAGTCATCTCCACTTTCAATAGCAGGTCTCTAAAATTGATAGACTTATTCACATACCTCTGAAGTAATATCTCATCTACAGAATGTGATGTCAGTATACGCCCAGGGAAGACATGGACTGCTATCGTCACGTTATCAATCATTTGAAAATCAGATCTATCCGATTAGATAAAACGGGATTTCTTCCAGGCACCCACCCACCCCCTCTCTCTCTTTCTCTCTCTCTCTCTCTCTCTCTCTTTCTATCTCTCAATACTATTGTATGGATGGTCCACATAGACACTAACAAAACGCATGAAGAAAAGACTAGATGGGAACAATGCAAGAATACTACGTGCTGTTTTGAACAAATCCTGGCAGCAACAACCCACAAAATAGCAGCTGTACGGTCACTTACCTCCCATCTCGAAAACCATCCTAGTAAAACGAACAAGACACTGTTAGAGATGCAAAAACGAACTCCTAAGCGACGTTATCCTACGGACTACCACTCATTGACCTGATAGTGTTGGCTGACCAGCAACGACTTACATACATCAACTCTGTACGGACACTGGATGCAGTCAGGAGGACCCACCGGGAACGATGAAACCTAAGGGCGGACGGAGAAGAAGAGTCAAGGAAATATATGTCGTCAGCACGACTTGATGTTGATGATATATACATACATATATATATATATATATATATATACATATATATATATATATACATATATATATATATATATATATATATATATATATATATATATATATATATGCATGTGTGTGTGTTAAGTTTACTTATCTATACTCTTACCGCATTACATTTTGGTTTTATTTGTTTATCCTTTCATTCTTTTCATTTCTAAAATTCATTTTTTGTATCTCTAGAATTCTAATCCTGTCAACTCAAGTTTCTATGACACACATATTTTATTGATATTTACTGATTTTAGCTTAGTCTAGCACAAAACCCTACATGAATCCCCAAGATTGAAGTTATTTCAATAATAATTGTTTGCTGTGTTTTTAACTAATCATTTACACTCAATTCGTAGTCCAATCTTTGCTCAGTTTAAGGGTACGTTTGTAAAATACGAATCAGGCTCAAACTAAGATAGTAAATACTTTACTTTGTCTGGCACAAGACTTTGACTCTGACTTATTCGGTGGCTTGGTTTCTTTGTATAATGGCATATCAACCCTCATGGGTAATTTAATAACAAATCCATACTTGTAGGGGAGGAGTTTTCGTTACGTCTAAAGTGTTAGACTGCAGCCTCGAAGTAAGCGATTTTTGAACTCCAGTCACACAATTACGTTCATTTTCGGAGTAATACTCTTGGGAAAAGTACGAACCCCTTTATCTCTCAAACTGTGGGTTAGACAGTATCACTACTGTCCTTCTACAAGGATGGCTTTGACTTTAAAAAACCAACGAACATTGATATGCAATTAAACAAAGAAACCATACCAAGCCACCATACTCGTAGAAGAACAGTAGTGGCAATACTTAACTTGCAGCTGGGTTATTCATTGGAAGATTAACACTAAGGCACATATACAATTCTCATGGCCGAGTAAATTCCAACATTTTGGCCCACTTATCAGGATCATGTACAAAACCCAGAATTCGGTACACGGTGACAGTTACAGTGTTAATAGACTAATCTGAAATCTGTAAGCCGGTTATTGGAAGTGGGATCATACTCCTCAGTCCAAACGTTGAATATCTAAGAAGTAACACAATTGGATAACTACCCACTTTGTCGCCAGGTTCGTGAAACCCCATAAGTACATCGTCGTTTATCGTCCGAAACAGAGCAAAATTGAAGGAACGCTATGCCCCTAAGATATTTTAAATTATATTTACCTAGCATTATTTATCAAGTGGAACCACATTACATTTACTTATCTTTCCCATATGTTGAGTCTATAATTGTCCTTTATGTAAATTTTCTGTACGTACGCATATTTTTCTGATCTGTGAAATGTATTCTTTTTTTAGTTGAATGTTCATTTCAATTTTTCTTACTGATTAAAAGTTATTATTTTTCAACATACATTTTTACCGGATACTCTGTGTTCTCTTTCACCAACGATTGCTAACCCCATCTATCAAATCTGAATCTACGTGTTAACAACTAGATAATCTTTTAATCTACCACAACGTGAGAAAAAGATAAAATAAGAATAAAGCTTATATTATTGAAAAAGCTTCACCATCATCATCATCATGTCGTGCTGGTAGCACGGATATCCCTGACCCTCTCTCGCCACTTTTCCCTATCGTTCATCGCCTCCGGCAGGTCTTCTAGACTACATTCCGTATCCTCACATAGTTGCTGAATGTATGTTCGTGCTGGTCGTCCTGCTTTTGTTCGGCCATATGTGGGGGTCCATAAGAGTGCATCACTTATGAGTTCTTCCCTGCTTACTACTACTACTACTACTACTACTACTACTACTACTACTAGTACCTTTCATCATTTAGTCTCTCCAAACGGACAAATACAGACTATATTTCTTATTTCACTGCTCATCATTCTTGCTTGATGACCAAAATAACTTTCCAGAGAACTTGTCACTAACATTAATTACCACTTTTCTTGATAAAACCTTCTCTGATGATTTCATCCTATAACTATTGTATTCATATTCGATAAATAAAAACTGAACCGTTTGTATCCCAAAGTCTCAGAAATTCTGATGCGTTTCATTTTCTCTGATTTTTACTGGTTTATGCGTCTACTATTTCTTAGCATGGCCAAATTTTAGTTTCTTGCAAAATTCACAGTAGATCTCCTTTCTCACCCAGTCATGTCTGCTCTTTTATTCCATTTATGCCTTGCCCAGTCGGCTGATCGAATACTCCGACTGCTTCTCTGAAAGAGATAAGACACCCCCAACGAGTGTCCTGGATATGACACGAAACAATCTGATGTTGAGGTCCTAGTAATGCTGGAACTTTGGGGAATGCGGAGTACCTCTTCATTCCCATCACTGCCGGGTCCACTTGGGATTAGAGTGGTAGCACCTGATAGGGTCCTATCTATGGGTCAAATAGAACAAAACTGTGCACTTATGCTAAACTGAATTGTTTGAAATAGGACTGTTTTTTCATATCTAAACTGCGTAATTATGCTAAACAGAATTGTTTGAAATAGAAATGTTTTTGTGTGCTAAACTGAAGTGTGTGAAATAGAACTGTTTTGACATTGAATAGTGTGTAAACAAAAAAGTGTACTTATACTAAACTGAATTGATTGAAATAGAACTGTTTGTATGTATAAAAATGGATTCGACATTAAATAGCCTACAATGGTAGATGAGCCATAAGACCAAACCAGACTTTTTATGTCAATTTGTTGCATTTTCTTATAATATGATTAACTGTTTCATTTCTATCACACATAACCTACACTTACTATTATTCTATATAATATCGTTTTTTGCTTTGATTATTATATAAGAATTGTTTATTTTCGTTTTAATAGGGTTTACTTACAAGACGACAGAGGAACAGGACTTCCCATCGCGGTGTAATGATTAAGAAGCTCGCCTTGCATTTTCAATACTATTGAATAGTGAGTTCGATCCTCGCTTAAAGCCTTTTGCCAAATCTAAGGTATGCTTATTTTAATTTTGTGTGTGTTTGAGAGAGAGAGGAAGAAAGGGAAAAAGGACTCGTGTGCCAAACTTTGTAAATAACCCCAGCGTAAACAGAATGAGTAATACATATAAGTAGAATGCCTGCAATATCTCCGAGTAAGGGCATGAAGCTGACATATATTGAAAGAGAGTCACACCAATAAGAGACTTGAGAGCATATATTAAGTTGAATTAGAGAAAAAAGAATGTGTCATTTGACTTGCAGTTTTATAAGTGGACTGAGCAACTAAGTAGAGTTAAAAGAGGGCAGACTGCATTATAAAATATAAAAAGAGACTTCTGTAGAGTAATATTTAAGAAAATATTTAACAAAATAGGCCATTATAAAAATATGACCTGAACTAAGATGTTAGTCGGGTTGCATATTCATGTGGTCAGGTTGGTTGGTTGGTTGGTTGGTTGGAGTTTGGTTTTGGTTTTGGTTTGGTTTGGTTTGGTTTTATGGCATATCAACCATTATTAGTTATTTAATACCAAATCCTCTATACGTATACGTTAAATATATATAATTTGTAAACACATTTTGTTGATAACGTTTTTAAACGAGAATAAGCTCATTCTTTTGCACACAGTTAAATGGTTTCAAGTATTGCTATGTATCACTAATAATTTAATTAAACATCAGTCATTTGTTTATACACAGTTAAATGATCAAACAGTTCTATTTCTAAAAATTCAATTTAACATAAGTCCTTTGTTTGCACTCAGTTTAAATATCAAACAGTTCTATTTGACCCATAGATAGGACCCTATCAGGTGCTACCAGTCCGGATCAAAGTAGAACTGGGAGCGATGGCAATAATGAAGTACTCCGCATTCCCCAAAACTGCAGCATAACTAGAGCCTCACGATCAGATAGTTTAGTGTCATATCCAGGACGCCTATTGGGTGAAGGGTCTTACCCATCTGCAGAGATGCAGTCAGTTCATTCTACAGCCCCAGCTGATTGGGTTAGCAGGTGGTGTGAAAAAAGAATAGACAAAGGCACTTTGATAAGAATGGGGGGATTTTTTTCTTCTTTTTCTGCTCATTTTATATATATATATATATATATATATATATATATATATTGAATATATATATATGCATATTTACTAACCCCTCCGCTCGGGCAGGATATGACACCAGGTCAATTTTTAAGCGGAGTTTAACAGGTTTCAATTTAGAGTTTTCCTTCTCCTAGACTAGTTGCCTCACCAAGGCTGAAGAACCCAGTCTGCCCTACTATATACCCATAGCTGGAGGGAGAATACTTGGATTCATACCTTTCCCAAGGGTATTAGTGCTATGTGAAATGAAATCAGTCTCGTCCAGGATTTAAACTCATGTCGCCGTGTCCATTTCCTACGACGATAACCATTACACCACAGGCATGCATATATATATATATATATATATATATATATATATGTGTGTGTGTGTGTGTGTGTGTGTGTGTGAGAGAGAGAGAGTTAAAATTAGTGCCTTTGTTCGCAAGTATTTATGTTTTAATAAAATGAAATATTTTATTAAATTATAGAGACTAACGAAATTAAATAAGTACTCATATATGAAAAAAGACAACACCTGTTTTTATTTCATTTCAAATGACTTCTATATAAAACTACACACAGCATTGTTTTTATTAAGTTTGAGAATGAAACAATAATATTATATATCAATAACGGCAAGTTATTGTCAACCACACTCAGTGTAATAAGTAATCAAGAGTAACCTCCCTTATTTTATGATTACTTCCCTTTCTGGGGACTCTTTAGTTAAGTACCTAACTACAAAATCTCGCAATACGGGTATCAGTTATTCTATGCAATATAAAGCTTTCTCAAGCCTTAATGTTCTTCAAGTTTGTCCTTAGACTCAGTTTCCTTAAAATTGGTATGCAAATTATCAAGCATTTTTTGTAACGGGTACACATGAGTCTCGATTCGTGCGAGCCCCCACCCCTACCAACACACTAAAAAATCACCTTGTGTCAAATTAGACTTGTAGGAAGTCAGAGAAATGATTAATATCCCTGTCCTGACCTCCCCTGGTTTTGGGGGAACTCCTGAA
>OY757914.1:23050798-23158298 GCA_963585895.1 Sepioteuthis lessoniana
AAACACTCTTTATACATGCAAGCAACCTCTGATGTTGGTCCATGAAAGGTCTAAAAGCGCTCGGGATAATTTTGCTAAATTCATCCACCAATTCCAATCTGAAACCAAGACACTTATCAGGAAACTTGAAAGGATCTTAATAAAATTATATTGACAAAATGTGTCTTTATTATGTAATCAAACATGCTTAAATGAAAGACTGCTGCCCAACTACACAGACACACACATACATATATATGTATATTTCTCTCCGTTTTCTTTTTCTTCTGTGCCTCTCTTTTTTTTTCTTGTATCCCTTTCTCTCTCTCTCTCTCTCTCTCTCTCTATTCGCAGACATTGACTCTTTTTCTTCTTTCTCTCCCTATTTAACCTCCCATCCTGTTGTTTATTCCCTTTTCTTTTCCTGCTCTTCTTAACCTCTTAACCCTAAATAACAATTGGCATTCCGACAAGAATTAAACTGGTCGTGAATGGAGAATCAGCCCGTTCTATTCACCAATCTAAATAAGTGAATGAAAGAAAAAAAAGAAAAGGATTAAGTCCACAATCAAATAAGACCACTTACGTCATAAAACGTGACACTTGTAGCTTTAAAACTCTCTTCTTTTTTACAATAGTTGTAATAACCTAGGGCACCTATTTTAAAATCCGGCTTTATTTATTTATTTATTCTTATATGACGCAATGAAATAATATACATCTCTCTCTCTCTCTCTCTCTCTCTCTCTCTCTCTCTCTCTCTCTCTCTCTCTCCACAATTTTTTTTATTTTTACGGCATGATAATCTGTCAGGGGTTATTTTATTCCAAGGAATTGTGTATATTGTACATTTATATTTTTATATTTACATTTTTTTCTGCAGTTTCTTGGGTTTTATTTTTTTTTGACACCCGGTTATATGATATCAGCTATATTGAATACGAATAATTTTCAAATAGATCTATATGGTCCTTAAATGGGACTCTAGCAGGTAATACTATTCCAGGTCAGGGTGTACCTGGAAGTGATGGCAATAAAAAGGTATTCCATAATACCCAGATCAGAACTGGACCCTCATCAATAGATGCTGTTCGTGTCATACCTATATGAGTTTGAAAATTATTCGTATTAAAGAGGAATACAGGATATAAGTCTGTGAAAATAAAGGATTATAAACAAAAAAAAGATTCAAGAAAAAATGCAGTGGTTCAATGTACATATAGTCAGGATTACAATCGAGTGAATCAAGTTTTGGTATTAAATTACCCAGAAGGATTTGACATGCCATCAAACAAATAATGTAACTCAAACCTATTAATAGTTATTGTCACATTTAAATATCTACAAATGAATTTTTGTAGAAGAACAGCAGTGATACTATTTAACCCATAGTTGGGTGATAAAAGGGTTCAGTACCTTTCTAATGGGTAATTAGTCCGAAAGTGAACGTAATAGCGCGAATGGAGCTCGAAACCGCTTTCTTCGAGGCTTCAGTCCACCACCTTAGACTTAGACATAACGCTTCGCAGACTTTCTCCCAACAAATGAATTAAATTTTGATATTTAATAACCCATAAGGAGTTAAAGAATAAATAAACAAAACAAAACCAATCAGATTTGTTGTTGACATTCTTTATGTTCTCATATAGCAACATCACACTGTTGGCTTAGTCAATAAAAGACGACGACTGTACCTCAGCAGAGAGGTAAGGCACACACACAATCTCTCTCTCTCTCTCTCTCTCTCTCTCTCTCTCTTTGAGCATAACACTCAACTGCATCTGAGGGAGTGGTTCTGGTCCTGGAGATTTGGGGAATGTGGAGTGCCCCTTCATGGCGATTGCTTCCAAGTCTACTCTGAGCTACAGTTTAGTACCTGTTAGTGTCACATCAATGGGTCAAATAGGATTATTAGTATTAGTTATTTGAAACCATTCAGCGGTATCCAAATTATTTATGTTACTTAGGAATATCTGATGAAAAGAATTACTAATGTCGATGGTTTGGTTTGATTTCTTTGTTTAATGGCATATCAACCTTTGTAGGTTATTTAATGCCAAAGCCATTATCCTAGAAGAACAGTAGTGGTACTATTTACCAACCCCTCCGCTCGGGCAGGATATGACACAAGGTCAATTTTTAAGCGGAGTTTAACAGGTTTGAATTCAGAGTTTTCCTTCTCCTAGACTAGTTGCCTCACCAAGGCTGAAGAACCTAGTCCGTCCTACTATTTATCCATAGCTGGAGGGAGAATAAGGGGGTTCATACCTTTCCCAAGGGTATTTGCCCGAAAAGGAACGTAATAGCGCGACTGGAGTACGAACTCGCGTACTACGATTCCGCAGTTCATCGCTTTAACCATTACACCACGAGGACACCCAGAAGAACAGTAGTGGTACTATTTAACCCATAGCTGAGAGGATAAGGGGGTTCATACCTTTCCCAAGGGTATTTGCCCGAAAGTGAACGTAATAGCGCGACTGGAGTACGAACTCGCGTACTACGATTCTGCAGTCCATCGCTTTAACCATTGCACCACGAGGTGACACCCCTACTAATGTTGAATAGCAAAACTAAAAAAAAGTTAGAATAGTTAGAATCATTAGAATTATTTTCTAAGCATATAAAAAATATTTCTTTTGGAAATTCTGTCAAAAATTTCTTTAAACTTTATATTGAAAAATAATATTTTTTAACTTTTAACAACTTTGCTAGATTTATACGTTGTAACTTTGCCTTAATGTATTATGAATTACAAAGATGTGAAATTAATTTGATGATTGAAATTTCAATAAAATTGTTTCGCTTTTTAATACAGAAAATGCTAAATATAGTGGGAGTAAAATCCATTCTTTTGATTGCAAGTGTCCTTATATCAGATATTTTATCTTTCGGTAAAGAAAACTTATAGACTTCAGTTCCATTTAAATGTGTGCACACAAATGAATAATATCAAGTAGAACTATTGGGATTAGATAGTAATACTTGAAACCATTTATATGTGTGGAAACAAATGAGCTCTAACAACTTGTTACCAACAAAGTATTTGCTTACAAATCATATATATATATATATATATATATATATATATATATATATATACGTGTGTGTGTGTGTGCAGAAAACAGAAAATCGAAGTATTCCAAATTTGATGAATTTATGATTATGGAAAGTTAACGTTAAACGTTTCGGTTTAAATAACCTTCATCAGGACTTTGAGATGGTGAAAAATGTTATTTGAACAGCGATGGGTGTTTATTGAAGTAACAGGAGAAAAGAAAATGTTGTTTTTCTATTTTCTTCATACTGGCGTATTTATTTTCATAATAACTTCCATATATATCATCACCATGTCGAGCCGCTAGCACGGATATCCCTGACTCCCTCTCGCCACTTCTCCCTATCATTCATCGCCTCTGGCAGGTCTTCAGGGCTACATTCCATATCCTCACATAGCTGCTGTATGTATGTTCGAGCTGGCCGTCCTGCCTTTGCTTGGCCATATGCAGGGGTCCATAGGAGTACATAACTTATGAGCTCATCCTTGCTTCTCCAGCAGGGTCCTGCATGTCTGGTTCGTCTAACTTGGATAGCTTTCGTGATGGGAGGCAGGTGGCCATATAGTTGGTACTTTGTGGGGTGTTGCCGCCAGGACTTGTTCAATATAAAGGGTTTAACATTAAATAGCCAACGTGAGTTGATATGCCGTAAAACACTAACCAAATTACCAACTAATACATTGTTAGTTTGTAATTTGGTTAGTTCCTAAAATAGTAAAAAAAAAAAAAATAGTACGAAACACCTCAACTTCCCAAAGGTAAAAATAAACATGTGTTCAAGTCCTACAAGGAACTTTTCATTTATCATTGCTTCCAATACTCAATGTTTTACACATTTACTGAAATTAACGACACGATTTAATTGCGGCAAAAAAGCAACTAAAATAGAAAAAATAAGAATAATACTCGTCAATATTAATAGTGAGTGACAATTTTCATTAAAAAAAACATATGCTCCCCCGTTGTACGCGATATCTCAGGGCCGAACAGTTGAACTTAAGATGCGAATCATTGGATTACCTACACAAATGATTTGTTTACAGCGGTGAAGGCTTGGATAGAACAAGCCCAACACTTTTTGGATGAACTAAAAACAGAAGAATGGTACACCAATATGCCACAGGTTCGCCCAACAACATTCTTCAGGTTTTCAATTCATGGTCTTTCCTTCACTTAAAATGGTTGTTCTGAGGCTGGAGTGATTAGTGTATTCTATAATATTTAGCCATAGTTGGAGGAAGAAGGGGTGGATGCATTTCTTTCCAAAGAACATTAGCACCAAGTAAAATGCAGCTTCGTTCAGAATTTGAACTCCACGCGCCGAATTTATTTCCTACGAGAAACTGTTGCCCTACAAAGGCCACAGAACCGAGTCATTTTCCTTATGTTATTCCTCCGGCCAAATGGAAGGTTTATTATATGGTGCCAATTTTCTCTCTAAGGAACATGGTATACTAGGTTATATCCTCACTGGCAAGATATCTAACCTAGCCTGAGTTATATAGCTGGTTTTGAATTCTATCCTTTTCTTTGACCTAAGGCCAATAACCCAGCCTGCCCGAGTATTTACTCATTACTGGGGAAAGAGAAGAAGAGGATTCTAGCTTTTCTTATGAATATTAACCAGGGATAAAAAGTAGGTTGCTAGTCCAGGGTTTTATTTTTGTGTGTGACAATTATAACATGATGCTAACAAAAATATTATTTGTACTTCTGTATTATCTTGGGCTCTCGTTGCTTAAATGGCAAAGCAGCAAGCCGAGAGAACTAGGTTTTTTTCTAATAAAGATTCAAACGTGGGTTCGAGCCCTACTGAGAGCTTATTTTTTAGTATTACTTTTCTTTCCCACAGTTCCTTTTCGTTGTCGAAGAAATGAACCACCTGATTGCATTGCGATAAAAAAATAACTAAATTTGATTGATTCGTAGGTTTTAACGTCCAGTTTTATGCTTAGAGATTATGAAATTGCGTAAATTATACGTCTATATTTACACTTTTGTCGGGTTTCTGAAGTTTTTTGCACATAAGACATCAAGCATTCATATCAACAAAACATATTCAAATTATTTGCAAACAGATCTATTTAATTCGTAAATGTGACCCTAACAGGTACTACCACTTTGGATCAGAGTGGAATTGGGAGTAATGGCAATGAAGAGCCACACCAGACGACTCAGAACTGCGGAACTGGTGCCTCAACATCAGATTAAAGTTATTCTCAGGAAGCGAAGCCCTTTGGGGAATGTTTTACTCCTCTGCAGGGGGGTAAAATCAGTATATTCTATGCCCCTTCGATGACACTGACTAAATTTGAGAAAATTAAGAGCGATACAAGTAAAAAATAACAATAACAATCGAATGTGTATTTTAATGAATTAAGGATTTAATCATAGTATACAGTTTGGGGAATATTTTTATCTTTTCTTGAGCATATTTTATTATTTGTCTGTAAAATCATAGAACGAACAGTTTCCTCGATAAAGTATATTTTACCATCAAACACAGTCGAAGTATTTCTTTTTCTCTAAATGAACATGTAATACCGATTCGATGTGCAAAGAACTGTAGTAATTTTGATTTTATGATAAGAATTACGAATAGAAATTTTCGTCTAAACATCAATGACTCTGTTTTTTAAAAAAAAGGTTTAGTTTGTAAAAAAAAAAAAAAAAAAATTGGAAGTGAATCGGACAAAAAATAGAGAAAAAAAGTATATGAAAAGTTCGGAGAAACTAAGAAACAAATAAAGAGAATCATAAATAAAGAAAAAAAAAGTAAAAAGAAAGAATGTAAATAAGGAAAAAAAAGGAGAAAAACAGGGAGAAAAACAGAAACAAAGAAAAAAGAAGGTAAAAACAGGAAACAAGCAAACAAAATAAGAAAGAAAGAAAGAAAGAAAGAAAGAAAGAAAGAAAGAAAATCGAAAACAAAGAAAGAAAGAAAGAAAAAAGAAAGAAAATCGAAAACAAAGAAGAAAGAAAAAGTTAAGAAAGAAAGAAAGAAAGAAAGAAAGAAAGAAAGAAAGAAAGAAAGAAAGAAAGAAAGATAATCCGAACAAAAAATAAGGTAAAAGAAATGAAGAAGAAAAGATAAATAAATGACTAAATAAAATAGATAAAAAATTATCTTGACGACCTTGATAAGAATATTCTAAATAGAAAGGAAATTGTGTTTTTGTTAATTAACAAAAAAAAAAAAAATGACTTACAGTAAAAGTTGAGTGAATCAAAAAAAATGTTGAATCTTTCTTTAATTAATGTCTTATCGGTTAACGTATGGAAGTGAAGCCGGTAAGATTTACGGTTCAAAGCACATCATAATCTTTGCAGGAAACGCCAAAATGTAGAAGGACTTATATAAATTGCAATATTGCCTTTAAACATAAAAAAGACTCCTCATCCCGACTTCAGGTGATTTGTCAGTAATAATGAAAGTAAAATTAGAGACCGGAGTCGAAAGCGACCCTTAGGCTCCTTTTTCAAAAGCTACTACACCGAGTTGTAGAGAAGGGCGTTACTCCTTTCCCCGGATTTCACCACTTTACCCTTGATACGTACCTTAAAATGCTGAGTGTTAAGCAAGGAAGTATCAAGTACCATTTTTTGAGTCTTTGGTATGACTCAATCTGGGATTGAACCCTGGTCTCCCGAGCCATTAGTGAACACTCTACCCACTAGGCCAATGTGCCGTTTAGAAAACATTTATTGGCATACAAAGAAGGCTGAAGAACACATCCGCCGAAAAAAAAAACTGCTCAGTCCAAATATTTATTAACATAGTATCTCAGAAATAAGACTGGAGACTAAATAAGCCAAAATATTCTGACCAATACCACCTGCTTGATATACTTGTTCTTTTTATTCTCGAAAGTTTAGTAACATTTCGTGACAGAGACTTACACAATTCATTGGAAAATTCCTGAATGTAAAATCAAATTTTCTTTTCAGTTGTATGCATTAGTAAAATTTGCACTAAGTTTTTATTAAAAGTTTAGATTTTGTTGTAAACATATTAAATATTTATTAAATGCGGCTACATTAGTTGTTGATATCGACATTAAATACAGAAAAAGTTACCGCCTCTCGTCTAATTCAACCAAGTAGAAGAGTTACGATCAAAAACACCAGTTCCCGCCAGAAGTTAAGCTACAATGAATCTGTTCAGTATTTAGATTGGGGACCACAGAAGGTATGGTAAGAAATCTAAGGCCTTAATATCAGACCAACCAAAGCTTAGGAAATATCAATCAAGTCACGGCTTCTTTTATATTTTATCTAAACTGTCAGGATACCCGTTTCTTACCCATCCGGATACTACTGTCGACTTGGATTTTGGTTTTATGGCATATCAACTATTGTACGTTATTTAATGCCAATAAACAGTTCCATTTCAAAAAATTCAGTTTAGCATATGTACGTAGTTTAAATATCAAAACTGTTCTATCTTAAACAATTCACTTTAGAATAATTACACAGTTTATTTCTATGTGATCCATAGATAGGACCCTATAAGGTGATATCACTTCGTGCCAGAGAGGACCTGGAAGCGATGGTTATAAAGGGGTACTCCGCTTTCCTCAAAGCTCCAGCTTTACTGGAACCTCACCATCAGATTGTTTAGAGTCAGGACATTCATTGGAGGGGGGGGTCTTACCTCTCTGCAGAGATACAGTCAGTGTGTTCTACAGTCCCAGCCAACCGGGCTATATTGAATTGGACTCACATTGCTTAACTTTTATGCATTAGGTTAGGGCTTCTTTACCTGTTTCGTATAGACCTCGGGATGAATCAAATTTTGGCCGGGTGAGAAAAAAAAGCTTAGGGGTTAGTTTGCAATTAATCCTTTTATAATAGCATCATGTAGACGAAATGTCAAATTAAAAACTAACAAAATATCCCAAACTTTATTGCCTAATTGGGTGTGATTAGCCACATAAATGAATGAACGACGTTACGTGTAAAGTTAAAATTGAGAATTTAATGAAATTACTTTCGATCTGAAAGCAAAGTGTATGTATACATTTGAAGGAATTTGATATTATTGGATGAACGAAAAAACTGTTGCAAAATATCCCAAACTTGGCGTAACTGTTGAACGCATTTTACTAGTATTAGTATTAGTAGTAGTAGACGGCCAAAGGTGAAATTTGGCCGAAACGTTGTGAGAAAAACAACAAAAAACTCCCAAGATGAGGACAAAAAGTTTGCAATAAAATTAATACTCAGATCAAGAAGCATCATGTCAAAAAGGATTCCCAATAAAGACAATTGTATTTTACTTGCTTTTACAAGTTCGTATATGGTGAAGGTTGGTTGGTTTGTTTGGTTTGTTTAGTTTTATGGCATATCAACCTTTGTAGGTTATTTAACGCCAAATCCATTTTTAGGTAATCTGTTCTATTGAAAACACTTCAGTTTAGCATACGTACACAGTTTAATTGTCAAAAACATTTCCATTTCAAACTATTCAAGCAGTTATATGTAATAATTCAGTTAAGTGTAAATACAGTTTTAATGTCGAAAAACAGTTCTATTTGAAATAATTCAGTTAAGCATAAGCACGCAGTTTAAGTGTAAGTACGGTTTAATTGTCAAAAACGTTTCTATTTCAAGCTATTCAGTTTACTCAATTCATTTTAGCATAAGTATGCTGTTAGTTCTATTTAACCCATAGATAGGGCCCTATCAGGTGCTACCACTCTGAGCCTGAGTGGATCTGGGAGCGATGGCAATGAAGGGGTACTCCGCATTCCCCAAAGCTCCAGCACTGCTGGAACCTCACCATCAGATTGTTTAGTGTCATATCCAGGACACTCGTTAGGGGGGGTCTTACCCCTCTGCAGAGGTGCAGTCAGTGTATTCGACAGCTCCAGCTGACTGGGCAAGTATATGGTAAAGTCTGGGTTTAGCCATGTACATTATTTACTGAGCACACAGAAAACTTTGAAGATACTTCGTGGTTATTTGCTGCTCAAATTTACAAACCGATAACCTAAAATACGGGAGTCCTCGCTCTGTTGTGGCTGACATGTGGGACTGTGACATCGTCGTGAACGAGTTGTATTCTAGTCGGGCTATTACGTTTACTTTCGGGCAAATACCCTTTTGAAAAGTATGAAACCCATCATCTCCCCAGCTGTGGGTTAAAGAATACCACCGCTGTTCTTTTACTAGGATAGTTTTGGCATGAAATCACCCACGAAAGTTGATATGCCATGAAACAAAGAAACCAGACCTAACCAAATTTATGTGTTCTCATCAGTACCCACCATTTTTAACGTTATTAAAAAATAATTTATTAACAGTTTACTGATTGCTTTATCGTGTAAATTCTATAAGACATTGGTTTGGTTGGTTTGGCTTGATGGCATAATAACCGATGTAGGTTATTTAAAGCCAAATCTATTTTTATACATATAAACAGTTCTATTTCAAACAATTCTGTTTAGCATGAGTACAGTTTTTTGTTTACACACAGTTAAATGTAAAAACAATTCTAGTTCAAAAAATTCATTTTAGCATAAGTACACAGTTTAAATGCCAAAACAGTTCTATTTCAAACAATTCAGTTTGGCCAAAGTACAGTTCTTTGTTTACACACAATTAAATGGGTGTGTCCTCGTGGTGTAATGGTTAAAGCGATGGACTGCGGAATCGTAGTACGTGAGTTCGTACTCCAGTCGCGCTATTACGTTCACTTTCGGGCAAATGCCCTTGGGAAAGGTATGAACCCCCTTATCCTCCCAGCTATGGGTTAAATAGTACCACTACTGTTCTTCGAGGAGAATAGATTCGGCATTAAATAACCTAAAAAGGTTGATATGCCATTAAAGAAAAGGAACCAGAACAATTAAATGTTAAGCAGTTCTATTTCAAGCAATTCAGTTTAGCATTAGTACACAGTTTACTTATATTTGACCCATAGATAGGATCCTATCAGGTGCTACCACTCCGAGCCTTAGTGGACCTGGGAACGATGGCTATAAAAGGGTACTCCGCATTCCCCAAAGCTCCAGCATTACTGGAACCTCACCATCAGATTGTTTAGTATCATATCCTGGAAACTCGTAGGGGGAATCTTACCCCTGGAATCTTACCCCTCTGCAGAGATGCAGTCAGTGCATTATATTGCCCCTGCCGTAAGGTTTTGTGATTTAATATTCCATTGAATGGAAATCAGATTCTGTTGCGTGAAGTGGGGACATCAAGTAAAATGCTTGAGAAGCCCTGCATAAGGCATACAACTCATACATCATCATCATCGTCATCGAGTCATACTGATAGCAGGGTTTCCCTTGGCTCCTTTTCGCCATCTGTCCCTTGTTTCTCTTTTAAAGTCCTCTAGACTGCATTCAGTTTTCGCACAGAGCAGATGTATGCTGGTCGGCCAACACTGGTGTGTCCATGTGTAGGAGTGCACGGGAGAGCGTAACTTATGAATTTGTCCCTGCTTCACAGAATATCTTGTCCATCTTATTTGGATAGTTTGAGAGATGAGAGGCAAGTGTCCGTACAGTTGTTGTTTTATCGGGAGTGCTGCTTTTAGGATTTGTTCAAACAGGATTCTTGTGTAGTTCCCATAAGTCAAATTTACAAGCAATAAATATGTTGGTTTGTCTGAGTGATTACATCTATAAAAGTGTTTGTGTAGGTGTGTTCACTCAAAGTTTTTTGGTTACTAGACGACCCGTGAATCGGTAAGGTCTCCGTTGTAATAGCAGTCCATAATGATGTTGGTCTATTATTTAGAAAAACGTAAAGGATTCTTTTCAGCATCTTCAAGTTACCTCTGTTGGATGGAGAATTAAGATGATGAAAAAAAATAACGTTCGACGAAAATTAGACAAGAAATGGCTCTATTCTCAACAAGTATTCTAAGTGTATTGTTCTTAGAAAGACTGCTACGATGTGTTTCTTTTTCGTTTTTTTTTGTTTTTGTTTTTTTTTTTGTTTTTTGTTTTTTTATTTTTTGCTGGATTTCGGTTACGTACATAAGTTGGCCGACCGTAGTCAAGGGCAACCCGAAGGTTCCCTTTTCAATAGCAACTACACCGATGCGTAAAGGAGGGCGCTACTCTTTTCCCTGGATTGCTCTACTTACCCTTGATCCTTATATTGATGAGTGTTAAGCAAGAAAGCATCAAGTACCATTTTTTTGAGTTTTTGGTATGACTCGACCTGAGATTGAACCCTTGTCTCCCTGACCATTGGTGAACACAGTAATCACTATACCAATGGCATACTGATAATTTTAGGAATATACACAAATAATTGTTTTTCTTCAAAGATCAGTTCAATCTTTTCGAAATCCTTAACCTTCTCCTCCCCTGTTTGCATTTACCAAACCCTTCCACTACAGTCAACGTGTGGTACAAGGTCAATTTTTTAAGCGGAATAAAGCTGGTTTGAATTCAGAGTTTCTCTTCTTTTAGATTCATTACTTAACCAAAGTTAAAGAGCCTAGTCTGTCCCACTATTTACCCATAATTAGTGGAAGAAGAAGCGATGAGTTCATGCCTTTTCCAAGGGCATTAGTAAGAAATGAAATGCAGACAACCTCGACCAGGATTTGAACTGAGGTTGCTAGTGCCATTTCCTGTGACTATAAGCATTTTACAAAGTGTACCTCGTATGTGAGCACACACACACACAGAAACTCGATTGAATGATTAACATCCGGGTCCTGAGAACTGATTTATTTATTTATTTATTTTCATGGCATGTCAATCCATCCAGGGTTATTTTATGTCTTGAGTTTAGGGAATTCTATTCGTTGTATATTTATATTTGCTTACTGAGACCCGTGTAAATGACTCGAATTTTGCAAAATGTTTTGTTTTTTTTTTACACTTAATTTATTTACCTTCTTCCGATTTCTAAAATTCAGTGTTTTATTAAAAGATTAGAGAAGAATGGATTTATTTACTAAAAAAATAGATTTTTAAAACTGAAAAATCAAAATTATTTAATCACATAAAATTATTAAAATCTCTTAAAAATTAATTTCTTTGTAATTTAACAAAGTATAGTATACATCAATAAAAAAATAAAGTAAAATTTTTCCAACTATAATATTATGACCTTATTTAGCATATTCGTATTTCCGAATTCATAGCCATTTTTTTTTTTAAATTGGAAATTTAAGAATTTAAAAAAATTCATAGTATAATTATTCAGACTCTTGTCTTTATAGAAAAATATTGGCTAGTGGGTAGAGTGTTGGCCAATGGTCGCGTCATACCAAAGACTTTAAAATTGGTACTTGATACCTTCTTGCTTAACACTCAGCAATATAAGGTACGTATCAAGGGTAAAATAGAGCAATCCAGGGAAAGGAGTAGCGCCCTCCCCTACACCTCGGTGTAGTAGCTATTGAAATGTGAGCCTGCTGGTCGCCTTCGACTACGGTCGCCAACTTTACTTATTTTGTTCAATTTCATAAAATGAAATGTGGGGGGCATCGAATAAGTAAAAAAAATGTATTTCGCTAAATATATTTTAGGAAAAACCTATTTTAAATATAGATTCCTCTAAAGGTGAATAAGTGAGGAAATTTTCATGAAAATTTGACTTTTATTTCATTTTTCATGGAATTTTAAAAAAGGACTGAATGCGTAACTTTTATGGGGCCACGTTAAATTTCTATTGATTTAATGGTATGAAAGAAATAAAAAATGTTTTCGTTGTTAATTTTCATTATTTCTATTGGCTGAATATTTTTTTAAATCATCAAGGTTTTCTTAATGTTATTTTCTTTAAATGGTTAAAAAAAACTTTGACGATAATATTATCCTTTATTCACGTTTCATTGTGTTAAAGATTGACGGGGGTAATTTTACACTTCAAATTGGAGTCAAAGTTTACGATCTACAAATTTTCCTATATGATGCAAAATTTTTAAATTATCTTAAGTTCTTTTTTAATCGAAAAACAGATAAAATTAATTTTTTTTGTTGTTTTTTAAATGGGCGGTAAGGATTCTCAATAAAATCGCACCTTTTTCGTTTTTATGAAAAATTAATATTTTCCATTACCCTCTTTAAATATTTCTAACCAAAACAAATAAAATAAGTTACTTTTTTTAAAATTATCTTTTCGGATATTAAGTCCGAAACGTAACAACCGAAACTACAATACAAAATTCAACATTCTTACTATTCAGGTCATTCATTTCTTTTTTTATGTTTTATGTTACTTAAAGACAACATACTTACTTTAGCCATCCTACCAACTAAAATTTTGCATAAAATGCCAAATTTGATTAGTTCTTGCTTACATAGTTTCGACCAATAGGATTATTCTCCAAGTGTAACGGTCGTACGAATTAACAAGGGCTTATTCTATTAATATATAGGATAATTATATTTGTTGTGGATTTGTTTTTTAAATAGTTTTGTCCACAGTTATATATCCACTCTTCTTATCGAATACAAATGATTTTCACACAATTGTATGGTTTCAAGTATTCCTATCTACTAATAACAATTGTGTGCTTTCAAGTAATTAATTCTATTCGATAATAATCATTTGTTTGCACATAGTTATATGGTTTCAATTAAGTTATAATAATCCTTCTTTGTAAACAATTATGGTTTCAAGTGACTATACTTAATACAATAATTTACAATTACGTATAAAGTATTCCTATCAAATACAAATAATCTAAAACAGATCTATTTGAACCATAGGCGAAACTCTAACAAGTATTACCACTCGGAGACAAAGTGGACCTGGGAGTAAATACAATGAAGGCGTACTCCACTTAATTACTAGACAGGATCATCATTGCTTAACTTTGGTTTTCTTGCAGAAATCTGTATTTTAAGAGTGACTTCACTAGAAATCATATCTGACAGGATTTGATTGGCATCTGAATCCGTCTTTTATTGAACTCAAAATGTTTTGAATTGTTTGTATGTATAAAAAAAACAAAAAACGAATACATCCATAATTTTTTTCATGTTCACTTGCTATCAAAAGTAAAAACAGCGGGAGATATATATTTATGGGAAACTAGAAGGAAATTTGACAGTATAAAAATATGCAAATATGAAAAAAAAAACAAAAAAAAAAAAAACACGAGGTCTTCAGAGGATTATTTTTTTCGTTTCATTTAACGTATATAAGATTAATTTAAATAATATTCAAAAGATACAGCATCAAATTCAAATGCCCTGACAAAGGTTTAATGATTTCATGTTTTAAAAAATGAAATGTTTAATATTAGCAAATAATTCAAGCTATAAATAAAATCATCTAAAGACCTAATGTCTTTTCAAATTTGTACATTTTCATACATATATATATATATATATATATAAACCTAAGATTGCTGACAAACTTCCATGGCATTAGATATATAAAATTAATATATATTTATTTATTATTGCTATTATTATTATTATTATTATTATATAATAGCTCTCAGATATTGAGCACTCTCCAAATTATATCGCGCTTGGTTTGCCACAAACACAAAGTGAATTAGTGACAACCAACACTGTTACAAAGCTCTTCGAAAGAATTGAGCACTCTGGTCGCCGATAGGGTATAAAAATGTAAACAAACGGCTGCTGCTGCTGCTGCTGCTGCTGCTAAATAAATACCTTAAAAATTCCCTTAGCCAACGTGATCCGCTTGGTGACTGAGAGGTCTGAAACTTAGTCTAACGTAAAATTGGACGGGTTTCGATCCCGGCTTCGAGCATCCTGCGTGTCTAGCCACCCTGAAGAGTTCTGATAGAACGTGTGGGATTTGAAGGTATTTAGGAAGTCAGTGGCTAAGGGCAAGGCTGTGTTGCCGTAAGATATCTGACTCCATATTTTGGTTATATTATTTTACCCCACGTTGACTGGCCGGCGTAATGCCTTGTCCAAAGAAAGTCCAAAAGAAATATACAAAAAGAAAAGATAGAAACAGATAAGAGACGAAAACATTTCTTCCATACTTTCCTTTATTTACTTGGTGAATGGACTAACCAACGCTACGTCCCAAGACGTAGCGTGGTGCCCAAAACACCAGACAGCAAAATCGGTGTTGTCGGTTCAACGTCACTACCCGAAAAGAGGTCGGTTCACAGATAACCTGAGTATTTATCTCTCTACACCGGCTCCAAATTTGCTACTCCAAAATCCTTCTAATTTTGGCGCGACCGCTTCCCATTGGCTACTTTACTTTTTATTATTTTTCTTTTTTTCTGATTTTTATCCGGATGGATGCGTGGAGCCTTATGCGTGGCGACGCGTTTATACATTTTGTATCTGGCAGCCGACGAGTCAATATCCGGTTGGGAGTTTACTGTTAATTCCTAAATCCCCACAAACAAAACAGTCTTTCTGTGGATGACAATATATATATATATATATATATATATATATATATATATATATATCAACTCTCCTTGTAAGTTTCATTACTAAAAGTTTTATGAATGGACTTGGATACAATCATTAGATGACACAAGAAATTCTTGGAAAAAATCGGTAAGATTTTAATTTTGTTTAGGATATATATATATATATATATATATATAAATATATATATATATATATATATATATAAATGTCAACCCTTTTTATAAGTCTCATTACTAGAAGTTTCATTTATTGACGAGGATACAATCATTTGTTGAAACTTAACAGACGAAACCCAACAATTTTTGTTCCTGCTCAGTGGGGGATTTTTATTCCTATGGATTTTTCCTTTGGCCAACTGTGAAATCAAATAAATACCGACCGACGTAATGTTCGCACTGGGTGGGTGATAATTAATAACAGCTGAGAACCAGGGGTTTTCCCACCACAAGTCAGCACCTGCCCTTTTGTCTAAAAGAGATAAGTGCTGGGTTTATTACTCACCATCTGACACTGCCCGAATAAGAACGACTCCTTAACTAAGCAATTTTTGTACCCACCTAACAGTAGTTTTGTTAACCGCATGGCACTTCCACAATAAATAGATCTCGTCTCTCATGTTGGCCTTGTAGGGGAGCCAGATGAATACCTATAGTAAAAGAGAAAATTCATTTTCATATTCTGAAACAGAATAACTTATTTGGTAAAACGATAACAGATGAATTTTTCTTCTCCAGTAGCAAAGATTCAAATATCTGATAAGGAACCTTACTGTTTGCAGTGCAATAACCATATTCTTCTGTGATACTAAACTAAAACATTGCCCAGTCAGCTGGGGCTGTAGAATATACTGACTGCACCTCTGCAGAGGGGTAAGACCCCCCCTAACGAGTGTCCTGGATATGACACTAAACAATCTGATGGTGAGGTTCCAGCAGTGCTGGAGCTTTGGGGAATGCGGAGTACCCCTTTATTGCCATCGCTCCCAGATCCACTCTGGCCCGGAGTGGTAGCACCTGATAGGGCCCTATCTATGGGTTAAATAGAACTAACAGCATACTTATGCTAAAATGAATTGTTTGAGTAAAACTGAATACTTTGAAATAGAAATGACTTTTACAATTAAACCGTACTTACATTTAAACTGCATGCTTATGCTTAACTGAATTATTTCAAATAGAACTGTTTTTCGACATTAAAACTGTATTTACACTTAACCGAATTTTTACATACAACTGCTTGAATAGTTAGAAATGGAAATGTTTTTGACCATTAAACTGTGTACTTATGCTAAACTGAATTGTTTTAAATAGAACAGATTATTTACATAAAAATGGATTTGGCGTTAAATAACCTACAAAGGTTGATATGCCATAAAACCCAACAAACCAACCTAAACTAAAACAACATAGCAATAATTTTTGTCAGTATTCTGGTATTCTGCTGATTGTCCAAGAAAACAGGAGTTTATTCTCATACAACTGAAATTGGGAAAGCATCACAGATAATGTGGGTCCTTTGAAAAACAGAGCCTACAGTATTACAGTATTAACAGCGGACATCATGGAATGTCTCAACTCAGAAACTCAAAAGAATGGAAGTCATTGAATGAATTAATGGTCTAACATATTAGCTTGTTAACCAGTGATACGAGCTAGTACTCATTCAGTCTATCTTGTTCCCATAGAAAAATAGGAAACTTTATATCACATTTATCTTTGGGCTCACATTTTGGCTAAGGAAAATATTTCTCACAGTAAGGAATAGTATTATGTTTCATTTTTAAAAAAGACACAAAACAAAAAACCAAACAAGATGCAAGCGATAAATTGTGAAAAGGAAAGGACTCAACTTGTGATTGATATTAGAAAAAAAATGATGAATGTTTTAAAAGTTTATTCCATCATGTTTCGTATCTTAAACCATCAGTGAGTAAACTCATAAAGCAAGAGAGTTTTATTTATATTATTCACTGATTTCATCTTTACATTGGCTAAAATTTATATATATATATATATATATATATATATATATATATATATATATATATATTTTCATGGATATATATATACATATATATATATATATATATGTGGCAGGGGCATATGTATATGTGTGTGTGTGTGTGTGTGTATATATATATATATGGGTGTATACATGTGTGTTTCTATATATATATGGGTATATACATGTGTGAGTATGTGTGTGCATGTATAATTATATATATATATATATATATATATATATATATATATATATATATATATATGTATATATATATGGTACTTTTATTTATTTCTGAAAAACAATGCCAGTGTACGCTTTTGAAGTTTAAATTCATCTTGCATTTATCAGATAATTCTCCATTTATCTTCATATCAAAACACTGGTGCACAGCAAGATTTTCATGGTATTGTCTGTAATCAAAACATGTAAAACTTGCAGAAGTTCCCAGCATTGTATTCAACAAAGGACTTTGTAGATGAATTTTTTTTTTATTCGCTTACACTTGATAATATATGGTTCCTTTGAGTTGTACCGCATTTATTGAGGTAGATGAATAAACAATTGCAAATAAGTTCCTTTTTCACCAAGTGCCTTATACTTCTGGCCTTTTGCCAGACTAATCTACACTTATCGTATAACAGTTTCATAACTCATGAAAAAATCTAAAACTAAAACATATTTAAAAGAAATTATCTCAGTAGCTTAAAAAATATTTTTTATTTGCATTTTGTTTTTAATAAATGATTTTTTTTATCATTTTAAAGATTATCTTTTTATTTATCATTCAAATTTAAATTACATTTCAAAAAAATAAGTTTGAAATATAATTAATAAATAAAATGTATCCAATTATGACTGAGTATTTTAAGCTTTTGCAAAAAGCATCTTATTTGTTTCAACTGATAAACTTTAAAAAAACTTTTTTTTCAAAATGAAACCCATAAATAATGTTAAATAAATAGATAAATAAAAAAACAATTTGATAAATCATAATTTGATTGATACATAAAAAAGGAATAACTATTAAATGAAATTAACTGAGCTAATTAGATTGTTTTTAATTAACAATATTCAACAAAATAGATATATTTGATAAGATTTTCTAAATAGACAATTTCAGAAACCACAACAGTTGATTTCTTCCTTTTATTGACCCTGTATCAGACGTAAATGACTATAGTCATTACTCGTTTAAATGCAGAAAATGTGTAGTGTTCACCAATGACCTGGGAGACTGGGGTTCAATCTCAGGTTGAGTCATACCAAAGACTCAAAAAATGGTACTTGATGCCATCTTGCTTAACACTCAGGATTATAAGGTATGGATCAGGGATAAAGTGGAGCAATCCAGGGAAAGGAGTTGCACTCTCCTCTACACCTTGGTGAAGTAGCTAAGGAAAAGGGAGCCTTTGGGTCACTCCCAATAGCAGTCACCATCTTTACTTTACAACTGATCAAACCAATCTCAACCTCCACATACCTGATTAATCTTTTATCATCACACAAATGGAAATATATAAAAAAAAAGATCCACAATAAGGCCATAACTGTATCAGCACGGATATGGCATTCCCATAAAGTATTGACAACCCAAAAAGCCCGATGGTATCATGAGGTTTTGCTTGGGTGCTCTGGGAATGGAATCTAGAGGTACTACTGGGTATGCTCTGGATAATGATACTTCCGGCACCAAGAAGTAGCACCCTCCCCTACACCTCGGTGTAGTAGCTGTTGAAAAGGGAGCCTTCTGGTCCCCCTCGACTACGGTCACCAACAACAACTGATTACCTTTACGGTGTGGTTGGGTTTTTTTCTTTTTTCTTTTTATGTTGAAGGACTTGTTTCTTGTATTATTTTTTGTAAGAAACATAATCCTTTTAAAGCTTCATTTTTCCATCTTCTAAATATTTTAATTTAGTACAAGGCTGGAAGTATGGAGCACCCAGTGATAATCCAACTCACTAACAATAGCCTTACTAGCCTAGCTTGATCACCATTATACTCTGTAAGGTACTATTTACCAACCCCTCCGCTCGGGCAGGATATGACACAAGGTCAATTTTTAAGCAGAGTTTAACAGGTTTGAATTCAGAGTTTTCCTTCTCCTAGACTAGTTGCCTCAACAAGGCTGAAGAACCTAGTCCGTCCTACTATTTACCCATAGCTGGAGGGAGAATAAGGGGGTTCATACCTTTCCCAAGGGTATTTGCCCGAAAGTGAACATAATAGCGCGACTGGAGTACGAACTCGCGTACTACGATTCCGCAGTTCATCGCTTTAACTATTACACCACGAGGACACCCTCTGTAAGGTACCCAATTCAGGTTGATGCAAAAGTCTCCAAGATCATCGACTGAAATGTTCCATCACAAAAATTCAAAAATATATTCAGTCGTCAAAATGTTTTCTCTGGCTTACTTCTTTCTATCTTTTTTGTATGACATTTTAGACAAACAGCAATAAACATCCCATCAGAAAAGAATGATTTATTCTTCAAGGAATTTTTATATATCTTGAACTTGTTGGAACTGCTCATTATAGTGTGAAACAAGTAGTAATTTGGAAGTGACAAAGTTAATAATCTAACTGCAAGTTGGCAAAAGGTGAGAGAAGTACAGGGAAAATAATTTAATAACTGAACAATAATGAGATGAATATATATGAAGAAAATGGACAATTTTGCACCAAGTAAAATATAAACCAATATATATATATATATATATATATGATTATGAAATCTTAAAGTCCATTACTTGAGGTTTCTTATCTAATTTCTTTTATTATTATTACAAGTGAATTCACAGTGCATAATGCAGCTTTGCAGTTAGCTGTGCAGCTGCCTCGTAATGCATAATGCATATTACCTATTATAATCCTTACGTATATTGCTTACATTTTACCTTTTTATTTATCCGTTCACTGTAGATAACTTGGCCATTAAGAGAAAAAAAGTTACAGAATTTCCTCTGATAGAATAAGCAGTTTTATATATTGATTATTATTATTATTATTATTATTATAATTATTTTACACTTTTGAAAATTTTTCACTCCAGCATTTGCTGATAATTTCTCACTAGAGTTTGAGCAACATCAAGTCTCCAGGACTCTTCTCAGTATTCTACCTGATCTTAATAATGCTGTAGTCTGGATGGTCTCTACTTGTCCTTTAGTTTTCTAAATCTTCTAGTCTCTTCATCAATCCTTTGGGGAGTGTTCTTAGTGTACCATTCATTGATACTTTCATGTTCCATATTTTTTTAATTTGCTTGCAAGATCTAGATATTTATCTCTCTGTTCCCTTTCTTTTAATTTTATTTTTTGCTCATCTGAGATGGTAAAGTCTACTATTCCACAGGTTCTCTTTTTTTGGTTCGCTATATTTAGGTCTGGTTGTTTGGCCAAGATTAGGTGATCCGTTTGTATTTCAAAATCCCAGAGAAATTAAAATGTCTAATTTTCCTGGACGGATTCCAGGTTGGTCATATACCGCTTGTTTGTATGGTCAGATTTAAATTTTGTGCATAATTTCCAATGGATCACCTTTATTATTATTATTATTATTATTATTATTATTATTATTATTATAAATATATGTGTGTGTGTGTGTGTGTGTGTGTGTGTGTGTGTGTGTGTGTGTGTGTGTGTGCATAAGCTCCCCACCACATCATAACAGAGCCTCCTCCATTCTTTATGGTTGGTGTGATACAGGGGGTTTGCAGCTCTTTCACCAATTCTTTGCTGCTCATAGATCCTCCAATTTAACCCAATTCCACTGTTCTTTTGACCAATGTTTATGTGTCTTGGCCCTCTAGATCCTTTTGACATTGTTTTGCTTCCTCAACAGTAATTCTTCCATACAGGCTAGCTTCTCAGAGTTTTCTCCTTACAGTGGATGTTGACACATATTTTTCATGATATTGGTTCAATTGTGCAATGATATTTGGAGAAGTCAATCTTCTGTCACACAAACTGGTGACTGATAAAATTGCCTTCAGCATAGGTAAACAGATAGTATCTAAGTAAAGTAAGTAAAGTTGGCGACCTTAGTCAAGGGCAGCCTGAAGGCTCCCTTTTCCATAGCTACTATACCAAGGTGTAGGGGAAGGCACAACCCCTTTACCCAGATTGCTCCACTTTACCTTTGAACCATACCTTATAATGCTGAGTGTTAAGCAAGGAATCATCAAGTACCATTTTTTGAGTCTTTGGTATGACTCTCCCAGGCCATTGGTGAACACTCTAACCATCATACCAATGTCCAGTACTATCTGGTAGTATCTAGCAAGCTGTAATTCAACACAATATAGTCTAATGTGAGTTCAAGTGGTGGTATAATGTAACTTTTGGAAAACATTTTATTCATGCTTAGTACTAAAGAAGAAAAACACCTTCAAATCAATTTTTCAAAAGATATCTGATTATACTAACGTCAAAGTTAGAGGGGAAGACTTGTAGTTAGAATAATGGTGCTTATTTATTTAAAAATAAAACTTTTACGATGAGAGATAACTAAAAAATTTGGCAGGTTGCCAAATACTTTTGACTGGTAAAGTATATATACACACAAAGACATATATATCAACCCAACCCTTCCACTACAGGCAAGATGTAACACAAAGTTATTTTTTTGTAGAGTACTGTTAATTTGAATTCAGTCTTCCTTCTCTTAGAGCAGTTGCCCTTCCAAGACAAAATAATTTCATCTGTCCTACTATTTACCCATTGCTGGGGCAGAAGAGATGGGTTCATGCTTTTCACAAGGTCTTTAATCTGAAACAAAATGGTAACAGATTCCTCAAAGATTTGGACTTGACTCAATGAGTCTATTTCCGCAGATAATAAAAGTTATGCCATGCACTGCCAATCCATATATTTGTGTGTATGAGTGCTGGAATCATGTTGTGTGGTTTTGTCCTGGTCGCTTTTGCCTTGTTAGCTGGGGCCATATAATACACCAACGGCATTTCTGCAGAAGGCTGAGATCCCCCCCCCCGCTCACAATGTGTGTCCAGGATATGACACAATACAATCTGATGGTGAGGCTCCAGTAATGCAGGATCTTTGAGAAATACGAAGTACTCCTTCATTGCTATCACTCACAGGTCCACTCTGGCCTGGAACGGTAGCACCTGATAAGTGTCCTATCTATGGGTTAAATAGAACTAAACCGTGGTTTCTTGACTTTACAGTTAATAGGGTCCTATCTATGGAGCAAATAGAACTGTTTGACATTTAAACTGAGTGCAAATAAATAACATGCTAAATTGAATTGTTTAAAATAGAACTGTTTGATCATTAAACTGTGTATAAACGAATGACTGTTGTTTAATTGAATTGTTAGCGATACATAGCAATACTTGGAACCATTTAACTTGCCTGATTTATGCTAAATTGAATTGTTAGAAATAGAACTGTTTGATCCTTTAGCTGTCTATATCTACAAAATGTGTTCAAATCATATATTCAAAATATATGTAAAAAAAGATTTGGCATTAAATAAACAACAACAGTTGATATGTTATAACACCAGACCGAACAAAATCCTGGTCATGTAAAGTTCGCAATAACTGCCGTATTCAGGGTGGAGAGTCCACATGTCATTGTGGTTTATGTGCTCAACTGAAACATTATCATAGTGAGTTCAAACTCCAGTCGCACTATAGCATTCATTTTCAGACTAACACCCCAGGGAAAGGAATGAACCTCTTTGTGCCCCCAGCAATGGGTTAGATAGTGCCACTACAGTTTTTCTACAAGGATGGTTTCAGCATTGAATAACCAAGAAAGGATGATATGCCATTAAACAAAGTAACCAAACCAAATGTATTAAAGGAATCATTTTGATCTGTTTCCCCAAAACTTTCCCAACAGTCAGATGAGAAATTAGTAACTCCTGATCTGCCTTCTTTGTGGATTTTTCTGGGTTGCAAATGCAGATCGTATGAACATGTAATTGTTTTACAGATACTGATGGTCTCCCAGGACTTTTACTTTAAAATATCTTGTCCCAATCATCAATAGTTTTTCTAATTGGCAATGATTTCCCAAAATGTTTTCTAAAATTCCATTGTGTAACAGTAAAAGAATTTGAGTCAACAACATAAAATGTCTTCTCAACAGCTATAGTATTTAACACCTAGACTGCTAGTGGAATACTCTGTGCTGCTGAAATCCTTAATGGGGGAGTACACAAGGCATAGTAGGGAACATGCTGGACAGTAAAATCTTTGTGAACAAGTTCAAACTTCAGTCTATTGAATTTACGTTCAGATTAATACTCTAGGGAAAGATATGAACTTCTTTACCCCATCCGCTATAGGTTACATAAGCTTAGTAAATAAGTATATATTTATATTTTATCTTCATTGTAGAGTTTGGTTATAAATGATACCTGATAATTTCAGTGTTGCAAATTTTGGTAATAAATAGAAACAAATAATATCTGTTTTAATTACATTTTTTCTGCTAGAAATAATTTTTAAAAATCTTGTTTCTTTAGTTTAGAAGAAAATTAACTTTTTATGAAAAAATTGTTTGGGTGTTTTTACTTATGGACAATATTGTAATGCTTGATAATATCCATTTTGATTAGTTTGTTTTGGTTTTATTGCATATCAACTGTTGTTGGTTATTTAATGCTAAATTCTGTTTTTAAATATATATTAAATATATGATTTGTAAACACATTTTGTAGATACAGACAGTTAAATGATCAAACAGTCCTATTTCTAACAATTCAATTTAGCATAAGTCAACAAAGACACATGGTTCCAAGTATTCCTATGTATCACTAACAATTCAATTAAATTACAGTCATTTATTTATATACAGTTAATGGATCCAACAGTTCTATTTAAAACAATTCAATTTAGCATAAGTCATTTGTTTGCACTCGGTGTAAATGTCAAACAGATCTATAGGACCCTATCAGGTGCTACCTCTCTGGGCCAGAGTGGACTTGGGACCGATGGCAATGAAGGGGTACTCTGCATTCCCCAAAGCTCCAGCATTATTGGAGCCCCACCATCAGATTGCTTAGTGTCATATCCAGGACACTAGTTGTATGTGGGAGATCTTACTCCTCTGCAGTGCATTCTCCACCCCCAGTCAACAGGGATGAATGCATTTTGACTAAAGAATGTTCCAACTGAAATAATAAAAACCCAGTCTCATTGGTTTCAAAAAAAAATTTCTTTTTCTTTTTTTTTTGTAATGATAAGGGTATACTTATTATATACAGCATAACCCATATGTAACATAAAATATACTTGTTTTGATCAATTCGATAAGCCTTTTAAAATAAGTTGGTTATATATCCGAGAAGGAGGTCATTATCTCTCCCAAAAACTTACTGCCTTGTAGGTATATACTGATTGTATCTCCTTAAGAGGGTTAAGACTCCCAATAAGGGGTGTCCTGGGAAAGACACTGAACTGTATCTGATGGTGAGGCTCCAGTTCTAGAGATCTGAGGAGTGTGGAAGACCCTTTCATGGCCATTGCTCTCAGGTCCACTCTGACTTGGAACGGTAATACTTACCATCCCATCTATGGATCAAATAGATCGACAAATAGTTTGTATTCAATTGGAATACTTGATGTCATATTACTGTAAATTATCAGTGATGAGAATAGTAACTAAAAGATGTGACTGTTTACTAAGAATTGCTATTGGTTACTTGAAACCATATAATTGTGTGCAAACAAATTACTATTATTAAGTAAAAATCCTTACTTGAAACCATACAATTATCAATATTAGATTAGAATTCTTGAAACCATATGACTGTATGCAAGTTATCTAAATTAGATGGGGATATTTGATATCACACAATTGTGTTGAAAAAAACCTTAAGAAACAACTGCAGAAAAAATATAAATATAAATGTGGAATTAATACAATTCCCTAACCTCTCAGCATAGAATACTCCTAAGCCAGTTGACATGCCATTAAAATCAATCAATCAAAAATTTTGATTTTTTATCAGGTTGTAAAGGTTTCAACAAATTTCAAAAAATTTCTTTTTTTTCCTTTTTCTTTGCTTTAAATTTTGGCCGCAAAATTCAGTGCTGAGAAAATGTTTATGGTGTAATCACAAAACACAAATTAATCAATACCATTTGTATTGGTTGGCCAAAATCCAATCAGCATTGTTTAATAACGGTAATGAATAGGATTACTCTGCCTATCACTGTTATTGATTGTAAAAGGCTATTTAAGTTTCATCGAGTTACCTTGTCATTCAAGTCAGTGCAAACTACAATTGGTGCCATTATGTACACCAATCGGCAAGCAAGTTATTTTTGCAGATCATTATTTTTGTCATGAGTTCGATCCACATTTATGTACCCATACTGTAACATTGTATTATAGCATGTTCTGGTCAGATAAAGGTTTGCAAGCTTGTCTCAAAGGCTAATAATAACTTAGTGAGTTTGATCCTCACTCTATGTCTCAAACATGTGACCTTGTGTGAAATCTAAGATGTTTTATTAGGTGTTGCACCAAATGAAGCACTTCTTTAATTATCTTGAATTGTTAGAAAAAGAACTGTTTGATCCTTTTACTGCCTGTATCTACAAAATGTGTTAAAATCATATATTTAATACGTAAATTTATATATATAGCAATTTTTTCTTTTTCGTTTGTTTTAATGGCATATCACTCTTTGTGGATTATTTAATACCAAAGCCATCCTTTTAAAATAACAGAAGGGTACTATTTAACCAATAGCTGAGTAGATGAGCGGTTTCATGCCTTCCCCAAAGGTATTATTCCAAAAATTTGGACTCACCACAAAGTTACAGTTCAGCAGATTAACCATTATGTCACAGGGACCACCCCCAAAATTTTTTCTGCCAGCATTTATGTGTTTATTCTTATGTTCATAAGATATCTATATATGCCCTCACATAGATATAAGTCACATTTACTTTATAATATGCAGAAAGAAAACCAGTTCACCCAAGACTCTAGAATTACAATAAATATTCATTTTTCAACATATCTTTCCTTACCAAAGCAAGTAATTCAATACGAAATAATAATCACATTATATAGTGAAAATTCTAGATCAAAAATTATCAATAATTTGTTTTAAGATGACAGATATTTGTTATATTCTTATTTATCATATTTACCTTATTATATAACACAGAAAATAATTAGCTATTAGACTGCCTTGTCCAATTTGCCCAAGGCTTGGGGTGTACAATAAATATGAAATAAAATATACTAAAACTGGAATTCTTCTTATATATGCATATGTTTAATAGATTGATGAATATTAATAAAGATGTAGGGGTATGAAGTGGGTGGCTAAGTTTTTTCACTGTTCACAAAGTTCCAATCATGACCTTTGTTGACCGACAATTCAAAAAATGTACTTATGTTTTTCTTCATATTTTTCTTATAATAACATCAGCTACAGTTAATGATGTTATTCTTTTTCAGCTCAAAAAAATATCAATTGATTTTTTTTTTCTCTCTCTCAGACAAGCTTATGTATGGTGGCCTTTGTGGGAAGAAAAAAATATGTTCAAATTGATTCTGGTAATATTTTCTTGATAGAAAAATATAGTCTAAAAGTAATTTGAACAGATTAAGGATTTTTGCTTTCTACTGATACCATATTACCTAATTCTGTCTGTCTCATATGACCCGGAATAAAAATGGGCACTGATAAGCAACTCTCTTTGCCTTCAAAATTATTCAAGTTCCTTTCTTTCCTGATGTTGCTAACATTGAATCTTGTACCACAGCAGAGATGGTTATAGACACTTGATAATTCTAACACAAGGTCAGAAATATGGAGCACTGAGTGAGAAGTGAACTCACAAATAATGGTTTGCTAACCTACCTGATTAACAATTTACACAAGGCAAAGTGTCCTAAAAACAACTAGCTCAATCAGCTGATGCTGTAGAATATACTGACTTCATCTCTGCAGAGGAGTAACACACCTTTAATAAGTGTCCTGGATATGACACTAAACAGTCTGATGGTGTGGCTCTAGTCTTGGAGCTCTGGGGAATGTGGAATACCCCTTCATTGCTATTGCTCCTAGGTCTACTCTGAGCCCTGCGTGGTAGCACTTGATAAGGTCCTATCTATGCGCCAAATAGAACTGTTTGATGTTTAAACATCTGGTGCTGTAGAACATGCTGACTTCATCTCTGAAGACGAGTAAGACACCTCTAATAAGTGTCCTGGATATGACACTATACAATTTGATGTTTAAACTGTGTACTCATGCTAAACTGAATTGTATGAAATCAAACTGTTTTTACATTTAACCGTGTGTAAACAATTGACAGATGTTTAATTGAATTGTTAGTGTTACATAGCAATATTTGAAACCATTTAACTGTGTGCAAATAAATGCACTCCAGTTTATTTAAAATGTGAGCTCCAAACTATTCATTTAAAAATCATGTATATGTATGTATTTAAACAGGGTTTGGCATTAAATAACCTACAAAGGTTGATATGTCATAAGACCCAACCAATCAAGTATACTCTCGGGACCCCTGGGGTGGGGGACCATCACAACTTATCTTTGCTGAAGAACCAAATACACACACACACACACACACACACACACACATACATCTATATCTATATCTATGATAATCAACAAACCAATTTCAAATTCTATCTTTGCCCTAATATCTTTGAAAAGACATGAATCCTCTTCTCACAATAGATTTTCTGAGGTTTCATATAACTGTATCATTTGTCGTGTGTTCTTGGGAAAATAGTTGAGCCTCACAAAACAGCATTCAGTGACCTGGTGATAATTATAGAATAGACTTTCTTCTAACTACCTGACCAGTTTAAACTTTAGCTACAAAAAGCTTTCATGCAACTTTTCATCAATGACAGGTGCCTGTCATATACTTAATTAAATATTTAATTTGCATATCAAGTAAAAAAGTCTTTGTCTATTTGAAATATCAAGAATATTTGTGAATTGAATACTTATTTGTTATGCTTGTACTACTTCCTGACCACTGACAATCCATTTTTCTTACATTTCAATTGCATTCCTACCAAAAAATCATTTGCAGTGGGTCTCTATGCTAGATATTTCCACATTATATGCTTAAAAGCCCTATTTCTGACAACTACCTTAATTCCTGACCCTTGACCAACCTATTTTTAATAAATTAAGCTCTCGATCATATGGAAATCAGACCTGACCGATAAAATAAAATGCAGTTTCTTCCAGGCAGCGGTCGCATCGATACTGCTATATGGATGCACTACTTGGATGCTAACTAAACAGCTGAAGAAGAAGCTAGATGGCAATTGCACAAGAATGTTGTGAGCAATATTGAACAAGTCCTGGCGGCAACACTCCACAAGTCACCAACTATATGGCCAACTGCCTCCCATCACGAAAACTATACAAGTCAGACAAACCAGACACACAGGACACTGCTGGAGAAGCAAGAACGAACTCATCAGTGATGTACTCCTAGGGACCCCCGCATATGGTCAAACAAAAGCAGGATGACCCGCTCGAACATACATACAGCAGCAATGTGAGGATACAGGATGTAGCCCTGAAGACCTGCCAGAAGTGATGAATGTTTGGGAGAAGTGGCGAGAGAGGGTCAGGGATATCCGTGCTGGTGGCACGACATGATGATGATGATGATTATATCTGTAATGTTCAATTTAAATCCCGACCCTTGACAATTCCTTTGCCTCATTTACAATGCATTTCATTAATAAACATTTCTATTGTGTACATATAGTAGTCCTCTTCTAATTCCTGACCCATGACAATCCCTTTTTCTTCATTTGCAATATTACTATCATACACTCATGAATGTCTCAATATGATACCCTAGTGATCTATTTCCTCATGAGCTAATTTGATTTCTATCCTCTTTTGCACACCTCTATAATTATGTACGTAAATATATCTATATATAGGATGGTTGTGGGAAAAGTCCATTCGACCTGTGGATGGTTGGCCAAAAGCCCTTGACCACAAGACATGGGGAAATTGCCAGCAATCAGAGCCAAAACTAACACCAATTCTACCTTGGACTAACAAACCACAGGCAGCCATTTCTCTTCTTCAACAATAGATGCATATTTATTATTCCCCCCACAAAAAATGATGCAAATTTTCACTACACTTAATTTTTTTGGTGTAAACTGCATATTCTCATGACTGTAAACTTCCAAAAGAGTTGAAGCTGTTATACATACATATTACATATATATATATATATATATATATATATATATATATGACTGTATGTAAAATATGGTTTGACTGAGAATTAGGGTAATCTTTACTATGAGCTATATTGAACAAATCCTCGAAGCAACATCCCACAAAACAACAGCTGTATGGCCACCAACCTCCCATCTCTAAAACCATCCAAGTAAAACTGATATGTGGGACACTGCTGGAGAAGTAAGGATAAACTGAAAAGCAGCATTCTCCTATGGACCCCTTCACACGGATTTGCAAGAGTTGGCCAAATAACAAGAACCTATCTACTGCAGTTCTGTGCTGACACAGAATGTAGTCTAGCGGACCTGCCAAAAGTCACAGATTATAAAGATGAGTGGAGAGGGATAGTCAGGGAAAAACATGCAAGCAGTGTGACATGATGATGATGATGATGTAACATAAATATATCAAGAGAAACATATATGTATATATATATATATACCAGTTTATTACACATACACACATGTTTATCTAACACCTTCATGACAAGCAGGATTTGACAAAAGGTCAAATCATAGGTTTGAATTCAGAGTTTTCCTTCTAGACTAGTTGCTATACCAACATCAAAGTGCCTAGTTTTCTCTACTAGTTACCCGAGGCTTGAGTTGGATCTCTAACTTTCCTGAGGGTATTAGTGCTATGTAAAATCTAAACAGTCACATCTAGGATTTGAACTTAATTTGCTATTTCCATCTACTACAATGATAACCATCACATCACAAGCCCCTATTTAATATATATATATATATATATATACATATATATATATATATATATATATATATATATGCCAACCATATCAAGAGATGAAAGTTTCCTAATTCTTTCTTCTTTTTAAGAAAGAGTCTACAATGATAACCATTACACTACAAGCCACAACTTAATATATATATATATACGCTAGTAATACATATATACATATATATATATATATATATATATATATAGGCAAGTAATATATATATATATATATATATATATATATATATATGTACTCCTATTGACCCCTGCATATGGCCAAGCAAAAGCAAGACGACCAGCTCGAACATACATATAGCAGTTATGTGAGGATACGGGATGTAGCCCTGAAGACCTGCCAGAGGCGATGAATGATAGGGAGAAGTGGCGAGAGAGAGTCAGGGATATCCATGCTAGCAGCACGACATGATGATGATGATGATGATGATGATGATGATATACCTACCAGATCAAGAGATTAAAGTTTTCTGATTATTTCTTCTTTTTAGGAGAGGGTCTCCATCGTGTAGAGGCAAAAATGCTTGACAGCAATATCATAAGTCAGTTTCAACCCAAGTCATGCAACAGTATTCAGATTTTTTACCATTGGGAAAGGGATGAACCTCATTATCCCTCAGATTATTGCTTAACTTGTACCACTGATGTTCTTGAATAAGGATGACATTGACATGAAATAATCCATAAAGGTTGATATGCCATTAAATAAAGAATAAACCAAACCTAATATACAGGATCTTCTAGCAGCCCACAAGACTCATCTTTACTATTAGAAAATAGATTCTGCAATATTTGATAACATGAAATTTTTTATGTAATAACTGCAGGTGTGTGGTATTATGGTTGACTTGTCAGGGTTTGATTGGTTTGGTTTGCTTTCTTTGTTTAATGGCATATCAACCTTTGTAGGTTATTTAATGCCAAAGCTATTCTCCCAAAAGAACAGTAGTTATACTATTTAACCCAGAGCTGGGAGGATAACGGGGTTCATACCTTTCCCTAGGGTATTTGCCTGAAAGTGAACATAATAGCGTGACTGGAGTATGAACTTGCATTCTACGATTCCGCAGTCCATCGCTTTTAACCATTACACCATGAGGACACCCCCTGTCAGGATTTGAACTCAACAGGACAAGTGTTCAAATCTTATTTGCATTTCACTTTCAGAAACGGAACCTCACCACTAGATGCAGTTTAGTGTCATATCTGGGACGCTCTTTTTTTTTTTTTTTTTTGGAGGTAGAGTTTTTTTTTTCCCCCATTGACAGATATACAGTTACCATATTCTAAGCTCTACTGACATGCCTGACATGATTATGTACACGCACATATGCACACGCGTTAGCAAGTTTAGACTCCATTTACTCAATTACATTTGGACAAATACATTTAGGAAAGATATGAAATCCCAATTCCCACCAGCTAGAGGTTAAATAGCACCACTATTATTCTTCAATAAGGATGGCTTTGGCATTAAATAACCCATGAAGGTTGATATGCCATTAAACAAAGAAACAAAATCAAATCAACATGTATGTATGCATAAAACGTTTGTGGTGTTATAGTTTCTGAAGATAGTTTCTTTGTTTAATGGCATATCAATTCTAATGGATTATTTAATGCCAAAACCATCCTTGGAGAAGAAAAGCAGTGATACTATTTAACCTATAGTTGGGAGGACTAAAGGGATTCATATCTTTCCCGAGGGTATTAGTCTGAAAACCAACATAATATGATAATACCGCAACTGGAGTTTGAATTTGCTTACTTTTAGGCCTCAGTCCAGCACTTTAACCATTAGGCTGAAGGTCCTCCCCCTGGTGTAAGAAAATGGACTCAGTGATCTCAGTTCAAAACCTGGATGAAGCTATTTGCATTTCAAGTAATTCTAATACCCTTGGGAAAGGTATGAATTTAAATATTCTGCTTCTAGCTATGGATGAATAGTAAGGAAGACTGGGCTCTTCAATGTTGATATGACAACCAGTCTAGGAGAAGGAAAACTCAGAATACAAACCTGTTAAAGTCTGTTAAAAGAATCAACTTTGTGTTGTATCCTGCTCATGTGGAGGGGTTGTAACATATATATATATATATATATATATATATATATATATATATATATATATATATATATATATAAAGCACATAACTTGCCTGCACACACTTCAATATACACACACACACACACACACATATATATATTATAAAAAAAGGCTTTATCTTTTTCTCTTTCATTTGCTACTTTTGTAAGCTCCAGTCTCCTATCTTCCATCTACACGTGACTCTCGTTAATTAATTTCAATCATCCTCTAATTGTCTACCTTTTCTTGCATCTTTCTCACACCCCTGCAGCAGCAGTAGTAGCAAGCAAACTGATTTTTCCCTATTCTAAGACGATCTAAAAGCTGAAATAAAAAAGTAAAAAAAAAAAGCATTTTTTTTTTCATTTTAATTAGAATGAAAAAAAGAAATTCATTCTCTGTCTGCCTATCTTCTATTTCATTTGATGAGTTTTAAAATTGAAATTTGGTTTTAGTTTTATTTTTAAGATTTTACCTTCCTCTATTCCCTCGCTTTCATCTCTGTTTCTCCCTCCTTCATTCCTCTCTTCCTTCCTTCCTACCCCCTCTTTCTTTCCACACTCACCCAACTACATCCTTCTCCCAACCCTCTCTCACCTTCTTCCTTCTCCCTCCTCAATCCTTTCTCTATCTCCTTCCTCATCATTTTTCTACTCTCTCTTCTTTACCCGTCTCTCTCTCTCTCTCTCTTCTCCATTCCTTCTTTCTTTTCCCTTTCACCACCTTCTCTCTCTCTTCTTTCTCCTTATCCATCCTCTCTCTCTTTTTCATCCATCTTTAATGTCTCTTATTTTCTCTTCCTTTCCTACTCTGTCACCTACCCCCTCTCTCTCTTTCTCTCTCTCTCTTTCTCTCTCTCTCTCTCTTTCACCCTCACACAAATCTTTCACCACCTTCTCTCTATCCATCCTCTCTCTCTTTCTTTCTCTCTCTCTCCTCATTTCTTCCTACATCTTTATCTTCTCTCTCTCTAATTCCTTCTTCCTTTTCTACTCTTCCTCATAACACCTCTCTCCTCAGTCTTTCTCTATCAACACCCTTCTATTCTCTTTCACCATCTTCTCTATTTTCATTTCTATCTTACTTCTCTCTCACCCTCTCTTCTCGCTTCTTCCTACTTCCTTTCCTACTCCCTCTTCTAACAGTACTCCTCTCTCACTCGCTGTTTCTCTACTCCCCCTTTCCTTCCTTTTCTACCATATTCTTTCTATTCATTTTCTTCATCAATCTCCATCCTTTCATCCTTTCCCTCCTAATCACCTCTCAATCTCTCTCTTTCCTCCATCTCCCTCTCCCATTCTCTTCTCTCCTCTCTTCTTCCTGCTTCCTTCCCTATTTTCTCTCCCAACCACATTTCTCTATTTTCCTATTCATCTCCTCCTTTTCCTTCTCTTTCTTCCTCCTCTCTCTCTGTATATGAGTGAATATATGGATGTTCATGCATATCTACGTAGACTCACATAAGCGCATATAATGGATAGAAAAGTGTTGTGAGTTGCTGATAGTAACTTAGGAAGATCTAAATAAGTAACCTCTGCCTCACAAAAGTTATCTACGTGACAAGCATAGCATTGACATTAATAAGCTGATGCTTGAGTCTGACAAACAATAACCCAAATCCAGCAACAATCAACCTATTTCTCTTACAAGGATCAACAAAAAATTTTCAGAATATCAATTCATGGTACACTATTCAAAAGCTCAACCACCACACAGTCCCCTTACCAAGGTCTGATTTACAATATCAAAAATGATTTAAGAGTTGCATATAAAATATCCTATGCAGCTGCAGTGAAAAGTGCAAAGGTAAAAATCAGTCAGTTTTTAAATACAACTGACCCAGTCAGTCAGGTTTTTAAATATGCTAGCTGTATCCTCTGCAGATGGGTAAGTCCCCCCACCCACAAGAAAATAGGGTGCCTTAAGTATGATACTAAACTATTCCTAATAGTGAAGCTCTATTTCATGATATTTGGGGAGTATGGAATGTTCTTTCATTGATTTTGCTTTCAGGTCCACTTTGAGCAAAAGTGGTATTAGAAACAATAGCACAAAAACTGTATATATGAATGCGCAAGTACAATGAACATGAATCCCTAACCTCTCAGCATAAAATAACTCTAAGCAGTTTGACATGCCATTAAAATCAATGGTTCATTAAATGCAAAACCTGAAAAACTTTGGAAAGCTTTAGTCAATAGAGAGATTACGAAATCCAAAATGGTTATTCACACATAAATGGTAATAGATGTACACCACTTTCATGGAGCAAAGTTAAAATAATACATCCAAGAAAATATATAAAAATAAGACAATTCAAAATATCAACGTGTATGATAGGTTCTAAAGACACTAAATTAAATATGAAAAGGAATTTATAAGGCTTTTAATTCATGAAGAGAAAACCTGAAATTAAAGGCATAAAAATTTAACTTTCTTAACATAGAATTAGATAGGAATACTTGAAACCATATAACTATGTGCAAATTATTTGTATTAGATAGGAATACTTGAAACCATATAACTGTGTGCAAATTATTTGTATTAGATAGGAATACTTGAAACCATATAAATATGTGCAAATTATTTGTATTAGATAGGAACACTTGAAACCATATTACTGTGTGCAAATTATTTGTATTAGATTGCAATACTTGAAACCATATAACTGTGTGCAAATCATTTGTATTAGATAGGAATACTTAAAACCATATAACTGAGTGCAGATTATTTGTATTAGATAGGAACACTTGAAACCATCTTACTGTGTGCAAATCATTTGTGTTAGACAGGAATACTTGAAACCATATAACTATGTACAAATTATTTGTATCAAGAATTGTAACTTGAAGCTATAATTGTTCACAAAGATTTATTATTAGTTACTTGTAACTATATAATTATTTAAAATACTTGAAACCATCTAATCCTATCTACCAACCCCTCCGCTCGGGCAGGATATGACACAAGGTCAATTTTTTAAGCAAAGTTTAACAGGTTTGAATTCAGAGTTTTCCTTCTCCAAGACTAGTTGCCTCACCAAGGCTGAAGAACCTCATCTGCCCTACTATTTACCCATAGCTGGAAGGAGAATAATTGGATTCATATCTTTCCCAAGGGTATTAGTGCTATGTGAATTGCAAACCATCTAATTGTATGCAAATTATTCAAATTAAATAGAAATCAGATCAGATATTGTGGACACAGAGTCAGCAGCAACTGGTGACTGTCGGTTTCTAATCAATTGTTGTTGACTCATTGTCTACACTATCCAAACTTAGAATTACACATGCTCTATGCTGATAATGAGCACTCTTTATTCATGAATATGGCAAAGTACGTTTTATATATATATATATATATATATATATATATATATATATACATACACTCTCTTACCCCATGGGGTTGAGCTTTCTAGTGAAGGAAGTAACAGTTGCCACTTGTGTAAGTCAAGGCTCTTCGAGTGAATTGAGCTCTCGGTGGCCATTAAGGGGATATATGTAAATAAAACAAATGTGATACATATGCATTTAAAATTCCTTTGCTTATGCTAGTTTCCTTGTGGCTGTGTGGTAGAATTTTTGGTTGCCATATGAGTCAGCCGGGTTTCAATCCCAGCTTTGAGAATCTTGCATGTCTAGCCACACTGAATAGTTGTGATACAATGAAACAGTCTGTCTGTGGATGACTATATATGTATATATTAAAGTAAGTCAATGAAAAATGAAATTTTGATCAACAAATAAGTATAAAACTACATGTGCATAACATTGATATGATGGAGTGAATATATTCAAAAAACAAAAACGTACAAGAATTTTTTTCTGTTACTCTGAATTTCATAGATTATTTCAATTATTGTTATCACTCTTCTGTTGATTATAATAATATGTGAGTGAATTAATCTTTAGATGGTCATAAGTATTCTACAACTTCACTGGATATTTACATAAATTTTAAATATACATTATTTAAGAACTTTGATAGATTTCAATTCAAAAGTAAAATATGCATTATTTAAGAGCTTTGGGAGATTTTAACTTAAAATTAAAATATGCATTATTTAAGAGCTTTGATATATTTTAACTCGAAATTAAAATATGCATTATTTAAGAGCTTTGATATATTTTAACTCGAAATTAAAATATGCATTATTTAAGAGCTTTGATATATTTTAACTTAAAATTAAAATATGCATTATTTAAGAGCTTTGATATATTTTAACTCGAAATTAAAATATGCATTATTTAAGAGCTTTGATATATTTTAACTCGAAATTAAAATATGCATTATTTAAGAGCTTTGATATATTTTAACTCGAAATTAAAATATGCATTATTTAAGAGCTTTGGGAGATTTTAACTCAAAATTAAAATATACATTATTTAGGAGATTGATTGATTTTGACTCAAAATATGTTATTTCAGAGCTTTGATAGATTTTGACTCAAATTTTAAATATTCCTTTTTTAAGAAATTTGATAGATTTTAGCTCAAAATTAAAATGTATATTATTTAAGAGATTTAATAGATTTTGACTCAAAATTTAAATATACATTACTTAAGAGCTTTGATAGATTTTAGATCAAAATTGAAAAGTTCATAGGCAAACAAAAATTCTCACATGGAATTTGACTAAATGAGCTTTATTTTTCCTCCTTGTGGTCTACACAATACTTCCATTGATCTTGCAGTGCTTGGATCCCATTGATTAGAAAGCAATCAACAGCAGATATGATATCATCACATGAACTTTTCAGCCTAACCTTGTGCATCTATCTTCCCTTTGGACTTTGAAAAAAAAACTATATTTTTGTCAGACTTTACAAGCTAGCAATAGAATCTACTTGTGATTTGACCAACTTGATAACAGGTTGTTGGTGTCACGCCTGCTAACTAGCTACCAATGTTAGAGTGTTTGCTTTTCTTAAGCACAGATTTGGGTAGAGATGCTTGACTGACCTAAATACATAGTTTTCTCTCTTTTCCTCAAAAGATCAAAAACAGGGGAACTATATTTACTGAACAACCCTAGAGTGGTCTGTACTGAGGTGTGGCCTGGGTATGAAATGTATTTCCTCCAGTGACCTAGATAAACAAGACTGAAGAAGAAAATTTATACCATGAATATGAAAACAGAAAAGCCAGACATCAGACTTTTGAATTTAAGAGAAAACTTAAAAAAACATTGGACAGAAATACTAGGGTGACTCAAAGTTTTTGATATATTTTGGTAGTATGTGCTAGTTTGTGGGGAATATATCACCTGACTGAGGTTGTTAATTGTGCAGTAGTTAATGAGCTGACATGTTTCACGTTGCTTTACTCCTAGTGTGATTTGAGGGCTGTACAGATGAACATGCAACATTGTCTAATTTGAGAGCTTATGTTCTAAGAGTTTGAACTGAAGCATGACACTATTGAAACAACTAAAAAAACATTTGTTGGGTAAAAGATCATCACAGTACTGTACCCAGATGGTTCAACAATCCTGTCGGCTGGGGACTGTAGAATATATCAACTGCATCTCTGCAGTCCTGGATATAACATCAAACTGTAGCAGATGATGAGGCTCCAGTAATGCAGGAGCTTTGGAGAATGCAGAGTACCCCTTCATTGCCATCACTCCCAGGGTCCAATAGAACTGTTTCACATTTCAACTGTGTGCAAGCAAATGACTTATGCTAAATTGAATTGCTTGAACTAGAACTATTTGATCATTTAACTGTGTGTAAACAAATGACTCATGTTTAATTGAATTATTTGTGATACCTAGCAATACATGGAACCATTTAATTTTCTTGACTTAGGCTAAATTGAATTATTAGAAAGAGAACTGTTTGATCATTTAACTGTGTGCATCGACAAAATGTGTTTACAAATCATATATTTAATATATACGTAAAAACAGGATTTAGTATTAAATAACCAACAATGGTTGATATGCCATAAAACCAAACCAAACCAAGTTTGTTAGTATTGCAGTAGTTGATGAGTAGTTGATGACACATTGTGCGTTGTTTCACTCCTAGTGTGATTTGAAAGCTGCAGAGCTGAACATACAACAATGTCTAATTTGGGAAATTATTTTTTAAGTGTTTGAACAGGGCCAAAACACTGTTGAAGCAACCAAAAATATTTGTTTTGCAAAAGATTAACAGCAGTTGATAACAGTACAGAAATCAGATGGTTCAAGAAATTTTGTTTGGGTTACAAGAAACTTAATGATCAGGTAAGGTAGGCCTAAAAACATGGATTTCAAGACTGTGCACCAAGCTATAGTGACAAATCTAGTAAGTAGCCCTCAGGGAATATCAAATAGGCTTGGCATCTCACATAGAATATAGATATAGTGATATCCTTTACACACAACACGAAACGACTTTTTAAGTTTCAGGATACGAAAGTTTATTGTGAACAGCTTTTCCATAGTAGATGACAAAAAGAGAGAGATAGTTAAAGGAATATGTCAACTGATTTAGATAAATCGAATGAGGATTAGGAGATTAATCCTTTCTCAGCTGACTAGCCCCCTGTGCATGTGCGCCTTCGTCCTCACCCGACCCCCACCAAGGCCTCTCTGCTCCATTTGCTTCTCTGCTTCAGGTCCTTCTAACTGCCCAACTGACTTTCAGTGTTTTCGAAAATCTCCTTCTTATATATATTTTCTTCAAATTATTCTTAACTAATCTTATAATCACACGTACTCACTAACAATTTTTAGTGACAGGTCATTGCTAAAAATCAGCTGATATCTACCTAATTGTTTATCTTAACATATTTTGCTTACAGCTGATTCAGAAACAAACCTGTCGATCTTTATTTCAACATCAATTGACATGCGCATGCAAACAAGGTCTAAGAAGGCGTAGACTTTCCAAATCGAAAACTTTCCACTACAAATTCAAATTTCAACAAGAAAAGAATTTATCACTAAAATAATTACAAAAATCCCCAATTATTTTAAATTAGTTCATTAACTTTACGAAATCAGCAAAAGCATACAAACCTGATGAATTGTGCCTCACATACTACCAAAATATTGCGAAACCTTTGACTCACCTAAGTAAAACGTAATATGAACGCAGTATGCTAGAGTTTTGCCAGGAGATACATAAGCACCATATTTGTTTATAATTTGCCAAAACTACGTACTTCAAACGTCGATAGATCCAATAAAAGAAAATGGCTTTACGCTAAAAAAGGTACGAAGCAGACGATATCCTGCAGAAACTAAAACAGACGCAGACTATACAGATTATCTAGTGCTTCTTGTAAATAAACCTACCAAAAACAAATCCCTACTGCATTGCCAAGAGCAAGCAGCAGAAAGCATTGGCCTACACGTGAAAGCAAAAATAAATAAATAAAAAACAACAAAGTACATGAGTTTTAAACTAAAAGGAGTCATCACCATTCTAAGTGACAGGCTCCTAAAATTTATTGACAAGTTCACACACATCGGTAGCTACATCTCATCAACTGAAAAGAGGTGTCAACATACGCCTAGTGAAGGTGTGGAATACTATTAACAAACGATCAATCATGTAGAAATCTAATCTATACTATAAAATAAAACGGGATTTCTTCCAAGTAGTGACTATGTCAATGGATGCACCAAATGGACGCGAACAAAACACACTGAGGAAAGCTAGATGGGAACCACCCAAGATTGCTACTATCTATTTTTGACAAATCCTGGAAGCAACACCCCGTGAAAAAACAGCTGTACGCCCACTTACCTTCCATCTTAAAAAACTATCAAGCCTACTTAGCTGGGGCTATAGAATACACCGACTGCATCTCTGCCGAGGAGTAAGACCCCCTTCCCAACAAGTGTCCTGGATATTATATCAAACCATCTGATGGTGAGGCTCCAGTTCCGGAGCTTTAGAGAAAGTGGAGTACCTGTTTAATGTCATTGCTCCCAGGTCCATCCTGATTCGGAGTGGTAGCACTAGGCAGGGTCCTATCTATGGGTCAAATAGAACTGTTTCACATTTAAACTGTGTGCAAACAAATGACTCACGTTAAACCGAATTGTTTGATATAGAACCGTTTGACCATTTGACTGTGTGTAAACAAATGACTGATGTTTGATTGAACTGTTAGTTTTTCATTGCGACGCTAGAAACCATATAACTGTTTGCAAATACAGCTATCTATGTTAGATACCCATATTTTGAACTATTTCGGTGAGTGCAAACAAATGATTAATAATAAATAGAACTATGTGTTAGAATAGTTCGAACAATTAAACTGTGTGCAAACAAATTAGCCGTGACTTGTTTAAAAGTAAAACTACCTACAAACTATTGACTTTAAAATCATATATAACTAACTATTTAACTATACACAAACAACTATGCGTTTACAAATCATATGTATAAAGATGATTTGGCATTAAACAAGCTATAATGGTTGATATGCCATAAAATTGAACCAAACCAAATCAATTTAAAAACCATTCAAGTAAAACAAACAAGATATGCTAAGCATTGCTGGAGAAGCAAGGACAAACTCATAAGTGACGTTCTTCAAAGGACCCTGAGACATGGACGTACCAGTGTTGGCTGACCAGCAAGAACTTATTTACATTAATTGTGAGTGGACACAGGATGTAGTTTGGAAGATCTTCCGGTAACGGTGGATTATATGGGCGGATTAAGAAAGAGAGGGTCCGGGAAACCCATGCTGTCAGCACGACTTGGTGATGATGATGATGATGATGATGATAGAGAACGTAGGGAAAGTTTCAAATATTTCAGAGAATGATTATTGATCCAAGAAACAATCACTTCAGCCCAAAAAACAAGGTGACAGGACCCCGGGGCCATGTCATTAAGAAGAATGAAAATGGTAAGCATTAGAATTTCTTATTCAAGAAAAAATGTTAAAAGAATGCTGTGCAAAGTGTATGAATTGAGGTTAGGAATACTCGCAGAAAATAGGTGGGGTTGCAAAAGTTTTTCGAGAACAATTATTGAGCCAAGGGTTTGACTGATATTGGAGTCCATACAAAGAATGTCAAAACTAATAAAAAGAGAAAAAATATAGTTACAGGGAGACATTGAAGGAATTAGGATTAATTACTTTACGAGAAAGAAGAATGAGAGGTGATCTAACTGAAACTTTCAAAATAATTAATGGAATTCCTAATTATGGTAGACATTTTTTTGAATATTTCTCCTTGAACTGGAAATTTACTGCCAAGGCAAATTTCAAAAGCTAAGTTTATTAACCACTCAGACATTTTTGCTAATAGAGTCAAAATATTTTTGGAACAAATTGCCAAATCAGATAAGAAACAGAAATAATGTATAAAAATTAAGATTGAATTGGAGGATTTCAGAAATAATGGTACGAAAAAGAAATTAAGAAGGTATTTTTGGGAACTAACGGATGAATTACTTAACAAAATTCGATCTGTATATATTTATTGTATGAATATTATATATGTTCAGTACAGAGATTTTTTTTTCTTTTAAAAGGATGATGTGAGATGATAGTAAAAAAAAGGAAAGATACCCAAAGGGGTATCACAAATAAACAAATAAAGAAAGAAATAAAGCCAAAAGTGGAATTATAAAGCATAGGTGTCTGCGTCACTAAGTAAAAATGAAAATAACTAAAATATTATCATTTCTAATGCAAGAGAAAGCTTAAAACAATGGCAAACACTACGAGTAAGAACAGTAATACAACGATGGACACTGAGAAAGTTCTTAAAGTTCCAGTTTGCTTGGAAGGGCCAGGATTGAGGATGATGAGACAATGGAGAACGTTGGAGAAACTAAGTGATTTGTCATGAAGGTCGGAGAAATGGCCCATCCCCCCCAAACGTTTAGGGGAGACTAATATTTTCCAGAATTCTAATTAATGCTGATTACTCACAAACAAAATTAAACTGTGCATTTTTTTAGTTGTCTGAATTTCTTAGACGAAGCCTGATGATTTTTATCATACGGAGTTTTAGGACTATTGTCTTTATCTTTATTGTTATATTTACAACGTTTCGGCCGATGTGTCCTCCGGCCTTCTTTTGGTGTTTTTTGTCGAAGTCGAAATCCTACACGGAACTTTGAATCTCGTCCTTTATTTATTCCACGGGGTTCGCTTGCTCTGATTCCATTAACCATAACCGGGCACAAGTGTTAAGTATTCCTGTATTGTTACTCGCCAGCAGTAAGGATTGAACCAACAATTCCAGATGATTATCACTTAGGAGCTTAAGGAAGCAACGCCCATAACCGTTATCCTAATTGCAGATTTAATCCTGTCTGCAGGCGAGTAACACTACAGGAATACTTAACACTTGTACCGAGTTATGATTAACGGAATCCAAGCAAGTGACCCCCGTGGATTAAATAAAGGACGTGGGTCAAAGTTCCGTGTAGGATCCCGAGTTTGACAAGAAACACCCGAAGAAGACCGGAGGATACATCAGCCGAAACATTGTGAATATAACAATAAAGATAAAGACAATAATACTAAAACTCTAAATGCTAAAAAGTGTATTTTCATTAAAAAGAATGAAACAATATTTAAATACAAAAAAGTTTCGAAAGAATATTTGAGTATAAAAACATTCGAAAGAATATGTGAGTACACAAAAGATTCGAAAGAAAATATTTGAGTACAAAAATAGGAATTCTTTTGAATTCATAGTAGCCATCAGGTGTCGTCAAAAAGTGTAATCTGAAGATTGATCTTGTGAAACTCAAAGTCGTGATTTTTTTATATCTTAAAATAGAAGTGTGGATTTGTGTGTGTGTGTGTGTCAAAATTAATGAGTGCACACATTTTTTCCTGATTGACGAAAGATAAAATCAATTTTCTACAAAATTACTATTACTTCGTATAAATTCTTGAGAATCTGAAATGAAAGTTAAATCCAGGTTGACAGCTACATCATCATCATCATCATATCGTGCTGGCAGCACGGATATCCCTGACCCTCTCTCGCCACTCCTCCCTATCGTTCATCGCCCTAGGTAGGTCTTCAGGACAACAACCTGTATCCTCACATAGCTGCTGAATGTACGTTCGTGCTGGTCGTCCTGCTTTTGCGCGGCCGTGTGTGGGGATCCATAAGAGTACATCTCTTATGAGTTCATCTCTGCTTCTCCAGCAATGTCCTGCATGTCTGGTTCGCCTAACTTGAATAGATTTCGTGATAGGGGGCAGGTGGCCGTACAGTTGGTGTCTTGTGGGGTGTTGCTGCCAGGACTTGTTGAGGATTGCACGCAGCATTCTTGTGTAATTGCCATCTAGTTTCTTCTCCAGCCGTTTTGTTAGCGTCCATGTAGTGCATCCATATAGCAGTATCGATGTGACCGCTGCCTGGAAGAAACTGCGTTTCATTTTTCTTTGTGTTTTATAGGATTTGAATCAAATTCATTCTTACAAAATGATGGAAGCTAAACAAATTGTTACTTCTTTTCAAAGCTCCGATCAATTGGCCTAACTAAACGGAATAGAAAGGATCTTTTTTTTTTAATATAAGGAGTTCAGTCATTTTTTTTCTGAAATGAAAACCAGAATTTTTCTTTTATATCAAACTAAACAATTTTATTGACGGGTTGCATAAGCGCATAAAAACTACCGGGAAAGTAATTTGATGACAGAATGATGATTCATTGACTTTACATGTAGCTTTATTCGCTAATGGTCTGGAAGACCTGGGCTCAATCCCAGGTCGAGTCATGCCAAAGACTTAAGCAAGGAGGCATCAATTACCATTTTTTAACATTCAGCATTATAAGGTACGTACCAAGGGTAAAGTGGAGCAATCCAGAGAAAGGAGTAGCGCCCTTCCCTACACCTCGGTGTAGTAGCTATTGAAAAGGGAGCCTTCCAGTTGCCCTCGACTACGGTGGCCAACTTTACTTACTTTTAATCATATAAACAGTGTCAAAAAGATGGAGATTTTTTTGTTGTTATTTTTCGAGGGTAACTTATAAATCGCCCATAAATAAGGACACTAAACATTTTTTCGAATAAAAAGTAAATTTTCCTCAAAGCCAAAGATGTACAGATATAAATAATTAGTAAACTCAGTAATTACAAGCAATCTAATTGTATTGAAGATTGTGTCTGTCTGTCTGTCTGTAACTCAAACTACATCACCACCAACATCACAATTTCCTTAGTTATTTACGTTATATTCTCAAAGATTATTAAATATTGATCATTTAATCTTAATTAGCATCTTATGTATTAACGATGTTTTTATTATAGTCTAGCCGAATTAGATTTGCCTGGAAACAGCCTATGTTATTAAAAGGTTTTAAATGGATTTAACCGACTTCCTGCCAAGCCAATATACGACACAAGGTCATTTTATCGAGAGAAGCCACGCGCAAATCAAGACTCATGCGTGTTTATTTAAAAAAATGTTTAGTCTCTTTGGCTTTACTTATACTGGGATGCCTTAGGTTCCGAGTTATGAACTCAGCCCTGCAAAGCATATATTGCCTGCGAGGACGGCCCCCCTAGGACCAGGTGATTCAAAATGATAACACCCTTCTGACACAAATGTAAAGTAAAAGTAAAAGTAAAGTTGGCGACCGTAATTGAGGGTGACTCGAAGGCTCCCTTTTCGATAGCTACTACACCAAGGTGTAGTGGAGGGTGCTACTACTTTCCCTGAATTGCTCCTCTACCCTTGATCCATACCTTATAATGCTGAGTGTTAAGCAAAAAGGCATCAAGTACCATTTTTTGAGTCTTTGGTATGACTCGACCTGGGATTGAACGCAGGTCTCCCAGGCCATTGGCGAGTACTCTAACCATCATGCCAATGTCCAGTTTACTTAGAAATATAAACAAACAATATAATGTGTAAACAAACAATATAAAAGGCAAATATCAAACTCACATCCCATTTATCTTAAATGATGAATAAAAATACTTTGTATTGATGACGTTTTTTGTTTATCCATTTTTAGATGAGGAATTAAGTAAGTAGCGACCGTAGTCAAGGGTGACCCGAAGGCTTCCTTTTCGATAGCTACTACACCAAGGTGTAGAGGAGGTCGCTACTCCTTTCCCGGGATTGCTCCACTTTACTCTTGATCCGTACCTTATAATGCTGAGTGTTAAGCAAAGAGGCATCAAGTACCATTTTTTTAAGTCTTTGGCATAACTCGACCTTGGATTGAACCCAGGTCTCCCAGGCCATTGGCGAACACTCTAACCATCATGCCAATGTCTGATATTATTCTTCATTATTATTATTCATGTTCTCTAACATCTTCTTTTGTCTAAATTTTTCAAAATGGTAACACCCTTCTGACACAAATCCAAACTAAAAGTAAAGTTGGCGACCGTTGTCGACAGTGACCCGAAGGCTCCCTTTTCGATAGCTACTACACCAAGGTGTAGTGGAGGGTGCTACTTCTTTACCTGGATTGCTCCACTTTACCCTTGATCCATATCTTATAATGCTGTGTTACGCAAGGTACCATCAAGTACCATTTTTGAGTCTTTGGTATGATTCGACCTAGGATTGAACCCAGGTCTCCCGGGCTATTGGAGAACACTCTAACCATTATGCTAAGAAGTAGATGTTTACTTAGTATATGGTGAAAATAATTTGCAAATTAGCTTGAACAAAACTAAGCTTGATAAATAATTATTTGGTGTTATTGATTTCTTGTATTATTATCTTATTTTCAAACGTATTAAAAGCAATTCTAAGTATAATTTTATATAAAAATCAACTAAAGCAGAATTAAAGTAATTGTAATCTTTTCATGTGCGTTTTTATTTAGTTTCGTTCGTCTTTCAAGTTTTTCCTTGGATAGATAAAAATTATTAAGAATAAAAAAAATACCTCAGGAGAACGAAAAAAATACTCGAAACCAAACTACATAGATGAAATCTTATCAAAGGTATAAATACCTCAGCTGTCACCCTCGTAAAATACTCAGTGGATCAGAGAAGAACTTAAACAAATGGACCAGAGAACAAGAAAACTAACAACAATGCATAAGGCCTTACATCTCAGAGACGGTTCTGACAGACTATATGTGTTAAGAAAAGAAAGAGGAAAAGGACTTACCAGCATTGAAGATCGCGTTAATGCATCGATATAACTGTACCATATTCGCAATTAACGGTATGTGCGAAATGAACATGTAATGTTCATAACGCTAGAACATATAAAGAACATAGGAATCTCGGAATTCGAAAACACGTAACGACTTCTTGTTCAGGTACGAAACCTTTTTATTAACTTTGAGTTAAAGGTTTCGACATAAGGAGGAGAGACACAATCTTCTACGCTGTCTTATTCATTTGGCCCCCAACTCGAGCGGCCCCCATCGGGTGCACGTTCGCCTCGCGCCTGCGAGCTCCAAAAATCGATCCTTCTCGTTCGGCGTCCAAAACCCGACTCTTATTTTCTTCAAATTCTCACACAAACTTCCACGTGCTTCCGGTGCGTGACGTCACCCGCACCTTGTCACCCAGTATCGTCTCGGACTGTTATGACATCTGAGTGACACCTCCATCCGCTCGCGCGCACCCGCGTTAACACCTGCTTCAATCTTACACCCAACCAACCCATGTGTTGAGCCGAAAGGTTCTCAGCCTAACTAAACTCAAAGGCATGAACCGAAATCCCTCGGCTATTTCATAACATAACGACTCAAAGATGACATAAACAAGCGCAGAGGAAGACTGATTACAGCAATTAGAAACAATACAGACAACACAAGCATCAATAGAATAGAAATAGACAAAAAAAATGGAAAGAAAAAACAACTGTATGGACACTTCAAGCGACAAACAAACGAAATCTCTCATGAAAAAAAACGTACACGTGGCTAAGAAAGGGAAACTCTAAGAGAGAAACTGAATCTCTTCTGATAGCAACGTAGAACAACGCCATGAGGACCAACTATATCATGGCAAGAATAGATAAGATGCAACAAAATAGCAAGTGTACGTTATGTGGTGATAGAGATGAAACGAGCAATCACATAATAAGCGAATGCAGAAAATTAGCGCAAAAAGAGTATAAGAGTTGATAAGACTGGGTAGGAAAGGTGATCCACTGGGAATTGTGCAAGAAACTTAAATTTAACCATGCGAACAAATGGTATTTACACAACCTAGAATCCATCCTGGAGAACGAGACACACAAAATTCTCTGGGATTTTCATATACAAACGGATCACCTAATCTCAACCAGACCAAGTAATAGTCAACAAAAAACAAAGAACTTGCCGAATTATAGACTTTGCTATTCCAGCAGACCAGAGAGAAAAATTGAAGGAAGGTGAAAAGAGAGATAAGTATCTCGACCTTGCTAGGGAACTGAAAAACTATTGAACATGAAATTGATGGTGATACTAATTGTAATCAGTGTTTTTGGTACAGTTACCAAAGGATTGATAAAGGGACTGGAAGATTTGGAAATACGTACACGAGTGGAAACCCCCCAAATGACAGCATTATTGAGGAGAGTCCTGGAGAATTGAGGAGACTTGTTGTCTCCCGAACTCCAGTAAAAGACCATCAGCTGATGCTGGTGTAAAAAAATCTCAAAAGAGTAAAATAATAATAATAATAATCCTATTTACCCAACCCCTCCGCTCGGGCAGGATATGACACAAGGTCAATGTTTAAGCGAAGTTTAACAGGTTTCAATTCAGAGTTTTCCTTCTCCTAGACTAGTTGCCTCACCAAGGCTGAAGAACCCAGTCTGTCCTACTATTTACCCATAGCTGGAGGGAGAATTATTGGATTCATACCTTTCCCAAGGGTATTAGTGCTATGTGAAATGCAATCAGTCTCGTCCAGGATTTGAACTCGAGTCGCCGTGTCCATTTCCTACGACGATAACCATTACACCACGGGTACCTCCGATAATAATAATAATAATAATAATAATAATAATAATAATAATAATAAGATGTAATAGAATGGTAAATGTTGGGTATGTGATGATAAAAACGAAACGATCAATCATATTATTACTGAATGCAGCAAATTAGCGTAAAAGGAGTAAAAGACAAGACACAACAGGGTAGGGAAGGCGTACCACTGGGAATTGTGCAAGAAATTTAAATGTCCCCATACGAACAATAGTATATGCACAACCCGGAATCCGTCCAGGAGAATGAGACGCACAAACGTCCCTGGCATTTTCAGATACAAACAGATCACCTTATCTCGGCTGGACGACCAGACCTAGAGATAATCAACAAAAAAAACCTTGCCAAATAGTGGACTTTACCGTTCCAGCAGACCACAGAGTAAAATTAAAAGAAAGAAAAAAGTGGGATAAATATCTAGACCTTGCGAGAGTGCTGGGGAAGCTGTGGAGCGTGAGGCTGACGGTAATACCAATGGTAATTGGTACACGAAACAATCACCAAAAGGTTGGTAAAGAACTGGAAGACTTAGAAATAAGAGGACAAATTTACATTTAGAAATCTAATCACTTTGTTTTTCTTCAGCAATTCATTTTGTTCGGTGTAGTCCAAGATGTATAATTTTTCTTCCAGACATGATCCATTATTTTCATAACCTCCTCTATACACTGGATCTTTTTTTCACAATGTCCCATTTTATCCGACCCAGTCAGTTGGGGCTAAAGAATACACCGTCTGCATCTCTGTAGCCCAGGTGCTTTGGAAAATATGGAGTATCCCTTCATTGCCATCACTCCCAGGTTCACTCTAACCCGGAACGGTAGTACCTGATAGGGTCCGATATATAGGTCGAATAGAACTATTTCACATTTAAACTGTAGGCAAACAAATGACTTACGTTAAATCGAATTGTTTGAAATAGAACTGCTAAACCATTTCACTGTGTGTAAACAAATGACTGCCTAATTGAATTGTTAGAGATACATAGCAATACATGCAACCATTTAACTGTGTGTAAACGAATGTGTAAAATTGAATAGAATTATTAGTGTTAAACAGCAATACTTTAAATTCTTTACCTGTGTACCTGAATTAAAAAACTGGTATTACATAGCAATACTTGGAATTATTTTACTATGTGCAAATGAATGAATCGTGTTGAATAGAATATTTAGTGTTAAATGGTTATACTTGTTACTACTTCATTGTCTGCAAACAAATGATGATATTGAATAGAATTATTTGTATTAGATAACCATAATTGAAACCATTTAACTGTGTAGAAACAATAACAATACGAATGTACAAACAAATTTGTTCTAACTCATTTAAAAATGAAATTACTAACAAACTGTTCACTTACAAACCATATATATATATATATATATATAGTCATCCACATTTTTTGCACACATATAAAGGTATATATATATATATACCTTTAAATGTGTGCAAATAAATGACTGATGTTAGATTGTTACTATTACTTAGCAATACTTGAAACCATTTAACTTTGTGCAAACAAATGATTAATAGTTAATAGAATTTTTGTATTTGATAGAGAAACCTAAAACTATTTAACGGTGTGCAAAAAAATGAACTCAGGCTCGTTTAAAAATATTATCAACAAAATGCGTTTGCAAATCATCTATGTTTATATATGCATCAAAAGGATTGGGCATTAAATAACCTAAAATAGTTGATATGCCATAAAACCAAACCAAACCAAACCATTTTTATTATGGATGTTAACCAGTTTCATCTTTCATTTGACATACATATTTTGATAATATGGTGTTATTATTGTCGGCTTATTGGCATAATGAGTAGAGTGTTCGCCAATGGTCCGGGAGACCTGGGTTCAATCCCAGGTCGCGTCATACCAAAGACTTTAAAAATGATACTTGATACCTCCTTGCTTAACACTCAGCAATATAAGATACGTATCAAGGGTAGTGGAGCAATCCAGGGAATGGAGTAGCGCCTTCCCCTACACTTCGGTGTAGTAGCTATTGAAAAGGGAACCTTCTGGTCGCCCTCGACAACGGTTGCCAACTTTACTTTTTTTATTATATTTTTTGATGGTTAAACTAAAGTGATTATAAATTCTATTTGTATAATTTTATTCTTTAGCGCCGATGTGTATCTTTTTATCGTTATCATTGTCATCGTTATTAAATTTTTTCTTTTTGACGGAAACCTTTTATAAAGTATTATCAATCAAGTAATTACCGTTCAAAGGACATCTTTCTTTATCTCTGCTGCGGCATTTGACATTCTGATTGTTATCTTTTTCATTTAACAATTTTGATCTGTGTTTACTGATAATTTTCTTTAAATTATCTATGAAAGTGTTACAGATTTTTTTCATTAACTGGAAATATATTTCCCCCACAATTTCTCATCCAGTTTTTCTATAGGAAAGTGTATTGAAGCATATTATATTATATTATATTATATTATATTACATTATATTTATTGTGCGCTTGGATTGTTTATTTTTGTTGTTTTTGCTATAAATCAGTTTATAAATTTCCCATTATATTCTTACAGCTGTTTCCTATTTAATTTTGGCTCTATTGAATTACATTACAGAATTAGTGGCTTGCCTGTGTGCTACAGAATAATAGATGTGTTTTGTTATTGGGGATAAGGGGTCCGATTTTATGTGTGTGTGTGTGTGTGTGTGTGTGTGTGCAAATATATATATATATATATATATATAGAGAGAGAGAGAGAGAGAGAGAAATAGCAGATTGGGAAAATGCGACAAGATGCTAGCTTATCCTTTGTTGCCCAGATGTTTCAAAAGTGTTTCGTTGTTGTAGTCAATAATCCTGCTGTCATCACGCTCCTTCAACACTCAGATTTGTATTTCTATCTTTTCCTTTCTTTTTTCTTTTTTTCTTCTCAGTCTCTCCTTCTTTTGGTCCCTCCCTCTTTTTAATCTATTTCCTCCTGTTGCTTAACGCTACATAATAACCAATATTCTGCAGAAGTCTTTAATGAAATAAAGACGAAATATCCATATGAGTCCGTTGTCTGTTTTGGTTTATCCACTTTTTCTTTCATTTTTTCACCCCCCACATTATATATATATATATATATATATATATATATATATATATATATATATATATATATATATCAGTGTGTTGTTTAGTTTCTTATCATGTCTGCTATATATCATTATTTAAATTAAATGAAACGTTTAGAAAATTAACAGTTTTTAATTTAGTCGTTGCATCTAAATTTAAGCCATAGTTCTTGAATATTTTAATCAGGTCTTTTCTGGCACAATCAACTTTCTTCCATTTAAATCCATGGAATATAATAACTCATCATCATAGTAATGTTTGCTAAAAGATCAACTTTTAAGCGGTGTAAAGCTGATTTTATATAAGGTTTTACCATTGAGACTGGTTGCCAATTAAAGCTAAAGAACCCCGTCTGACCGACTATTTGCCCATTTGATGATGGATTCACACCTGACAGATAGATTCATACATTTCCCAACATTATTAGCACAAAGACATAGACTAACAGCCTCGTTCAGGAATTGAACTGGGATTACCTATTCCATTTTCAAAGATGGTAACCGTTATGCTAACCGCACCTCCACCATCATAGTAAAGTCTGATACATTATTTGTCAAATTCATAAGCTATTTTCCATGGTACAAAAATGCTGACGATTTCACAAGTTTCAAGCCCTTAAATGTCCCCATTCTAGTACAAAACATATCATTAATAGTTTTTTTAGTTAATACAGCATTTTCTTAAAGATGACTTTTAAAAATGCTCCATCATTTTAATTTCTTTACCGTTAATATAAAAAAAACTATTGAGCTAAGTCTAAGGCTTTATTGAGTAGATCTTCATTAATAGAAGAATAAAAACTTTTTTTAACAAACTGAATGAAAATACACTTGTTTTTATTTGGTATATGTTAAAAGATTTATATAAGGTTCGACAACTCAAGCTGTTGTCTTACTTGTAGAGCTCGACAGTTTTGTTGGACAAATCACATTATTATCTCTTTTCCATGGTAATGGATATGTTGTTTTTACTTCGTATTCATCCACCTTATTCCAACCTAACTTCACAACGAGGCAAACTCAACAGTATAGCATGGAACCAGTCGAGAATGGATTTTGTGTTTTCACATTAATTCAAATTGAGGGTACATCACAAGATGTCACTGACTCAGTTGGCTAGAGCTGTAGAATACACCGACTGCTTCTCTACAGAGGAGTAAGAACTGCCTCCGAACCAGTGTTCTGGATTTGACATTAAACAATCTGATGGTGAGGCTCCAGTAATGCTGGAGCTTTGGGGAATGTGGAGTATCCCTTCATTGGCATTGATCCCAGGTCCACTTTGGCCTGGAATGGTAGTACCTGATAGGGTCCTATCTATGGGTTAAATAGAACTCTTTCCTATTTAAACTGTATGCAAACAAATGACTCATTCAAAACTGAATTGTTAGAATTGTTTGATCCTTTAACTCTGTTTAAACAAATGACTAATATTTAGTTGAATTGTTTGTAATACATAGCAATACTTAGAACCATTTTACTGTGTTCAAATGAATGAGCTTAAGCTCGTTTTAAAATGTTAGCAACAAAATATGTTTACAAATCATATATATATATATATATATATATATATATATATATATATATATATATATATATAAAGAGGATTCGACTTTAAATAGTCTACAGTGGTTGATATGCCATTAAACAAAACCAAACCAAACCAATCAATATGTTACATAAATTTTCTGAGGTTGTCTTACCAGTACTTCCATTACAGATTTTTCGTGGCATTTAGGAGCCTGTATTCTGGGTTTATTTGAACATTGTTATCAATAAAAGACGGATATTTAATCTGAAGTCGTAAAACAAAATGATCGTTGTTGTTGTTGTTGTTTAGTGTTTGGGTTTTATGGCATATCAACCTTTGTAGGTTATTTAATGCCAAATCCATTTTTAAACAAATAAAAAGTTCTATTTCAAACAATTCAGTTTAGCATGTGTACACAATTTAGATCCTTTTAACCTATAGATAGGGCCCTATCAGGTACTACCACTCCAGACCAGAGTGGACTTGGGAGTGATGGCGATGAAGGGTTACTCCGCATTCCCCAAAGCTCCAGCATTACTGGAACCTTACCATCAGATTGCTGAGTGTCATATCCAGGACACTCGTTGGAGCGAGGTGGGGAATCTTACCCTTCTGCAGAGGTGCATTTGGTATTTTCTACAGCCATAGCCGACTGGGCAATAAAGCAAACTGTGAAGTTAGAAATGCAAAAAAGTGAGACAACTGCCATCGCTTAATCCGTGAAGAATATTTTGAAGGAATATATATTAAACACTTGCTCTTGTAGTCTCTTTTGGTTGCCCTACATGCCCCCCAAACTTCTGGTTGTTTGGTTAGGTTTTACAGCATATCTTGCATGTTATTCCATGCCAAATTCTGTTTATGTATGTTTATATTAAATATATATGATATGTAAATGAATAGTTTGCTATGTAACACTAACAATTTAATTGAAGTCATTTGTTTGCACATAGTTAAATGGTTAAACAGTTCTATCTTACCCATACATGGAAACCAAAAAGTAATTACCTCTTCGGCTCATAGTTCGCTTGGGAGTAATAGCGATGAACAGGTACTCCACATTTTCCACAGATCCTAGATTGGAGCCTCACCATCAAGTGCAGTTTGGTGTCATCACAGGACATTCTTTCTTTTTGAGGGGGGGCTTACCCCCTGGAGAGATGCAGTCAGTCTATTCTATAGCTTCAGCCGACTGGTCTACATACTTCTGGTCTTATGCTAAACTTAACAAACTTTACTAAATAACTACTCTAAAAATGTTTATTTCTCTTTTTCCCTTCTCCGTAACATACCAGTGAGAGGACAGTCACAGGTCAATATGGCTAACAATGAGCAATGGCTACAGTCACCAATGTTTAAAGTCTAAACTTGGGTTTTGCAGTCACTGAAATCATATGGGTTTTGCAAGATATTGCTAGTGACATTAGTGTAATTAATACACACACATAATATTACAGGTTTCAGGATTTTCCAACTTATTCGGTTGCCCAGTCGATTAGGACATTTGAATACACCGACTTCATCTCTGCAGAGGGGTAAGACTCTCATCACCAACAACGCGTGTCCTGGATATAATATTAAACAATCTGGTGAGGATCCGATAATGCTGGAGCTTTGGGAAATGCGGAGAATCACTTTATTGCCATTGCTCCCAGGTCCACTCTGGCCCGGAATGGTAGCACCTGATACGGTCCTCTCAATGGGGCAAATAGAACTGTTTCACATTAAAACTGTGTACTTTGACATTTAAACTGAGTGCAAACCAATGACTTAGGTCAAACAGAATTGTTTGAAATTAAACTTTTTGATCATTTAACTGTGAGTAAACAAATGACTGATGTTTAATTGAATTGTTCGTGATCCTATATACCAACCCCTCCGCTCGGGCAGGATATGACACAAGGTCAATTTTTAAGCGGAGTTTAACAGGTTTGAATTCAGAGTTTTCCTTCTTCTAGACTAGTTGCCTAACCAAGGCTGAAGAACCTAGTCTGCCCTACTATTTACCCATAGCTGGAGGGAGAATAATTGGATTCATACCTTTCCCAAGGGTATTAGTGCTATGTAAAATGCAATGAGTTTCGTCCAGGATTTGAACTCGTGTCGCCGTGTTCGTTTCCTACGACGATAACCATTACACCACAGGCACCTCCATAATTGTTAGTGATACATAGCAATATTTGAAATCATTTAACTGTGTGCAAACAAATTATTACTAGTAAATTGAATAATTCGTGTTTGATAGAAATAAGTGAAACTGTTTAACTGTGTGCAAAAGCTCAGGATTGTTTAAAAATGTTATCAAAAAAATGTGTTCAGAAATCATATATTTAATATATAAATTAAAAGGATTTGGCATTAAATAACCTCGAATGGTTGATATGCCATAAAACCAAACCAAACCAAACTAATTCAATTTATTCGGTGCTTTTTTGGCATAATTTTCTCTCAGCTTCCTTTATTGTTTCATATTTCTTTTTATCAATTTCATAAAAATTATTAGATTTATCTGCTTTCTCGATAACAAATTAATTTTAACAAATTAATTTTAACAAATTAATTTAATTCAACAGATTATTCATTATGCTGAGTATCTTTTTTCAAATGGCGCCAAATAAGAAAGTTGGGGAGGATTTTTTTTTTAGGTTTCGTTTGGTTTTATGACATATCAACCGTTGTAGGTTATTCAATGCTGAATACTGTTTATGCATATATATTGAATGCATATATGATTTGTAAACACATTTTGTGGATAACATTTTAAAACGAATCTGAGCTCATTTTCTTTTTGCACATAGTTAGAACATTTGTAAAAGTATCAATTTAACACCAATCATTTGTTTGCGTATACTTAAATAGATATACATGGTATTGAAAAGATTAGTTTGTCGGTAATTTCATTTTCAAATGAGTTAGAACTAAATTGTTTGGATACTACTATTGCTGTTATTTCTATACAGTTAAATGGTTTCACTGATTGCAATCTAACACTTATGTTCAATATTAATCCTTTGTTTGCGCACAGTGAACTGGTAACAAGTATTGCTATTTGACACTAATTATTCTATTCAACATTACCAATTCGTTTGTGCACCATTAAATAGTTTCAGTGGGAGGTGCCCGTTGTGTAAAGGTTGTCATCGTAGGAAATGGACACGGCGACACGAGTTCAAATCCTGGACGAGACTGATTGCATTTCACATAGCACTAATACCCTTGGGAAAGGCATGAATCCAATTATTCTCCCTCAAGCTATAGGTAAATAGTAGGACAAACTGGGTTCTTCAGCCTTGGTGAGGCAACCAGTCTAGGAGAAGGAATATTCTGAATTGAAATCTGTTAAACTCCGCTTAAAAATTGCCCGAGCAGAGGGGTTGGTAAATATGGTTAAATAGTTCCAATTATTGCTATGTATCCCAAACAATTCAATTAAACATCAGTCATTTGTTTACTCACAGTTAAATGATCAAACAGTATTATTTCGGACAGTTTGGTTTAACGCAAGTCATTTGCTTGCACTCAGTTTAAATGTAAAACAGTTCTATTTGAACGATAAATAGGACCCTATCAGGTACAACAACTCCGAGCCAGAGTTAACCTGGAAGCAATGTAAATGAAGAGGTACTCTGCATTCCCCAAGGCTCCAGCATTACCAAAATCTCACTATAAGATTGTTTCGTCATATCTAGAACAGAAAAGCAGTCGGTGCATTCAATAGCCTCAGCTGACGTGGCTATTGATTTGATAGAGAAATTGACTGCCTTGTTTTTATCATGACATGTAGAATAATTCATTTACCATCTCATTCGCCCTGTTAGCGGAGCTCCGTATCCCCGGCTGAGCTAGAAGCCACATTCCCAATTAAAAGGCGTGTCCTGGGTATGACACTAAACTGGGGGGGGGTCTCCGCTTCTAGAGATCTGGAAAATGTTGAGTACCCTTTCATTATCATTACCCACGGGTCTGCTCTGATATAAAGCGGTAGTACCTGTTAGGTTCTCATTTATGGGTCAAATAGATTTTTTTAATCATACATATTCGAGAAGAATACAAAATGCCATAGAACTGTAAATTATTTTTATCAAGAATAGTTATTTGAAGTTAGAACATTGTATTAAGGATTATTATTGGTTATTTAAAACCATTTTACTTTTTACAAACAGATGACTGTTACTGAATAGAAATAATTACTTGAAACCTTATAATCATTAGTATTAGATAGGAATACTCGAAACCACACAACTACGTGCAAATGATTTGTATTAGATAGGAATACTTGATATCTTATAAATGTGTGCAAAAGAAATAACCACACGAAAAATGTAAATTTAGCAGATACGAGGCACGGGATTCTCTAAATTCTAGGCGTAGAATATGCCTGGACGGGTCGACAGGCCATTAAAATCAATCAATCAATATGTTTAATAAGATTTTCTATTTTATCCATTATTACGAGTTTGTGTTTGTGTTGGTGCTGGTCAAGTGCAGGATTATTTTTATGGATTCGATGAAAATAACCACTTTCATAAGTGGATTCAGCTTACTTGGAGAAGAAGAAGAAGAAGAAGAAGAAGAAGAAGAAGAAGAAGAAGAAGAAGAAGAAGAAGAAGAAGAAGAAGAAGAAGAAGAATCATCATCATCATCATCATCATCATCATCATCATCATCATCGAACACGTGTTAATTAAGCAAAATATACTTACTGAGAGGTGGATTTTGATATTCCAGTAGACCACAGAGTAAAAATAAGAAAATACTTGGACCTAGCTAGAGAACTAAAAAAAAGGCTGTGGAACATGAGGGTGAACGTAATGCTAATTGTAGTTGGTGCGTTGGAACAGTCTCCAAGAATTTGAAGAAGAGACAGAAGGAATTAGAAATCACAGGAATAATCGAGACCATTCAGACTATAGCATTATTGAGATTGGCCAGGATACTTAGAAGAGTCCTGGAGACTTGAAGGGAATTACTGTCTCTCAGACTTCACACCGACGAGGAAAAACTCTCGAGGTGTGAAATAAGAAAAGAAAAGAAAAGCGCTTGATGTTATTACAACAGATAGGTCTAAAATCTAGAATATCCAAATTATATTCTGAGTGAAACTGTTACTTGGAGTTTCATGTGAAAGACAAAATCGTCAGACGGAAAGAGGAGAAAAATGTGGCAAGGCAACCATAATTTAAGGTATGAGGATTTTGCCATGTGGCACAGCTTTTGAGCATGTGACTTTAAAAAAACAGTAATTACTTAGTGATTTTTACAATATTCCTGCGTATTTTGGACTGTTCAAGACCAAAATATAAAGGAATTTTGTAAGCGTAACATATATATATATATATACTATACTATACTATACTATACTATACAGTCGTTTTGTTCCATTAGAATTAACGTTTGACGTCTCATTATTTGCTGAATCATGAAGTTTATCCCAGGTTCCAATTTTATTGACTGAAAAAATAAATCAGGAGCGTAGAAAATATATCATTCCTATTCGGCAAATTTTATTGAAAAATAAAAGAAATAAGGAGTTTTTTTTTATGAAATAATGAACCACATAGATTTTCTATAATACATATTACCTTTATCTTGTGATTTGCAAGAAAATTCAACGGAATATAAGACATGTCTACATACTGATAACATGAAAAGAACAATAAGAGTAAACGAGGATACATATATATATATATATATATTTGGGTAGTGGTCGGTGGAGATGCAAAGACGTGGGGAGGGGAAACATCTTTTTGAATTCCTCACAAGTATTATGGACAAAATTCTCTGGTGAGACGTAAACGAATTAAAGGGTCGCTTTTAAAGAAATTTTTAAATATTTTAAACCATTTTAAAAATATTTTATTCATTATGAGTACACTATTAAAAGCACTTTTCCATATATATATATATATATATATATATATATATATGGGGGGGGCAGGCATGTGTGTGTGTGCTTGGGTGTTGGAAATCAAGCGACAGCTTTGCAACAAACAACATTTTCATTTGATGATGACTGGAGTGAGTCAACGTTTTCGAAGCCAAGGGATCGTTACTTCTAAAACAGAAAGCACAAGAAGTATTTTGCGACGCTATTACATTTTACCAGTTTTCGGTCAGATTACGGCAATGCCATATCAAAATGCAGCGACTTCAAATAACACTTTATAGTAGTCCCAACTTTTCAGTCAAGAAACGTTAATTCAAACGTGAAAGATTTGAATTAACAGACAATTTAATATCAGATATAGAAGTGAATAGACTTTTCATAAAATTCTCTGAGGAAGTATGTGTAAAAGATCACAACGATGAAACCTTAATTCAGTGATATTAACATGAAATGTATAACGAGACACACAGTCTCAGCCTCTCTCTCTCTCTCTCTCTCTCTCCCTCTCTCTCTCTCTCTCTCGTGTGTGCATCACTTGTGGCATCCATTGTCCTCCCAGAGCTGATGAATATAAGTCTTTGCAGATCGGCCAACACCAGTGTGTCTATGTATGGACGCCTACAAGAGAACCTGATGAGTTTGTCTCTAATTCTCCAACAGTATCCTCGGGTATTTCTCATCTATCTTTTTTCTTCATGCCTCTTCTTAAATCCAGGTGGTGCAGCCATAAAATATTACTCACACGGTTACAGCTTAGAAGAATTTTTTTTCTATCAAGGAGAGTAGATTTCTATATTGTCGATAACCGGTCGACAGCAGCTCGTGTCTTTTCTATGCGTATAATGACATCACTTTTTAGTAGATGAGATATTGCTACCGAGGTATGTAAAAGGATTCTACTAATTTCAAAGGCTTGCCTCTTATCTAGTTTTTTCTTCGAACGTTTTCATAGATTCTATAGGGTGCAGCCATACAATAGTACCAACACGGCTATGGATAGACAAAAATCATGTTTTATTTTATCAGAGATCAGATTTCCATATTACAATTTTACTTGCGAGTTTTTCGCACCATCGTTAGTGGATGGTCTTTCAATGGAGTCTGAGTGACTTCAATCTTCTTCTAGTCTCCAGGACTCTTTTCAGTATTCTGGCCGATCTCAACAATGCTATTGTTTCGATGGTCTCGATTCGATCTCCAGTTTCTAACACTTCCACCCCAGCTTTTGACGACAGTTCCAAGCGCGCCAATTACAATTGGTATCCCCGTAACCTTCATGTTTCACAGCATTTTTAATTCTCTGGCAACTTTCACTGTATACTCTGCTGGGACGACAAAGTCCACCATAAGACAGATTCTCTTTTTCTGTTAATTATCACTGGGTCGCGTCTTCTGGCCAGGATTAGGTGATCTGTTTTTATGGGAAAATCCCAGAGAATTTTATGCGTCTCATTCTCCAGGATGGATTCTGGTTTGCACATGTGCAAATTGATAGTATGGTCAAATTTGAATTCCTTGCACAATTCCCAATGAATCACCATTCACACCCAGTCGTGTCTAGTCTGATACTCCTTTTGTGCTAGCTTGCTACATTCACTTATGTGATTCGTCTCTATATGAAGGTAACCATTGCACCACGAATACCTCTGTCTGTCTGTCTGTCTGTCTGTCTGTCTGTCTGTCTCTCTCTCTCTCTCTCTCTCTCTCTCTCTCTCTCTGGTTAAATAGATTGAAAGATAGATCATTAAAATTAAGTGCCATGAGAATCATAACAGTTACACACACACACACACACACACACACACACACACACACACACACACACACACACACACACACAAAAGAAAGTCCATCACCTTTTTCTTTAAGTTTTAACTCAAGTATATCTATCCTATTTTATCGGGTAATGTAGGCTCAGCTTACTCTTTCATTTCTCGTATTGCCCACAATATTTGGGCGCATTGGATTTGGAATTTTCCAATCCTTTTAGAATTTTGGTGGGAGCTGAGGCAGGGGTAACTACTACATATACTCCAAGATGGTAATTGTCAAAAGCATATTATAAAACAGATAATAAGAATATAATCTTAAACTAGTCAAATTCTTTTCCCCCTTTTACGGTAACCGTTTTTGGGTCTGAGAGTGGTCTCTGCCCAATTTGATTTATTTGTCTTCCTATGAGGCTAAAATGTCTCAAGGTCAGATTAATATGGGGTGCTCAACAGGAAGCTTGCCACGCACGGTGATTTTACAGATTACTTATTTTTGTAAGCATTCCCTATCAGCGGCGCCTCAGGTACTGAGCAATAAACCCACTTCTTACATCCTTAAGCGAGAGGGCAGGTGCGGCCTTGAGAGAACAGGTTAGAGGCTGAATAATAATTTCAAGCTAACATTTTTTCTTTATGATAAACCAATAGCTTATTCAAATTACTATCTTCAGTTTCATTTTTGTTATCTTCATTTCTTTGTTAACTAAATTAATGACAAATTAGTTCCATTGATTTCTTTATACAAATATGACATTTGGTTGGTTGGTTGGTTTTATAACAATTCTTGGGTTATTTTTATGCAAAAGTCAGTTTAATAATTATGGTTTCCAATTAATTACTGCATTTAAAAATACCTACCTAAACAGGTAATCACTTCATTATCTCAAATGGAAACCATTTAAAGGATAGACGGAACTTAAACAGAAACTACCAATCCAGGTTAGAGTGGACCTGGGAGTAATGCCAACAAAGAGGATGATTCAATACTCCCCAGAGCGCCAGAACTGGAAAATCATCGTTGGAAACGGTTTAATGTCATACCTATATATACGTGTATATATATATAAATATATGCGTGTGTGTTTATATATACATTTGTCTATATATATATGTGTGTGTGTATGTGTTTGTGTATGTATATGTGTGTTTATATATACAAATATGTGTGTCTGTATATGTGTGTGTGAATATATATGTATATATATATATATCTATATATATATGTGTGTGTATGTGTGTGCTTGTATATATATATATATACTGCATCTCAGCCCGATGGCTGCTCAGTCTTATACAAAACTGCATTCAGGGAATAAGTCATGACACTAAACAGCTTTGAGTAATGTGGAGTCACCTCTTCATTGTAATTACTCCCAGTTCGACTATGTTAGAGTCCCACCTATATATCAAATACATCAGTTTGAGATAATGACTGAATTATACTATGGCAGTACACCCGCCTTTCCTAAATACGAGGCTGATTCTGCATTCAATCAGCTGATCGTTCATATCATCGGATGGCATAATCGATCTGCTTATTTGGACACGTTGTTTTTTTTAATCCAGGGTGCAGATCAATCGCTTATCAGAGTCACCAGTTTAAAAGTGGACAAATGATACCGCACAATTAAGAAAGTAAAAAAAAAAATGTCTTGCGCCAACAAAGAACAAGACACGACTTTGTAACAATAATTAAGTTTCGTTTTAAAAAAATGTGTCTTTAAAAATGTTACATACATTCACCCTTGCCGGGGGAATGGTAGTGATAAAACAGAGACCTAATTCACGAATTAGCAATCAATTTCGCAGCATTTAGACTCAGGCACAAGTACTCTTAAATTGTCGTAAAAGTTTTAGGCTTTTCTCCTTTCATTCTCAGTACAAGGCAATCGCAACTATCGTGTCATCTCAGTTTCTTTGCCTCTCACACCTTCTCTTGGTTTCTTCATAGAAGGTGATTTCAAGTTGCGTTTCAGGTTCACTTTTCTCAATCTTTTACTTCTAGCTTTTCTGTGTTAGGAAGTCTGGTAAAAGGTCAAGACTTAGAGTATCATGGGAGTCTTAGCTGTTTCGAGCTTGTCTCTAAAGTATATTATCTCGATATATCTTCACTTCTTTATCTCTGGGAGTCTGGTAGTCATCTCAAAACATCTCGTTATCGAAGTTTCTCTTTCGCTTCTATACTTTCGCAAGTCTGGTACAAGGATGTCTCAAGGTATCGTGTTATCTCAGTCTCTCTTCACTTCTCCATCATGGGCAGTCTGGTGCAAGGCCGTCCCAAAGTAACATATTATCTCAAGCTTTCTGTCTCTCTCAAAGTTTCATAATATCTCAGGCTTTCCTGCCTCTCTAATGTGTCGTATTATATAGGCTTTCTCTACCACTCCACCCTGGGCTGTCTAGAGCAAGGCCAGAGCCCAGAACGACGGAAATTCTAGTAGATTCCTTCCACCGATTTCTGCTGGTCATCCCCAAGACATTAAATCCCTTTCATATATTCTCTTTCTCTCCTCCGAAGGGAGGCGGTTGGTGAAGCTATTAATGATATCCATTTTCCCCTAATTTGGATTTCAATGATTAATTTCGCCCCTTCAACTTGGTGTGCCTTTAATACTCGATTTCCTCTTACCCCTACCCAAGGGGCTAGTATTTCCTTTTCTCCTGATGACATCATTAAATGTTCAAATCAGAACAGTTGACTAAAATTTTCCACCCTTCGAATTTAGAAAAAGAAATGATTATTCAAAATGTTTCCTTTCCAACCGACAGTCGTATTCAACCGACTGACAGGCCTTGGTGCCCAGGGTCAAATCCGCCGTCAATTCCGCTTCGTCATCTGTGGACAATCAAAATGATAATTCCCTTCAAATTTCTGTTGACAAAAGTTCGCTTATTTTTTGACCGCTTCCTGCCGAATAATAACAATATATTTTTCCACTTTTCCTCACACACAATAAAATAAAATAAAATAACAATGCAACCTTGACTCATTCTTTTAAAATATATATTTCTGTTAATTTTCACTTTTGTAATATACTGACTTTATTCTTCTAAAATCCATTTTTCTAGTAGATAAACTTATTCGGCTAAGTTAATATTGCAACTTAACATGAAGTGTTTGTTTAAAATAATTCTAAAAACTTGAAATATATATAATTAAGTGACTACTTTAAGTGACTTTAGTATGGAATGACCCAACGAGGGTTGACGTCACACAAAATCAACAAACCCACAAACCAATTAACTTATCTCTCAACTCAGTCTTATATATATATATATATATATGTTGTGGAAAAACATGGAATTTAAGTAACGGGCTTATGGTGCCATAATTCTTATATATATATATATATATATATAAGCCATCATAACCTACCCATCACAAAACACCCGACTAAATAAAAAATCTTAAATCCTTTCAAAATGTAGACATGAGACACTTCGATCCATACACATAACCCATCTAACACCTAAAATATATATTTAAAAAAAACTGAAGCACCGTAAGTACCATTTTCCTCCACCAACCATCACACTCACCATAATATATGTACTATCTTTCTCCATTAACCCCCATACTCTTCTCCAAAAGCCTCCACTATCTGTTAATTTTACATTTTTATGAGTATTAAGAATTGGCCCCAACACTCTACCTTTGTCCTCGTGGTGTAATGGTTAAAGCGATGCACTGCGGAATCGTAGTACGCGAGTTCGTACTCCAGTCGCGCTATTACGTTCACTTTCGGGCAAATACCCTTGGGAAAGGTATGAACCCCCTTATTCTCCCTCCAGCTATGGGTAAATAGTAGGACGGACTAGGTTCTTCAGCCTTGGTGAGGCAACTAGTCTAGGAGAAGGAAAACTCTGAATTGAAACCTGTTAAACTCCGCTTAAAAATTGACCTTGTGTCATATCCTGCCCGAGCGGGGGGGTTGGTAAATAGTACCTTTATCTTATCTACAACGTGCACTCTACCCATTTCTACAATAGAGTATAAATCACACAACATTAACACAAAACATATAACTATTAAAAATAACCATCCCAACCACCCAACTATTACCCATACCACATTAATCAATTTCCTTAAATTCATAATGACAACACTTTGGAAATTTACTAAGCTTTTTGCTTAGATGTGGCACAAGGCCATATGAAAGGGGCACCCAATGAGACTCGAACCATAATGACAACACTTTGCTCTTCAGTTATTATCATCATCGTACATAAATGTACTATTATTGTAACCCCCTTCATTATTTTCATTACGCACGTACTATCGAAGATAACTATCGTATATATAATATTTACGCAACATTTCATCAATTTATTATTATATCCTAGCCCAATTCTCTTCCCTAAATATAATACCAACATTGTACAATATTATATTGTAATACATTATATCCCTATTTACACCCATTGTGATTCTGGTCTACCATAATATAACCGTTTAAATACACTTACAAATCAAATCTTTATTCATTCACCTTGATATGCAAAGATGAGATTTTGTTTCTTAGCTATAATCACCTACACATACAGAAATTAAATAATGTAGCAAAAAATTAAGATACACCACCGAATTTATATCCGGTTAATACAACGCGCTGCGTTTGTACATTCAATTACACCCATAAATACACACGTTAATACGCAACTACAAACCACACAAAGCATACGCACACACCCAGACACACTCACAATCACACTTAAGATTCCTACAAAATCCCAACGGTTTTTTGACTGTATTTTTTCGATCTTCGATTCATTTCATTTTCTTAACTGCCATGAAACCCAGGGGTTACAATCTAAATTCCATGAATTAAATTTATATATTTAATATATATTTCTATATTTATTATATACTCTTTTAGTGTTTTTCACATCAGTGTTAACTGATGGTTTAACACGGGGGTTTGTGTGACAGCAAGTCTCCTCAAGTCTCCAAGACTCGTCTCAGGATTCTGGCCGTTCTTAACAATGCTGTCGTTTGGCGGACGGGTAGAGACTATCCAAGTCTTCTATTTCCAAGTCTTCCAGGCCTTTTTACAATCCTTTAGTTATTGTGCCTAACGCACCAATCACAATTGGCACAATCGTTACTTTCATGTTCCACAGCTTTTTCAATTCTCTAGCAAGGTCGAGGTAATTATCTTTCTTTTCACTTTCCTTCTGATTTATTGGTCCGCCGGGACAGCAAAGTCAACAATTTTCCAAATTTTCTTTTTTTTTTTTTTTGTTGATTATTATGAGGTCTGGTCTTCTGGCCGGGATTAAGTGATCCATTTGTATGTTTAAGTCCCATAAGAGTTTATGCGAGTCATATATTTATTATTATTATTATTATTATTATTATTATTATTATTATTATTATATAATAGCTCTATCCTAGATATTGAGCACTCTCCATATTATATTGCTCTTGGTTAGATACAAACCCACAAAGTGATTTAGTGTCAACCAACACTGTTATAATATATATATATATATATATATATATATATATATATATACTTGCTCTGCTATAATAATATCGATTACTCTTTTCATACAAAAACTTTTCTTATTTTGTGTTTTCTATCTTTATATATTGTCATCCACAAACATACTTTCGTTGTATTACATCTCTTCATAACAACTGTTTATCTCTCTCTCTCTCTATATATATATATATACATATAAAAACACGGCCAATACATATTTATCTAAATATATGAAATAGATTTTATACCTAGATAATTGAAGCGGTTAATTGCTCTAATTGCACAGTCTATTTTAGTGTCTTCTATTTCAATCATTTATATATATATATATATATATATATATATATATATATTCCCACTCTACAATGGGTGGGATGTGACACGAGATCAATTTTTAAGTAGAGTACAAATGGTTTAACGTTGGAGCTTATCTTCTATACAGGTTGTCATAACAAGTCTACCTGATTATTTATCCATGGCTTGGGGCAAAAGAATTTGATTCATTATGGATGCTAACTAAACGTGTGGAGAAAAAGCTTGACGGCAACAATGCTGCAATGCTGCGTGCAATATTGAATCAGTCCTGGAGGCAGCACCCCTCAAAGCTGCAGCTATACAGTCACTTACCAGCCATCACGAAAACTATCCAGACATGTGGGACATTGCTGAAGAAGTAGGGACGAACTCATAAGTGACGTACTCTTGTGGACCCCTTCACATGGACGAGCAAAGGCTGGACGACCAGCTAGAACCTACATACAACAGCTCTGTGCCGATACGGGATGTGACCTTGAGGACCTGCCGGAAGCGATGGACGATAAAGAAGGGTGGCGAGAAAGGTTCAGGGATATCCGTGCTGATGGCATGACATGATGATGACGACTTGTCAAGAGAAACAGCCTCGTCCAGGGTTTGAATTTGGCTTGCAGGGTCCATTCCCTATAATATCTTTTGCACCACACACACCTGTGTGTATGCGTGCGTGCGTGAGTGTATTGGGAATCATTATTATTGTGGTATCACTTAAGGTCAGTAGAAGAAATGAATGCAGCTCTCAATGACACTTGAAGTTGATGAAATGAAAGCAGACTGCTAAACAGCTTATAAGTATATGATTGAGCTCGTAGAGACAAATAAGAAGTGTATACTCCACAAACATTTTGGCTTGGTTCCTGGGCCTGGACCAAACAGCTTCAAACGTTCCTTTCCATTGTCTTCAAAAATAAATAAATAAATAAATAAAAATAAAATAAAATAAAAACGAACACCTGCCTCCCCATCCCACCCACCGTTACGGTGTAGTTGCTTGTAGTTACTGTTCTGACTCCGGACTTCTTGGGCTGACTGCCAACACGTGTATTCTCATTGTCTGTTATTACTTTGAGGTGAACGTATTAGACTTGAGAAGGTTTAGTTCAGGGTCTATGAGAAAGAGTTCGTTAATTATGAATTCTAGGGGTCATTCTGATAGGGATAAAGAGAGAAGACATGTGCATAATTTCTGGAATTTTCCAGCGAATCTGTTTAGGGAATGCATTAATTCTTCTCAGTATATAACTAATCTTATTTATTTATTCAGTGAATTTGTATCATATATTTCCTAAATTTATATAATTACATATCTACAGAACATGTGAGTTGACGCCTTCGGCACACACAAACACACACCCACACATACACAAAGAGGTTTTGTTTTATATGTACATGTATACATTTATACACACACACACACACACACACACATATATATATATTTATATATATATAAATATATATTTTAAATTAAGCTCTTCCTGTCTGATGATTGTGGTATTTTAAGAATGTAACTATTGTTTTTAGTTTGTATTTTTCACTGTTTCTATGCGGTCTAATCTTACTGGCAACATTTGCTTTTTACTATGCTTCTTATTATTGTTAGAATAGATAGATAGATAGATACGTGGTGCCTTCAATAAATTGCCAGACATTTTTTGAACAGGCATTTAAAATTGTTGTAGACTCTTGAAAATTCAGTATGTTATTCCTATACACCTTATGAGATGACTGACCAATTTTTATGATTTCAGCTTCCAACGAACAGCTACAGCAACAATTGGAATACACCCTACTAAAGCCTGATAGTCACAGCTGGTGAATTTCAAAAATGCAATCTGGACGTGAGGACACTTTAGAAGAACGATATGAAATAAAAATCTGTTTTAAACTTGGAAAAAATACTACAGAAACGTATGGAATGCTTCAGACTGCTTTTGGAGCATCTTGCATGAATGGAGCATCAGTTTTTGAGTGGCATAAGAGATTCAAGGAAGGCAGGGAGTCTGTGAGGGATGATGAGAGGTGTGGGAGGAGTAAGTAAGTCAGAACACCAGAGTTGATTGCCCAAAGGGTTGGGGTTAGGGTAAGGGTTACTATGTTGAGGTTTTATGGGAGTTCAGGGAGAGATTCCTTGGGAAGAGGCCAGCACTCTTCAAATCGGGTCAGTGGCATTTCCACCAGGACTAGTCCACAACTCCATCCTTGTCACAGACTATTTGACCAAGATGGGTATCAAGACAGTTCCTCAGCCTCCCTAGAGTCCAGACGTTGCTCCCTGTGACTTTTGCTTATTCCCTAAGCTCAGAGGCTGTCGTTATGAGACAGTCGAGGAGATGAAAGAGGCTGTGACGAAGGTCATTGACACACTCACACAAGAGGACTTCCATGGGGCCTTCCAGAAGTTGCTGGAACGGTACAACAAGTGCATTGCAACCAGAGGAGACTACTTCAAAGGGGACTTGAGTTTCATCTGTGTACTATCAATAAAAGTGCCCATGCGAAAAAAGTCTGGAAACTTATTTAATGATCCTGATAGATAGATAGATAGATAGATATATTTATGCAGTTAGTTATTTTATTTATTTATTTAGTTAGTTAGTTGTGTTTTATGGCATATCAACCCTTGCCGGTTATTTAATGCCAAATCACACACACACACACACACACATATATATATATATATATATATATATAATTTGTGAATGAATTGTTTGTTGACGACGTTATTTTTTAACGAGCAAGAGCTCATTTGTTTTCAAACAGTTGAATGATTTCATATATATAGAAAAAGATTAGATATTTCTATTTGAACTATAGATGGGACCCTACCAGTTTGTGACACTCCGGCTCAGAATGAACCTCAGAGTAATGGCAATGAATGTATACTCTAAACTCCCCAAAGCTCCATGGTTTAAGCTCACTAAAATTTGATGTCATAGCCAGGACACTAGTTGTATTTGGCCCATACATGAGACCCTAACAGGTGCTACCACTCCGGGTCAGAGTAGAACTTAAAGTAATGAAAATGACGAGGTAATCCTCATTCCCAAAAGCTCCGGGACTGGAGTCTCACCATCAGATGACTTAGTGTCATACCTAGCTCACTCGTTTAGAAGAGGGGTCTTACCACTTTACAGAGGTGCAGTCGGCGTATTCTACGGCGATAGCCAACAGGGCTTTATATATATATATATATATATATATATATATATATATATATATATATATATATATATATATATATATTGTCATCCACAGACAGACTGTTTCGTTCTATCAGAACTCTTCAGTGTGGCTAGACACGCAGGACGCTCGAAGCCGGGATCGAAACCCGTCCAACTTTACGTTAGACTAAGCTTCAAACCTGTCGGCCACCAAGCGGACTACGCTAGGGGAATTTAAAGGTATTTATTTTAGCAACAGCAGCAGCAGCCTTTGTTTACATTTTTTATACCCTATCGGCTACCAGAGTGCTCAATTCTTACGAAGAGCTTTGCATTACGCTAGCGGCGGCCGACAATTCCTTCGCCAGAGTGTTCAACCCCCATAAAAATACCGTTATATAAAAAGCAATGTGTCATGCGTAATGTGTAAATTTTATTTTGACAGGTAAAGATAATGTAATGTTTGTTTTCTTGAGGTGAATTTCTAAACGTTTTATACATTTGTCAACAGGAATATTGGTGTATAATAATTTTAAGTCAAGACTGGCAAGAGATTTGATTCCCATGTTTATATTATATTATATTTATATTATTGATTTTGTTGAGTAAATAAATCATCGTAGTTCTTGATGTTCGAATTGCTCATCGTGCATTAGAGCGAGGGATAACCTTTCGGTTAAAATTTTTGCGATGTTATGGGGAGCAGTTCAAACCCCTGAAATAATTGGTTGTAAATGAGTCCCAGGTTTATGAATTTTAAGAATTGAAGGTTTTAATCGGTTAATCAATGAAAATTTGTCTTCTTTAGCGATAGGTTTTTTTTTTATAGGATTATTAAAATTGTCAAAATTTTTATCTGTGATTCGTAGAGAAATTTTTTCGTAAGTATTTTGGAAATTCATCATTCCGTCATTTTTTTGTTGAAGTCAGTAGAATCCACAATGATAAGACCACCACTTTTATCCGAAGGTTTGATGATAATGTCGTTGTTCCTGAACAAATCTCTCATTGCAGTTAAGTATACATGCACATAAGCACACACACACACACACACACACACACACACACACATATATATAAATTATAAAATGAATAGGTCCTCAAGTGAATTTGGTATTTTAGATTTTTATCTTTTATAACTTTGCTCTACACGTGTTTCAAACTTTATTGTCGTCTTCAGGAGGCTAATATCATTTAGGGCAGTTTTATTAGTTTTTATAGTGGCGATTGTTTTGGTAGGGTTGTGATTGTTTTTTATTCCTGGATATGTGTCTGTGAATGTCCTGTTGGAGTTAATTGTCCGTGAAAACCTTTGGCCTTTGCAGATGTTTTTTCTTGTATATGTTTACAAGAGGATACACACACACACACACACACACACACACATATATATAGTGAATAATATAATTCATATACACTAATTAAACTATGGAATTTTCACGGGTTCTTTGTCACAGCCTCCCACCAGACAGGACTTGACACAAGGTCAATGACCCGAAGGTCGATTATTGTGAGGGTAGAGAGAGGAGGAGGTCGGGCTCGAGCTGAGAACCCTGCTTGACTATGCCGGTCATCATCGCCCATACGTAGGTGACCCAGACGAAGTTGGTAGCCTTTCGGCCTCGAATCTGTCCTTGACTTTGAACACAGCGCCAAGCCGAAGCCACGGGTTCTGGTAGTATATAATAATAGTTCAATATAATAATAGATCAGAATATATCTTAAGGATCTTGTATAAACTTATTCAAACTCATTGTTGTCTTCCCACAAGGCACCAACTATACGGCCACCTGCCTCCCATCACGAAAACTATCCAAGTTAGACGAACCAGACATGCAGGACACTGCTGGAGAAGCAGGGACGAGCTCATAAGTTATGTACTCCTATGGACCCCTACATATGGCCGGGCAAAAGCAAGACGACCAGCTCGAACATACATACAGCAGCTATGTGAGGATACGGGATGTAGCCCTGAAAACCTGACAGAGGCGCTGAACGATAGGGAGAAGTAGCGAGAGAGGGTCAGGGATATCCGTGCTAGCGGCACGGCATGATATATACATATATATATATATATATATATATATATACGTTTGGATGTATGGTTTGATTTCTTTGTTAAGGCATTGTGTTTGTTGGGGGTGTTTGATTTGGTTTCTTTGTTTTTAATGGCATACTAACCTTCGTTGGTTATTTAATGCCAGTCATCCTTGTAGAAGTTGTGGTAAGATTTAACCCACGCCTTGGGGAAGATTAATGGTTCATACTTTTCTCAATGATATTAGTCTAAAAGTGAATGTAAGAGCCTGAGTGGATTCTGAACTTACTATGATGTCGCAGGCCAGCACGTTAGCCACTACGATGCAGGGTGTGTGTGTGTGTGTGTGCTTTGTCTCTCTAATTGGTTCTGACTCATTTAGATATGTTCATTGCACTTTTGACATACAGTCATTGAACTCTAGCCATCCAGACATCTGTTACTATAACTTAAGTAAACGTTTATTTCTCATTGAGCAAATAACAAAGAAAAGGTACAAATTAAGTCCTACATACTAACAAATGTGAATATCCTCAAGAATAGCCAAAAAATTTCAACTGAAACATTAAGATGAAAACAATAAAAATGATATTAGTCTAAATCATGATAGAGAACAGCATCTGTGACCAGAAAAATATAACCATTTACTCAATTGCCCAGTCGGCTGGGGCTGTAGAATACACCGACTGGTTCTCTGCAGAGGGGTAAGACCTCCCCCCAACGAGTGTCCTGGATATGACACTAGACAATCTAATGGTGAGGTTCCAGTAATACTGGACCTTTGGGGAATGAGGAGTACCCCCTTATTGCCATCGCTCCCAGGTCCACTCTAGCCCGGAGTAGTAGCACCTGATAAGGGTCCTATCTATGGGTTAAATAGAACTGAACCGTGGTTTCTTAACTTTACTGTTTTTTGCATTTAAACTGCGTATTTATGCAAAACTGTTTTATCTGAAATAAAACTGTTTTGACATTACCTCTGTGTCCATGTTAAACTGAATTGTTTGAAATAGAACTGACTATTTGCATAAAAATGGATTTGGCGTTAAATAGCCTACAAAGGTTGATATGCCATAAAACCCAACCAACCAAACAACCAACTATTTACTCAACTCTTGATCCATGTGCAGGTCAATTGGTCAGCTAATTTGAATTCGTTTTCCTTCTCCAAGAATATTTGCCATAGTTAAAGAACCTCGTTTCCCTTATCAATTTATCCATAGCTCGAAGGGGTGGAGAAAATGAGATTTCCTGCCTCTCCCAGGAGCATTCACAAAAAATGAAACAGTTTATACCAGGGTTTGAACTTGGTTTGACAAGTTCATATTGTATAATAATACCCATTACACTACCACATCTCCAATTCATGCTTAAATCACCTACACAATACAATTACAGAATTATACAATGATTGGGAAAATTTCTGATAAAGATGTTATTCAGAATCGCCTTTTATTCTTCTTTAGTATATATATATATATAAGTTAGAGTGTTCGCCAATGGCCCGGGAGACCTGGGTTCAATCCCAGGTCGAGTCATACCAAAGACTCAAAAATGGTACTTGATGCCTCTTTGCTTAACACTCAGCATTATAAGGTACGGATCAAGGGTAAAGTAGAGCTATCCAGGGAAGGAGTAGCACCCTCCCCTACACCTTGGTGTAGTAGCTATCGAAAAGGGAGCCTTCGGGTTACCCTCGACTATGGTCGCCAACTTTACTTATATATATATATATATATATATATATATATATATAATTTCTTTTGGCCCACAATATAGTCATTATTCTGCGTAGACATTTGAATAATTATATGCAAACTACGTCCTCTGATTTAATAGACATAATAATATGTGACAATTAATTGAGTGAAGTCGGGAAAGAAAGAGAACTAACAAAAGACAATAATTGCTTGTCTTAAACTGTAATAAAACAGTGTATTATTTAGTCAGGTATTATTACACACAATACAGTAACCATTGTGTACGACATGCAATGAGGAAACACTTTTTCAATGTTTGACTTGGTTTTGTAAAATGAAAATGTGAAATAAATTTCTTGGAGTTAATTAGTAAAGAATAGAGGTAATTTACAAAACTGTACAAAGGTCATTCAATAAATAAGGTGAATTTCATTGATTTTGGCAATAAGTAGTACTGTTTATGATTGCCCCTTTTTCAAAGAATATCAATTGTGATGTGTTCACCAATGGTGCGGAAGACCAGGGTTCAATCCCAGGTCGAGTCATACCAAAGACTCAAAAAATGGTACTTGATGCCGCCCTGCTTAACACTCAGCATTTTAAGGTAAGGATCAAGGGTAAAGTTGAGCAATCCAAGGAATGGAGTAGGACCCTCTCTTTCACTGAGGTGTTGGGGAGCGTCCTATTGAAAAGGAAGCTTTTGGTTACCCTCGACTAAGGTCGCTAACTTAGCTTTTACTATGACCTTTTTTACAAATCACTACACCCAGAACTTTTTTTTACATGAGAGTGAGCATGTTTTCACTCCACAGACCGCCTTTTTGACTCAGACTCATTACCCATTTGTAAACATTTTTCTAATCAAAACAGGCTTCTTTATGCACTGCACATTCTTCTGTAAATTTCACATGGTTGGCACTTTTCAGCTACCAAATATCTATATATTTCCTCACTTAATAAAGTATGCACATGTGCTCATGTAAGCACAATAAACGTGTGTGTATGTGTGTGTGTGTGTGTGTAATATATACATATACATGTGTGTGTAAATATATGTTTGTGTGTTTGTATAAATATATACATGTACATGTGTGTGTTTTATATATATATATATCTATAAGTATTTATGTGTGTGTATGTAAATATATACATGTGTGTATATATGTGTGTATAAATATATACATGTACATGTGTGCATCTATATAGATAAATATTAGTATATATGACTGCGTATATGAATATATACATGTATATGTGTGTGTCTATATATAGATGTACTTGTGTGTGTGTTTATATATATATATATATATATATAAACATGTATAAGTGTGTGTGTGTGTGTGTGTGTGTGTCTCTCTCTCTATATATATATATATATATATATATATATATGTGTTGATCTCTACAGACAGACTGTTTCTCTGAAGAGAGACTCTTCAGCTAGACATGCAGGATGCTTCAAGCTTGGATTGAAACCCACTTAACTTTATGCAAGACATGGTATCTAACTGCTCGGCCAATTAGACGACATACATAAGCTCGGGAATTATAACGTATTTGTGTTAGCTTTCGTTTGTTTACATTTTCTACTAGATAGAAGAGTGCTCAATTCATTAGAAGAGCTTTCCATTACGCGGGTGGCAGCAGTTAATTCCTTCATCAGAATGTTCAATCCCGAGAGAGGAGTATATATATATATATATATATATATATATATCCTTAGACAGAAAGAAGAGCCCCAGCAGAACACTTTTGTTGTTGTTGCAACACATTACCACTTCTTAGAAAATAAGAAAAGCTGATTCATATTTCCCTCTTAATTTCTGTGCAACTGAGGCCTATACAAATGTAGCAAGTGTATGACTAATCTAAAATCTGTGAGAAATTTACAATATTTTGAACGAACCTCATATATATATATATATAGAGAGAGAGAGAGAGAATACTTAGTCCAGTTAAACCGGAGTTAGGAGTAATTCCATTAGGACAAGAAATTATTCGTGAATGAATATTTAAATCTTCCTGGTAAAGAGCTCAATGTACCAATTATACAGAGCAATAATTTCTTTAAGAAAAAACAACGAAACCAATCACAAAGGATTATATATATATAATCCTTTGTGATTGGTTTCGTTGTTTTTTCTTAAAGAAATATATATATATATATATATATATATATATATATATTAATAGCTTACATAAGTATATCCTGATATCTAATATTCATATATTTGTGTGTATGTGTGTAATTATGAATTAATACAGTTGCTCACACACACACACACATGTATATATATATATATATAATTGGCAAATGAGGTGTTTTTCAAAATGAACTGAATGCAGCATAGCCTACACTATATTTTTCTTCTAGCCTTACTGGGTTCATACCCATGGAGATAGCTTCAAAAGAGGGTGAAGAAACTAGGTGTTAGGGTAAAGAATTATTTCATTCTATAAATGTTTGGGTAGTAATTCAGGTGTACACACATATGAAGCATGTATAAATTAACTCAACTTCCACACCTCTTCTCTCTCTTATATATATATATATATATACATATATATATATATGTAGGGTGTAATAGATATACTTCCCTTATTTTAAACTCTCAACTGCATAGTGCATGGGAACTTAGGTAAGTAGTAATGGTATTTCCATCTAGCTAATTTATTATCATTTTTTTGTAAAATACAATCAGTAATGATCATGGCTTAGGCCAATGCATACCATTTGTTGGACTGGTGCACACTGTGTATTTGCTGTTGAAACGTTTTTATAAAACTGGTCAACCTGTAATTGCTACACAGAGAGCCTTTGGTGCTCATTTTGTAGCAGACATGACTATTCAGGTGGTAGAGAATTCAACCTAATAGTAATTGCTGCACAGAGAGCTTTTTTGAAGCAGACATGACTATTCAGGTGGTAGAAAATTCAACCTAACAGTAATTCAACCTAACAGTAAATTCAACCTAACAGAGTGCTTTTTTTGAAGCAGACATGACTATTCAGGTGGTAGAGAATTCAACCTAATAGTAATTGCTGCACAGAGAGCTTTTTTGAAGCAGACATGACTATTCAGGTGGTAGAAAATTCAACCTAACAGTAATTCAACCTAACAGTAATTCAACCTAACAGTAAATTCAACCTAACAGAGTGCTTTTTTTGAAGCAGACATGACTATTCAGGTGGTAGAGAATTCAACCTAACAGTAATTGCTGCACAGAGAGTTTTTTGATGCAGAAATGACTATTCAGGTGGTAGAAAATTCAACCTAACAGTAATTGCTGCATAGAGTGCTTTTTTTGAAGCAGACATGACTATTCAGGTGGTAGAGAATTCAACCTAACAGGAGAGGGCAAACTGAGACCACCATCTGGATGATTAAATTTTTAAAATGAAATAAATAAAAACTTTTATTTAAACAACATTGAAATCATCTTTTTACTCTCAGTTAGCTTCTTTTTTTTTTCTACCTTTAAAAACATGGCTGGTCTAAGTGGGATTGAGGTTGTCCCAGTGGTGTAATGGTTAAAGCACTGGACTGCGGGATCGTAGTACACGAGTTCAAACTCCAGTCATGCTATTATGTTCACTTTCAGACAAATACCCTTGGGAAAGATATGAACCACTCATCCTCCTAGCTATGGGTTAAATAGTACCACTACTGTCCTAAAAGAAATGGATTTGCCATTAAATAGCCCGAGGAGGTTGATATCCTATTTAGAAACAAACAAACAAAGTGGGATCATAACTGATCATATTTAAAAAAATAGTAAGACATTACCTTGAAGAAGCTACCATTACTCCTTGTCTAAGTTCCCTTGCACCACACTGGGGACAGTTTAGAATGTGGGAGGTATTTTTGTACATATGCTTGTGTGTTAGTGTAGAATAGAGTAAAGCAACTTTTTCAAATAGGTGCTGTGCTTCTCACAAGGTGCCCTCCTTTTGTGATCTTGTATCACATGCACCCATACACACAGTTATTTGTTGTAAGAAATGGAATCAGCAACCCAAGTGTAAATCCTGGATAAGGCTGTTTTTGTTTCGCTTTGTGGTAATGCCCTTGGGAAAGGCATGAATCCATCTCTTCACTTGTCCTCCTGGCTATGTGTAAATAATAAGACAGACAGGTTTCATTAGTCTTGATTAGACAACCAGGTTTGGAGAAGTAAAACTCAGAATTTAAACCAGCTTTACTCCACTTAAAAATTGACCTCATGGCATTGTGGTTGGGTAAATAGAAAGAACACATGTCGCCAAATACGGTTAATTCTTAGTACACGAGTGTTTGCCACATCAACTTCATTGTAATATGTGCACCAGATATCCACTACTCTCTCCCTCTTTCATGAAATGATTGCTAGAAACAGAGGGAAGGTTTACATACATAGATACACACACACACACACACACACACACACATATATATAAGGTTTATTCAATGAATAAGGTGAATATTGCCTAAGGAATTGACAGTAGGAAGTATTATTTACAGTTGCGTCTTTTTCAAGGAAATCTGTAATAATGGGTCCTTTCATGTTCCAGAAGACTGTCAGCATGACCTTCTTCACAGACCACTGCACCTGGAATTTTTTCTTTACCAGAGAGTCAATATGTTTCCACTCAATATTGCTAGAACAGTGATGAATGTTTTAATTTAAAATATCCATGGCTGTTCTACCAACATTTTTCACCATTTTTCACAAAGTCCCGATGAAGGTTTATTAAATTCGAAATGTTTTAACATTGACTTTCCATGAGACACACAAATCAAATATAGAGTTTATGCCAAAGAAGCAGAGTGAAGCAACAATGGTTTTGGGATAAAGAACCATGCTATCAAGTTCATGGCTGCTCTGCGGTAGCCCTTTGGCATATCTGGGACAGAAGGGCTATATTTGATTAATAAGAATGACTAAAAAACTTGGATCTCAAAGTAAAATTTTCAAGTATTGACTTGAAAATTTGACTTTGAGATCCAAATCTTTTAGTTGTATATATATATATATATATATATATATATACACATTATATATTTTCTTTATACACACACACACAGACACACAGAGACACACAGTGTAATCCGGATATAAGAGAGTTGTCAGGACCGGAGAATAAGTATCTTATATCTGGGTTTGGTCTATTTTGTTTAGGTAACACAGGCTCTAATTTGGGACCAGAGAAAATTTATCTTATATCTAGGTTACACTATATATATATATATATATATATATTTACAGTGTAACCCAGATATAATATATATATCCGGGTCTCTTATATTTGGGTTACACTGTATATATATATATATATATATGTGTGTGTGTGTATATGTGTGTGTGTGTGTGTAATTCAAATGAAAATCATAGAATTAATAATTCATTGTTGAACTTTTGTATACATGTTGAATATCTTGTCAGTTAATTCAAATCTTACATCATTAAATTAACATTTGTCATATATATATATATATATATATATATATAGAGAGAGAGAGAGAGAGAGAGAGGCCATGCTTAAAAAAATCATTAGCATTTCCCTGGGAGCTTCTCTATGATATTATGATTTTAAAGTCTCCATCTCATCTATTCATCTTTGTCAACACGTTATTGGAATTTTCCCCAGGTAGTCTTTAATAATGTTAGTTTTGCTTTATTAATAAAGATATTTCCATAGAAATATTAAGAGTTTTTTAAACACCCATGAAAGATTCTAACAGGGATCATGAACGAGAGAAGACTGTGAGAAATTATATCATAAAGATGCTCCCATAAGAGTGTTAACACTTTTTTCATCACTTCATATATATATATATATATATATGGGGTAAGGGGAAAAAGACAGCTGACATAAAAAATGTTATTATGGCAATTGATAACAATTGATGTAGTTTATGACAATTTAGGACAATTTATGATGACATTGTATTTTTTTTTTTGGTTTGAAACCATTACCTACATCTTGAGGTTAGTTGGTTGGTTGGTTGGTTGGTTTGTGAATGTGTTATATGGCATATCAGCTCTTATAGGTTATTTGATTCTAAATCCTATTCATACATATATATTAAATATATATGATTTCCAAATGACACTAATATTATTTTTGAATGAGCCAGAGCTCTTTTCTTTGCACACAGTTAAATGGTTTCAAGACTTGCTATCTTACACTTATTGTTCAATTTCACATCAACAATTTGTTTGCACACTGTTAATTGGTTTTAAGTTTAAAAAATGATTAGATATTTCTACCAAGTGGCAATGAAAGAGTACTCCATGTTCCCTAATGCTTCAGAACTGGAGCCTCGCCATCAGATGGTTTCGTATCATGCCCAGGACACTCGTTAAGTCAGGGGGTTCCCTAACGCTTCAGAACTGGAGCCTCACCATCAGATAGTTTCGTATCATGCCCAGGGCACTCGTTAAATCAAGGGGTTCCCTAACACTTCAGAACTGGAGCCTCACCATCAGATGGTTTCGTATCATGCCCAGGGCATTCATTAAGTCAGGGGTTTCCCTATCACTTCAGAACTGGAGCCTCACCATCAGATGGTTTCGTATCATGCCCAGGGCACTCGTTAAGTCAGGTTGGTCTCACCTCTTAGCAGAGACAGAGTTGGTGTATTTTACTGTTCCAGCTGACCAAGTTACCTTCATTTTAATGATACTTTCCATTTTTTTTTAATTTTTCATAAAACAGCAATTGGTGATTAATGGTGTTTTTATTTCTTTACAATGTCATCAAGTGACAGTCCACAATCATTGTATGTCACAATTTGACCATTTTCAAACTCAGATCATTTGCCTATGAGCCATTAGCAAAGAATTAATCATAAATTAGGATATGAAATTATGGAAAAGAAAATTCTATAAAATTTCCTTTTTTTTTTTTTTTTTGGTTTGGTTTGGTTTGTTGGATTTTATGGTATATCAACCTTTGTAGGTTATTTAACGCCAAATCCATTTTTATGTAAATAATCTGTTCAATTTAAAAAAAATTCTGTTTAGCATAAGTACACAGTTTAATTGTCATTTCTATTTCAAACTATTCAAGCAGTTATATGTAACAATTCAGTTAAGTGTAAATACAGTTTTAATGTCGAAAAACAGTTCTATTTCAAATAATTCACTTAAGCATAAGCACGCAGTTTAAATGTAAGTACGGTTTAATTGTGAAAAACATTTCTATTTCAAGCTATTCAGTTTACTCAAACAATTCAGTTTAGCATGAGTATGCTGTTAGTTCTATTTAACCCATAGATAGGACCCTTATCAGGTGCTACCACTCCTGGCCAGAGTGGATCTGGGAGCAATGGCAATGAAGGGGTACTCCGCATTCCCCAAAGCTCCAGCATTGCTGGAACCTCACCATCAGATTGTTTAGTGTCATATCCAGGACACTTGTTGGGTGGGGGTACCCCTCTTCAGAGAAGCATTCGGTGTATTCTACAGCCCCAGCCAACTGGGCAATTTATCTTTTTGTTTTGTATTTCTGAGAATTTTCTTTTTAGAAAATTATGACTTTTTTTGCTACAACAAAGGAAACTTTGTCAACAATAATCAAAGAAAATAATCACTTCCTACATGTGTCTAAGCGATTGACATTTCATTAAAATTTATGGTAATAATAAAAAATTGTTCAGTTTTTTGTGTCTGTTTTGGGATTTTTTTGTGTATAACTTCATTTATATATATATATATATATATATATATATATATATATATAATTAAAATGAATTTAACGGAAAGTATCATTCATAAATTTACTTATTTCTTGTAGGTTGAACAGCAGAGAAGGATAAAAGGAAAAAGTTTAAAAGTGGACAAAACAGTGAGTTTATTTTTTGTATTTTTTATAAACCTCTTAATACAACAAAAAAAACCACTGCTTTGATCACCATGGTTACATGCCATTCTACCCTTATCAGAAACAAAAAGATTAATGCTATATTAGTTAAAAAAATGTTTTGTAATCCAACAATTATCCCGATAAAAAAAAAAAAGGAAATCTTCCCTTGAAAATATTTGCTCGTGACCTAAATGATACCATTCCTTCCTCTAAATATCAAGTCAACCATCTCTTTTAAGAATACTATTGGGAAATGTCAGGCAATCTTCCAACTTCAGTCTTTATGTATCTTTTCCAGGGCTTAGGGGACCAATCAAACACTAAAAAAACTCAGGGAAATAATTTTTCCTTCCCAGCAAGATTAATATTAATCGCTGGTTGGAAAATTTTAATCTAATGACTTTAGGTGAGAATAAAAGTTTTTTTTTTTTTCAGTTTTATACATCGCAATTCCCTAATAGATTTATCTGTTTGCTTTTTTCTGTTCAATATGATGAGACTTACAAAAATAATATCCATTCGCTTAAGAGTCTCCAGTATTTTGAATAATAATAATAAAAAATCCTCCACATAAATGAAGAAGAAAACCTCACCAACCAGATTCATTTATCCGAGGTTGGCCTAATCAGAAAAAATGGTAAAGTTATATATGTGCATATTCCTGCAAAATTTTAGAAAAACTTCATTAGAACAAAGAAGAAAGCCATTTTACTGACTCAATAATTAATGGTTTTTGGCCTAATGAGAAGAGTGTTTGCCAATGGTCCAGGAGACAGTGATTCAATCCCAGGTTGAGTATTACCAAACACTTAAAAAATGGTACTTGATGCTGCCTTGGTTTCCACTCCACATTATAAGGTAAGTATCAAGGGTAAAGTGGAGAAATCTTGGGAATGGAGTAGTGCCCTCCCCTACACCTCGGTGTAGTAGCTATTGAAAAGGGAGCCTTCAGGTCACCCTTGACTAAGGTCACCAACTTTACTAACTATTAAGGAAAGACAAAGGTGAAAGAAAGTGCATACATATTTTGGTGTACTGCTTCATTTTTTATTGATTTTAATGGCATGTCAACTAATCTAGGGTTATTTTGAGTCTAAAGGTTAGGGAATCACATTCATAGCATTTTATATTTACATTTTTTATGTTGTTTTTTAAGAGTTTATCTTTTTGCTCAAAGTCCAATTGAATATGAATAATTTTTATCAGATCTATTTATTTGGTGTGATTTATTTGTTTAATGGCATATCAACCTTTATGGTTGATTTAATGCCAAAGTCATCCTTATTGTGATGCTATTTAACCAGTAGCTGGAGGATATAGAAGGTTCATACATTTTTGCAGGATGATTGTCTAAAAAATGAATGTAATAGCACAACTGAAGTTTGAACTTACTTACTACTATGTTGGAGTCCAGTATGTTAGCCACTACCCCCAGGGTAATTCCCCACAGATCTCTTTGATGCATAAATGAGACTGGCACAACCACTCCAGGTCAGAGTAGACCTGGGAATAATGGAAACAAAGTGGTAACTCCACCCTCCCCAAATCTCCAGAACTGGAACTTCACAATCAGATGAATTTTAGTGTCATACCCTGGATATCTCTTTTTGGGGAGGGCTTGGCCTTCCGCAAATGATACAGTCAGGGTATTCTAAGCCCTGCTGAAAGGGTGGCTCTTTCATTTTTTTTAGGTTCTTTTTTTGCAAACAGTTGCCCTTGTGAATAGAAGAAATAAAATAATTTTTACAAAATAAAGCAAGGAGAAGCTACTGAGTTATGAAGGCTTATAAAAGGTGAAACTTCTACTTATGACTTGGTAATGTTCTGGTTTTTAAAAAGACAAATCTTTCCATACTACCCTGATCGAGGTTCATAGAAAAAGAGAGAAACCATTTCAGAAATTTGATTGGAAGAGAGCTGAGTGAAGGGGATTTCAAGGAGTTTTTGTAATGATAGGAATAGATATATATATATATATATATATATATATATATATATATATGCTTCTGTGTATGTATATGATAAAAATAAGTGGAAAAGTGGATAAATCAAACACTTACAAGTTTAGAAGTAATATTTTGTTCTTTATTCACAGAAGAGCTTCTTCCATGAATAAAGAACAAAATATTACTACTAAATTCATTGTAAGTCTTCGATTTATCCACTTTTCCACTTATTTTTATCATTTTGTCAGATTCACCAAAATCTACCATTCCTCCATATACATATATATATATATATATATATAGTTTTTTGCTTATCATAATTCCTTTATTTATTTACTGGAAAGTGCAACAAATATGAAATTCAAAAACAATGCTGACAACCATACAGCTTTCAAATTCGTAAAACTCTTTACAAAATATATTTCAAAAAAATGAAATATAAGCAAAAAAGGCATAAAATATCAACCGTAGATAAGTACATAATAAGAAAGTACTCTAATGAGTAAATTATAAGAAAGTACCATTATAATTACATTATAAGAAAGTACCCTAATGAGTACACTATAGGAAAGTACTCTAGTGAGTACATTATAGGAAAGTACCTAAGTGATTACATTATAAGAAAGTACCCTGGTGAGTACATTATAAGAAAGTACCCTAATGAGTACATTATTGGAAAGCACCCAATTGAGTAAACTATAGGAAAGTACCCGAATACATACATTGTAAAAAAGTACATTAAAAATAATCAGCTTTCAAATATACATATGGTATCACCTGTAAATAGGTAGACTCCTTTCAAACGTTTTATAAAAAGATGTATTTTGCCTCTAATTATTTACCAAACTCTACATTACTGCACCCCTAAAACCCCAAATAAGAACATGTTGCTGTCTTAAAATAAATACACTCCTACACAAAATTCTCCCTAGTAAGCAAATTTTTTAATGGAATTTGAATTTTTTTTTAGGTTTCTGAGTTTCAATGTTGTAGAGTTTGGTAATAAATAATATATAATGATATTTGTTTTGATGGTATCATCATCATCATCATGTCGCGCCGTCTGCGCGGATATCCCTGACCGTCTCTCGCCATTTCTCCCTATCACTCATCGCCTCCGGCAGGTCTTCAGGATTACAACCCGTGTCCTCACATAGCTGCTGTATGTAAGTTCGTGCTGGTCGTCCCACACTTGCACATCCATGAGTGGGGGTCCACAGGAGTACATCGCTTATGAGCTCGTCCTTGCTTCTCCAGCAGTGTCCCGCGTGTCTGGTTCGTCGAACTTGTATAGTTTTTGTGATGGGGGGCAAGTGTCCGTATAGTTGGAGTCTCGTGGGGTGTTGTCGCCAGGACTTGTTTAATACTGCTCTCAACATTCTTGTGTAATTTCCGTCCAGCCTCCTCTCCAGCCGCTTCGTAAGCGTCCATGTGGTGCATCCATATAGCAGTATCGACACAACCGCTGCCTGGAAGAAACTGCGTTTCATTTTATCTGTTAGGTCCGACTTCCATATGATCGAGAGCCTATCGATAGCTGTCCATGCCTTCGTCAGTCGTGTGTCGATGTCCTTCTCGGTTGATGAGACGCTGCTTCCTAGGTAGGTGAATTTGTCGACTAGTTTCAGAGAGGCTCCGTCTAGTGTGGCAATGTTGCCTGTTTGGTTGTAACACATATATTCGGTTTTGTTTGCATTGACATGTAGGCCAATGCCAGCTGCAGCTCGTTCCAGACTATGTAGTAGTGTCTCTGCTTGATTAGGCGTATTCGCTAGTAACGCCAAGTCATCAGCGTAGTCGGCGTCCGTGATTGTTTTTGCGGGGTACCTTTTGCTTCTTCTCTTAGTCAGCTCAAAGCCATTTTCTCTGATTTTGTCGATCGAAGTCCTAAGCACATAGTCTAGACAGATGATAAAGAGGTACGGGGCTAGTGTGTCTCCTTGTAGTACTCCTGCAACAATGTCGAAGTATTCCGTGTCTCCATCTGGTGAACGTACTTTTACTTTGGTGTTTCTGTAGAGAATCATTATCGCTGCTACGGTTTCTTTTGGTAGGCCGTAAGCTAGTAGGATTTGCTCCATCTTCCCTCTGTGTATGGAATCGAAGGCCTTGGTAAAGTCGACAAATAGTAATGTCGCCTGTAAGTTTTTTGCCCGAACGCCTTCCAGGATTCTACGGATGGTCAGTATTTGTGAGGTTGTGGATCTATTTCTCCGGAAGCCATTTTGGTTTTTCCTAAGGATGTTTTCCATTTTGGGTTCTATGCGGTTTCGTAGTAGGGCATTGTAGATTTTGGCTGCTATGGATGTAAGTGTTATCCCTCGGTAGTTCTTGGCTAGTCCGAGGTCGCCTTTTTTAGGGAATGGAAGGATGCATCCCTTCGTCCATCGTTCTATCCTATTTTGACTATAGACTGCGTTGCATTGCCGGAGCAGTATATCGTCGAATTGTCTCGTCTTCCACACTTCTGGGGGGATCTCGTCTAGCCCAGCCGCTTTCCTATTTTTAATTCTTCTGAGAACCGTGTCGAGTTCTTCTTTGGTGAAAGGACCTAGTTTTACGTCTAATTGCTTACTAATAATTCTGGTGATGGGTTCATCCGTTATTTCCGGTGGGTTTCCTAGTAGATTTTTGAAATGCTGTTCCCACAGTTTTATTCTTTCTTGTTGGCTTGCAGCTTTCAATTTTGCTTTGGCTGTGCTCTTTCTTCCACTTACTTCGTTTATTGTTTGCCAGGCTATCCTGGATTGCCTATCTTCCACCGAGTCTCTAATCTTATCTATCTGATTTTGTACGTATTCTGCCTGTTCTTTTAGGTATATTCCTGTTAATTGATGTTGCGCCTTTTCTAGTTCTCGTGCATTTGTATTTGTTGGGTTCTGTTGATAGTTTTTGGAGGCAGTCTTCACAAGTGCACGTTTTTCTCTAGCCGCTAGCGTTTCCCAAGGGACTCTATATTTAGTTCTAGGTTTTGTTGGAATACACTTTTCTGCCGCCTCCAGGTGCGCTTCTACAAAATTTTCATATTCGTCATTTGGGGTGCCTATTTCTACCTTCTCTTGTAGTGCTTCGAATCTGTTTCTTAATTCTAATGCATATTTGTCTCTAATATCTCTGTTGTTGAGTAGGGCCCAGTCATAGTGCTTGGTCGTGGCTTTACGTGTGGCGTTTTTTCTTAGGCTTAGTCGTACTTTGGCCGTAACTATTCGATGATCGGAGGACACACCCTCGAAGGAGGAGTATGCCTCGCAATTCATCGCACTGTTTCTCCATTTCCTGTTTATAAGGACGTAGTCTATCTGTGCTTTACTCTTATTTGCGTATGTGTAGGTCCATAATTTCCCCTCCCTTTTTTGAAAGTTTGTATTGAGGCAGGTTAATCTATTTTCTATCATGAAATCTATTAAATGCTGTCCATTCCTGTTAGACGTGTAGTGTAGGCTGTATTTGTTGTGTCTGTTTTTCCCGATTTGTGCATTCATATCTCCGCCAATGACTAGCAGGTTGTGTTTCGGAATGCTACGTACTAGGGAGGATAGATCTTCGTAGAAGGTGGCTATTTCGTTTTCTTCGCTAGAGATAATAAAATTGTGGTATCTTAAGTTTAAAAGAAAATTAACATTATACAAAAAATTTTTAGGGGTCTACTTATTTTTGAGTAATACTATAGTTATAATATAATTCTTTATTCATATTTGTATTTTGGAAAATAAACTTTAATTAATCAATTTAAATGTTGTCAATGCTTTGAAAGTCTGAGTCATTAGATTTTATGAGGAAAGATAAAAATTTTAAAAAGTAGCTCTGGATATATAAATATGAAGTGACTGAAGCAGGGACGAGCTTATAAGTGATGTACTCCTATGGACCCCCACATATGGCCGAGCAAAAGCAGGATGATCAGCTCGAACATACATACAGCAGCTATATGAGGATACGGGATGTAGCCCTGAAGACCTGCCAGAGGTGATGAACGATAGAGAGAAGTGGCAAGAGATGGTCAGGGATATCCGTGCTAGCGGCACGACATGATGATAGATAGATAGATAGAAACAGAATGAGATAGATAGATAGATAGATAGATAGATAGATAGATATGTACAGACTAAGATGGATTGATATGGACAGATTTAGATAGAGAGATATATATGTAGATATGAACAAACAGGTAGGTAGATATGAATAAATAAGTCGGTAGATATGAACAAATAGATAGATAGGTAGATATGAAGAGACTGAGATCGTTATATAGACAGACAGATATATATGAACAGCCTGAAACAGACAGATATAGACTTTTCAACCGACTTTAGTTGATAAATGTTGAGAATCTAGTATTAAGACATACAGTAAACAATGTTCTTGATTTAATCCTTTACAAAAAGTAAATGTTAAGTCTCAAAGTTCCATTGGCCTATAATCTACCTACCATTTGTCAGCAAAATTGACATTTTCTGTTGTCAGTTAACCCTACTATTCACACACACACACACACAGATTAGGTATGATTTATAAGCTGTGACCTTTCTGCCACTAATTGCTTAAAAATAAAAATTAATAAGACCAAGTATAACAAGTGCTTGTCTTAATTATAAACTTAATGACAACAAAACAAGTCCTTGATTAGCACTTAAATAATGTCTTATTCTAATTTGTTTGTTAATTGTTTTTTTTTTCATGCTATTCAACAAAATCATTTCACATGGGTTACATTAGAATGGCTGCTAGCCAATGAAGGTTAATGATAATCATTAACCTTCATTGGCTAATTTGATTAATTTACAGGAACTTTTAATATTAAGGAATTATGCAAATTAGAAAAACAGATATAAAAGTTACAATCTTCACAACAATTTAAAATGAATCTTTCATTTTTTTTAAATTTCTTTCACAGTATTGTCAACTATAATTGTAATTAATTTTTTTCTTGCATTTAATTTTTATAATCAACAAAACTCTCATGGGTCATTATTATCAGTGAAACTTAGAAATGTAAGCTGTAAAGCTGGCGACCATAGTCAAGGGTGACCTGAAGGCCCCTTTTTCAATAGTTACAACACCAGGGTGTTGGGGAGGGTGCTACTCCTTTCCCTGGATTGCTCTACTTTTCCCTTGATCTGTACCTTATAATGCTGAGTGTTAAGCAAAGAGGTATGAAATACTATTTTTTGAGTCTTTGGTATGACTCGACCTGGGATTGAACCCAGGTCTCCCAGGCCATTGGCGAGTACTCTAACCATCATGCCAATGTCCAGCTTACTTAGAAATATAAACAAACAATATAATGTGTAAACAAACAATATAAAAAGCAAATCTCAAACTCACATTCCATTTATCTTAAATGATAAATAAAAATACTTTGTATTGATAACGTTTTTTGTTTATCCATTTTTAAATGAGGAATTAAGTAAGTTTGCAACCCTAGTCGAGGGTGACCCAAAGGCTTCCTTTTTGATAGCTACTACACCAAGGTGTAGAGGAGGTTGCTACTCCTTTCACGGGATTGCTCTACTTTACTCTTGATCCATACCTTAAAATGCTGAGTGTTAAGCAAAGAGGCATCAAGTACCATTTTTTTAAGTCTTTGGTATGACTCGACCTTGGATTGAACCCAGGTCTCCTAGACCATTGGCGAACACTCTAACCATCATGCCAATGTCTGATATTATTCTTCATTATTATTATTCATTTTCTCTAACATCTTCTTTTGTCTTAATTTTTCATTGATTTTCTTGTAACTCACTCAGATTGATTTTTTACTTAATGGCATATCAAACTTCATAGGTTATTTAATGTCAAAGCTATTATTATAGAAGAACAGTAGTGGTACAATTTAATCTATAGTTTGTGAGATAAGGATGGGGGTTATACCTTTCTCAAGGATGTTTATCCACAAGTGAATGTAATTGTGCAACCGGAATTTGAACTCGCTCACTTTGATGTTGCAGTCAAGCACATTAGCCATAGTACCACTTTGAAATTTTTAGTTTTGTCTTGGTTTCTTTGTTTAATGGCATATCAAGCTTCATGGGTTATTTAATGCCAAGGTCAATGAAGTGATGCAAATGAACAACAACAACAACAAACAATCACTTCTATGCTGAAGCCTGGTATTTATTTTCTATCCATTCATTGAAAATGGGGAATTCTTACATTACAAGTCATCTGTATTGAGTATTTATTCTTTCATCTTTCTCCTGTTTCACACTTGTGTCTCCTCCTACTGAGTCCTGACACCCTGTTCATTCCTTCAGGGTGCTGACTACCCAACAGACTCACTGGTTTGTCTCTGCAACTACCCACTTGATCAAACTAGAAACTTTATGAATATATATATATATATATATATATATATATATATATATATATATATAGTATTATTCGGTCCAGTTAAACCAGAGTTGGGAGTAATTCCTTCAGGACAAGAAACGCAAAACAGGATGGAAATAAATTTATAATCCTAAAATAACCGGTCTTTGGTTTTTTCTTTAAAGAAAGTATATACATATATATATATATATAAGCGTGTTCAGTTAAAGACCACAGATTTTTCTTTTTAAGATCTTTAAATGAAGACATTCAAGTTTTCTTATTATTTTTCTTATGTCTAAGTCAAGGTGATAGAGGAAGTGCCCCATACTAGCCCAAGCGCTTTCGACTATTTCACTGATCGTCCTCAGGGGTTTTATTCGATTGTTTTTTACGGTGAGTTTTATTTATATTTATTTAGAGTGGAATAAAGAAAGATCCTAAGTGATAATACAAAAATCATATATAAAAATAACAATAAAAACCACTTGAAATAATAAACATAAAAAACTAGTATAGATAAAACAGCATTCAACACAGATGTTAACATATTAAATATATTCAGTAACTAATCCTACCACTCATCCTAAAAGGATGAGCCAACCACATGTGAAGAAAAAAACACTCCAAATAAAAATGATTAAAACTCACAGCAACAAACAACCGAACACAACCCCTGGTGATGACCAGCAAAGTGGTCAAAAGCACTTGCGCTTCTATATGGCACTTTCTTCACCACCTTGAGCCAGACATAAGAAAAATGATAAGAAGACTAAAACTTCATTTAGAGATCTTAAAAATGCTCGGCAGTCTTCAACCGAACATGCAAAGATAACAACCTGCTGCCAAAGTACACAAATATATATATATGAGGAACATTAGATAAGTTTCCAGGCTTTTTTTGCATGGGGACTTTTATTGAGAGTACACACATGAAACTCTAGTCCCCTTTGAAGTAGTCTCCTCTGACTGCAATGCACTTATTGTATCATTCTAACAACTTCTGGGAGGCCCAGTGGAAGTCTTCTTGTGTGAGTGTGTCAATGACCTTCATCACAGCCTCTTTCATCTCCTCAATTGTCTCATAGCGACAGCCTCTGAGCTTAGGGAACAACCAAAAGTCACAGGGAGCAAAGTCTGGACTATAGGGAGGCTGAGGAACTGTCTTGATGCCCATCTTGGTCAAATAGTCTGTGACAAGGATGGAGTTGTGCACTGGTGTATTGTCCTGGTGGAAATACCACTGAGCCGATTTCAAGAGTGCAGGCCTCTTCCAACGGAATCTCTTCCTGAACTCTCTTAAAATCTCAACATAGTAACCCTAAGCCTAACCCTAAACCTTTGGCCAATCAACTGTGGTATATTGACTTCCTTACTCCTCCCACACCTCTCATCATCCCTCACAGACTCCGTGGCTTCCTTGAATCTCTGATGCCACTCAAAAACTCATGCTCAATTCATGCAAGATGGTCTAAAAGCAGTCTGAAGCATTCCATACGTTTCTGTGGCATTTTTTCCAAGTTTAAAACAGAATTTTATTGCATATCATTCTTCTAAAGTGTCCCTCACATCCAGATTGCATTTTTGAAAATCACCAGCAGTAACAATCAGGCTTTAGTAGGGTGTATTCCAATTCCTGGTGTAGCTGTTGATTTGAACCTGAAATCATAAAAATTGGTCAGTCATCTCATAAGATATATAGCAATAACATACTAAATTTTCAAGAGTTTATGACTATTTTAAATGCCTGTACAAAAAAGTCTGGAAACTTATTGAAGGCACCACGTATCTGTGTGTGTGTGTGTGCAACTATCCAGTTTCACCTTTGTGTCATGCTACTGGACTGAGAATATTTAGTAATGTACAAAGCTATTTGCTTCGATGTTGCACAAGGCCGAATGAATGGGGCGCCCAATGAGACTTGAACTCACTCGTGTAGGTTTGCTAGTCTAGCTTGCTAACCGTTACACCACAATATTTCAGTTTCAAAATTCCTTTCAAACATAAATGACCTTGCTTACCTAGTCTCAACTATCAACAGCTGAACTTTGCAGATTTCTGTGTCATTTCAATCAACCATTTACAAAACTCTCGGCAAGGCTTAGAATACAGTGATTATAGAAGACTAGAAAAAAGAACACACAAAAGAGATTTCTAGGTATCACATTAACCTGGCCATTGGCATAATGATTAGAGTGTTAGCCAATGGTCTGGGAGATCGAGGTTCAATCCCAGGTCAAATCATACCAAAAACTCAAAAAATGGTAAATGATGTCGCCTTAACACACAGAATTATAAGGTACAGATCAAGGTCGACATGGAGCAATCCAGGGAATGGAGTAGTGCCCTACCCTACGCCTCGGCATAGTAGCTATTGAAAAGGTAGCCTTCGGGTCACCCTCAACTATGGTCACTAACTTTACTTTTTAAGTATGACATTAAATAGCACCTGGTTTCATGCTCCTGTAATGGGGATTTTTGTATCACCCATTTCTCCCAAGTCTATTCTGACCAGTTTGCTTACATTGAAAAATGAGGACTTGAATTCCTTATTTTTAAATTCCTATGCTGATTATTGGTAGAAGTGGTTGATAGACTGATTTATTGATTTTAATAACATGTCAACTTATCTTGGGTTATTTTATGTCTAGAGCTTAGCAAATAACTCATTATACATTCATATTTACATTTTCTACATAGTTCCTTCTTTTCTTTTTGGTGCATGGTCTTATCAAATACAAATAATTTTTAAACAGATATATTTGACCCATAGGCAAGGCCCTAACAGGTACTACCACACTTGGAGGCCAAACAATGACAAGCATAGATTCACATTGCTATAGACCTTTGGGTCTAGTGAATGTATGACCAGTAAGGTCACCTGGTATATGTGACTTATCAAAGACTAGCATAGTTCACATACCTAGTAATCCTATAACCAGCATTGACCAGGACCAAACGAGGCTTACCATTAGATGCCATTTGGTATTGATTGATAATGTGTTACAGCTTAAAGCACAATAACAGACCCCAGTATCAAGATGAGAACAAAAACAAACTCGTAGGTGTTAGTAAAAAAAGAGGTGAGCTATGTTAAAGATGAAAGAAAGTAAATAACAAAATTTTCCTAGCCAAAAAGAACTAGTCAGTTGGTTTTAAAAGACCTTTTTTTTTTGTTTTTGTGATGTAAACCATATGTCCAAGGTGTTTTGTTTCCATTTCTTTAAAAAATCATTAAATGTTTTTGATTTTTGTTTATTTATTGTTGTTGATTTTTTTTTTCTTGGGAAAGAACCAAAAAGTGCATTTATAGCTGCTTTTGATTCTCAGCTTTCTATTGCCTGGTATTTTCTTTATATCAATTCCCTTTACTGACATACCAATCTTACCTAAGTCTGGCAAAAGGCCATGTAAGCTCACAGATTTATCAAATTTATCTACATGACTTGCTTGCCTACTGTTCAGCTATAGAAACTACCAAAGTTGTTATTTACTTTGCCTAATCTGGCACATACGACTTAGATTGCTTAAAGTACCAGCTCTCGTACCAAATTTTTTTTAATGATCTCCACAAATCAACATGGCTCAAAATATGCTGACTATCCCTTGCAGTGGGGTAAGATCCCTCACCAAAAAGGAATGTCCAGGTGATGATACTAAATCTGATGTCAAAACTCCAGTTCTGGTTTGGTTTAGTTTTATGGCATATCAACCATTGTAGGTTATTTAATGCCAAATCCCATTTTTACATATAATGCTACTAGTGAAGTCATGGTAAACTGTCGATAGGCTATCGGTCATATGGAAGTCAGACCTATCCAATCAAATAAAACACAATTTTTCCAAGTAGCAGCCATGTCCATTCTACAGATGCACCACATGAATACTGACTAAGCTTATTGAGAAAAAACTTGATGGCAATTGCACAAGAATGCAACAAGCTATATTAAACAAATCCTGGAAGCAACATCCCATAAAACAGCAGCTGTATGGTCACCTGCCTCCCATCTCTACAACCATCTAATTCAAATGAACAAGACATGCAAGACACTGCTGGAGGAGTAAGTACAAACTCATAAGTGACATTCTTCAGTGGACCCCATCACACAGACAAGCCGGTGTTGAACGACCAGTTAAAGCTTATTTACTGAATCTCTGTATGGACACAGGATGTGGTTTAGAGAACCTGCTGAATGTGATAACTGATAGAGACATATGACAAGAGAGAGTCTGGGAAATCCATGCTAGCAGCATATATAATTTGTAAACACATTTCTTGATAACATCTTTAAATGAACCACACAGTTAAATGGTTTCAAGTATTGCTATCAAATCCAAATAATTCTATTTACTATTAATCTGTGTTTGCACACAGTTAAATGATCTCAAGTCTTCCGGTGTAACAGTAACAATTTAACATCAGTCATCTGTTGGCACACATTTAAATAGATATACATGATATGTAAGAGCTTGGTCTGTCGGTAGTTTCATTATTAAGTTTGCACACTAGTATTACTATTGTTTCAACACTGTTAAATGGTTTTAAGTATTGCTATCTAACACCTGTAATTCTATTCAATAATAATTATTTGTTTGCACACTATGAAGTGGTTACAAGTATTGCTATTTTACACTAATTATTTTATTCAACAGCACGGTTGGAAGTTTCTAGTATTGCTATGTATCAGTAACAATTCAATTAAACATCAGTCATTTGTTTACACAACGTTAAATGATCAAACAGTTCTATTTCTAACAATTTAATTTAGCCTAAGTTGTTTGCACTCAGTTTAAATGTCAAACAGTTCTATTTGACCAATAGATTGGACTCTATCAGGTGCTACCACTCTGGCTCAGAGTGGACCTGGGAGCAATGGTAATGAAGGATACTCAACATTCCCCAAAGCTCCAGCATTTCTGGAGCCTCACCATTAGATTTTTTAGTGTCATATCCAAGATACTCATTGGTAGAAGTGAGGATCTTACCCCTCTGCAGAGATGCAGTCGGTGTATCCTACAGTCCCAGCCAACTGGACTGTCCATTTCTGGAGATCTGAAGAATGTTGAGTACCCCTTCATTGTCATTGCTCCCAGGTCCACTCTAATTGGGAGTCAGGGTCCCATCAAATAGATTAAAAATTATTCATATCTGATGGGAATACTTGATACTATATAACAGTGCAAATTATTTGTTTTAAATGTAGTTACTTGAAGCTGATATTTATCTGTACCTCCCACCGGATAGGATTTGACACAAGGTCATTTAAACGCACAGATCAAGACCCATGTGTGGCAGGAGCAAAAAATGTTTGTTCCCATCAGCATTAGCTTTTAGGGGCACCTCAAACACCAAGCAATAAACTTAGCAAGGTGAGCAGGTATTGCCTGGGGAAAGGCTCCTTGAGACTATGCGATCATTTTTGCACTTCCCGGCCAAAAACTTGATGCTATAACTGTTTACTAAGAAATATTATTATAGGTTACTTGAAAACATATAACTCCAAATAAATGATAATTCTTAAATAGAAATGATTACTTGAATCTATATAAATTTTCATAAATTATTAGTATTAAATAGGAATACTTGAAACTAAATGATGGTGTGCAAATTATATGTATTTGATAAGAATATTTGATATCATATAACTGTGTGAAAAAAAACTTCAGGAACAACAGCATAAAAAATGTGAACATGAATATACAATAAATGCAATTCCCTAACTTCTATACATAAAATAACCCTAGGTGGGTTGACATGCTATTAAAATCAATGAATCAGTCAATCCGCAAATCCTATACTTGATAAGAATTTTTCAGGTGTATAGAACTAATGAGGTGGGTGGGGTCTGGTGAGTATGAAAGTTCTGCACTTGTAAAATCCAGTGTTTTTACCAAAAAAATAGAGATCAAAAATGAGACAAGATTTATGGTTATTTCTTTTCAAATTTGTACTGATTTGTCTTGACCAGCGGTTTTCAAATTTTTTGGAGTCTTAACCCCTTTCCGTTTCAGGGTCTATCTCATATTCATCAATATAATTGGAAATGAAAAATCATGGGCACCCCTATATATAAAAATGAAAACTACTGAAAATGTTTCATGAAAATCTCATGTTATATTTTCACTGAGTAATGACATTTAGTGAAAGGTATATGCTTGCCTTGCTTGGCTGATATAGTCAATAGTTGGTGATATTTTTAACAAAGATATACACAATTCATTTTACACAAGTTAAGATGTGTTTTTGGTCATGGTATTGCAAAGTTCTGAAAATACTGTTTTGTATAAATATGTTGTTACAAAAGGTTGCAGCATTTTGACCTCCTTTTGAGACGACAATGAATAATCAGAAACTATACAAAGCTAAAATTTGGGGAGTGGTTACTATCAAACAGAATTTTCATAGGTGTGTACTTGTAAGTTGAAATACAAATTTACAACTCAATTGCTAATCGGAAGATATCAATTTTCAAGATACACTAGCAGCATCTGCAGACCCCTGCTATTGACATTACAAACTTCCTACAGTCATTGGATCACAGTTTGAAAATCATTGGTCTAGACCAAATCTACATGACAAGAAGTTATCATTTTATTATGTAAAATTCTAGAAAGTTAAAGCATTTGTTTCTGTACTTTTTAATAAAACCTTCATTAAATTTGGTAAATATTAAGTATTATAAATCTAAATATTTATATTTATAAGTATAAACATAAGAATTGCTTTGTGGTGCTAGAAGTACTTAGGAACCTGAGAGATAATCTGTAACAGCAAATTAGTCTAGTTTATAGTTAAGATAATTATGAAGTTTCCACCAATGTCAGAAATGAATATTTATTCTCAGATAAAAGCCAAGATTTGAGCCTCTACTATCATCATCATCATCATCATGTAATGCCGCCAGCACGGATATCCCTGACCATCTCTCGCCACTCCTCCCTATCATTCATCGCCACCAGCAGGTCTTCAGGGTTACATCCTGTGTCTTCACATAGCTGCTGCCTCTACTATATTATGCTAAAATTAGGCAGTTTCATCTTCTTGGACACCAAATGCAACAAAATCTTTGAATTTCTATCTCTATTTGTTTAATCCTGTGTCATATTATGATAAGGTTAAGCAGTATCACCAACCAAAAAAACTGGTGCAACATAATCTTTCAAACTCCATTTTTCCTCATTTGGCTTTGTACTGTATTTTGCTAAGATTAGTAAATGATTATCTCCCTTTGAGAATAGACATTTAGGTGAGAAGTCTCATAAGGTCATATGACAGCCTCAGCAACCTATTCTCAACCTCATTTGCCTCTGTTCTTTGAACAGTAGAGACAGGGAATGGTAAAACCATATGACATTTTATGGTGAGTTAGCTTGGCAACAAGTCTATACCTTTGTAAGGATACAATAAATAATCATCTCACTTAGAGACGGGGCACATCCTTCAAAGGCTCCGTAAGATGTCATGTGACAGTCCCGGAAATCCATCATCAACCTCCTATTTTGCCTCTGGTCTTTCACAAGTAGAGATACTGTTTTTGACCCTGTATGAAAATGGTAAGGCTACATGTGTACAGTATGTACATTCATCAAGTACGTGTTTTTCCATTTTTTATCCCCTCCACATACTGCTGGTTCGGTGGATTGGTTTTGTTTGGTTTGGTTTGGTTTGGTTTAGTTTATAGCATATCAACTATAGTTGGTTAATTAATGCAAAATCCTGTTTTTACATATATATTAAGTAAATATGATTTGTAAACTCATTTTTAGATACATACAGTTAAGGGATCAAATAGTTCTAATCCCTAACAATTCAGTTTAGCATAAGTCAAAGTTAAATGGTACCAAGTATTACTATCTCTAACAATTCAATTGAAAATCAGTCATTTGTCTACTCACAGTTAAATGATCGAACAGTTCTATTTCTATCAGTTCAATTTAGCATAAGTCATTTGTTTGCACTCAATTTAAACATCAGACAGTTCTATTTGACCCATAGATAGGCCCCTATTAGGTACTACCATTCTGTGCTTGAGTGACCCAGGGAATGATGGCAATGAAGGGGTACTCCCTATTCCCTAAAGCTCCAGCATTACAGGAGCCTCACCATCAGATTGTTTCATATAATATCCAGGACATTCGATAGGAGGTCTTACCCCTCAGCAGAGAAGCAGTCAGTATATTCTACAGCCCCAACCAACTGGGCAGTTGTTTACTGGACAGTTAGTATATGATTCTATTACAGAATATATTTGTGTATTATTTCTTGGAACCACACCTACATGCATATTGTGCATATAGAATATGAACTGCATGTGTAACTGAGTTGTACTTCCTTCCATTTTAATTCTGTGCTATTATATCACAGATATCATCATGTCGGGCTGCTTGCATGGATTTCTCTAACTCTCTCTCACCTTCTGTCTTTATTTGCCATCACTTTCAGCAGGTCTTCCAGACTACATCCTGAGCTGTTATTGATAGATTCCAGCTGGTCATCCTCCACTTGCATGTCCATGTGAAGGGGTCTATAGGGAACGTCGTCTATGCGTTCATTCTTGCTCCTCCAGCACTGCTCACCATGTCTTGTTTGTCTAATTTGGATGGTCTGAGAGATGGGTGGCAGGTGACCATACAGCTGCTGTTTTACGGGATGTTTCATCCAGGATTTGTTTAATATAGCTCGTAGCATCCTTGTGCAATTGTTGTCAAGCTTTTCCTCCATACGCTTAGTCAGTGTCCTAAATATGCTAATCCAAATATAAGTCATTGAAGAGTGAGGACGAAATATCTTCAGAACTACCAAGCAGTTCAATAGTATCACCAACAAGATGACTGATGCAGCACTATCTTACTCCATCCATTTTTTTAACTTTAATTTTGTACTATATTATATTAAGCTTAGGCAATATCAACTACTTAGAAATCTGGTGCAACACAATCTTCCTCTCTTTATTTTTCTTCATTTGATTTCATACAATATTTTTCTTAATTAATCCCAATTATCAACCTAGAAGACTGTTCCGACCCATAGAGGCACACTTTGCATAATGATTATAATCATAGGATATGAACTTGGCAAACCAATGGTAAGATCTGAGGATATTAAAAAAAATATAATGGCCCTGCATCATGCAATATCAAAAGTGGAATTTCAGAGGTGCTTTGACCAGTGGAAAACTCACTGGAATATGTGTTAAATGCCAAGGAAACCATTTTTAAGGAAATTAACATTTCATTCATTGTTCTTGGTAAATACAGGTATGCTAAGCAAATTGTCTCTCCACAAAGGAAATGGAACAGGTGACCCAAGTTCAAATCCTAGACAAGGCAGTTTGAGTTTCACTTTGCACTAATACTCTTGGGAAAGGCATGAAACCATCTTTTCTTCTATCAGCTATCATTCAATTGTTGGGCAGACTGGGTTCTTTAGCCTTAGATTGCCAACCAGTCTAGGAGAAGAAAAATTCAGAGAATTCAAACCAGCTGCACACTGCCTAAAAATGAACCTTACATCTCATCCCACCAGTGGCAGAGGGGTTGGGTAAATACACACTCTTCCTACCCCTATTTCTTGACCTTTTGCCTCTTACCTTATTATCATAATCTTAGGTCATGTCATTTACTTGGAAGTCTGGTGCAACACGATCTTCCACTCTTATTTCCGGATTTCAGCCTTGTGTCTTACTTAGCTGGACTTTGTAGATATTGATATTCAGCAGAAATGTTTTCCAATAATCATGTGAAGGTTAAAAAAAATAATTCGTAGCTTTTGAATAGATTAATGAGAATTGTCTGTTTCGCTGATTTGAAGTCACCAGCCTACACATACCTTGAAACGTACACTTGAATAGTGAGAAACTAACACTTCCCCTCCCCCACATGCAATTATCATGTAATTCTAAGCCCTTACCAATTTGAATTATTCTAGAATCAATGTTGCTTTTATAAAATGCCAAGACCTGTTTATCTCCTAACGATTTTATTGTTGAAGAATCAGGTCATGTTTTACATGTATATAAGCATGAATAGTGTGATTGGTTCAATGGGGAGGACGAATAAAAGAATTCTGGGAATAAGATTAGACACGATCTGACATCTGTTAACTTCAAAAAAAAAAAAAAATTAAAATATATAAATAAATGTGGAGGTGCCTGTGGTGTAATGGTTATCGTCGTAGGACGACACGGGTTCAAATCCTAGACGAGACTGATTGCATTTCACATAGCACTAATACCCTTGAGAAAGGTATGAATCCAATTATTCTCCCTCCAGCTATGGGTAAATAGTTGGGCAGACTGAGTTCTTTAGTCTTGGTGAGGCAACTAGTTTAGGAGAAGGAAAACTCTGAATTCAAACCTGTTAAACTCCGCTTAAAAATTGACCTTGTGTCATATACTGCCCGAGCAGAGCGGTTGGTAAATATGAATAAATAGAATCAGCAAAGATGTTGGGGCTCAAAAGACTTGATTTCTGATTGATTGATTTTAAAGGCATGTCAAATTATCTAGGGTTATTTTATGCCTAGAAGTAAAAGAATTGCGTTCACCGTACGGTCACATTGACATTTTTGTGTGGCAGTTTCTTAATTCTTTTTTTTTTTTGCAAACAGTCCTATTGAATATGAATAATTTTGAAACCGACCAATTTGATATATATATATATAAATGTGTGTGTGTGTGTATGTGTGTGTGTGTCTATATATATATATATATATATATATACGTATACATATATGAATATATATGTATGTATATATATACACGTATGAGCATATAAATATGTGTGCATGTAAGTGTATATATGTATGTAAATATATACATGTATATGCATATGTATTTTTACATATGTGTATATATATATATATATATATATATATATAAGTATGTATATGTACAAGTATATATATATTTATGCATATATGTACGTATATGTATACATATGTGTGTGTGTGTGTGTGTGTGTGTGTGTGTGTGTGAGTGTGTGTGTGTGTGTGTGTGTGTGTGTGTGTGTATTTGAAGCTATAATTGTTTGATCTTTTCGATCTGATCATAGTTTTATTGTCACTGTATTAAAGGCGACGTCCTCTTATGGATTTCTACACTTGGATGTTCCTGTGTTGGCCGTCCGGCATGGACTAACGAACATTAGCTCTATGCAGACACTGGGCTTGCCAAGAGCGATCGACGATAGAGACTAATAGAGAGTGATAGAGCAAAAGTCAGGGAACTTTGTACTATCAGCATGGTTAATGATGACGATTGTTTAGTAAGGATTATTATAAGCAGTAGTTTCTTGAAACCATTCGATTGCTTGGAAATTATTGGTGTTAAATAGGAATACTTGAAACTATTTCACTATGTGCAAATCAATAATTATACACAAAGATACATTTGAAAAAAATGCAATGGAAATTTAGAGGTATATCAAACTGTCTTGGGTTATTTCATGCTTTGTAGTTAGGGAATTGCATTTATTGTGCATTCATATCTACATATTTTATAGTTGTTTCTTGAGTGGGGGAGGTTACCTCACAGTCTTATCGAATACAAATAATTTTCAAACAGATCTATTTGATCCATGAATGGGACTCTAACAGGTACTATCTCTCCAGATCAAAGTGAGCCTGGGAGTAATTGCAAGAAGGGTGTATTACACACGTCTCAAATCTCCAGAACTGCGGCCTCGCCATCAGATACAGTTTAGTTATTATACCCAGAACACCTTTTTTTCTCCAGAGGATACAGTCAGAGTACTGTCAGTCTCCCCGACCGGACGAATTGAAAATAGAGTTATAACAAACATTTATAAACCAATCATATTTCAGCATAAAAGGCATTGATATGCCGTTAATCAAATCTATGAAATCAACTCTTTCCTTTTTCTATCTATTACTTGATTTTTTTTTTCTTTTCTCATTCTTATTATATTTTAATCTATCTATTCATTTAGCACGGTTGCTCCATCCTGCTTCTTATTCTTCTTCAGTTTCTTTATTTTTCTTACTCTTCCAAGAATTCCCAATCTCTCCCTCTTTCTCTCTCTCTCTCTCTCTCTCTCTATCGATTCATCTATCTAGCTCTCTCTCACTTCTTTCTTCCGTTTCCTCTTTTTTCTTCTTTTCTTTTTCTTCCTGTTATCGCAAATCTATCGATCTATCAATCTCACTCTTTCCTTTCTATGTCTTTTGGTTCGGTTGTGTTTTGCTGTTTGTTTGGATTTTATGGCATATCAAATTTTGTAGGTTATTCAATGCCAAATCCATTTTCATACAAATGAACAGTTCTATTTCAAACAATTCAGTTTAGCCTATGTACAGAGTTTAATTGTCAAAACTTTTTCTATTTCAAGCTATTCAATTTAGTCAAACAGTTCTATTTCGAGCAATTCAGTTTAGCATTAGTACACAGTTTAAATATAATAACAGTTCTATTTTAAGTAATTCAGTTTAGCAAAATTATGCATTTTAGTTCTATTTGATCCATAGATAGGACCCTATCAGGTGCTACCAACACGAGCTAGAGTGGATCTGGGAGCAATGGCAATGAAGGGGTACTCTGCATTCCCTAAAGCTCCAGCATTACTGGAATCTCACTAACACATTGTTTTGTGTCATATCCAGAACACTAGTTGGAGGGGGTGTTACCCCTTTGCAGAGATGCAGTCGGTGTATTCTACAGCTTCAACAGACTGGACCAATTCAGTTTAACATACGAAAGCAGTTCCATTTCAAACAATTCAGTTTAGCATAAGTACGCAATTTAATTTTCAAAACAGTTCTATTTCGAGCAAATCAGTACAGCATAAATACGCAGTCTAAATATCAAAGCAGTTCTATTTTAAACAATTCCCTTTAGAATAGGTACAGAGTTTAGTTCAATTTGATCCACAGATAGGACCCTACAAGCTGTTACCACTCCGGGCCAGAGTGAACCTAAGAACAATGACAATGAAGGGGTACTCCGAATTCCCCAAATCTCCAGCATTACTGGAACCTCACTATTTAATTGTTTAGTGTCATATCCAAGATACTTGTTGGAGAGAGGAGGTCTTACCCCTCTGCAGAGATGCAGTCGGTGTATTCTACAACCCCAGCTGACTGGGTAAGTTGTGTTTTATGGCATATCGATTTTTGTGGGTTATTTGATGCCACGTCCTGTTGATAAATATATATTACATACATGATTTGTTATTTTATTTGAAAAAATTGTTGGTAATATCATTTTAAAACAATCACGAGCTCATTTGTTTACATGCAGTAAAATCGTTTCAAGTATCGTTGTCGAGCGCTATTAGTTCTATTTGCACATATTGAATTGTTTCGAGTGTTGCTATTTAAGACTTATACTTCTATTTAATAATGACAATATTTAATATTGGTGGTGCAATGGTTATCGTCGTAGGAAATGGACACGGCGACACGAGTTCAAATCTTGGACGAGACTGATTGCATTTCACATAGCACTAATACCCTTAGGAAAGGTATGAATCCAATTATTCTCCCTCCAGCTATGGGTAAATAGTAGGGCAGACTAGGTTCTTCAGCCTTGGTGAGGCAACTAGTCTAGGAGAAGGAAAACTCTGAGTTCAAACCTGTTAAACTCCGCTTAAAAATTGACCTTGTGTCATATCCTGCCCGAACGGAGGGGTTGGAAAATAGGATTTAATAATGACAATCCCAACTAAAAGGATTGACCAGCCTCATTTGACCTGTATTATAATTTCCGAGGGATTTCGTTTTATATATCTTGTCTTTCGGTTTAGTTAGGCTGAGAACCTTTCGCTTAGCGCATAGGTTAGTTAGGTGCAACATTGACGCAGGTGTTCACGTGCCCGCGGAGAGGATGGGTCATTCAGAGATGTCAAAATAAAAATCCCAGATAGGAATTGGGACCAGGGTATTGGGGTGACGTCACGCACCGGAAGCGTGGGCTGAAATTTGAGAAAAAAGCAGTTTGTTGAGTTCCCGCCTCGGAAGAAGAAGGTTGACTTTCAGAGCTGGGCGAGGCCGGACGACTTTGTGCGCTACGGGCGCCGCGCGTAGGTTGGGTTGAAAGCTGAAGATGTAAAAGCAGTCAGCATAGAAAGATTGTGTCTCTCTCTCCTCATGTCGGAAAACCTTAAACTCAAAAAGCTGAATAAAAGTTTCGTACCTGAACCAATTTCGTAAAGTTTCGTGTTTTTAGATTCCCTATGTCTATTTCACATATCCGTATCATGGGCATGTTACAGACCCATATACGAGACCTAACAGGTTCTACCACTCCGGGTCAGAGTGGACCTAATGAAGGGGTACGCCATGCACCCCAAGCTCCAAGACTAGAGCCTCACCACTTGATCCAGTTTAATGTTATACCCAGGACATCAAATAGTCTATGTCTTCAACTTTGTTCATTTTTTTTTCTTTATTACTCCTCTTTTTTTCATTTTTTCTATCTATCGGACCAGCTTTCTTCTTCTTTTTCTTCTTCTCCTTCTCTATCAATCTATCTATCTATCTATCTTCTTATAATCACCATCGCAATCGATTGCTTTACACGAATAAATTTTTACTCATAACGTTTAAAATCTGACCTTTTCACAAGCCAGTCATATTTAATGTCGTCGGTTACGTGTCAACCATATTGGATGACGTTCAGTCCCCATTTTATGAAAATAAAATGAAATAACAATAATGAACAGTCGCAAAGCCTCGTGATGCTGTAAATCATAAACAGTCGAAAGAAATAGGAACAGAATTTGATAAGTACAGCGTGAAGACAACCTGTCAAAATTTCGATTTCAACTGCCTCCTTTCCAAATATAGACAGGTAAAGGCACAGAACAGAATTCGCAGTGTCCAGGCCACGGAATACGACAGCCAATCAGTAAAAAGCTTCGTGATCACATGACCTTTATCCTCTGCTTTTCTTGCCAAAGATTTAAGAACTCTAATGGAAACTCAATGAAACGACTAATACCGGGGGTGGGAGTCAAATGTTTTGCAATATTTTAGTAATAGGAAGCACAATTCGCCAACTTCTGATGCTTTTGCAGAGATCATGAAGGTAATGAACCACACTGAGATACCGAGCTCACCTGATACTCTCAGAGTGCTACTCGCCGGATTTGCCTCTGCAGCTTTGAACACGGCCTCGGAATCGGTGTTTTTTGAGGCCTACTTGAGTTACAGTAATGTGATCAACTTCGCTTTCAAACTTGTAAAGCAAAACTTCCCGAATAAGACGCGGCACATTCATTTGTGCGGCTTTTAAATCATACATCAAGTTAACCAACGTGTCAGCACAACTACCACGTTACTACCAACTACGTCGACCATTTTCTAAGGCTTGAACTGCTTTGGTCACGGGATATATGCACGGTAAACTTTTCACTCACCCTTGTAAAAAATGAGATGAGAACAGACAGGAATTATCACAAAGCGAGATTGTGTTATAGAATGCGTTATTTCTTTTTGCTTTTCTTTTTTTTTTTTTTTTTTTTTTTCAAGTTTTTTTATTTGATAATCATTTACTTTGCATTCAGTGTGGAAAAAGATTTATTCTTCTGCGTGCGAGATCTTAAATTCTTTAAATCCCTTTTAATGGGCCTCCCAATATACAGATATACATATCCTTTCAAATGACCTACTATATATAGACTAGGATATCAAAAAAAAAAACATCAAAAAAGCAAATACGAAGTGGAAATATATAGCCATGGCATGGATTGGCAACAAAAAAAAGGCCTGTGATATAGTCCCGCTAACTTAGATAATAGAGTGTCTGAAAATGCACAAAATATCCGACAAAATCATAGACTTAGAAGAGTTCTGGAGACATCAAAAGACATGTCGTCTCTCAGAATCCAGTAAAAAAAATCACTCATCACAAGTGGTGTGAAAAGCTCGCATAGAATGAAAAAAATAATAAATGTATTTATTTAAGAGTATTTGAAAAAATTAGGGTATGCTCGTCTCACCTTGCAAGGTTATCTTCCACCTAGCCTATCCAAATACAAAATACAAAGACATAAGCAATAAATAGGACGTGAAAGTCAACACAATAGCAACCAATCAATAGACCTCTGTATATGGCATTGTTTCTGAATTAGAGTCTTGTCACAGCTTCAATGTTAAACGTCATTAAGAAGAATATATACCCAACAGGATGCATATATATTATTATTAGGCGTGGCGACAGCACAGCTTCCCTTGACACTCCCGCCATCCGTTCCTTTTGGTAAGTCCTGTAAATGACATCCAGTGTACACACAGAGATGATCAATGCGTAGAATGTCTATTAGGAGTTCTGCTTTACTTCTCCAGCAGTGACCAGTATGTCTTAGTCATCCAACTTGGATGTTTTGAGAGATTAGAGGTAAGTAGCCATACATTGCTGTTTGGTTGGGTGCTGCTTCCAGTATTTCATTGACACGGCATTATAATTCGGCCTTCAAAGTATTTTCCTCGGCACTCTCTACTCTTACGTCACTTAGGCCATGATGACAATCTTTGGGAACATGAAAGGATCCATCACTATTGGTTTCCTTGAAAAGGCATGACTGTATACAGCGCTTCCTATCAGTAACACCTTCGGCAAAATTCACCTTATTCATTGAATGACCCTTGTAGAAAAATTTCCCATACCAGCTCCATCTGCAGCTAAAGTACCGGGACATTTTCTTGTCTATAGGAAAAGGTCTTTTCTTATTTGTTTATTTTGGTTTGGCCTTACGGTATATCAACTACTGAGGGTTATTTAATGTCAAATCCTCTTTATACATATGTATCAAATATATACATTTGTTAATGATATTTTTAAACATTTTGTTGATAATATTTTAAAACGAGCCTAAACTCATTCTTTTGTTCACATTTAAACGGTTACAATTATTGCTACGTATTACTAACAATTCAATTAAACGTCGTTTGTTTACACACAGTTAAATGATCAAACGGTTCTATTTCAAACAATTCAATCATTTGTTTTCCCTCAGTTTAAATGTTAAACAGATCTATTTAACCCATAATTAGGACCCTTATCAGATGCTACCACTCTGTGCCAGAATGAATCTGGGAGCGACGAGCATGAAGGAGTACCCTACATTTCCCAAAGCTCCCGTATTACTGGAACCTCACATTAGATTGTTTAATGTCATAAATAGGACACTCCTTCGGAGAGGGATTTACTTCTCTGCAGAGATGCAGTCTGTGTATTCTACAGCCCCAGCCGGTAGGGCTATTTTCTTTTTTAATACTTCATTTAAACTAGTTTAGTAGTAGTAGTAGTAGTAATGTACTATTGATGTTATCACCGACGTCATAACCACATCTTTCTTCTTCTTCTTCTTCTTCTTCTTCTTCTTCTTCTTCTTCTTCTTCTTCTTCTTATCATAGCGGTGCAGGAGACTCGTTGTCAAAGAAAGACTAAAAAGACGAAGGGGCTGTCACTTGATCCCTGTAAACAAACACGTATTTACAGTTTGGTTCCTATGTTTATTAATGTGTTAATAATCCAAGCCGGTCATCTTCATGAGTTTCCAAACAGTATTTTATAGGAAAGAGGAAATTCCCTGCATCTTCTAAGGAAAATATCAAAACCCCGAAAAAGGGGGCTTAAAGAAAAAAAAAAAAACACTCACACATGCGTCCATTCAGACTCCAATCTATTTGCCAAAACTAAAAATGCAAAATTTCTCAGGCCTATTTCAATTGAGTAGAACCTCTATGCTTTCGCTCGAGATTTGGTTTCTTTGTTTAATGGCATATCAACCTTCGTAGGGTTTTTATGCCAAAGCCCTTCCTTTGTTAAAGAACAACACAGATATTACTTGAAATACAACTAGTGGGTATAAAGAGGTTCATAGATTTCCCAAGAGTATCAATCCTTAAAATGAACGTAATAGCGAAAATGGAGTTTAACTTGCTTACTTTAAGACCATAGTTCAGCACTTTAGCCAATACGCTACCGGCAGATGAGATGATGACGGGTGGGGGTCATTTCATAACATTATTGTTATCGTTATTTCGGCATCATAACTATTTTC
>OY757914.1:23160798-23360798 GCA_963585895.1 Sepioteuthis lessoniana
TATATAGGTTCTAGCTGGTCGTCCTACCTTTGCTCGTCCATTTGAAGGGGTCCACAGGAGTACATCGCTTATAAGTTTGTTCTTACTTCTCTAGCATTGTCCCGCATGTCTGGTTCGTCTAACTTGGTTAGTTTTCTTGATGGGAGGTAAGTGGCCAGACAGCTGCTGTTTTGTGGGGTGTTACCTCCAGAACTTGTTCAATACAGCTCGCAGCGTTCTTGTGTAATTGCCGCCAAACCTTTTCTCCATACGTTTAGTTAGCGTCCATGTAGTGCATCCATATAGCAGTATCGACACGACCGCTGCTTAGAAGAAACTGCGTTTTATTTTATCGGTCATGTCTGGACGTCCATATGACCGATAGCCTATTGATAGCTGTCCATACCTTTACGAGTCGCGTGTTGATGTCTTTCTCGGTTTATGAGGCCACTGCTTCCTAAGTAGGTGAACTTGTTCACTAGTTTCAGAGAACTACCATTTAGTGTGTGAGATATCACCTCTTTGATGAAAGAACATGTATTCCGTCTTGTCTGCGTTGACATAAAGTAAAGTTGTCTCCCTTTAGTCGAGAGTGACCCGAAGGCTCCTTTTTCAATAGCTACTACACCGAGGTATTGGGAGAAGATGCTACTCCATTCCCTGGATTGCTCCACTTTTACCCTTGATCCATACCTTATAATACTGAATGTTGACCAAGGCGACATCAAGTACCATTTGTGAGAGTTTGGTATGACTCAACCTGGGATTGAACCCTGGTCTCCCGGACCATTGGCGAACACTCTTACTCATTAGGCTAACGGCGCGGTAGCGTTGACATAAGTGAGTGTTAAAAGCGTGACTGGAGTTCGAACTCGCTTGCTACGATGTCGCAGCCCATCCTGTTCGCTACTACGCCATGAGGATTCATAAATTTATCGTCAAGTGGCTGTGGGCTCCTTATATTCACATTATTTATCTGTTCTTATTCTGTTTTGCTTTTGTTAATAATTGATGTTTCCCTCTCACTTCTTTTCTATAACAACTGTTAGTGTAGTACGGATCCTTTATGCTTGCAAAAAAAAAGACTTTTCTCTCAATAGACAAATCGAACACTTTGATGTGTTTGTTTGAAGTGAGTAGCACTTTTGCGTGGGCTACCAGAGTTAACCTCCGAAAACAACATGCCTACAGTTTCTGGATTAGGATATAGTCGATCGGAGCGGGCTGTGAAGAACTGCTTAACGTGAGATATTGGTCTACACAAACACCGCCGTACAATCATGCACACACACACACACACACACACACACACACACACACACACACACACCACATATACATATATATATATATATATTAACTCGACAAATGAGTAACTTTACTCTTGGTCATAGCTCCGGAAGTGGAGCTTCACCACCGAATATAATTTGGTGTTAAAACCAGGACAGTCTATGTTCTCACCTATCTTTTTCAGTTTGTTAATATGTTTCTTCAATCGCTCGCTCTCTCTCTCTCTCTCTATATATATAATATATATATATATATATATAGTTTGTTAATATGTTTCTTCAATCGCTCTCTCTCTCTCTCTCTCTCTCTCTCTCTCTCTCTCTCTATATATATATATATATATATATATATATATATATATATATATATATATATATATATATATATATATATATATATATATATATATATATATACTGAACAAAACATTGCGTTTGAGGCGGTGTCCTCGTGGTGTAATTGTTAAAGCACTGAACTGCGGAATTGTAGTAAGCGAGTTCGAACTTTAGTCGTGCTATTATGTTCCCTTTCGGACAGTTACCCTTGAGAAAGGTATAAGCCGCTTGATCCTTCCATCTATAGGTTAAATAGTACCACTACTGTCCTTCTAAAAGGATTGATTTGGTATTAAATGAACAGATAAGGTTGATATGCCATTAAATAACAAACAAACAATTCGTTGAAAAACTTTTTTTTTTTTTTTTATCAAGAAAATGTTCAAATGCTGACTGTTGGTGCGGAATAAAACCTAAAAGAAGTTGATATCTCATTTTTGGTAGTTTTTGTTCGGTTGGTTGGTCGACTGGTTTGTGGTTGATATTTTTTTTTTTTTTTTTTTTTGTGTGGGAATGTCTTTTATAGAGCAATTAAAATTCATCTGGTTCAACTTTATAACATTGAGAAAAGTACACAAACAAATAAATAAGGATGAGTTTCATCTGATAATTGTATTTTTAATGCATAAAACTTTTAGTCATGAAACCAAAATAGAGAATATGTATATATATATATATATATATATACACGAGAGTCCTTCAAAAGTTTTATGCCTCACCCAAATTTTAGATTTGTTGCATACTTCTCACTTTCATACGTGCTTTCCCTCACAGATTTTTTTTAGCTTTACATTTTAGCTATGGCTTCTCTTTCCGGTGCAGGCTGAGAACTTTTTGTACGTCCCACGTGTACGTATATATATATATATATATATATATATATATAATATATATATATATATATATATATAAGTCACACATATATATCTATCTGTCTCTGTCCGTTCCTCTCTACCTTTGTAGCTACTCTGACAGAAAATCATATTGCAATTCACTGAATATGTTTGGATTTTAGATTAAACGTACAATAAAGCTAGATCTCATTACAGATTAACACCTCCACGGGTCCCAAGATAAGGAATGTGTCAACTATACTCTGATCCATGCACATTTTATACCCGAGTTTAAGTCAGCTTCACCTTTGTTTGTTTTGGGTTTTTTTTTTAGTTATTATATCTATATCTTATCAAGTTATCTAATAATTTCTTAAGACTATCTAAGTAAGACGGACAAGATATGTGGGACACTGCTGGAGAAGCAAGCATGAACTTATAAGCGACGTTCCCCTATGGACTTCTGTTCATGGCCACGCCAGTGTAGGCCGACCAACAAAGACTTACTTACATGAGCTTTGTTTGGTTTGGGGTTTATGGCATTTCAACCATTGTGGGTTATTTAATGCCAAATCCTTTTTATAAATATATATTAAACATATGATTTCTAAACACATTTTGTATATAATATCTTAAACGAGCCTGGGCTCAATTTTTTTTTTCTTTTTTTTTTGGACAAAGTAAAAAGTTTCACTTATTTCTATCAAAAACCAATAATTCTATTTACTATTTTCTATTAATCATTTGTTTGCACACAGTTAAATGATTTTAAGTATTGCTAGGGAAAGGAGTAGCACCCTTCCCTACACTTCGGTGTAGTAGCTATTGAAAAGGGAGCCTTCGGGTCGCCCTCGACTACAGTCGCCAACTTTTATATATCACTAACAATTCAATTAAACATCAGTCATTTGTTTACACACAGTTAAATGTAAAAAAAAAACCCTCTATTTCAAGCAATTCTATTTAGCATAAGTAAAATCAGCAACCTTAATCGAGGGTGAGCGGAAGGCTCCCTTTTCAATAGCTACCACACCGAGGTTTTAGGGAGGGCGCTACTCCTTTCCCTAGATTTCTCCACTTTACCCTTGATCCTTACCTTATAATGCTGAGTGTTATGCAAGGCAGTATCAAGTACCATTTTTGAGCCTTTGGTATGACTCGACCTGGGATTGAACCCAGATCTCCCGGACCATTGGCGAACACTCTACTCATAAGGCCAACCCTATAGGGTGCTACCACTCTGGTCCAGAGTGGACCTGGGAGTGATGGCAATGAAGGGCAACTCCGCATTCCCCAAAGCTCCAGCATTACTGGCGCTTCACCATCAGATTGTTTAGTGTCATATCCAGGACTCTCGTTGGAGGGATTTTACCCCTCTGCGGAGATGCAGTCGGTGTGTTCTACCGTCCCAGCCGACTGGGCCAATAAGCTCTGTGCGGACACTTGATGTCTTTGAAGGACTTGCCAGGAGTCGAGGAACTTTGTATTGTCAACGCAACTTGATGATGATAATTATAAATCTTTCTTATTATTACATTTTAATTTCTTTGACTCTTATTTTTAATATTTGAATAAGATTTCTTCCTAGTAACGTCTATGTTCCAGGCTGCCATTCTGTTGAAAATCGCATTTCAGTCCTTACTCGAAACTGACAAGACAGTAATTCCAGAGATTTTACAAAGAAAATCCCTGTTTTCCTCTCCGCTTTAAAAGATGTTAAAGAATTAATGAGTGGGAATGATTATACTTGAACATCTGATAAGACTTGATGTAGAATATTTCTGCCAAAATAAATGGCTATGTTCTATCTCTGCCTGGCCAGTTTTCAAAAATAAGATTTTCAGCTTTCATTTCAATACAAGACTATTTGTCAGAATGGCAAACTGAAGTTCATCATTTTTATTTTTATTTGATCTGTAAATAATATCTCCAGTACCTTTTCTTTAATAATCAATTAGATCTTTACTCCCTCAAGTTCTCATATTTCAACTCTGTCTGTCTGTCTGTCTGTCTGTCTCTCTTGACCTTGTTTTGCGTTCATGTTGTGAGACCGAAACTTACCTGCATCATGGACTCTTCCAGCACTATATTACTAGCGTGGTAATATCCTAAAACGGGAGCAGCAGTAGCACAAGAGTACTAGAAGTACGACTATAAATACTGGACACTATCCTTTGTAACTTTTGTTAATATATCTTTCTTACCTATAAACCATGTTCTGTGCTTTCCTTCTGTGTACCGACTTTGGGTTCACATCAGTTCACCTTCTGCAGACCAATTTTGAGTTCTAGCTTGTGTTAGGAGAGAGCAATATGCTGACTAATTCCATTCAACCTAAATTCCATTAGAAATATCATATTCACTAAAGTCATATTTTGTTTATTTGTTATGCTGGTATTAATTATATACCACAAAGAAACAAATCAATGTCATTACACATACTCAAACATAGACAAATATATATATTGACATACAAGTTTGTTTGATTAAATTCATTTAAAAAACAACTATAGCCAAATGCTGCATAAATATCATAAATATATAATATCTGTTAGGAAAATATTTGACAATTTTAAAACAATAACATTTTTTGGATAGAATATATATATATATATATATATATATATATATATATATATATATATATATATATATATATATATATATATATATTTATTTATTTATTTAGATAGTTAATGAGTGGAAATCGTAGCAAAGAATTCTGACCGAAACTAGTACCGTTCATTTCGCACGAATGAATCCATTGTTCTCTCCTCAGCTATGAATAAAATAGCAAACTGGACCCTCTTGCCTTGGTTAGCAAACGGTCTTGGAGAATAACTCCGAATTCAAAACCAAGAGCTAAAGGCACCAAGACAATAGGACATTGTCATCAACCTTATTCTGGTGACTTCTGCAACGACACGAGGACTAAACTGTATAAACCTTTCTGTGGCGAATATCGGCGTTGGAGACTTGATGCATGGAAAGCTGTTGGTTTTCCGTACAACCATAACTATGGAGGCGGGCTTAGTGTAACTGTACTTGTCATCGGAAATGGAATCGATGACCCGAGTTCAAATTCTAGTCGAAGCTGTTTGTGTCTAATGCTCTTGCAAAAAATATGTATTCATTTGTTCTCTGTCCATCAATGGGTAAATAGAAGGAATATTTAGATGTCTTTGAACAATGGGAAGCAATCAACAGTGCAAAACATTCCAGTATTTTGCAGCACTTTTTTCCGCAACACAATGTCAACCTGTCTGGGATTATTTTATGCCAAGAGGTTAAGAAAACGCGTTCATTGTAAGTTCATATATACTTTATCGTGAATTTACCCCTCAAGATTTTTTGTTTTGTTTTTGTTTGTCTTTTTTTGTGTGTGTATCGAATATTAATAATTTTTAAACAAATCGATTTGGCACATAGATGGTACTAACACTCCAGGTCAGAGTGGACCTTAGAGAAATGCCTATGAAGAGATACTCTACACTACCCAAATATTTAGAACTAGAGCCTCATCATTAGATTTAGTTAAATGTCATCCCCAGAATATCTCTCATTGGGGATGGGTTATTATCCCTCTACAAGAGATACTGCCAGTGTATTCTAAGCCCTACTAACTGGACAGACAGATGCAATTTAGTGTTATACCCAAGTCAACCATTTTGGTGGGGGTCTTAATCCGCTGTATCAGATAAAGTCGGTGTAATCAAAGTCGATTTCTTGACTCTTGTACTTCCCCTTGGATTTAACAATTTGTTGTTTATCGTGCAAAAAGCCAATCGAATGAATTTTGCTGATTTGTCAATCAAGTCCTTATTCTTATTTGTCTGCGCATGTCACGTTGTAATTCGTTCTCGTCGTGTCTCGGTTTCTCCTCTTTTGTCTGAGCAGGAGCGACGGCTTTTATTAACTCGCTACACTTGTCCTTTTCTGTGTGATCTGACAGATCGCCCACGCAACGAAATTCCTCGACTGTACGGTGAATCACGACGCTGTCTGCTTGACCAGTGGCGTGAGTAAAAGTTTTATTTTACAGTTGACTATTAATTTGCTCTGATGCCTCATAAGTGAAATGCCATTTGATGCAACTGACTTGTAATCTGTTGTGGATCAACGAAAAACCTTTGATCAAACATTTACTTACTTCAAGACGATCCGTGAAGCCGGCGGGTTCTCGTTGGAACATCAATCCTTGTTTATATTGGCGCTTCTACTTAGGAAAGACCGAAGGATTTTAATCATCAGTGGTCCATGATGATTATGATACTTCTATTAAGGGAGTGAAGGATTCTAATTATTATTTCTACTTAACACCAGTCCATAATGATATTGATACTTCTATATTAGAATGGAGTGAAGGATTCTGATCAGCATTTTACAATGAACACCGGTCCATGATGATATTGATGCTTCTATTTAGGAAGGAGTGAAAGTTGATTGGTTTTTTGTTTTACGGTTTATCAACCCTTATCGGGTCATTTAACGCCGATTTAAGTCATTTAGGTTTGGTTTGGTTAGGCTTTATGGCATGTCAACCATTGTAGGTTATTTAATGCCGTATCCATTTTTTTTTACATATAAACAGTTCTATTTCAAACAATTCAGTTAAACAAAAGTGCACAGTTTAAATGACAAAAACAGTTATATTTCAAACAATTTAGTTTAGCATAAGTATACTGTTTAGTTATATTTGGTCCATAGGTAGGACCCTATCAGGTGCTACCACTCTGTGCCAGAAAGGACATTGGAGTGATAGTAATAAAGCGGTCCTCCGCATTCCCCAAAGCTCCAGTATTACTGGAGCTCACTATCAGATTGTTTAGTGTCTTACCAGGACATGCGTTGGTGGGTGTTTTACCCCTCTGCTGTGATGCAGTCGGCGTATTCTACAGCCAAAGGAGTGAAGGATTCTAATTAGTATTCTATAGTTAACAACGGTTCATGATGATCCTGGTGTTTCTTTTTTAGAAGGAGTCAAGGGTTCTAACTAGCATTTTTGTTAATCAAAAATTAATACCGGTCCGTGAGGATATTGATACTTTTATTTAGGAAGGTTTGAAGGATTCTAATTAGCATAAATTCCGTTATGTATCGAGAATTTTGATCATGTCTTCTGAAAGTGATCCATAGAGATCACTTTGGATTGAATAAACTTTTGCTGATTTTAATGAAAAAAACAATCTGGCTCTAACCCAAAAAATCTGAATTGATTTGGTTTGATTTGATTTGCTTTTATGGCATATCAACCATTGTAGGTTATTTGATGCCAAATCTATTTTTATGTATATAAGCAGTTCTATTTCAAACAATTCAGTTTAGCATAAGCACACAGAATGATTGTTAAAATCGGCTCATTGGCCGAGTGGGTAGAGTGTTTGCCAGTGGTTCCGGAGACTGGAGTTCAAACCCAGCTCGGGTCATACCAAAGAATTTAAAAATGGTACTTGATACCACTTTGCTTAACACTCAACATTATAAGGTACGTATCAAGGGTAAAGTGGGTCAATGCTGGAAAAGGAGTCGCACCCTCCACTACACCTTGGTGTAGTAGCAATCGAAAAAGGAGCCTTTGGGTCGCCCTCGACTACGGTCGCCAACTTTACTTAATTATGTTTAAACATTTCTATTTTAAACTATTCAGTTTAGTCAACAAAGTTAAATGGTTCCAAGTATTTCACTGTATCACTAATAATTTAATTAAACATCTGTCTTTTATTCACTTACTATCAGATTGTTTAGTGTCCTATCCAGGACACTCGTTGTGAGGGGTGTCTTACCTCTCTGCAGAGATGCAGTCACAGTATACTACAGTCCCAGTCGCCTGGGCTTAAAAGATCTAGATTTTTTGGCATCATTAACACATATAATCATATTTTCATGAAAGAAATTATATTCTAAACGAACGCATAATGAGAATTTGAGTGACATACTAAGCGATCCATAAAGCCGTTGAGTTCCCATTATAATTGTGGTCCATGATTATATTGATGCTTCTATTCTGGAAGGACTGAAGGACTCAAATTACTATTACATTTTTTTATTATATCGAGAATTTATATAGTTTTTAAATTATGTTCAGCGTTTACAAAGACGCCACAAAATTATTATTCAGTCGCAGATTGAAACAAAAATTGTTTTATCCACTGAGGAGATTCCAAGTAAATTACTCGAATAAAAATTTGCTGAAATACACACACACACACACACACACACACACACACACACACAAGCACACACGCGCGCGCACACAAATTTATGGGAAATCAACTGATTTCCCATACTAAAAAAAAAGTATTCATTTTTGTGCAAAATAAATATGTTTCCGAAGCTGGAATTTTTGAATCAGTATTTTCACATTTATCGATCAATCAACGCTTACTGGCTAATTTTTGAATTGCTGAAGATGCTTCTCTGACGACAATATTTGACCTGCCGCGAAAAATTCGAAGGCTCAAAATCCAAAATAAAGAAATCTTTTAACTTCAACATTGTTAAAAAAACTTTCTCAAAACCAATCAAATTAAAAAAAAAAATCATCAACTTTTTAAATTCTATTTTGAGCCTAATTCAACCTTATAAAAAGCAAATAGATAAATATTTTCTTTAGTTGATACGGATTCATTCTATACCTATTCAACCTTTCGATTTATTTCTATTAATTTATCAATTTGTATATCGGTATTTCTATTCAATCATATCTATTTGTCTCCGCTACCAATATGAAAAGCTAACCTGAAGATCGTCCACGTGAAACTCATGGTCATGAGTTCTTAGTCTGTTTTATTTCATTTCATCCCTGAAAATACGTTTCTGCATTTTTATGCACAAAGAATTTTACTGATTTAGAAGAGTTTTAGGTGTAAATTTTAATTCCTGTCATAACAAAATGAAAATGTTAGTAAGTAAGGTTGGCGACTGTAGACGAGGACGACCAGAAGGCTGCCTTTTCAATAGCTACAACACTGAGGTGTAGGGGAGAGCGCTACTCCTTTTCCTGGATTGCTCCACTTTACCCTTGATGCGTACCTTATAATGCTGAGTGTTAAGCAAGGAAGTATCAAGTACCATTTTTAAAGTCTTTGGTATGACACGACCGGGGATTGAACCCAGGTTTCCTGGACCATTGGCGAACACTGTACCCACTAGTCCAATGAGGTTAGATAAATTAACATTTAATTCCAAAGAAAAATGGGTACAAAATCGACTCAAAATCCTTTTTATCTGAATACCCAAATATTTCCAAGTAAAAGTCCCCCTGCATTTTATAAATGGCGGAGAAAGAGATAGAGAGAGAGAGAGAGTCTATCTTTGTTGTGACCTGTTAGGAGTCAGAAAGAAGACATGGAAGAAAAGAAAGTAGGTGGAACAAGTATATTGAATAAACAGAACATATATACAAAATAAGAGTGTTAATACAGCTGGTAGAAGTGTTCGTCGGAAAACTGTCAGATTCGACTCCTGGGAGAAAGTCGGTATTTATCGTTCATCCCACTGACTGGACGAATGTAGCACAAGGCCTTTTAAAGTGGGTCCGGGCGCAGGGCCGTAGCTCAGACATACACGGCAACTCCAAAATTGCCTCGATCTCCGTCGGCATTCCCATAAAAAGGGGCGTTTCAGGCACCTGGCAATAAACCTATACCCTCTAAGGAGGGTTAGAGCCTAGGGCGATGATTCCTTAGGCCTTGAGGATGCTGGTCTTGGCGCGCCCGACATGAATGCCTGCTAAGCGGAATCCATGTCAAATGACCTCGACCGACTGCCAGCTGAGCCATGACACACCCGGCCAGATCCGTGTACCGATCAACACGGGCGTCCGAAGTGTGTCCAAACCCAGTGCTGGGAGGAAGTCGGTATTTTCGTACGTCCTACCAACCGGACGAATGTGGCACAAGTCCTTTTTTAAGGTGGGTCCGGCTACAGGACCGCGCAGGCTAGACACGTCAAACGGCTCCAAAAAAAAGGCCGTCGGGTGCCAACTGCATTCCCTAAAAAGGGGGTTTCAGGTGCCAGGCGATAAACCTAGCCTCTCCAAGGAGGGTTAGAGCCTGGGGAAGCTCCCCTGAGGTTCTAGGATGCCGGTCAAGGCACACCTCAACTGACTGCTACTGGAACCAGGACACACTTGACCAGATCCGTGTACCGACCAACGCGGCCGACCGAAGCATGTCCCAACCCAACGCCTCCCAGTGCTGGGTGGAAGTCTCCCCGAGAGAAAATAGGGTTAGTATTTATGAAGGAGGAAAAGTTCATTATCATGTAGATAGGTTACCATAACAATCTGTCCATCCTCTATCTCCGACTGATACAAGTCAGTGAGGTTCGAGTTCGTGGGGTACTTTAGTTGTAGCCCTTATGTCATCTCCTTGACGTAACTTTAAGCAGTTTGCTTAAATAAAGCATGAACTGTTACTGAAAAGTTAACGACCATATAGAATTCTGATCTCCCTGATAAAATAAAACGGGATTTCTTCCAAGTTGTGGCCAGGACAGTACTACTGTAGGGTTTCGCAATGTAAGACTCTACCGTGACACTTGGAGAAAATGCTAGATGGAAACTATTCAAGAATGCTGCGTGCTGTTTTGAACAAATCCAGGAAGCAGCACCCAATAAAACAGCAGCTGTACGGACACTTACCTTCCATCTTACATACCATCAAAGACAAACGAGACATGCGGAGCACTGCTGAAGAAGTAGGGACGAACTCATAAACGAAATTTTACTATGGACTCCAACACATGAACACGCAAGTGTTAGTCGACCAACAAAACCTTACATTGATCAGATCTGTGTCGATACTGGATGCCGTTTAGAGGACCTACTAATTGTGATAGCTATTAAAGACAGGTGGTGATATAGAGAGTCAAGAGAATTCGGGCTGTCGTCATGCTTTGGGGATAACAATGATAGATCCTTTACCCTCGAAGACTGAAAAAATTCTTTTCATGAAATCTTTGATTGAATTAAGTAAGAATTAGTAGAATGTCAAGATTGTTAAATAGATAATAAAATTCTTTGGATAAAAAGATACAACTCCCTTGGGTATCGTTGCGTTGGAGTAGAGAGAAAACGTGAGAAATCTTCTTCGTTTTTCTCTCACACATTCCAATAATCAAATCTTCAAAGATTAGACTATTAGACCCAAAATATTTTTAAAGAAATATGAAAACCTCTTAGCTACAAACTCAGCTGACTTAAAACCTCAGGACAGTGACAATACAATAAATGATTTTCTCCCTTAGATAATGTACTTTTCCAATATCTGTCATGTATCTCCTAGAGATATCTCTTATATCTTTATTCCAATACCTGTCATGTGTCTCTTTTCCGATAACTATCATTTATGTCCTACAGATATATCTTGTATCTCCTTTCCAGTAACTGTCATGTATCTTCTTGGGATATATTTTTCTTTCTCCTTTCCGATAACTGTCATGAATCTTCTTTTCTATATTTGTCATGTATCTCCTACAGATATTTTATGTATCTCCTTTTCGATAATTGTCTTGTATCTCCAACAGATATCTCATGTATCTTCTTTCCAATAACTATCATGTATTTCCAACAGATATCCCATATATCTACCTTCCCAATAACTGGTATATGTTTCCTTTCCAATAACTGTCATATATCACCTATAGATATTTCATGTATCTTCTTTGAGTTAACAGACATGTATCTCCATTTTGATAACTTTCATGTATTTCCTTACCGATAACTACCTAAAAATATATCAAAGTTTCTCCTTTTCAATAACTGCCATGTATCACCGCCAGATATCTCATCTATCTCCTGTCTAAAAACTGTCATGTATCTCCAAGAGACATTTCTTGTATCTCCTTTCCGATAACTGTCATGTATCTCATAAAGATATCTCGGGTATCTACTTTTCTATAGCTGTCATGTATCTCTTACAGATATCTCATGTACCACCTTTTAGAAAACTTTCATGCATCTCCTAGAGATATTTCATGTATCTCCTTTTCAATAACGGTCAGATATCTTCCACAGAAGATACATGACAGTTACAAAATTTAATTCTTAACATCTTTTTGCCTCTCTTCTTCGAACGGAAGAGACATTGCCTTTGAGCTGGCCAGAGAACGTTAAAACAACATAGTTATTTTTTACCTATCTTTATCAAGTAAGCTTTTTGCTATTTTGTCCCTCTTCTACATACTGCTTGTTCAGGAAACAATTTGTGAATTGTTTTATCTGTTGGGACTCACTTGTATTTTTTTCTTTTAAATAGTTCTTGTTTGTTTATTATGCATATAAAAATGTTAAATGTAAAAATGAGTTTATTTTGTCTTTTTCTCCGTTGGATTCTGTGTTAGTGTATCACGGATATACTAACGTTAATATTGGTCCTTGGAGAGTGCTGACTCGACTTAAACATTTTCCTAGCCTCCAAAAATTCCAATTGGATTATGAATTGTTTCGATTACTAGAACAATGTTTCGGTGCCAGCTCATGTAGAAACAATTAGAAAATCAATTTAGGTCTATTAGCTTTTTTCATTTTAAAAAAATGAACTTTTTTGGCAAAGTAATGAAAAATAAGATCTACATTTAACTAATATAATAGCTAATAACAACGATTATGTCATTGATTGATAAAATTTAATTATATTTACATCCGTTTTTTAACTCATCTTTGAAAAGGCGATATTATCACATTGTATTAAAAGTATTATAAGATTACGGCGAGAATATTATCAGATTTCCGTAAGTGATCTTACCAAAGCAAAATTAGGAAGTTTCTTTCTTTTAAACGTAAAAGACATTAAATAAATGAAGTGTGTTCAAAAGTATAGAGACTGGGGCTGTATTTACCAAGACATGAACTATTAATGAAACGTTCATTTTCTTTAAAACATGAGGAATGGTCAAAAAGTATCGAGACTGAGGCTGTATTTACCAAGACAGAAATGAACAGTGAATGAAACGTTCATTTTCTTTAAGATATGAGGAATGGTCGAAAAGTATCGAGACTGAGGCTATATTTACCAAGATAGAAATGAACGATGAATGAAACGTTCATTTTATTCAAAATAAGAGGAATGATCAAAAAGTATCGAGACTGAAGTTATATTTACCACGACAGAATTGAACAATGAGTGAAATTATCCACTTGACTTTCAATGAACATACTTCAGCAAGTTTTCTATTTGTCTAAGCACCCCTAAAATTCTAATTTGATGTGATGGGATGCAGTACTGATAGATAGATAGATAGATAGATAGATAGATAGTGTTGTGGTCAAGTGGAGGTTCAAATGATGACACGACACAGAAATAAGTAAGAAGAAATATATTGAAGGCAAATAATACATACACAAACGATAGCTGGGAGAAACCCCTCCCAAGCTTAACAATCAGGAATATTACCGCTCTAGGTAACAACTCTCTAAGACAGAGCCGAGACTGAGTTCGAAACTGTATCTGAGACTGCGACTGCGCAGAAGAGAGTTCAGTTGGTATATGTCACATGAGGATGAGTCCATCTATGGGAGACACCCCAACAGATAGATAGATAGATAGATAGATAGATAGATAGATAGATAGATAGATAGATAGATAGATATGAACAGAATTTGATAGATAGATAGATAGATAAATAGATAGATATGAACAGAATTTGATAGATAGATAGATAGATAGATAGATAGATAGATAGATAGATAGATAGATAGATAGATAGATATGAACAGAATTTGATAGATAGATAGATAGATAAACAGATAGATATGAACAGAATTTGATAGATAGATAGATAGATAGATAGATAGATAGATATGAACAGAATTTGATAGATAGATAGATAGATAGATAGATAGATAGATAGATAGATAGATATGAACAGAATTTGATAGATAGATAGATAGATAAATAGATAGATATGAACAGAATTTGATAGATAGATAGATAGATAGATAGATAGATAGATAGATAGATATGAACAGAATTTGATAGATAGATAGATAGATAAATAGATAGATATGAACAGAATTTGATAGATAGATAGATAGATAGATAAATAGATAGATATGAACAGAATTTGATAGATAGATAGATAGATAGATAGATAGATATGAACAGAATTTGATAGATAGATAGATAAATAGATAGATATGAACAGAATTTGATAGATAGATAGATAGATAGATAGATAGATAGATAGATATGAACAGAATTTGATAGATAGATAGATAGATAGATAGATAGATAGATAGATAGATAGATAGATAGATAGATATGAACAGAATTTGATAGATAGATAGATAGATAAATAGATAGATCTGAACAGAATTTGATAGATAGATAGATAGATAGATAGATAGATAGATAGATAGATAGATAGATAGATAGATAAATATGAACAGAATTTGATAGATAGATAGATAGATAAATAGATAGATATGAACAGAATTTGATAGATAGATAGATAGATAGATAGATAGATAGATAGATAGATAGATATGAACAGAATTTGATAGATAGATAGATAGATAGATAGATAGATAGATAGATAGATAGATAGATAGATAGATATGAACAGAATTTGATAGATAGATAGATAGATAGATAGATAGATAGATAGATAGATAGATAGATAGATAGATATGAACAGAATTTGATAGATAGATAGATAGATAGATAGATAGATAGATAGATAGATAGAGACTGAGATAGATAGATAGATAGATAGATAGATAGATAGATAGATATGAACAGAATTTGATAGATAGATAGATAGATAGATAGATAGATAGATAGATAGATAGATAGATAGATAGATAGATAGAGACTGAGATAGATAGATAGATAGATAGATAGATAGATAGATAGATAGATAGATAGATAGATAGAGACTGAGATAGATAGATAGATAGATAGATAGATAGATAGATAGATAGATAGATAGATAGAGACTGAGATAGATAGATAGATAGATAGATAGATAGATAGATAGATAGATAGAGACTGAGATAGATAGATAGATAGATAGATAGATAGATAGATAGATAGATAGATAGAGACTGAGATAGATAGATAGATAGATAGATAGATAGATAGATAGAGACTGAGATAGATAGATAGATAGATAGATAGATAGATAGATACTGAGATAGATAGATAGATAGATAGATAGATAGATAGATAGATAGATAGATAGATAGAGACTGAGATAGATAGATAGATATGAATAAATTTAGTTTAATTTACCATTTCTTACACCCTAGAAATAGCTACAAAGACTGAAAACTGGCAACTTTTGAAAGATGACAAATTATTTTTATTCTATTCTATTAATTTATTTATTAATTTACATTTATGTATATTCAGTGATTTATTTATTTATTCATTTATTCTACTAAGTTTCATTTTTCAAAATTAGTTAATAATCAGCAAGGGATTACGATGATTTAAAAAAATTGATTAAAAAAAATTCTCCTTCCGAAATTCAGAATCATGGTATCATATTACATTGAAACATTTTCTAACAATCTTAACTTTGAACCTAAATGATTAATTTCTTCATTCCAGAAGAAAAGATATTCACAACAGACAATAATTGCCGAAATCCCGACAAAGGAAAGACTTATTCTCTCCTTTTCAATTGCAAATAGATTCCCAGGACGAACTAAGAATTCAATTTAACAGTTTGAGTAAAATGATTTTCTCTTAATTTTTTGACGAAGCCTTCGTCAACTAAAGGCGTATATAAGAACTTCACAGTTGAATACGTTTACCTTATTCCACTTGGAGAAAATATTCTTTCCTCTGCTTTGATGTATTTTGTTCAATCAACAGTAAATTTGGGCGATGATTTTCTCTGCAGGTAAATTGACCGATTGTTCATTGTAATAAATATGGAGAAAAAATTAAAACTAGAAAATTAGTAAGTTGGTCGTTTCAATACAATAAATTTTATAATGGGTCTTAAAGGCAAATTTTCTTTCTGTTCATTTATTTCTTTCTCTGTTTAGGATCCTCGATAGAGAGCTAGACTATCAAACCATTATTTGGGAGTTCGATTCTCACACGGTGCCCATTCTTCTGGCCTTGATCTAAACTAAGACACACTTAGTAAATGACTACTTGTGAATGTCCTTGAAAAATTCTAAGCCTTTCCCAGAAAGAAGAGCCATAGCTGAACATTTTTGTTATGGCAACACAGTATCACTTCTTAAAAAAAACTAAATTCATTCAGATTTTTCTCGATTTTATATTATATAGCAATACTTGAAAGCATTTAAATGTATGCCAACAAATGATTAAAATTAGATATGATTATTTGTATTAGATAGCAATACTTGAAACCATTGGAATGTGTGCCAACAAATGATTAATATTAGATATAATTATTTGTATTAGATAGCAATACTTGAAACCATTGGAATGTGTGCCAACAAATGATTAAAATCAGATATAATTATTTGTATTAGATAGCAATACTTGAAACCATTTTAATGTGTGCCAACAAATGATTAGAATTAGATATAATTATTTGTATTAGATAGCAATACTTGAAACCATTGGAATGTGTGCCAACAAATGATTAAAATTAGATATAATTATTTGTATTAGATCGCAATACTTGAAACCATTTTAATGTGTGCCAACAAATGATTAATATTAAATATAATTATTTGTATTAGATAGTAATACTTGAAACCATTTAAATATATAAAACAAATGATTAATATTAAATAGAATTATTTGAATTAGATAGCCATACTTGAAACCATTTAACTGTACGCAAACAAATGATTAATATTAAATAAAATTATCTGTATTAGATAGCAATACTTGAAACTATTTAAAAGTAAGCAAACAAATGAGCTCTGGCTCATTTTAAAATAATGTTACCAACATACTATTCGTTTACAATATATATATATATATATGTGTGTGTGTGTGTGTGTGTGTGTATGTATGTGTGTGTATGTATGTGTGTGTGTTTAAACAGAATTTGGTATTAAGTAACCTGCGAGGGCTGATATGTTATAAAACGCAACCGAACCAAACTAAACAAAATTTATTTTTATAAGAGGTGATAGCGTATTGCAAAAACAAAAATGTTCACCAATGTTCTTTTCTTTAGGAGAGGCTTGAAACTTTTTCAACGACCCTTCTATTTCTCTGTATATCATCATCATCATCATCATGTCGTGCCGCCAGCACAGATATCCCTGACCATCTCTCGCCACTTCTCCCTATCATTCATCGCCTCCGGCAGGTCTTCATGGTTATATCCTGTGTCTTCACATAGCTGCTGTATGTAGGTTCGAGCTGGTCGTCCTGCTTTTGCTTGGCCATATGTGGGGGTCCATAGGAGTACATCACTTACGAGCTAGTCCTTGCTTCTCCAGCAGTGTCCTGCGTGTCTGGTTCGTCTAACTTGTATAGTTTTCGTGATGGGAGGCAAGTGGCCGTATAGTTGGTGTCTCGTGGGATGTTGTTCAATATTGCTCTCAACATTCTTGTGTAGTTGCCGTCTAGCTTCTTCTCCAGCCGTTTAGTTAGTGTCAATGTAGTTCATCCATATAGCAGTATCGATACAACCGCTGCTTGGAAGAAACTGCGTTTCATTTTATCGGTCCGGTCTGATTTCCATATGATCGAGAGCCTATCGATAGCCGTCCATGCTTTCGTCAGTCGTGTGTCGATGTCGTTTTCGGTTAGCGTCTCTCTGTATATAGTTATTTGTAACCTTCGTCGTGTCATTGTTACAGCTGATAAGCGTAGATTCGGCAACGAATGTATGACCACAAGGTCAACAACTGTGAGGATCTGAGAGGATAGCGGAAACTAGAGGTCACAGGTTATCCTTAAGTATGACTATACCGAACCCCTCCACCACAAGCATGATTCGACACAAGTTCAGTTTTTAAGCAGGAGTAAAGCTGGTTTGAATTAGGAATTTCCCTTCTCCCAGAAAGATTGCCTTGCAATGGCTTAAGAGCCCAGCCTGCCTTAACTATTTACCCATCGCTTGGTGGGAGGAAAACAAATGGATTCATGCCTTTCACTGGGGCATGAAGTGATATGCAAACAACCTTATCCAGGATTTGAAAACGGGTCACCGATTTTATTTCCTACGACGGTAACAGGGACACTAAGCGTGCCTCCTCAAGTAGAACGAACTGAATGAAAAGGCAAAATATTTGTACGGTGATTGATCGATTGATTGATAGGATGTCACGTGATAGAAGAAAACAGAAGAGACGTCAAAAGTTGATTTTGATTTTAGTCAGTTGGATTCGAAACACCGAACAGAGGATACATTTACTCAACACCTCCGCTACCGGCAAGATCTGACCCAAAGTCATTTTTTAAGCGGAGTAAAGCTGATTTGAATTCAAAATTTTTCTTCTCCTAGAAAGTTTATCAAACCATTGTTTAGGAAGCCAGTCTACCCGACTGTTTGAAAGCACAGATGATTTTAGTAAATTAGATTAGTTAGGGAATAGAGGTAGAAAAAATGTCCTCAGATCTTTATCACCACTAAAATCAAACAACAGTAATACGACAATTTCTATAATAATCATAAATTTCTATAATAATAATGATAATAATATTCGTAATAATAATTGTATTTGGTACCGTTGGAACAGTTCTGAATGGCCTGGGAAAATGGTCAAGTGAAATGGAGATCAGATGAAAAATCGAGACCATTCAGACCACAGCACTGTTAAAATCAGCAAGAATTCTTAAAAGAGTTCTGGAGACCTGGTTTGGTTTAATTTGGTTTGGTTTCTCTATTTAATGGCATATCAACCTTCGAGGATGATTTAATGCCAAAGCCATCCTTGTAGAAGACAGTAGTAGTATTGTTTAACTCATAACTGTGGGGATAAGGGGAATCATACCTTTCTCAAGGGCATTAGTCCAAAAATGAACGTAATAGCACGACTGAAGTTCGAACACGTGTACTTAGATGTCGCTCTCCAACACATTATCCACGACACCACAGAAGCTCCCCATGGAGACCAGAGAAGATTTACTGTCACTCAGATTTCATTGAAAAAACCACCTGTTACAAAAAATTATGTCAAAAGCTCGTATAGAGTGAATTGGAAATCCTCCTGAAATCGCTGATAGACTAGAGAAAAAAATATTAATACACATCAAACTATGACAGTTTACAGAGGAAGAATTTGATGCAGTACTAAAAAAAGAATTAAAAGCAGAAAATCTACGGGCCTCGATGAAATACCACCAGAGGTATGGAAGACAAGAAAATTTGACGACATACTTCTTCGATTATATAACGCAGTATGTAAACAAAGCACAACAGTGAAAGGGACAAAAGGCTGCATCCTCTTCTTTCCCAAGAAAAGCGACTTTGGAATCTGTAAGAACTATAGAGGCATAAAACTTACTGCTATAGCTGCTAATATTCATAATACCCTGCTTCTCAATCTTATCCGACCCGAAATCAAGAAAACTCTTTGAAAAAATCAGAACTGCTTTCGGAGAAATCGATCCGCAACATTACAGATTCTAAGAATCCATTGAATCGTTGAAGGAGTACGTGCGAAAAATCTTGAGGCAACACTATTGTTCGTAGATTTCTCCAAAGCATTTGATTCCATACACTTGAGGGATAATGAAGTAAACACTACTACCATATGGCCTCGTCAAAGAAATAATTGCAGCTATAATAACGCTTTACAAAAAGACGAAAGTAATATTTTGGACACCTGACAGTGACACTGATCTATTCGATCAGCTGTGCGATCACTCACCTCCCATCTGACAAACCATCCCAATATGATGAACGAGACATGCTGAGCCCTGCAGGAGTAATAAAAACGAACTCTGAAGCAACATTCTTCTTTGGACTCCGATGCATGGACACACCAGTGTCGGTCAACCAATAAGGTCTTACATACATCAGCTTTGTGCGGACACAGGATGCTGTCTAAAGGATTTACCAGGACTGATGGATAATAGGGACGGAATCCGAAAGAGAGAGAGAGAGAGAGAGTCAGTTGTGCTCACAGCACAACTTTATGATAATGATGCTATGTTATGGTTAAAACTTAACGTCAAAATGGCCACGTAAAAATCATTGCTCAATTCTAAAAAATATTGAGCAATACCACACTATTACAAGTTATAAAAGATGTACGGCAAGGTAACATATATATATATATATATATCATGTCGTGCTGCTAGCACGGATATCTCTGATCCTCTCTCGCCACTTCTCCCTATCGTTCATCGCCTCTGGCAGGTCTTCTGGGCTACATCCCGTATCATCACATAGCTACTGAATGTATGTTCGAGCTGGTCGTCCTACTTTTGCTCGGCCATATGTGGGGGTCCATTGGAGTACATCACTTATGAGCACGTCCCTGCTTCTCCAGCAATGTCCTGCATGTCTGGTTCGTCTAACTTAGATAGTTTTCGTGATGGGAGGCAGGTGGCCGTATAGTTGGTGCCTTGTGGGGTGTTGCCGCCAGGACTTGTTCCATATGGCTCGCAGCATTCTTGTGTTATTGCCGTCTAGCTTCTTTTCCAGTCGTTTAGTTAGCGTCCAGGTAGTGCATCCATACAGCAGTGTCGATACGACCGCTGCCTACTTTCTTTTGTTGTTTATACGCATTTTCTTAATAGAGCCCAGTAAATATGAGTCAATTACTGACATATGAATAAACATCGACTTATTCGCGTGTAAATTCGATACTTTCTCTCTTCACAAATCGACCACAATCAGTCTCGAATTTTCTTGTACCCGACGGAAGAGAAAATTTAACAATGCTCCGAAGATTGTTCTATCAAAAAAAAAAAAAAAAAAAAAAAATCATCGTAAACATCGACTTATACACGAGTAAATACGATACTTTTCCTTGTATGTCTCTCTTCACAAATCGACCCCACTCAGTTTCAACTTCCCTTCTAACTGCCGGAAGTGAACATTTAAAAATGCACCGAAAGCTGTTCATTCAAAAGAAAAAGAAAAGAAAATTAATCAAATTCAATGTTATATTCCGTTACAGTGAATCCTTAGGCAATTACATATATATATATATATATATATATATAGTTTTCTTTGATTGTGTATTTGTCGAAACCCTACCCCAATGGCACAAGTGTCAACCTTACCGTACAGCAGCACCCCCGCAGACAGTTTCAATTGCACTCCAGTAATTGGGTCGTCAGTCAAGCGGGAGTTACAACTAAATTCTTTTACAATGACTGCAACGAAGAATCGTCGATTTGTCTCGTTTTCTTTTTCTTTTCCGTCTCATTAGATTCTCTCACTTGTCTCTCAACTTCATTACCCCTTTCTCTTTTCTTTCCTTTAAAAAAAGTTTTTCCAGCTTTCCATATAGATACCTTCCCCCGTGGTTACATTGATTTGTAAGACACCTACCTACGTCATTCACAGAATATTAGGTTCCATTGAGGAAAACAAAAATGCAAGAAACAATACTTAACTTAGATTTATTTCTTTTTACCAAACAGGAATGAAGATGGAAAAAATAAATAAATAAATAAAAACGAAAAGAGGCTTAGGTGTAAAGGTTTGTTTATCACAGAAACAAAATATGATTCATTTACGAACTTGGTAATTTGTTATATGGCTATTTTTGGTTGTGTCAGGCAATTTTCATATGACACGGAAATTACCGACGTTCTATAAAATAATATTATGTAATCAAAAAACTCTTATGGCTTAAGATAATTACTTTACAACCTCTCTGCACGAGCAGGATTTGACACAAGGCCAGTTTTTAAGCGGAGTTTAACAGGTCTTAATTCAGAGATTTCCTTCTCCAAGATCAGTTAACATATCAAGGATAAAGAGCCCAGTCAGCCCAACTAGTTACCCATAGGTGGAGAGATAGTTGGTTTCATACTTTTCCCAGGGGTACTAGCGTTATGTGAAATGCAAACAATCTCGTCCAAGATTTGAACTCGAGTCGTCAAGTCTATTTCCTATGAAAGTAACCATTACACCCTAATATATATATATATATATATATGGAGAGAGAAAGAGAGAGAGAGAGAGAGAGAGAGAGAGAGAGAGAGCGGAAAAAGGTGTAAATAATTGAATAAAACGCCGATCTACAAATTTATAATCTTTTATTTCTTTAAACTGACTGAAAACTTTGCTAAAAAAAACAGATTTTACAAAGCCTTTTCTCGTAAGTAAAAATGATTTAGCCAGAGCGCAGATATTTTTAATAGAGAAAGTTAAGATTCGCGAATGAAGTTTAGCAGTTATTGTTAGGCTAATCTAAGTAAGTTGGCCAACCGTAGTCGAGGATGGCCCGAAGGCTCCCTTTTCAATAGCTACTACACCGAGGTGTAGTAGAGGGCGCTACTCCTTTGCCTGGATTTCTTCACTTACTCTTCATCCTTACCTAATAATGCTGAGTATTAAGCAAGGCAGCATCAACTACCATTTTTTGAGTCTTTTGGTATGACCCGACCTGGTATGGAACTCCGGTCTCCCGGGCCATTAGCGAGCTCTCTAACCATTATGCCAATAGGTAAGGGATATATTATGAGTGTGTAAAATATCTTCTTTGAGTGTGTCACTATGCAGTGAGATAAATGTATTAATAAATTTGAAATATATGCGGTTAATGTTGGTATTTTCATCTGCAAGCTTAAGTCGTCATAAATCTATGTAAACACTAACATAACTGCTCATTTTTAAGATAATTAAGCGATGTTGAAATAAAATGCATTTTTGTGAGAAAAGAATGTTAAATTTTCACTCAAAAGAAATAAGCCAAAAGGTTTAGTCGATATGAAATAAAATTCATACTTACTGGTAGTTGAATAAGTATGGATAATTCTATGCCTACAAAAGAAATATTTACTTGTTCGCTTTTTGATAAGGTTGGGGTGGGCCCGAAATTAGATTTTAAAAAGTTGATGATTATCTACGATGCTAATTGGTTAAAAAAATGTATTTTAAACAATCTAGGAGGGAAAAGATTTCTTAGGTTATTTTGGTTTTGAATTTTTCAAATTTTTCGTGGCAAGTTAGAATATTATCGTCTACGAAGTACCTCAAGGAAATTTAAAACTAGCTGTTAAGCGCTGATTGGTCGACAAGTTCAAAAATACAGATACAAAAATTATAGTTTCTGGAGCGTAACTCTGCACAATTAATACTATTTTAGTATGAAAACCAGTTGAATCCCCGTATATATATATATATATATATATATACCCTTATTAATTACATATATATTTTGCCATTTTTACGGGGCTTACCTTATACTGACTGTATTCTCAACAGAAGTGTCCTGTGTATAAGACTAAACTGCATCTGACAGTGAGGCTTCAGTTCTGGATCTCTGGGAAGTCTGGAGTACCCCATAATTGTCATCACTCCCTGGTCGCCTCAGACCCGGAGTGGTGGTATCTGTCAGGGATCCATCAATGTGTTGAAAATTATTTGTATTAAAAGTACTTGATGTCATTGGAGGTGCCTGTGGTGTAATAGTTATCGTCGTAGGCAATGAACACGGTGACACGAGTTCAAATTCTGGGTGAAGCTGATTGCATTTCACAAACCACTTACACTCTTGGGAAAGGTATGAATCCTCTTATTATCCCTCTAGCTATGGGTAAAGAGCACAGCTGACTGGGTTAGGTAGTCAGTCTAGGAGAAGGAAAACTCTGAATTCAAACCTGCTAAACTCCGCTTAAAAATTGACCTTGTGTCACATCCTGCTTTGTCGAAAGTATTGGTAAATACAAAGTCAATATCTAACTGCGTGCAAAAAAAATTAGGAAACTTCACAAAAATGTGAATATAAACTTCTAATGAACGCGATTCCCTAACGTCAAGTCATGAAATAACCCTAGACGGATAAACATGCCCAAAAATCTATCAGTCAATCTATATTTATAAGGAAGCTGTGTCTCATCAACCGAGACAGACATCAACACGCGACTAGCAAAGGCATGGATAGCTAACGATAGCCTATCGGTCATATGGAAGTCAGTCCTGACCGATAAAATAAAACGCAGTTTTTTCCTAGTAGTGGTCGTGTCGATACTGCTGCATTGATGCACTACATGGACGCTGATTAAATGTATGGAGAAAAAGCTTGACGGCAACTACATAAGAATGCTGCCAACAATATTGAACAAGTTTTGGAGGCAGCACCCCACAAAGCAGCAGCTGTACAGCTACTTACCACCCATCACGACAACTATCCAAGTTAGACGAACCAGACATGCGGGATACTGCTGGGGAAGTAGGGACGAACGTACTCCTGTGGACCCCTTCACATGGACGAGCAAAGGTAGAACGACCTGCTAGAACCTATATACAACAGCTCAGCGCCGATACAGAATGTAGCCTTGAAGACCTGCCGGAAGCGATGGACGATAGAGATAGGTGGCGGTAGAGGGTCAGGGATATCCGTGCTGCTGCTGCTGCTGATGATGATGATGATGATATATGTAATGGGTAAATTGTCGTCTAAATTACCCAATAATGACGCAATTATTTTACTTTATGAGATGTATTGACCGAGAATAACGTAGTGGCTAACGTGCTGGACTGTGACATCGTAGTATGCGAGTTCGAACTCCAGTTGCGCTATTACGTTCACTTTCGGACTAATACCATAAGAAAAGGTATGAACCTCCTTATACCCCTCAGCTCTGGATTGAATAATAGCATTTATGTCCTTCTACAGGGATAGATTTAGCATTAAATAACCCACAAAGGTTGAAATCCAATTAAATATAGAAAACTAACCAAACCAAAACAGATGTATTTACCAAAATTCCATAAAAATATCTTGAAATCATCATCATCATGTCGTGCGGCTAGCACGGATACCCCAGACCCTCTCTCCCCACGTCTCCCTATCATTCATCGCCGGCAGTGGCCGGCATGTCTGGTTCGTCTAGCTTGTATAGTTTTCGTGATAGGTGGTAGGTGACCGTATAGTTGGCGCCTTGTGGGGTGTTGCTGCCAGGACTTGTTCAATATTGCTCGCAACATTCTTGTATAATTGCCGTCTAGCTTCTTCTCCAACCGTTTAGTCAGCGTCCAAGTAGTGCATCCATATAGCAGTATCGACACGACCGCAGCCTGGAAGAAACTGCGTTTCATTTTATCGGTCAGGTTTGATTTCCATATAATCGAAAGCCTATCGATAGCTGCCCATGCCTTCGTTAGCCGTTATTCAAATCGCCATTGGCTTCAACCATAGCCTCCAGACGACTTCAGAATCTCCTGCAAGTCTTTACGACGGTGTTCTTGTTTAAATTGGTATATGCTGCCGTTATCCTTGCTTTCAGTTCATCTTTGGTGTTGGTCTCTCACTCAATCGCGCCCCACACAAAGTTATCAAGAGTTTTGAAATCTGGGGAGTCAGACGGCCAGATGTGATAAGGTCATAGAAATTTTCTGACAGCCAACACGAGGTTTTCTTTCTTGTGTTGCATGGCTCAGAGTCCTATTGCCTGACGGTTGGATCTTCCAGTAATCACCCTTCCGATCCAAAGAGGGATTACCTTCTCTGGGCACTTAATGTAGGCCTCTCTGTTGAGTTTGAGGTCATGTGTGAAGACATAAAATCACCTGGCTTCTGTGTTGAATCTGAGGCCATGTGGTAAGATGAACGGAGACATAAAACCCCCCAAGCATTGAATGCTGTGTAAAGAACCCACTAAGAGCGACCCCCAATAGGAACGGGGTGAGAGAGAAAGTCAAGCTGTAGAATACACCAACTGCATCTCTGTAGAGCGGTAAGACCCCGCCCGCAACGAGTGTCCTGGATATGATACTAAACAATCTGATGGTGGGTTTACAGTAATTCTGGAACTTTGGGGAATGTGGAGTACCCATTCATGGCCATCGCTCCCGGGTCTACCCTGACCCGGAGTGGAAGCACCTGATAGGGTCCTATCTATGGGTGAAATAGAAGTAAATGCTAAACTGAATTGTTTGAAATGGAACTATTTTTGTATGCTATATTGAATTACTTGAAATAGAACTGTTTTTGACATTGAAACTGTACTTACACTAAACTGAATTTTTGAAATAGAACTGTTTTGACATTTAACTGTTTGTAAACAAAAACTATACCTATACTAATCTGAATTGTTTGAATAAGAACTGTTTGACTAAACTGAATAGCTTGAAATAGAAATGTTTTGACAAACTGTGTACTTATGCTTAACTGAATTGTTTGAAATAAAACTGATTATTTGTATAAAAATGAATTTGGCATTAAATAACCTACATAGGTTGATATGCCATAAAACCCAAACAAACAAACATTATTGTTATATGTATATATCAATATGGTTGGTCAAAATTTGAAAATACCAACACAGAATAGATTTAAAGACATATTTCATTCTTTTTCTGCATGTGCAGACAAAAGATTTTGAATAAAAATTATATGTAAACTATAGTGTCTAATCGTAAACATGCACCTCTTTCACCTACGGGGCTTTAGTTGACTGGCAGGCTTTATTCTCTATACATATCTATGATTATTTAAATGATTTAGTTTCTATCTATCTATCTGTCTACTCTTCTGCCCAGTCGGTTAGAGCTGTAAAATGCACAGACTGCATATCTGCCGAGGGGTAAGAACTCCCAATGAGTGTCCAGTATGTGACATTACTATGAGACGATGTTCCAGCCTTGGAGATTTGAGAAATGTTAAGTACCCCTTCATAGCCATTGTTCCCAAGTCCACTCTGACTCGGAGTGGTAACACCTGAAAAGGTCCTATCTATGGGTGACAGAGAACAAACTATGTGTGCAAACAAATGACTGATGTTAAATCGTGACTGTTCTATAACAACACTTGAAACCATTTAACTGTGTACAAAAAAGAGCCCAGGCTTGTTTAAGAATGTTATCTACAAAATGAGATTACAAATCATACATATTCAATGTATATGTATAAAGATGATTTGGCATTAAATATCCTATAATGCTTTATATACCATAAAACCCAACCAAATCAAATCATATATATTTAATATATATATATATATATATATATATATATATATATATATATAAAGAGGAATTGGCATTAAATAACCTAAAATGGTTGATATGCTATAAACCCAACCAAATCAAATCAGATATATTTGTTATATATGTATAAAGAGGATTTGGCATTAAATAACGTACAAAGGTTGACATGCCTTAAAACCCAACCAAACCATCGAATTCTCTCATTTTTTTTCATATCTATAACAGTATTGATTGTTTGGTTGTCCACCAAAAGAATTGTGATAACATTTTAATATGTGTTCTTTGACGCTGAATGCGTTAAGCCAAGCTGAAAAATTCCTTGTTAAACAATTTTTATACAACTGTTTCACGTTTTGTAATCTAAAGATTTGCTTTTCTGTTCTGGCTGCTGTCATGTGTTTAAAAAAAATACTTTTTATTATTTTTTATTTTTTTCTTTACTTTTGATTGCTTAACATTCTTAGTTTTCTTTTTTTTTTTTTTTTTTCTCCAGCAAAGAAGAAAAATGGAAATAGACCAACTTCTTGTCTCATTATTATTGGTTTCTCTTCGCCCCGGTGAGTAGATATACTTTTTCTTTATTCAGTTAAAACATCAAAAGTTGGAGACAAAAAAGTTTCTATCAAGACATTCCATTTCCCTTGGAGTTTCCTATTTCTTGTAGGAACACCAATCTTAAAAGAACGTATTTGAGGTTTGGGATAAATTTTTACTTAATGATGAGTCGAAAGATTAAAAAAAATTAAATGAATATTTTATAAGCTCCCCACAAAATACAGATTATTCTTGATTATCACCATCGTTCCATTTGGATTTAATATCAAAGCATTTGTTGGCCTTTCACGATGCGTCCAGTGATTGATTATTATGTCATCAGTAAATCGAATAAAAATTTCGATTATTATATTTTTTTTTCAGTCTTTTCTTATTTAAGATATTTTTTATGCTAGTTAAAAAAAAGAACGAAAGTTAGTTGGCAGGTTTTTATATTTGGTCAACCTTTACTGGATTATTTATTGCTGAGATTACATGGTTTATGGTAACTAATAATAATAATAATAATAATAATAATAATAATAATAATAATAATAATGTATAATTATAGTTTGAAGTAACTATTCTTAATTCTAATTATTTTCACACTATTATCTAGTTTGGTTTGCTTTCTTTATTAAATGGCATATCAACTTTCATGGGTTATTTAATGCCAAAGCCATAATTGTAGAACAACACCTTCTCTAATGGCATATCAACCCACGTGGATCACTTAATGCCAAAACCATCCTTGTAGAACAACACCTTCTCTAATGGCATATCAACCCACATGGGTTATTTAATGCCAAAACCATCCTTGTCGAACAACAGTAAAGGTACTATTTAAGGTTTTTCCTTGTCTAATGGCATATCAACTCACGTGGGTTATTTAATGTCAAAGCCATCTTGGTCAAACAATAGTAGTGGTACTACTTAAGGTTTCCTTGTCTAATGGCATATCAACCCACGTGGGTTATTCAACGCCAAAGCCATCCTTGTAGAACAACAGTAATGGTACTTTTTAACTCACTAATTGAAGGATAAGAAGGTTCATAACTTTCCCCTAGGGTATTAGTCTAAAAATAGTCATTACAGTGCAACTGGAGTTTGAACCCACTTACTATAGATGTTACAGTCCAGCATGTTAACCACAACACCATAGAGAATCCCCCTCTCAATGCATCTTAGTAGACAGGCCACAAACAAATTTAGATTGGTTTCTTTGTTTTACATGGTTTATTGACAGTAAAAGCCATCCTTGTAGAACAGTATTGATACTGTTATTTGGATTACAATTCTTATTTGATGATAATTTGTTTTCACACAGTTAAATGGCTTCAATTATTCTTATCTAACACTAATAATTTAGATACAATTATATGGTTTAATATATTTCAAACACTAATATGGTTTCATCTAACTAATAATAATGGTTTACAAATGATGATAGCTTCAAATACCTATTTTATGCCTCACTAACAAGCACATAGGGAAGAAAGATTTGGTTTGGTTTGGTTTTATTGCACATCAACCATTGTAGGTTATTTAATACCAAATCCATTTTCGTTTATATAAACAGTTCTTTTTCAAACAATTTGGCTAAGTATAAGTATAGTCTTTGGTTTACACACAGTTGAATGTCCAAACAGTTCTATTTCTAACAATTCAGTTCAGCGTAAGTACACAGTTTAGTTTTATTTGACCCATAGATAGGACCCTATCAGGTGCTACTACTCCGGGCCAGAGTGGACCTGAGAGCCATGGCAATGAAGGAGTACTCTGCATTCCCTAAAGCTCCAGTATTACTGGAACCTCACCACCAGATTGTTTAGTGTCATATCCAGGACACTCATTGGGGGATGGACACTTACCTCTTGGCAGAGAAGGAGTCAGTGTATTCTACAGCCCCAGCCAACTGGTCAAAGAGAAGAAAGAGCCACAGATGGAGAAAAATAAGCCACACATTGGTTGCTTCCCCCTGACTTATGCCAAATTAGATCTCTAAAGTCATGATGTTATTTCGACTCTTATGTCTTCCCTGATTGTACTTATCCTAACTTCCTCTTCTGATAGTGTTAAAGTATGACACAAGGTTAGTATTATGTGTTGGCCAGAAGCAAGTGTTCAATTTTATATTTTTCATGACTGTTTCTGTTCTTATTAATATGTCCTTTATTTGTTTAACTACTATGGGATATGCACATCAATGGTTTTATAGTAAAATTTTCAGAAAGACATTGAAAATTGGTTTCTTTGTTTAATGGCATATCAACCTTCATGGGTTATTTGATGCCAAAGACCTCCTTGAAGAACAACAGTATTGTTTAACACATAGCTGGGGGTGGGTAAGGGTGTTCATACCGTTTCTAAGAGTATTTGTTTAAAGTGAATACAATAGAATTGCTAGGGTTTGAACCTGTGTACTATCACTTGTCACTATCCAGCATTTTAGCCACCATATCACTAGAATTTCCCTCCCTAAATTGAAAAGTTGTCACAATAGAACAGCAAGTCCCATACATTTTTCTATCTTTTTTTTTTTCTGTAATTTTTATTATCTTTTTCTTTTTCTCTTTCTTTTTCTTTTCTTTCAGTTTATTTTCTTTTTCTTTTCTTTTATCTATTTTGTTTTATTTTTATTTTATGTTATTTATTGGAACTGTATTTTTATTCTATTTTATTTTATATTCTATTCTTATTATTTTTTCCTTTCTTTCTTTCCTTTATTTTCTTTCCTTTCATTTTATTTTTCTTTTCTTTTTTTTTATTTTGTTTTATATCTATTTCGTGTTATTCATTTTATTTCTATTTTGTGATATTTATGCTAATTTATTTTTCTAATATTTTATTTATATTTTATTCTTTATTTTTATCATCTTTTTCTTTTCTTTCCTTTTCTTTTCCTTTATTTTAGCTTATTTTGTTTGTTTTATTTTATTTTTACTTTTTTTATTTTATTTTTGTTTTTATTATCAGTTTCTTTTCTTTTTTCTTTTCTTTTCTTTCCTTTATTTGATTTATTTAATTTTTATCTTTATTTTATTTTCATTCTTTTATTCATTTCATTTTATCTTCTTTATTTATTTATTTATTTATTTATTTATTTATTTCATTTCATTTTTATTTTATTTATTCAATTTTTTATTCCATTTTTTATCTTATTTTTTATTTTATTTTACTTCCTTTTCATTATGATAAATCATTTTATTATTACTTTATTTTACTTGATTTATTCATATTTATTATTTTCATTGCCTTTGATTCCTTCATTTCATATTTATTTCATTTTATTTTATGTTATTTAATTTTTATTTTATTTATTTTATTTTTTTAATTTTATTTCATTTTATTTTATCTTATTTATTTTTTATTTTATTTATTTTATTTTTTATTCATTTTATTTCATTTTATTTTATGTTATTTATTTTTTATTTTATTTATTTTATTTTTATTTATTCTATTTTTATTTTATCTTATTTATTTTTTATTTTATTATTTTATTTCTAATTCATTTTGTTATTTGTTTTTTATTCTATTTATTTTATTTTTATTTATTTTATTTTATTTTTATTTTATCTTATTTATTTTAATTTTATTTATTTTATTTTTTATTCATTTTATTTCATTTTATTTTATGTTATTTATTTTTTATTTTATTTATTTTATTTTTATTTATTTTATTTTTATTTTATCTTATTTATTTTTTATTTTATTATTTAATTTTTATTTTATTTTATGTTATTTATTTTTTATTTATTTTATTTTATTTTTATTTATTTCATTTCATTTTTATTTTATCTTATTTATATTTTATTTTATTTATTTTATTTTTTATTCATTTTATTTCATTTTATTTTATATTATTTATTTTTTATTTTATTTTTATTTATTTTATCTCATTTTGTTTTCTCTAATTTATTTTTATCGTATTTTTTTTATTCTATTCTATATCATTTAAGTTCCTTTTTATTATGTTTTATTCATTTTATTTTTATTTTACTTTTTTTTTAATTTAATTTTTATTTATTCATTTCATTTTATCTTATTATTTTTTATTCTATTTAATTTTTTATTTCATTTATTTTATCTTATTTTATACATTTTATTTTTTTTAACTTTCTTCTATTTTTATTTCATTATTCATTCTATTTTTTTTTTTGGCTTTTATTCTATTTTATTTCCTTGTCTTTTATTTCTTTTCTTTTCTTTTCTTTTCTTTTCTTTTCTTTTATTTATTCAATTTTTTATATTATTTTTTCTTTTCCTTTTTCTTTTCTTTTCTTTTTTTTATTTATTCCTACTATGAGATCAATATAGATTTTAAAGATTTAGAATATGTAAAAAAAGAATTGCCAGTAAAAATTTTAATATATGAATGGAATCCACCTCTGTGTAGTGATATGTAAGGAAAAAGATTCTTGTAATAGTCTCTTTTCGTTGCATAGCCTTAACTCTGGTAAAACCCCTTCAGTGTTTATGTACTATTTCTTACATCTGTCTTAATCATCTTGTCAAGCAACGCACATTTTCTCACTGTGATCTTTCATCATGTCATCAGCATCTTTCTCTAATCACTGTTCCTCATCCCTCATTTCCCATCTCTCTGTCTCTTTGTCTGTCCATTGCTGCATCCCCAACATTCTTAGTTCTTCATTCCTGACAACTCAGATACCATGTACATGCACATAATACTTTATTCCTCATAACACTTCTTTATGACCTGTTGTAGCCTACTGGGAATAGGTGAGCATGGGTGGAACAACCAACTGCTCCATCTGAACACTTCTCACCAACTGAAGTTTCTGTTTAACTTCTAAAACTTTCGAGAATCATGTGATTATTTATATTCAATGAGAGTGAAGTTATAATTTGATCTTGATGTCACTGGACATCACTCAAATCTCTTGGTCTTTCCCCCATGGTGTAAAATCCTAATGGTTATGATTTAGTCAGACTAATCAACACTTCATGTCAATCTTAAATTTTGTCAGTCTATTAAGTATCATTTCTGCCGAGCATAAAACAAAAGTAGAATCAAATGTTTCCTTTTTTCTTACATCAAATTTTTATCAGATTTTTTCACACATCTTCATTTTACATCTTTTCTTTTAATGAAAAAAAAAAACCTGACAAGAGTTGAATTCCATGCCAGTTTACTATACATTTCTCTGACATTTGGTGGGAAATGATTTAAAAATAAAAGTCTATTTTAAAGATTTGTCAGGATTTGTCTGTATGTCTTTTATAGAGATATGGTTTGATGTTGAGCAAAATTTTGCAAGATATTTTCCTCATTCAGGAAACTGGAAAGCTTAGTGGAAAGGAAAGATAGTTTAGTTGAGTTTTCATTCTCCAAGGACAAATATCAGCATTAATATATCCGTTGATATAAGTTGGCGACCATAGTTGAGGGCGACCAGAAGGCTCCCTTTTCAATAGTTACTACACCGAGGTGTAAGGGAAGGTGCAACTCCTTTCCCTAGATTTCACCACTTTACCCTTGATACATATCTTTTATTGCTGATTGTTAAGCAAGGAGGTATCAAGTACCATTTTTAAAGTCTTTGGTATGACTCAACCTGGGATTAAAGCCAGATCTCCCGGACCATTGGCGAACACTCTACTCACTGGGCCAATGAGCCGGTCTTTCATTGATATACTAACACTGAATACAATAAATATAAAATCAATAAAATAAAATTAATTCATTGACACATTTAAAAAACATTTAACATTTAGTCTATACAATATACATAACAGAGCTATTAAAAGAAACAATACATAAACATGTCTCAACAGCTAAAACTATATATATAGTTCCATGAATGGACAGTATCTGGTTTGGTTTGGTTTGGCTTGGTTTGGTTTGTTGGATTTTACGGCATATCAACCTTTGTAGGTTATTTCACGCCAAATACATTTTTATGTAAATAATCGGTTCTATTTAAAACAATTCAGTTTAGCATAAGTACACAGTTTAATGGTTGAAAACATTTCCATTTCTAACTATTCAAGCAGTTGTATGTAACAATTCAGTTAAGTGTAAAAACAGTTTTAATGTCAAAAAACAGTTCTATTTCAAATAATTCAGTTAAGCATAAGCACACAGTTTAAATGTAAGTACGGTTTAATTGTAAAAGTCATTTCTATTTCAAACTATTCAGTTTTACTCAAACAATTCATTTTAGCATAAGTATGCTGTTAATTCTATTTAACCCATAGATAGGACCCTTATCAGGTGCTACCACTCCGGGCCAGAGTGGACCTTGGAGCAATGGCAATGAAGGGGTACTCCGCATTCCCCAAAGCTCCAGCATTGCTGGAACCTCACCATCAGATTGTTTAGTGTCATATCCAGGACACTCGTTGGGGGGGGGGTCTTAGCCCTCTGCAGAGAAGCAGTCGGTGTATTCTACAGCCCCAGCCAACTGGGCAAGACAGTATCTGGGAGAGTTACCAAATGAAAAAAAGGTGTACTTAATAAATATACATAATGTACACATGTGGCATTAAAATTCTCTTACAGAGTCAAAGACAACATCTCTAATTGTCAAAGACCAGAAACAAAAAAAGAGGTTAAATTTCTGGAACTGCTGTGTGACACCTTACCGAGCCCTTAATGGATGTTTCTCTTCTATATGTGAGTTAATTATTCATTGGATCCATACAAAAGTGTGGATATGTTACCCTGCTAACTTACTATTCTACTACTTAGGTGCTCTAAAAATCTAAGCGAGGCTAAAATTTTGTACATGGTTGCAGATATAGGACACCAAGTCAAGATCAAACTCACTACTCAGTCATAAATGGTCTGTGAGACAAGCTTACTAAAAATTACACCACAAGGATGTCTTTTACAGCTCATTTTTTTCTGTTACTTTATTCATATTTAGGAAAAATAAATATATAATCAATATCTGTCGCCATTTACTCCAGCCACTTTTATTTCAATTTGAAAATTAGAATAAACTTGCTCCACCCACTTTTATCTCAGTTTGAAAATCAGTTTAAACTTACTACACCCAATTTATCTCAATTAAGAAATCAGTATAAACTTGCTCCACCCACTTTTATCTCAAATTGAAAACCATTATATAACTTGCTCCACCCACCTTTATCTCAAATTGAAAACCATTATATAACTTGCTCCACCCACTTTTATCTCAATTTGAAAACCATTATATAACTTGCTCCACCCACTTTTATCTCAATTTGAAAACGATTATATAACTTGCTCCACCCACTTTTATCTCAGTTTGAAAATGATTATATAACTTGCTCCACCCACTTTTATCTCAATTTGAAAATGATTATATAACTTGCTCCACCCACTTTTATCTCAATTTGAAAATGATTATATAACTTGCTCCACCCACTTTTATCTCAGTTTGAAAATGATTATATAACTTGCTCCACCCACTTTTATCTCAATTTGAAAACTATTATATAACTTGCTCCACCCATTTATTCATCAATCTGATTTCGACCATCAATAAAGCAGCTTGTGCTTTTGGCTTGCAACCTTTTTGCTGGGTCAGTCAGTCAGTTGGTGCAGTTCTTGTGTACTTTCTGCTGCTCTCTGCCAAAAAAAAAAGAGAGTCTCTGAAAAGTAATGATGACTGTATTGTACTGAACTGATTAGAATAATGGATAAAGAGAGAGAGGGGGGAGAGGGAGAGAGAGAGGGAGAGAGAGAGAGAGAGAGAGAGAGAGAGAAGAAAAGAAATTCAGGTAGGAAAAGGGAGAAAAGAAAAAGAGTGAATTGAAGCCAACAAGTTTATTGATTTAAAAAAAAAAAGACAATAACAGGAAAAAGTAAAAATTGAAGGAAATAAGATTGAAGGAAATTAATAAGCAGAGAGTAAAAGAAAAGAAATAAAAGAACAAAATGAGAAATGAAGGAAGGGAGAAAAATGAAATCATTGAAAAACCAAATAATAAGGAAGAAAAGAAAAGAGAAACAAGATGAAGAGAAGGACAATAAAAAAAAAAGAAAAGAAAAAAATACAGAAAGGAATGGAGGTTGAAGAACTGATGAGGAAAGAAATGACTGATTGATTTCAACAGCATGTCAACCTGTCTTTGGTTACTTCATGCCTCAAGGTTCGGGAATCACATTCACTGAATTTTTAGAAATATATCTCTTTGTATTGTTATTACTTAAGTGTTTTTTGTAAACCATTATATATCAAGTATGCCAATCAAATACAGATAATTTTCACACAGTTGTATGGTTTCAAGTATTCCTATCTAATAATAATAATCTATACACAATCATTTGGCTTCTAGTTATAATCTCTATTTAATAATAATTATTTATTTGCCCACAGTTATATGATTTCAAGTAACTAATCCTCAGTAAACCATTATAGCATCAAGGTTTGGTTTGGTTTGGTTTGGTTTTATGGTATATCAGCCATTGTAGGTTATTTAATGTCAAATCCTCTTTATATACATATATCAAATATATACAATTTGGTTTGGTTGGGTTTTATGGCATATCAACCATTATAAGTTATTTAATGCCAAATCTTCTTTATACAAATATATTAAGTATATATGATTTGGTTTGGTTGATTTTTATGGCATATCAACAATTGTAGGTTATTTAATGTCAAATCCTCTTTATACATATATATGAAATATATATATATGATTTGTAAAACCATTTTGTTGATAACATTCTTAAATGAGCGTGAGCTCTTTTTAGCTCACAAATGGTTTCAAGTATTGCAATATAACAGTCACAATTTAACATCAGCCATTTGTTTGCAAGCCGTTTGTTTTATTTGACCCATTGATAGGACCCTATCAAGAGCCACTACTCCGGCCCAGAGCAGACCTGGGAACATTGGCAATGAAGGGGTAGTCTACATTCCCCAAATCTCTTTGCCCTCTGACTGTTTGGTGTCATATCAAAACACTCACTGGTGGGGTCTTAGCCCTCTACAGAGATACAGTCAGTGTATTCTTCAGCCCCAGGCGACATAATAGCACCAGCCTTACAATGAACTATATTTTCTGAGAGGACTTATGAGTCAGTAAACACCATTGAAAAGTCAGTGTTTACAGCCCCCCTGGTTGCCACTGCACATATTACAAATGTAAACAATTTTTTCAGTCTTGATTTTCCAGTCATTCGTAAAAAAACAGGAAATGGAAAAAAAGTCAAAACTTTGGTTTCTGACTAAAAAATTTTCAACAAGTCTACTTTTTATTGTTATACAAATAGATAAAGATTAAGATTAGCAAACCTTATGAACACAAATTAAGTGAGTAAGTAAGTAAAGTTGTCTCCCTTTAGTCGAGGGTGACCAGAAGGCTCCCTTTTCAATAGCTACTACACCGAGGTGTAGGGGAGGATGCTGCTCCTTTCCCTGGATTGCTCCACTTTACCCTCGATCCATATCTTATAATGCTGAGTGTTAAGCAAGGCAGCATCAAGCACAATTTTTTTGAGTCTTTGGTATGACGTGATCTGGGTTTGAACACCGGTCTCCTGAGCCATTGGCAAACACATAATGGCCCTGTTTAGCCTTATACTTTTGTAAATTTAAAAAAAACCTGAAAAGTTTTGGTATTTTTAACAAATAACATGTTAAGATCTGATGCCCAATTAGTAATTAAAGTTAGTGGCCTTAGCTCTTGTCATTTTTTACATATTCAGTGATTGACAGACAAACAAAAAGGACATTTGAGGAATATATATATAAGATACTGGGCTTGATGCTTCTATTTAGGAAGAAGTGGAGGGTTATAATAAGCATTTCATAATTATTTTCATTATATCGAGGATTTTCATTGATTAAAAAATGATATTCAAGGTGAATGGAGAGACCCCACGAAATTATCATTAACTTGCAAATTGGCCTGGAAATTGCTTTAGTCTCTTTGAGCATGTTTATTGCTCTAATGCTGTATCTTGGAATGATGTATCATTTTTGTGGGATCCTTAAATAAATAACAACTGGAGGTGAATTTTAGTAATATTTTTTTTAAATAAATTAGAAAATGTTAATTGAAAAAGTAAATGAAAAACTAATTTAAACAATTTATCAATAAAGTGAATTCTGATTTTTTTCAATTAATTCAAACAATTAATTGAAGAAATTAATTCAAAGATAATTAAAAAGATTAATAAAAAATGAATTAAAAACTTGACTGAAAAATTAGATTTAAAAATTTAATTAAAAAATAAAAGCATTTATAAAGATAGGAAGAATGAATTTATAAAGAAATGAATGAAATTACACCCAAAAAAATGAATGAAATTACACTCCAAAAAATGAATGAAATTACACCCCCAAAAATGAATGAAATTACACCCAAAGAAAAGAAAGCAACTTATAATTATAAAAGACTGTTAAAATTGTATCTAAAGAAGAAATGAGTTAAAATACAAAGAAAATGAAAAAGATTTTATATTAAAATAGTGGCTAAAAAAGAAACTGAATAAAAAGGAAAAGTGTGAATTACAAAAAGGAAAAAAAAAGCAGAAAAGATCTAAAAGATCTGGTGGCAAAAGAAAAATATAAATCAAAGAATCGGAAGAAAAAAGCAAACAATCAATTGGAACATTGGACGATTTCAACATTAAATTTAATATGGTTCTCATAAGAATATTTAATGGTGTTCTAAATCTCTTTAAATTCAGAATTGATTGCCATAATACGAATAAAAGACCCAGTTTTAAATTTAAATCAACCAAGAAAATCTTTTTATTATTACCAATAAAACAAAATAGCTGAGATAAAGACAATTTTCTACTGTACCATTTTAAGACTAATCACAAATTATGGCTACCATTTTTCATATAAAATCATATAAAGAAAAAGAAATAATGTTGAAAAATAGTTAGATCCATGCGAGCGGCGGATCAGTTAGGTTCTTCATAAGATGACACAGATTCTTTGGCAAGTTATATATAAGTTAAAAGTTAGCGACCATAGTCGAGGGTGACCCGAAGGCTCCCTTTTCGATAGCTACTACACCAAGGTGTAGGGGAGGGCGCTACTCCATTCCCAGGATTGCTCCACTTTACCCTTGAACCGTACCTTATAATGCTGAGGTGTCCTCGTGGTGTAATGGTTAAAGCGATGAACTGCGAAATCGTAGTACGCGAGTTCGTACTCCAGTCGCGCTATTATGTTCACTTTCGGGCAAATACCCTTGGGAAAGGTATGAACCCCCTTATTCTCCCTCCAGCTATGGGTAAATAGTAGGACGGACTAGGTTCTTCAGCCTTGTTGAGGCAACTAGTCTAGGAGAAGGAAAACTCTGAATTCAAACCTGTTAAACTCCGCTTAAAAATTGACCTTGTGTCATATCCTGCCCGAGCGGAGGGGTTGGGTAAATAGTACCTTATAATGCTGAGTGTTAAGCAAGGTGGTATCAAGTACCATTTTTAAAGTCTTTGGTATGACTCGACCTGGGATTGAACCCAGGTCTCCCGGGCCATTGGCGAACACTCTAACCGCTGGGCCAATGTCCCGGTAGAAGTTATATATATATATATATATATATATATATATATGTATGTATATATATATATATACATATATATATATATAAATTTTATATATATATATATATATATAAATTTTATATATATATATTTATAAAGTTTATATATATATATATAAACTTTATAAATATATATATATATATAAATTCTCTCTATATATATATAAATTTTAAATATATATATATATGTATAAATTTTATAAATATATATATATATATATATATATATATAGAGAGAGAGAGAGAGAGAGAGAGAGTAGCAATATCGAACTTAGCAAGAAATGAAAATAAATGAAATAAAATAAATAAAAAGTTAAATTACCATAATTATAACTGATGGAAGAATTTTGAAAATAAAATAAATCGGTAAATAAAAAACGGAAATTCAATAAAACAAGGAGGTAACTCTTCAACTCTCTCCCTTCTCCTTCCCCCCGTGTCTATTCTGTTTTATTTCATCCATTAGATCTGAAGAAGTCCTGTTATATTTTTCTTTGTGTTTTTGGTTCACACCAGAAATGCAAAACAGGATGGAAATAAATTTATAATCCTAAAATAACCAGTCTTTGGTTTTTTCTTTAAAGAAAGTCTATATATATATATATATATATATATATAAATTTTATATATATATATATATATATATAAATATATATATATAAATTTTATATATATATATATATATATATATATATATATATATACATATATATGAATTTTATTTATATAAATTTTATATTTATATATATATATATATATATATATATATATATATATATATATACATTGCTGAACAAAAACATAGCAAATACCTAAGTGTAGACATATCAATCTACTTGTATTTCTCCTTTGTCAATTACATTCTGACTCATTCTGTAATTCATTTTCTTGTATTTGTGCTGCTCTAATTTTTATAATAAATGATTTTTAGTGAGTTTCATGTGAATAAACGTCTTGTCACAGCACAAATCCTTCATATGGTCGATTAGCCACTTTTTTTTTCATATGGAACCCCACATATGGCCGGGCAAAAGCATGATGACTAGCTTGAACATACATACAGCAGCTATGTGAGGATACGGGATGTAGCCCTAAAGACCAGCCAGAGGCGATGAGTGATAGGGAGAAGTGGCGAGAGAGGGTCAGGGATTTCTATGCTTGTGGCACAACATGATGATGATGATGATTGTGTTACATATTTCACTATTTAGGTTACTTACTCAGAAATTTCTGTTAAAACAATCCTCATAGCAAAATATGGTAAATTAATATTAGTCCTCCTTTTTACATACTGTCATATTTTATGATTAACCTTACCTAGGAGGAGCTCATGGTGCAATGGTTATCAGAGTAGGAAATAGATATTGTAGGTTCAAATCCTGGACTAGGTTGTTTGCATTTCACATTGCGCTAATATCTTTGAGAAAGGTATCCGTCCATCTATTCTCTCTCCATCTATGAGTAAACAGTAAGGCCATCTGGGACCTTTTACCTTGGTATGGCAACCTATCTAGGAAAAGGAAAACTCTGAATACAAACCTGTTTAACTCCAATTAAAAAATAGATCTTGTGTCGAATGCTACTTGGGCGGAGTAGTTGGTAAATATATATGAGTAAATAGTAGGGCTATCTGGGACCTTTCACTTTGTTATGGTAACCTATCTAGGAAAAGGAAAATTCTAAATTCAAACCTGTTTAACTCCACTTAAAAAATAAACCTTGCATCTTGAGCAGAAAGGTTTGTAAATGTGTATATATATATATATATATATATATATATATATAAAATTAACTTAAATCACGAGTCAGAAATCTTCTACTAAAGTTTCACCTTATCAGATCATCAGGAAGCCTAACTATAATTGGTTCCACTCGTGTTGAACACTCTTGTGATTGTAGCATTGCAGGATTCACGGAAGGTTTTAAGTTTTCTTTTTACCAACTGACTGCGTATCCCTTGATTTATTTCTAGGGGTCGGACGAGGTTGGCCTTTTCTTTCTTTTTGACCTATAATTTTTTCTTTTTCCCCTGGGCGGTGATTCGAGATACTTTTATCTCTTGTTCCTGGCGTTTTTTTTTTCGTTTTTTTCTGGTACCGTGAATGCTGGTAGATATCAGATTAGTAAATATATACATATATATATATGTATATATATATATATATATACAGACAGACAGACAGGTTGAAAGAGGGACAGACAGACAGACAGACAGTAAATACTTATTCTCATATCAGCATTTATCGAATATATAATTCTATTCATCTGTTTGTTTCATTATTGATTATTGACCAAAGTGAGAAATACAACAACCTCATATAGAAGTGTGAATGTATATTTACACAATTTTGGCAAGGGCCTACATATCATTTAAAATCCCGGTTTTTACTGGGAATTGAACATTGACCACTAATGCTGGTGGGAAATACTCAATGATATATTGAAGCAGACTCTACTAAAATATGTATGCATACAAGTATGTTTACAGAAAAAAATTGACCTTGTGCCACATCCTGCTCATGTGGAGGGGTTAGATAAATACATTTATGTTTACTTTGTTTTGATATATAGGGAGGGCAAGCTTGGCTGCCTAGAAAATCAACATTCAAAATCCTTGCTTTTACATGTGCTCAAAACCCAACCTCTGGTCAGATATACCTATGAACCTTATCATTATATAAGAATATTATTGCTCTTTTCATATTTGCTGAGAGGAAATAGCATTTTTTTTAAATAAATATAACAATATGCATATCACAGATGGATCTGCTGAGACCCAACAAAGAATAAAATCTCAACATGGCCACCTAACATCCTCTGGAGATTGACCAACCAATAATGGCTTTTCTCATGGGGTTTCTTAAATTTCCCAACAAAACCAGATGATATGCAGAACTTTTATCATTGCATTATTTTCATATTGAAAATGCTTTCAAGGATTTTTTTTTGGTTCTTTGCCTTGAAGTCTCTTTCCAAATCCCCAGACAGATGTTATAAAACAAACATTATTAAATCAAACTAGAAGGGAACACCAACACAAGTAACTGGCATTGAATTCTTCTGCGCTGAACATCATCAGATAATACTGTCTTGAACAGAACTGCTAACTCTCGTGAGACTATCTTGAATTCCTGAAAACTGACCCCAACACAAGCTACTACCAGAAAAGACATTCCCCCACAGCTCAAACGCTAGGAGGGGCTTGTCATGTGTCTAAGACAGAAGGACTTACCAAATAAAAGTGGAAAATGGGAAAAATTAATTAAACAGAATAAAGAAAAGATAAAATAATCATATTGCCAGATATGAAGTCTAACCTGCTCACAATAGCTAGGGCCTAGGAAGGAACAGTTGTAGGGTGAGGCATGGCAGGAAGAGAATCTCTGTGTCACCCTTGCTCTCTGATATTCAGTATTAATATTCATAGCCAGAGTAGTTAGCCTGCCTCTCTCTCTCTCTCTCTCTCTCTCTCTCTCTCTCTCTCTCTCTCTCAGCATTTTAATTCAGAACATTTTCTCTACCTCATCAATTCCAATATATATTTATCTTCTCCCTGCAAGAGCAGCTCAGTTGGCTGTGGCTGTAGAATACACTGACTGCATCTCTACAAAGGGGTAAGAACCCCACCACCACCACCACTACCAAGTGTCCTGGATATGACATTAAATAGTCTGATGGTGAAGCTTCAGTCCTGGAGCTTGAGGGAAAGTGTACTACCTCTTCATTGACATTCAGGCCTGGAGTAGTAGCACCTGATACGGTCCTATCTATGAGTCAAATAAAACTGTTTGATAAATAAACTCCTAGCAAACAAATGACTTATGCTGAATTGAATTGTCTGAAAGAGAACTGTTTGATCATTTAACTATGTTTAAATAAATGACTGATGCTTAATTGAACTGTTGGTGATACATAGTGATACTTGGAACCATTTAACTTTATTGACTCATGTTTAACTAAATTGTTTGAAATAGAAATGTTGGATCAATTAACTGGGTGTAAACAAATGACTAATGTTTAATTGAACTATTAGTGATACATAGCTATTCTTGAAACTCTTTAACTGTGTGCCTAAATTGTATCATTGGTATTACATAGCAATATGTTGAACCATTTGACTGTGCAAATAAAATGGGCTCAGGCTTGTTTTAAAATGTTATCTACAAACTACTTGTTTATAAATCATATATTTAATATATGTAAAGAGGATATGGCATTAAATAAACTACAATGGTTGATATGCCATAAACCCAAACAAACCAAACCAAACCAAACCAAGCCAAGCAAGACATAACATTTGAGGTGTGTTTGAAAAATACTGAGACTGAAGGAGTTTTTATCAAAGCACAAAGGAACAATGAATGTGTTCTATACCCTACCGGTGAACAATAATGGGTATGTCCCATTCTGTCATAAATATGTTGGACACTATTGTGAGGGTGGGTATTTTTGCTGACAAGGTAGTCATCATGAACAGTGAGTACCTTCTTGACAATGTTGGCGAGTATTGTGTTTGTTTCATGTTATAAAGATTTCCATTTCATTTCCAATCTCCGTTTTGGTTATATCTCATTCAGTAACCTTTCGTTTGGTTTGGTTTGGTTTGGTTTGGTTTCTTTGTTTAATGGCATATCAACTCTTTTTAGGTTATTTAATGCCAAAGCCATTCTCCTAGAAGAACATTAGGGGTACTATTTAACCCATAGCTGGGAGGATAAGGGGGTTCATACCTTTCCCAAGGGAATTTGCCCGAAAGTGAACGTAATAGCTCGACTGGAGTACGAACTCGCGTACTATGATTCCGCAGTCCATGGCTTTAACCATTGCACCACGAGGACACCCCCGGTAACCTTTCGTGAGGTTACAACAGAATGAAATGCTGATTTTCTTCAAATTAGTGTTCTTTGCTTTGAACACACTTATTCCAGCGAGTTTTTCATTAATCAAAGCACCTCTGAAATTTCTCTTTTCCTACAGCATGAAGCTACACAGGTGTATTTTTTTTAATGTCATCCCAATCGTCAAATCTTACCACTGAAATAAATTTTCAGTTTAGGAAAGAAGAAAAAGTTGCACTGATTTAGTTCTGTTGAGTATAGGGGGTGATTCACTTGCACAAACCTGTGTTTCACCAAAAACTGTTGATGAAAACATATTGACACTGGCTCTCTTAGATTTAGACACTTAACTAGAACTATGAAATAATTCAAGAAAAATAGAGAAAATGAAACAGCAGGCTTTCATTCATATAAATCTCAATAACTTCAGTAATCTATAAAACAAAGTTTAATGAAACAAAATCTCTACTTGATGTTCAATGGACAGAAAAAGAAAAGGAAAAAGTAATGACCACAATAGGAAAATTGCAAGCTGTGTCTTCTACTTATAGGGAGTAGGTTTCATAAAGATTCTAAAGAGTAATCTATGTTGAGTCCTTCATGCATGTCGTTTTGATGACATAAAACAAAAGATAAAAGAAATCAAAACCATTAGTGTTGATAAACTTCACTTAACAGTTCAGAATTTTGTTGGAAGATCTTAACTAGTTGGAGAGCAAAATGATGGATTTACTAAGCATTTAATGTAAATTTTCTTGCTTTGTTTTTTTTTTAAATGGCATATCAACCTTCTTGGGTTATTTAATGCCAAAGCCATCCTTCTAGAAGAACAGTAGTGATGCTATTTAGGAAGATAGGTATTTTTCTAAAAGTGAACGTAATAGCGCAACTGGAGTTCGAACTCGCTTTGTACGATTCCGCAATCAAGTGCTTTAACTGTTACACCACAAGGACACCCTCAATGTAAATTTTATGAAAACACATTTTATGAACTGTTGTATAATTACATTTTGATTTCTTTATTTTCTTTCCCTCAATTTTTTTTCTTATTTTCCTTATTTTTCTTATTTTTTATATTTTTCTCATTTTTTTAAATTTTCTTATTTTCTTTATTTTTTTCTCATTTTCCTAATTTTTGAATTATTTTTCCTATTTCTTAATTGTCTTAATTTTTCTTAATTTGTTTTTTTTTTTTAATTTTCTTTTCTTTTTCTCATTCTTATTTTCCTTGTTTTCCATATTTTTTGTTTAATTTTCCTCATTTAAAATTTTTTTCTTATTTTCTTCATTTTTCTAATTTTTAAAAATTTTTTCTTAATTTCCTTACCTTCCTTAGTTTTCTCATTCTTTCAATTTCCATATTTTTCCTATTTTCCTTATTTTCTTCTTATTTTCCTTGTTTTTCCCATTTTCTTCTTATTTTTCTTATTTCCATTCTCAAATTTATTCAGCTGTTCACATTTTCATTAAAATTTTAAGATTAAAAAAATAACCATTCAATCTTGACACATTTTGATCACAACTCATATATAGGAAATGGTTATTTTACATTAGTTGTTTTATTCTACACATTTGTACATAAGATTTATTTTAATTTCTAACAATTGGGATGAATTTTTCGTTAAGAAAACAAGAAATGTTGTAGTTTATAAGGTCTAATGAGTATGCAGAGTTCTGCACTTGCACAATTCAGTGTTTTGCCTTTAACTGCTAATCAAAAAACATCGAGACAGCTGACAAAAAAAGAATAAAAAAAATCAGCATGGTCTCATCAAGATGGCAGTTTAAATAACGAGATATCACTTGGATAATAAAATTGCTTAACTATATACTCTCCTCTTTTTCATCATCATCATGTCCCACTGCCAGCACGGATCTCCCTGACCCTTTCTTGCCATCTTTCTCTATCATCCTTTGCACCCGGGAGGTCTTCAAGGCTATATCCCGTATCAGCACAGAGCTGTTGTTTGTAGGTTCTAGCTGGTCATTCTAGCTTTGCTCATCCATGTGAAGGGTTCCACAGGAGTACATCACTTATGAGTTCGTCCTTACTTCTCCAGTAGTGTCCCACATGTCTGGTTTGTCAAATTTTGATAGTTTTCATGATGGTGATAGATGGCCATATAGCTGCTGTTTTGTGAGGTGTTGCCTCCAGGACTTGTTCATTACAGCTCACAGCATTCTTGTGTAATTGCCGTCAAGCTTTTTCTCCATACGTTTAGTTAGCATCCATGTAGTGCATCCATACAGCAGTATCGACACAACCACTGCTTGGAAAAATTGCATTTTATTTCATCATTCAGGTCTGACTTCCACATGACTGATAGCCTCTCGATAGCTTTCCATGCCTTTGCTAGTCACATGTTGATGTCATTCTCAGTGGATGAGACACTGCTTCCTTGGTAGGTGAACTTGTCAACTAGTTTCAAAGGACCACGCTTTAGAGTGGAGATGTCACCTCTTTGATTAAAGTACATGTATTCTGTCTTGTGTGCATTGACATGGAGGACTATGCCTCCAGCTGCTCTTTCCAGACTATGTAGCAGGGATTTGGCTTGGGTGGGTGTATTTGCGAAAAGGGCTATGTCATCAGTGTAGACCACGTTCGTAATAGTTTGTGTGAGGTATCTTCTGCTTCTTTCCTTTGCCAGCTTGAAACCATTTTCTTTCATTAAATCTATAGACATTTTAAGCGTGTAGTCTAGGCAGATAATAAACAGGTATGGGGCTAATGTGTCTCCTTGCACCACTCCTGCTACAATGTCAAAGTAGTCTGTGTTTCCATCCGGGGAGTGGACTTTTACTTTCGTGTTTTTATATAGTATTATTATGTCTGCAACAGTTTTTTGGGGTAGGCTGTAGGTGAGAAGTATTTGCTCCATCTTCCCTCTGTGTATGGAGTCAAATGCTTTGGAGAAGTTGACAAATAATAGTGTTACCACAAGTTTTTTTGCACAAACACCTTCTAGAATTCGACAGATAGTCAAAATTTGTGATGTTGTGGATCACTTTTTCCAAAAGCCATTTTGGTTCTTCCTAAGTATTTTCTCAATTTTATGTTCTATGTGATTGCGTAGTAGAGCATTGTAGATCCTGGCCGCCAATGGATGTAAGGGTTATACCTCAGTAGTTCTTGGCTATTCCGAGGTCACCCTTCTTAAAATAAATAAAAATTCAAAGTTGTACAGAAATTCCTCTTATGATATGGTGTGAAGCTGGGCTATTCTATTTCTTTTAATATCTTTAAATCTTACAATTGCAATTTATTTTCAGTTTAAGAAATTAAAAAAATCACGTCATTAGAGCTAATGTGTATACAAGATGCTACATTTGCACCTGTGTTTTTCCTTAAACTGCAGATAAAAGAGTTTCTAGACTACTGAAGAAAAAGTATCAAAATCAGCATAGTCTCATCTAGTCAGCAGTCTTGATGTCTAGACGTCTAGACATCATTTACATAAAGAAGCTGCTTACTTATGCTCACTCTTTTTTTTTTAACTTTTAAAATTTTAAAGAGTAAACTTTCTGTTTTGTTATTTCTTGATCACACCTCATATATTTTAAATAACACTGAACTTCAGTTAACACACATCTTGACAATGACTTCTGATCACAAATAGAGGATTTTAATCAAACATAAATATGAACAATACTTGTTTTACTGCTAATCAAAGTTCAAGTGTGTATTGGAGTGAAAGTTGGCAACCTTTTACTGATTTCTTAGAGTCTGAGTGCTACACCTCAGGGCAGAGAATTTGAATCCTGATATTAATGTGGTCAGGTGACTATTAGAAAGTCAATAAGATTCTGTATATATACACAAGGTGTCTCAAAATAGATGCAACCCATTAATATGATAAGGATTTATTACTGAGAAAAGTGCAATGGAGGTCATTTGGAATATGTCCAGTAAAAAATGCATCCTTTGAGTTAGAGGCATCAAATCAATGTTTTTTAATTGTTATTATATCAGCTTCCGAGACATTCAATCTTTCTTTGAGTTTCTTGTCACAATAATAAATCATTATAATATCAATTCGAGGCCAAAAGGCCCCCTGCTTCGGTTGGGCCACCTTCAGGTGAGTGAATTGCAACCTTTGTCCCCTATGTATAACACTAGACCTTGCTATCTAGTTTAAGCTATAACCCGGCATACATGCCTGGATCCAAATTTGGATTTGTGAAACTGCTTGCCTCATTAGACCCACATTGCACTTAGTGGGTCAATGAGCAGCACAGACCAGCAGGGTTCAAGTCTCGGCTCATTCCTGAACTTCCGCTCCCCTTTATCCCTACTTTAATCGGTATTCAGGCTCTTGACCTTGTGTCAAGTCCTGTCTGGTTGGAGGCAGTGACAAATATATCATATCAATGGATTACGTCTATTTTGAGACAGTTTTGAATGATTTTGTCTCCAAATAAGTATTAAAAGTAAAATAAAGTTGGCAACCTTAGTTGAAGGCGAATCGATGGCTCCCTTTTCAATAGCTACAACACCAAGGTGTTGGGGAGGGCACTACTCCTTTCCCTGTATTGTTCTACTTTACCCTTGATCCATACCTTATAATGCTAAGTGTTAAGCAAGGAGGCATCGAGCACCATTTTTTGAGTCTTTGGTATGACTCAACATGGGATTGAAACCTGGTCTCCCAGGTAAGTAATAACGCAAATTATTTTTTCCTCTCTTGTCTGAGGTATTGTGATCAAGGAATTAATAGTTGTTATAGTATACTATTTTCAAATTTGAAACAAAAAAGAGCAACATTATTATTAGTAGAGTTATTAGCAGTCACATGGGCCCCATGTATATTTAGACATCCTATATAAACACATGTACTGAGTGAGCAGAAATAATAGGGCAGTCACTGATGGATCCCATATATATTGAGGTACCCTATATATGATGTTTCAAAAAATGTTTACATTTCTATAGGAGTTCCTTTATGATATTATGATTTTAAAGTTTCCACCTGTTCACCATCCCTATCAATGCATGACTGAAATCTTCCACAGGTGTTCTCTATTATGTCAGTTCTGCTTTTCTAATAAAGGTAAATTGAGTATAGCTGAGGACGATCCAAAGGCTCCCTTTTCCATAGCTACAACACCAAAGAGTAGGAGAGGGTGCCACTCCTTTCTCTGGATTGCTCCACTTACCCTTGATTTGTACCTTATAATGCTGAGTGTTAAGGAAGGAGTCATCAAGTACCATTTTTTGAGTTTTTGGTATGACTCAACCTTGGATTGAACCCCAGTCTTCTGGACCAGTGGCAAATACTCTAACCATTGACATCTTCTAATCCAAAAATGTGTTGACAGGGATAGTGGACAGGTAGAGATTGTTTGTAGTTGTATAATAAAGGTTTTCCCTTCAGGGTATTGAATTTTTTTTAATCACACTGATATCAAATTAATGCAAAAGTTTCTGGAATAAGGTTAAGGATATCTTAAAAGTGTCTTTGAGGCTTTGGAGAAACTTTGGAACTACTGATTCCAAATAAATTTATGGAAAGAGATGAATCAAATTCTGAACTCTTGTTTTTCTTTTCTTGAACAAAAGAGGAAAATATCATGTTTCAGAACAATCAGCATAATCAAAGTACGCAAATATCACAGATTCCTTTGAGTCTCTCTCATCTTCTGCCACTGTTGGCCATCACAGTAACTACTACATAGAGCAGATGAATGAAAGTTTTTTGCTGGTTGGTAAGCACTGATGTGCCCATGTGTAGTAGTTCTTAGGAGAACATCACTTACGAGTTCATCCTTATTTCTTCAGCATTGCTCAGCATCTCTTGCTTGCCTTTCTTGGATGGTTTTGTGAAATGGGAAGTAACTAACCCTACAACTGATGTCTTGTTGGGCACTGTTTTCAGACATTGTTCAAAGCAATATGCAGCAGCTTTGTGTAATTCACATCTAGCTTTTTCCTCAAGTGTTTCATCAGAGTCCAAGCAGTGCAACCAAACAGAAGAATGTGATACATCCCTTCGGCCACCCCAAATACATCAACTTCTTAAAACTAATACTATTCATGGCCCGTGATTCATCCAGTGGGTTCCGACAGGGGTATCACATTTCTTTACAGCCACTAGAAATACAACCAAGGGAGTGGGAGAAAAAGAACAAACGAACAATATGGACTTAGGTCAGCTCCAAGTGCAAGAAGGGTAGTTTTGTGACACTTTATTGTACAGCTTTTCGTGCATCTTGTAAACTATCGCTGGGAGTGTAATTTTCGCAAAACTCCTACAGAAGCCACTAGGAATGTTGACTCCTTTTTGACTGTCTTCCTTCACTGCCTCCTTCTGCTAACCGTCCAACACTGGACAGCTAACTCATCTTGACTGGCCTCTTCAGCTCCTGTTCTCAACTGCCTCTCTGCATCTCTCTTTGCCAACTGACCCTCTCTGGGTTCCTTTGCCAATTGCCCCTCTGGCTTCTGTCGGACCTCGTTCTCCCCCCCACTTCCGGTCTTGCTGGAGATCTCGAGTCCAAGCCCTTTGTTTGGTTTCACGCCAAAACAGACAAAGGGATCATCTGCTTGGTTGACCACCCACATAGTGTCACAGAATTCCTGTTTTACTTAATCTGAGTGATTAATTTTCCACACAGATGATAACCTGTGTATAGCAGTTCTCACTGACTACTGGTAATAAAACCTGGATTTATTAGCTGAATTCAAAACAAAGAAAATTGTGGCAAGATCAAAACTAAATCGGATCTAATATCTTACATCTTGGCCAACTTAGTGGTTCTTGCTTAAAAGAAAACAACTAATTTGTACATTCATCATAAAAATCAAATTGGGAAAAAGTAACTGTTTGATGCCCATCTTGGTCAAATAGTCTGTGACAAGGATAGAGTTGTGGACTGATGCATTGTTCAGGTGGAAATGCCACTGACCCCATTTGAAGAGTGCTGGCCTCTTCCGATGGAATCTCTTGCTGAACTCCCTTAAAACCTCAACATAGTAACCCTAACCATAACCCTTTGGCCAATCAACTGTGGTGTATTGACTTCCTTACTCCTCCCACACCTCTCATCATCCCTCACAGACTCCCTGCCTTCCTTGAATCCCTTATGCCACTCAAAAACTGATGCTCAATTCATGCAAGATGCTGCAAAAGCAGTCTGAAGCATTCTATACATTTCTGTGGCATCATTTTTTCCAAGTTTAAAATAGAATTGTATTGCATATCGTTCTTTTAAAGTGTCTTCACGCCCAGATTGCATTTTTGAAATTCACCAGCTGTGACAATCAAGCTTTAGTTGGGTGTATTCCAATTGCTGCTGTAGCTGTTCATTTGAACATGAAATCATAAAAATTTGGTCAGTTATCTCATAAGATGTATAACAATAACATACTGGATTTTTAAGAGTCTACAAAAATTTTAAATGCCTGTGCAAAAAAGTCTGGAAACTTATTGAAGGCACCATGTATCTCTATGTATTCTGAAGATGATGTAAACTGGCATTACAATATCAAGAAAATCAAGCATACTTGCAAGTTGGGTAATCAAGTACTGATTTAACTGGGCCATTGGCCTAATGAGTAGAATGTTCGCCAATGGTCCGGAAGACCGGGGTTCAATCCCAGGTCAAGTCTTACCAAAGACTCAAGAAAATGTTACTTGATGCCACCTTGCTTAGCACTCAGCCCTATAAGGTGAGGATCTAGGGTAAAGTGGAGCAATCCAGGGAATGGAGTTGCACCCCTCTATACCACGTTGTAGTAGCTATTAAAAAGGAAGCCTTCGGGTCACCCTCGACTAAGGTCGCCAACTTTACTTTTTACATATCATGTTCAGGGATTGTGTAAACAGAGAGAATGAAGTTGGGTAGGAATCCACCCCAGGTACAGTTATAAAATGACATAAAATTACTGTTGTGTTGGTTAATAATTATACCATTCCCAACATATCAGGCAACTTCAAGTTGCTTGTAAATGTGACTTTGTAAATATGAGTCTGTTAAAAGTTTCATTGTCAAATGCTGCTGTATACATTTGAAGAAGTGAATATTTTCTTTGACAATTTTTAATCATTTTCATCTGGCATAAGATTCTTTGATTTTGTACAATAACTTTAAGATGCAGAAAACAAAATAATCAAATATATTAGCATTGAGGGGTGACAAAAATGTCTTTGTCCTTAGCACTGAGAAATCTTGCTTTGCCACTAAGTGTGAATAATGATAAAAACACAGACAAATTTAATTATTTTTTTTTTTATCAACAAATTAAATATCATCTATCACATTTTTCAATGTTACTTTGGCACTCTAAAAGACAAAACATTTGCATAACATTTATCAATATATTACTAAAATATTTGTTATATATATATATATATATATATATATATATATATATATATATATATAATTCTAATGATATAGTTTAGTATATTTATAAATAAAGAGTGCTTAATAACAGAGATAAGTAAGTAAAGTTGGTGACCGTTGTCAAGGGCGACCATAAGGCTCCCTTTTCCATAGCTACTACACCGAAGTGTAGGGGAGGCCGCTACTCCTTTCCCTGGATTGCTCCACTTTACCCTTGAAAAGTACCTTATATTGCTGAGTGTTAAGCAAGGAGGTATCAAGTACCATTTTTCAAGTCTTCGGTATGATGCGACCTGGGATTGAACCCAAGTCTCACAGACCATTGGCGAACACTCTATCCACTAGGCCAATGAGCTGGTTGTTATAACAGAGGTAGAGCATGTATATATACCTTAGAATATATACCTTAGAATAGCTTAGACACAGAGTGAATATCACTTGGTGATTGTCGGTTTGTTGCTGTCAGTCTGGAGAAGTGATCGCATTGGCAAGAAACTGACAGTCTCCAAATACTATTGATTCTGTGTCTATGCTATGCTAACTTATATACAATATACATATACATACATGTTGAAAAGATAGATTTGCCGCACATGCTTTTAAATAGAATAACTCAGAAAACAGTCTCCGTCTTAAAGAAGTTTATGAAGATGAAATAAAGCCCAGACGAAATATCACACATCTAAATTTGAGTTAAGAGTTTGATTTATCCAACTTTCCACGGGTGTCTTCGTGGTGTAATGGTTAAAGCGATGGACTGCGGAATTGTAGTAAGCGAGTTCATACTCCAGTCGCGCTATTACGTTCACTTTTGGGCAAATACCCTTGGGAAAGGTATGAGCCCCCTTATCCTCCCAGCTATGGGTTAAATAGTACCGCTTCTTCTAGGAGAACGGTTTTGGCATTAAATAACCTACAAAGGTTCATATGCCATTCAACAAAGAAACCAAACCAAACCAACTTTCCACAAATTTATATGATATATATATATATATATATTGAGAGGGAAAGATAGTTTTGTTTGATTTCTTTGTTTAATAGCAAAACAACCTTCATGGGTTATTTAATACCAAAGCTATCCTTGTAGAAAAACATTAGGGGTATTATATAACCCATAGTATAGGGATAAAGTAGTTCATGCCTTTCCCAAGAGTATTAGTCCAAAAGGGATGTAATATCCTGACTGGAGTTTGAACTCACTTTCTACATTGTCCAGTCGGCTTCTCTGCAGAGGGGTAAGACCCCCCCCACCAACTAGTGTCCTGGATATGACACTAAACAATCTGATGGTGAGATTCCAGCAGTGCTGGAGCTTTGGGGAATGCAGAGTACTCCTTCATTGCCATCACTTCCAGGTCCACTCTGGCTCGGAGTGGTAGCACCTGATAAGGTCCTATCTATGGGTTAAATAGAACTAAACCGTGCTTCTTTCACTATACTGATTTTTGCATTTAAACTGTGTATTTATGCTAAACTGAATTGTTTAAAATAGAACTGTTTTGACATTGGAACGGCATACTAGTGCTGAACCAAAGAAAATACCCAGGTGTCCTGGGTATGACACTAAACTGAATCTGATGGTCAGGCTCCTGTTCTGGATATCCAGGCAGTGTGGAGTACCTCTTAATTGACATTACTCCCAGGTACACTCTGACACAGAGTGGTAGCACTTGTTAGGGTCCTGTGTATAGGTCAAATAGATCTGTTTAAGAAATATTCATATTCTATAGAACCGTGTGTGAAAAAATAGCTTAAAAAACAACTACACAAACATGGAATTATGAATATGCATTGGATGCAATTCCCTAACCTTTTGGCATAAAATAACCCTCGGTGAGTTGACATGCCATTTTTATTGCAGCAATTCACTTCAAATACACTAACTTAGAAAACAAAGTAATTTCTCATCCTATCTGCCATAGTATGAATATTATATGTTAATCCTCCAAATTCTCGATATAAAAGAGATAATTATAAAGCACTAATTAGAATCCTTCACTCCTTCCTAAACCGAAACATCAGTATAATGATGGACCTTATTACCTAAAGGAACCAAGCAGGTTCATTGGTAATCTTGTGACAATTATCTTGAGTGTCATGTTTTTGTTTATATTTATTTTTTGGGGATGAGGTCCAGGTATAGAAAATACATGCTTCTCAAAAAGATATCTTATAAAAAAGACGAGCCGAAGAAAGTCTACAATGACAGACATACTTTCTTTGTCTGACTTAAAACATTCTTTGATCACTCAGTATTATTCAGAACTTGGTATATTGATCGGTTGATTGATTTGCAGCCCAGCAACACCTGCTCCAACTTGTATCCAACTCTGACGCACCTGCCAATGATATACCTGACACTTCAATGATCTTTTTTTGTCTTTTTTTTTTTTACCTATGTCATATTATCTGGATATTAATACAGTCATTCATAACTACCAATCTATCGTTTGCATGCATCACACTTACAGTTATAAATATTCACTCAGTTTTGGTTGCATTTGTTAAACCAAATACAAGAGAATTTGAGGAATACTATTGAGAAAGAAAATGTGAGGAGAGGGGAGACTTTAATTTCTTTGTTTAATGGTATATCAACCTTGCTGGTCAACCAACACTAGCATGGCCATGTGTAGGAGTCAATAGAAGAACATCTCTTATGAGATTGTTCTTGCTTCTCCAGCAGGGTCCTGTAAGTCTTCATCTTACTTCAATGATTTTTGAGAGAGGAGACCAGCAAGAACTTATTTATGTCAGCTCTGTGCAGACACAGGATGTAGTTTGGAAGACCTGCTGGAAGCAATGGATGATTGGGACATAAGGAGAGAGGAAGTCAGGGAAATCCATACTGTCAGCATTTGATAATATCAATCTTTGAGGGTTATTTAATGCCAAAGCTAACCTTCTAGTAGAGGAGTAAGGGACTATTTAACCCATAGCTCAGGAGATAAAGGGGTTCATGCCTTTTTTGAGGGTATTAGTCCAAAAATGAAGATAATAGTACAACTGAAGTTGTAACATTCTATTGTTTTATAATTAAGGAATGATTTTTTATATTAATCATTTTTCATTAATTATATTTTATCATTCAGTTTGGTAAGGCTTTGAACTACTCGGGTCTCTTAGTCCAGGTGCATAGTCAGATCATGCAATCTTACACCCACGTGCAAAGGATATGACAATCACCATTGGTCATAATAAACACCCAGACAGGAAATGGGGCTGGAGTATGGTTGACGTCATGCGCAGAAGAGATGGTCCTGAGAATTTGATGATTTTGAAAGACAGTAGTTGAGTTTTCTACCGTTGAGGCGTGCGGATCTCGACCAGCAGTGATGAACTGAGATCTTAAACATCACAAGATGCACCGTGCGTTGGGGTGTGGTAAGCATAGTATGGTTGGCATAGGCTTTTAAGAATTGTGTCTCTCTCCTCAAGGTCACCATGGACCAAAGCCAGAAATTAATAAACCTGTTCATATCTGAAACGAAAGAGTCTGCCTGCATTTGTATATAAGTGTGTTGTATTACTATTGCGATTGATATCATTATGGTTATAGTATAAAACACAATGAAGTTGCAGTCTAGCATGTTAACCACATGATAGGGACTCACTGAAAAGAATTTAAATTTTCAATGTGTATAGAAATAGGGCCATTAAAAAGTTATGGGTTTTAACAAACTATTTTCTTCTCATTTAACTGTAGCATAATAATGGAAGATTACAATGTTGGTGAGGGCTAATCAATGAATGGAGGAAGAGAAGCACAAAAACCCAACTTGCCTCTGGAGTTACAATTCTGACGATATTTTAAAAATGTTTACTTGCTCTCTGTACATGCAGACACTTGTCTCCTCATACCCCAGCCACCAAAAGAAAATGAATTTAGAAATCCTTTCATCTTTTTAGGGAAGTTCACATAACACCCTAACCCCATTTTTGCTTCATTTGGGCAGCAGCATCTGGTGAGCCCCTACCACCACTTAAATAACTGATCAAGTTCTAGTTAATGGCTGTTTTCAATCCAGGGAGTTAGATCAAGCATATCTTGTTATATATAGCCAACCGAATGATATCTTGAACTTTGAAAACTCATCTTTCTTGGATAACTTATCTATTTACTCACAGGTAACATTCAATTTAAATGTTACATCACTACAAGATTATAACTAAAGTTGGCGACCATAGTTGAGGGTGACCTGAATGCTCCCTTTTCCAAAGCTACTACACCAAGGTGTAGGGAAGGGTGCTACTCCTTTCCCTGGATTGCTCCACTTTACCCTTGAGCCATACCTTATAATGCTGAGTGTTAAGAAAGGAGGCATCAAGTACCATTTTTCAAGTCTTTGGTATCACTCAACCTTCGATTGAGTCCCAGTTTCCCTGGCCACTGGCAAACTCTCTAACCGCTAGGCCAATTAAGATTATAGTAAGATTATATTCTACTGTTTTTGTTAGGTATTGTCTGCCCAGATAGTTTAAACTATTTTCTGACTGATACGATTTCGTGAGATTTGTTATCCTGAAGGGTTTCAGTATTTTTCCATGGGGCAAGATGTATAATTTGTTCATAGTCTGTGACACAGACTTCATGGTTGTTAAGTGGTCACCAATTAAAGCACTGAACAGGCTTATTGATACTTAACTTCAGTGATCTGGGAGGACAACATGACAATTAGAAAGATAATTGGATAACAATCAAGTTGGTATTTATTAAGCTTAGTATTTTTTAGGTTTTGGTTGATTTTATGGCATATCAACCATTGTGGGTTATTTAATGCCAAGTCCATTTTTATACGTATAAAGAGTTCTATTTCAAACATTTCAGTTTAGCATAAGTACACAGTGGAGTTCTATTTGACTCATAGATGGGACCCTATCAGGTGCTTCCACTCCAGGCCAGAGTAGACCTGGGATTGATGGCAATATAGGGATGGGTACTCTACATTCCCCAAAGCTCTAGCATTACTAGAGCTTCATCATCAGATTGTTTAGTGTCATATCCAGGAGACTCATTTGGGAAGTCTTATGCCTCTGCAGAGATGCAGTCGGTGCTCCAGCCGACTGGGCCATGAGCATTTTTTAACTCCAGAAAGGAATAGATTGCTACGAAAGAAACAATAAAAAAATGAATCTGTAATGAAGTATATACATTAGATAAATAAGAATTATATACATATACATTTCTTAGATCAGGTGTTATCATTATTCTCTACACATAGCCAACTGCTATACTCCTGTTGGTTGCTATACTTAGCTTTCGGCTACTGTACTTTCTACTCTTCTGCTGGTGCCTTTTGTCATACTTGGTAACCTTTTCTATAATTCTGAAAATCTGATCTGAATTGACCACATAAACACATGGTGGAAAAGGTTAAGACATCAAATCAATGTATCCTAACAGACTACAGTCTGGAGGTTGGGTGTTCAATACATGGATTTTGTTCCAGTAGCAGTGATTCAATTAAAGATTTAAGTTCAGAGTTCCAGGAAGGTCACCAATTACAATAAAAAGGCTCCTCAAGAAGGCTGTAGAGTACTGCAGTCAAAAGTTGTAAGTATAGCAACCAAGATCAGTATAGTAGTTGACAATGTATAGAAAATAATAGTACTGGGGTTCAATCCCAGGTCAAGTCACACCAAAGACTCAAAAATTGATACTTGCTTAACATTCAGCATTATAAGGTAAGCATCAAGGGTAAAGTGGAGCAATCCAGGGAATGGAGTGACACCCCCCCCTACACTTTGGTGCTGTAGCTATAGAAAAGGGAGACCTCGGTTCACCCTCGACTAAGGTCGCTACCTAAATGTGCGTGTGTGTGTGTGTGAGAGAGTGTGCGCGTGTGTGTGTGTGTGTATGTGTGTGTGTGTGTGTGTGAACTTAAGAATTCGTTTTATTCGAAATTCTTTTATTTTAGAATTTTTTTTGTTTACATTTATAAAAAACTGTAACCCCGGTCTCCTGAGTGGTTTGAAACATTATCATAATTTTAATTTTTTGAAGACTATTTTTTAAATGACAAATATTTAATCGGCTGCTGAGTTGCAGTGATAAAAATGTATTTATTTAATTCATTTTCTTTTACCTGATAAAAATGTAACAATAAAAAGAAACTTAGAATTAAAAATGTATCCTTATTTTGAGGCGAAAAAATTTGCATATAAATTTAAATGAAAAGCATTTATGTTTTCTATAAATAGTTTATTTTTTCTTTTAAAAAAAATGGTTTTGAGTTACATTGCTTAAAAATTAATATATTTTATCCAAAGAATTATGTAAAGAATTCAAATAAAAAATCAGCTTTTGAATTATTGATAAACAAGGTTTTCATACAATTTTTCTTATTTTTTCTTTATACCCTCATAAATGTTACATTATAGGTAGGTACAATAAAAAGCTAAGAAATAAATAATATATCCCAAAATTAAAAAGAACCTAAAAATGCAAAATTTTTCTTATTACAATTTTTTTGTTTACATATAAAATAGTATTTTAAAAAAGGTACCCATTGGTTAGAAACATTTTCATAACCATTTTTTTTTTTAGTTCTCAAAAAGTTAGGACCTTTTTTACAATTAGTACTTAGTTACAAAAACTAATTTTTGAAAAAGTATTAAATTCAGATTTTTTTCTACCACTCCTGGCCAGAGTAAACTTGGGATTGATGGCAATATAGGGATGGGTACTCTACATTCCCTAAAGCACTAGCATTACTAGAGCCTCTTAATCAGATTGTTTTGAGTTATATTATGTATATATGTATGTATGTGACATATATGTATATATGTATGTATGCATAAATAAATTAAATTGTTTGAAACGGAACTGTTTTGACATTTAACTGTTTGTAAATAAAAACTATACTTATAATACACTGAATTGTTTGGATTAGAACTGTTTGACAATATATATATATATATATATAAATCAAAGTCCAATATCTCAATATTGCCTACTATTTGCCCTTAGATGAGGTGAGAATAGTTGGATTCATACCTTACTTAGGAATATTTATACTATATCAAATCCAAATACATTTGTTCAAGATATGATCTTCTGTCACTATGTCCATTTCTTTGGATGATTTCAATTACTCCTTGAACAACTCTCTCTCTCTCTCTCTCTCTCTCTCTCTCTCTCTCTCTATGTAGATATATATATATATACACAGACACACACACACACACATCTATATGTATATATATATATATACACAGACACACATATATACACATATATGTATGTGTATATTGTGACGGTGCATAAAATATTTATCTCATAATGAGTGTTAATTTGGAGCTAGACTGACCGACGCTGGCAAGGGGTTTCCAAATTCACTTTCCATACGTTACCAAATCCTTTCGTCTTCCTACCCCCTAGGATAACGGAAAACATGGACTTCTAGGTTGAGATAAAATATTATTCACTGTAGTCAGCAATTCCAATTTCCCATATAATGTGTTTTAAAGCGAATAAGACATGTAGCGAGAATAAATTGAAGTGAATGAAGCTGAAACAGATATATGCAAAAGAAGGCAACTCAATAGGTAAACAACACAACGAATAAATTTCAATACGAGGAGACATTTGAAATATAACAAAATTTTAATACATGAGGACCAAACAAATACTTATGAGGTTTAAGCAACAGTTCCTTTCTTTTCTTTTAAGGTGCCATGATATCAAACCAGCAGACAGCCTTAAACACAAATGTCTCTCTCTCTTTTTTTTTCTCTTTCTTCTTTCTTTCTTTACTTTTAAAACTTGAAAGAGTAAAGTCACTTGTTCGTTTACAGTTTATGAAACAAATTTCTTCAGTTTATTTCTTTCCTTTTCTGAAGACATATAAGTTCCAATATTTGGGAAGGTTAGGAGGAAAAACAGTTTAAGATATACTTATCTTTTTTTTCGAGGAGTTAATTTCCTAGATTCCTTTCTTATACAGGTGAGCTGTGTTCTGTAGAATTTGGCGAGAAGGCACCAGTTATCTTCTGTCCAAGATTCTTTCCGCTCTACCTCAGAGTTTCGACGACAGTTTTAATACATTTTATCACATCAACTGCAGTCCCAGAACTGAATTCTTTTCACGGGCAAGCGATCCCGGAGTTTTTTGGCATCAGATCAGCACTTCCTCTCACGGCAACCTCCGTCCTAAGAACTAAATTCTTTATCCCTGTTTCCTCTGACAAAAAGGGTACTACTTCCGTCGCTAAGGCTTCGGCCAATCATTTGGTTCCTTCCTCCTCCACATCCTTATCTGGTTGTGCTACTCAATGACCTGCATTCCCTTCTTCGTCCTACCCGGTCATGGAGTGCAGGTAGTTTGACCTTATTCTGGCTACCCTTAGCAGTCAGTCCTTGTGCTTGTGAGTCAAACCCAGAAGAGGAAGGGAAATTAATCTTACTTCTCTCCTCTCATAGGCATATCACGTGACAATATGTATATATATATATATATGTGTGTATGCCTGTATGTAAATATATATGTATATATGTATGTATGTACATATTTATATGCACATATATATATATGTTTGTGTATGTATATATGCATATGTACATATATATATACATACATATATGTATATGTGTATATATATAAACATTAAATATATATGTATGTTTGTATGTATAGTGTTTGCCAATGGCCCGGGAGACCTGGGTTCAATCCCAGGTCGAGTCATACCAAAGACTTTAAAAATGGTACTTGATACCACCTTGCTTAACACTCAGCATTATAAGGTACGGTTCAAGGGTAAAGTGGAGCAATCCTGGGAATGGAGTAGCGCCCTCCCCTACACCTTGGTGTAGTAGCTATCGAAAAGGGAGCCTTCGGGTCACCCTCGACTATGGTCGCTAACTTTACTTTACTTTATATATATATATGTATTCATATGTGTATGTATATATACATATACACAAATGTATGTATACACATACATATGTATGTATCTGTAAATAGATATATATATATACATATAATCACATAATTATATATATATATATATATATATACACACACACAAATGTAAGTATACACATATATATGTATGCATATGTAAATAAATATCTATATATATATATATATAAAAACGCATAATTTTGTATATATATATATAGTCATACACACAGACTGTTTTCTTGTATCACAATTCTTCAGTCTGGCTACACATGTTGGATGCTTGATGCTGGGATTGAAACCCCTCCAACTTTACATTAGACTTTGTATCATACCACTCAGCCAGCAGATGGCCCATGTCAGCTTGGGAATTATAAAGCATTATGTAGTAACTTTCGTTTGTTTATACAGAGTTTATAATCCTTTGTTTTTTTCTTTAATTTCATATCAACCTTTATGTTCTTTTTTATTAATGCCAATGCCCCCCCAATAATAATACTCTGTAACTCATACCTGGCAAGATAAGGAGTTCATTCCTTTCTCAAAAGAATTAGTCTAAAAATAACACAGCAGGAGTTCAAACTTACATTCATTTCACTGTCCAGTACATAAGCCGCTATACCACAGAAACTCCTACCTAAACATAATGAGTATTTTAGTGACAGATGGATTGATTTGAGCTCAGGTTATTTTCTTTGTCTTTTTTTTTGCAAAATTTGTTTTTGGGGATGAGGGCATTTTTTTTCAAAGACAGTCTTATTGAAAATAGAGCCTTGATCTTCTGTTTTCAATTTAGTGGGAAGTCACCGCTCATGAATGAATTTCTACTTCCATATCGTAACATCATGTGACTCTGCTGAGAGTAAGTTTTTAAGTTGATATACACTGACATCATCAAATCAAGTCTAAAGATGTTAGAATATTTTATTATGTGCTTCTCATTCATCAAAGATCTTCTGTCTCTGCATGCGGAGTGATGTTCATAAAGTGTGGAGAATTTGTTTGGTTTGTTTCTCGTTTTTTTTTTTTCTTTCTTTTTTTTTTTCTTGTATTGAATGTCAATCCTCATTATAAAACCCACATTTCAAAAAAAAAAAAAGTCTTATCAATGCTGATAGCTTGCACAATTTTTTTTTTTTTCAGGAATTATGGCAAGCCATCAATTTGTGCTTTTATAGAAATATTCTATTGATCTTTTATATTTTTCAAGTGTCTCTCTTTACCATAAATCCCTTTTTCTCAAAGTTAATGTAAAAAAAAAAATAAAATAAAAAAATGCTTTGGAGACATTACAACTTCAGCCAAAACTTGGGAGATTTTTTTGTTTTTTTTAACGGCAGGGAGAGGAGTTACAAAGAGCAATATCTGTTTGCATCAATTTCTGCTTTAGAGTTCAGTTCTTTAGTAAAGAAAAAAAATTTTTTTTTTTTTTTTAAATCTTGGATACTCAACAGAGCATTGGCAGATAAAATTCTCTCTGCATTTTTATATATGCACCAGTAGCATTGCATGTTTATATTTACCCAACCCATCCACCTCAGGCAGATATGACACAAGGTCAATTTTTAAGCTAAATACTGCTGGTTTAAATTCAAAGTTTTGCCACACCTAGACCACTTAATATAGCACAAGGCCAAAAGGTAGGGAAATAAGAGTAAAAAGATTAGACCTTTTATATTTGTTCCATAACTTGGTTTGGAATTAGAGTTTTCCTTCTCCTAGATGAGTTGGCAACCAAAGATAAAGAAAGAGCCTAGTCTACTCAACTATTTACCCATGGCCAGGAGGAGAACTGATGAATATGTGACTTTCAGAAAAAGTTGATATGTAAATTACTTCAACCAGGATTTGAACTGGGGTCACTGACTCCATTTTCTATGGTGATAACCACTGCACAAAAAAATGTTCAAATGTTTAAAACTAATTTTTTTATAGTTATAGCTAGTTTGTTTAATGGCATATGAACCTTAATGCCAAAGCCATCATGGTAGAAGAACAATCAGGGTACTATGTATTAGATAATTCTAAAATTTTAGGAAACAATCTCAACAAATTGATGTTATCATTTTATCATGATTTATTAACAACAATTGAAGAAGTTACTGCCCTACTGCGCCGGATGAAATAATAAACAACATTTACTGGCTCAGTAGCCTGACTGTCAGAAAAATATATCAATGAGCAGGCCAGTATATATGCATGCTAGCATAGCCACTCCTGGGCTGGCAGCCAATCACCCCCAGGGATTGGACTAGACCATCTGTGTATTGTGGAATGCCCCGATGCACATATAATCTTCCCTTCCTCATGCACAAGTGAGTATTCACTTGGAGATGTGATTCAACACATGAACCACACTCCAGTACGATATACAGCAGAACTTTGATGACAATATTTTATTTCATCCCTCCCAAAATTTAAAAGATTTTTTTTAAGATCATCATTTGATGAAATTTATGCAGGGCTAAATATAAAAATATATATACTCCACAAAAATGGTTTTCAAATTTTATTTCTCTTCCATTCTGTCAGATATATATATATGTATATATATACGAAGATCATTAAATAAGTTTCCAGACTTTTTCGTATGGGAACTTTTATTGATGGTACACACATGAAACTCTAGTCCCCTTCAAAGTAATCTCCTCCGGCTGCAATGCACTTGTTGTACTATTCCAACAGCTTCTGCAAGGCCCCACGAAAGTCCTCTTGTGTGAGCATGTCAATTACCTTCATCACAGCCTCTTTCATCTTCTCAATTGTCTCATAATGACAGCCTCTAAAGCTTAGGGAATAAGCAAAAGTCACAAGGAGCAAGGTCTGGACTATAGGGAGGGTGAGGAACTGTCTTGATGCCCATCTTGATCGAATAGTCTGTGACAAGGATGGAGTTGTGGAGTGGTGCATTGTCCTGGTGGCAATGCCACTGACCCCATTTGAAGAGTGCTGGCCTCTTGCAACGGAATCTCTTCCTGAACTCCCTTAAAACCTCAACATAGTAACCCTAACCCTTTGGCCAATCAACTCTGGTGTATTGACTTCCTTACTCCTCCCACATCTTTCATCATCACTTAGACTCCCTGGCTTCCTTGAATCTCTTATGCCACTCAAAAACTCATGCTCAATTCATGCAAGATGGTCGAAAAGTAGTCTGAAGCATTCCATACATTTCTGTGGCATCTTTTTCAAGTTTAAAACAGAATTTTATTCCATATCATTCTTCTAAAGTGTCCTCACATCCAGATTTCATTTTTGAAATTCATCAGCTGTGACAATCAGGATTTAGTAGGGGGTATTCTAATTCCTGCTGTGGCTGTTCCTTTGAACATGAAATCATAGAAATTGGTCAGTCATCTCGTTAGATGTATAGCAATAACATGCTAAATTTTCAAGAGTCTACAACTATTTTAAATGCATGTACAAAAAAAGTCTGGAAACCTATTGAATGCACCACATATATATATATATATATAACTTGTCTGAAGTTATTGACCTCATCACATAAACTGCAATAATTTAGATATCACTTGAAAAAAAGTATCAAATATATATATAATAAATAAACTCACAGCTAGATCCTAATTATGTCCGTAGGTTGGGGGGGAAAGCACCACATAGACCCGGTTAAATTAACTTTCAGGAAAACTGGATGACTAAAGCAATAGCCAATCAAATGCGTGGAAACCAACATCTATGTTGGCAAATCTTTAAAAAGCAAAATTGGTTTGTAGTGTATTAATTTTTGGGTGGTGAACCTGGATTGATCATTCTGAATGGGGTCCCACTGGCCAGAGGGGTATTATGTTGACCCAAAACCCCCAATGATCCTGCAAAAAGACATAACTGATGCTGCCACCCTGCAGCTTTTTTAATCAAACAAGCAAATTTCTCACACACACACACACACACAAACACACACATATATATATATATATATATATATCATCATCATGTTGTGCCGCCAGCACGGATATCCCTGACCCTCTGTCGCCACTTCTCCCTATTATTCATCGCCTCTGGCAGGTCTTCAGGGTTATATCCTGTGTCCTCACATAGCTGCTGTATGTAAGTTCGAGCTGGTCGTCCTGCTTTTGCTTGGCCATATGTGGGGGTCCATAGGAGTACATCACTTATGAGCTCGTCCTTGCTTGTCCAGAGACTATGAGTTAAGAATATTCACATATGGAACATATAAGAAACTTTGTATGATTCTACAGGAGTGCTCAATGTATAGGTATTAGTGTATAGATCTATCAGGATCTTCCTTTGTATTACAATGTATATATATGTATATATATATATATTTGGTTTGATTGGTTATGGTTTCTTTGTATAATTACATATGAAATTTTGTGGGTTATTTATTACCAAAGCTATCCTTGAAGAAAAACCATAGTGTTGCTATTTAGTCAATACGTCGGAGGATAAGGAAGTTCATATCTTTCCTGAGGGGCATTAGTCCAAAAGTGAATGTAATAGCATGACTAGAGTTTGTACTCCCTCACCACATTGTTGCAGTCCGGGTTATGAGCCATCATAGTTATAGTGGTGTTATAATATGCATAATACAAAGAGTGTGTGTGTGTGTGTGTGTGTGTGTGTGTGTGTGTGTGTGTGTGTGTGTGTGTGTGTGTGTGTGTTTTTGCCAGTTGGGTAGATGTTTGTATTTGTTGGTGTTAAGCAGGAGATGTCAATTTGTGTATATTTAGTTTTACTATGATGAGCATCCTCCTTTCTATGGAATCCCTTTCTTTTTTTGTTTGAATTCATGTAAAAAAAATTTTCATTGGTGCAGGTGTGCTCAGCCCTCACCCCTACCCTCTTTCCATATGAAAGCTTCCTAGCTGAGGAGTGGGTTTCAATAAACCACCCCTTCTCAATATTCAGTTTTGATCTATGACCCCCCCCCCATTGTTAAGCTGTCTTCTTTTTGTCTAGACTGACACCTGGCATCTGAAAAAAAAGGAGAGTTCTTGACTTATTTTCATATAAAGAATATAACAGAAACATTTTGTGTTTCCTTTGTTTAATATCAACCTTTGTGGGTTATTTAATGCTAAAGGCATCATTGTTGAAGGACAGTAGGGATTCTCATCGGTCTGACCCAGCTGACTATGTTGGTGGTACATTGTTCAGTGCTGTCTGGTTTTGGTGGTCACATCAATCAAGGCTGCCTAACATGTATGCTGGGGAAGCCTAGAATTCATGTGGCTGAGACTGACACTCCTTTGGCCTAAAGGGACCATTTCCCCGACCCCGTTGGCTTTCACCTGCTTTGCCAGGGTTAGGTTTATTGCCTTGTGCCTGAGATGTCCTTTTTTGGGGGAATGTTTACTTGGCCAAGGTATTTTTGTACCAGCTGCTCACCTGAGCTTTGACTGGTTTATTGGTTGGTTGTTTAGGTTTATGGCATATCAACCTTTGTAGGTTATTTAAAGCCAAATCCATTTTTATATAAATAATCAGTTCTATTTCAAACAATTCAGTTTAGCATGAGTACACAGTTTCTCAAAAACATTTCTATTTCAAGCTATTCAGTTTAGCCAAATAGTTCTAATTCAAATAATTCATTTTGGTATAAGTATAGGTTTTATTTATACACAATCAAATGTCAAAACAGTTCTATTTTAAACCATTCAGTTTAACATAATACAGGTTAGTTCTATTTGGCCCATAGATATGACACCCTATCAGGTGCTACCACTCCAGGCCTGAGTAGAACTAGGAGTGATGGCAATGAAGGGGTGCTTTGCAATCCCCAAAGCTCCATCACTGGTACCTCACCATCAGATTGTTTAGTGTCATATGCAGGACACTCATGGGGGTGTAGTCTTACCCCGCTGCAGAGATGCAGTTGGTATATTCTACAGCCCCATCCAACTGGGCAAGATGCATACCAGGCTTTCACAATAAAAAAAGCCTTGTGCCACACTCTGTCTTAGTCAGGAGACAAACAAATACTCTGTAGTGGTACTATTTAACCCATAGTTGAGAGGAATAAGGGGTTCATCCTTTTACTAAGGGTATTTGGCCTTAAGTGAACATAATACCCTGACTGGAGTTTGAACTCATTTACTCTGATGTTACAGTCCAGCACATTAGCCACTACGTGTTTGGGTCTTCTCCCTTGAATTTGGTTATAAATGTGTATACAGTATTCAAGCAAATATTAATTAGATCGGTGTATGTATGTGTGCAGCATGCCGTCATCATCATCCAGAGAATTTTCAACTGCAGTTTCACTTATTCCCTTTTGGCCCTATCTCAGCTCAGAAGCTTTCAAATTGAAAGCAGGTAGGGATGTGAGTCAAGTGCACCTGCACCAATGATTTTTGTCTTTTTTTTGTATTGTTTTTTTATTCATGGACTCAAACAAAAAACAGAAACAGATTCAGTTGAAAGACGGATGCTTATCAAGGTAAAACTATATATACATAAATATAGAATTTTTGTTGACTGATTAATTGATTTTAATGACATCTCAACCCATCAAGGGTTATTTTATGTCTTGAAGTTAGTTATTTGATTACATTGTACATTTATATTTGTATTATTTGCGTAATTTCTTTACTGTTTTTCGTTTACAATTATGATATCAAGTATTCCTAAAACAAATAATTTGCACACAAAACAAATCATTTTCAAACAGGTCTGTTTAACCCATAGATGGGACCATAACAGGTTTTATCACTCAAGATCTGAGTGGATCTGGGAGTAATGGCAATGAAAGAGTACTCCTTAATCTCTAAGGCTCCAGAATTGGAGCCTCACAACTAGATGCAGTTTAGTGTCAGACCCAGGACCCTTTTTTTGGGGGGATGGGGGATTGTGATTGTGTTTATCAATTAAAAACATTGAATCTAGAAAGGTTAACAAATAGGCTTATTACTTTTTGATACCATAGAATATAACAAGTCAAAACAAATGTGCTGTTCTTTAACAACAGTAGTGAATACTCTGTGAGCAAGACTAGCCACTACTTATTTATATCAGTCATTGGAAGAGTCCAACTTTCTTGTAGGGGAAATATCCTCCCTTACAACACCCACGTCACCCATAGTGGGAGGGCTTACTTATCTACTGGGGCAACAATCTACTTATTCTACAACCCACCGATAGTGTTCATACTTTTATCAAATTAAAATGTTCTTGCCAAAATATATTTAAACTCTTGCTGGTCTTATTACTACACAAGTGAATTAAAACATCTCTAGTGGAAAATACTGACCATAAGGGGGTATTGAGTGTAGACTGACCCTTGATTTATAGAATTAAATTTTGAAGCCAAAAATTACTCCTAAACCTTTCCAGTTCATTTGACTTTTAATCTTATAAAGTCAACATCAATAATTTGTCTAAAATCTGATGTTTAAAAAAAGCCCAGTTGGCTGGAGTTGTAAAATAAGTTGATTGCCGTTCTGTAGTGTCCTGGATATATTACAGTAAAGTGCCTCTGATGGTGAGGCTCCAGTCTATGAGCCTTTGGTTAATGTGGAGATTCCATTACTCTCAGGTCCACTCTAACCTAGAGTGGTAGAAGCTGTTAAGTTCCCATCTATAGTTCAAATAAAATTATTCAATCCTTTACTATACTTGAAACCATTTAGCTAAGTGTAGATAGAATTATTAGTGTTGAATAGCAATACTTGAAACCATTTGTGAGCCAATGAATTACCTCTGGCTCATTTAAAAATAATGTTACCAATAAACTATTCACTTAAAAATCATATCCATATCATATATAATACATGTATAACAAGAATTTGACATTAAATACCCATCAAGGGTTGATATGCCATTAAATCAAATAAGTTTAACCTCAGTGTTCAAAATTTAACTTTTACATGAGTACATATAGCAAACCTATTCCTGGTTAGTTTTTCATTTTCAGCCCATTTGGCTGGAGGTGGCTGTAGAATATACCAACTGCATCTCTGCAGAGGGGAAATCCCCTCCAAACAAACACTCAAGTATCCTAGATATAATATTAAACCATCTGATAGTGAGTCTAAAGCCTTGGAGATTTGGGGAATGTATAGTACCTCTTCATTGCCATTGCTTTCAGTTCTACTCTGACCCAGAGTGGTAGCACCTGATTAGGTCCTATTTATGGGTCAAATAGAACAAACTGTGTGCAAACAACTGACTGATATTAAATTGTGACTGTTATATAGCAGTACTTGGAACCATTTAACTGCGTGCAAAAAGAGCTCAGGCTCATTTAAGAATGTTATCTACAAAATGTGTTTACAAAACATATATATATTTGATATGTATGTATAAAGAGGATTTGGCATTAAATAACCTAAAATGGTTTATATGCCATAAAACCCAACCAAACTAAATCATATATATTAAATATATATGTATAAAGAGGATTTTGTATTAAATAACCTACAATGGTTGATATGCCATAAAACCAAACCAAACTAGGCTAAATATCTCTCTATCATTAAACAATCCAAAGTATTTACTCAAGCCATCTACCAAGACACAAGGTCAATTTTTATACCAGCCCATAGGTATAATGGTTAGAGTGTTCACCAATGGCCACATCCAAGTAAGATGAAGACATGCTGGTGACTACTGGAGAAATAAAGGCAAACTCATAAGCAACATTTTCCAATGGACTCCTACACATGGACACACCAGAGATGGTCAATCTGACAAAACTCAAATTCATCAGCTCTGTGTGAACACTGGATGCCATCTAGAATACTGACTAAGAATAATCACTACATCTTAATAATGATGAATCTTAAAGTGATAAAATCAATAGATTTTTATTCAATCCCCACAATTACACATAAATTATTAAACCATTACCAATAAAAAAAAATATTTCAACCAAAAATGCCAGGATTTTATTATTTCTAGTGGAACATCATACGATTGAATCTACTTCATTGAAACATTAGAACATTTATGAACCAGCCTCGTTCAGGATTTGAACTTGAGTTTCCAATTCCATTTCTTATAATGATAAGTCCTAAGGATAAAAAAGAACACATATGTTTAATGGCATATCAACTTTCATTGGTTATCTAATGCTAAAGTAATCCTTGTAGAAGAACAGTAGAGGTAATGTTTAACCAATGGCTGGGGTGAATTGGGGATTCATACTTTTCCTGTAGGGCATTAGTCCAAAAGTGAATGTAATAGCGCAACTGGAGTTCAGACTCATGTACTTACTATGATGTTGCAGTCCAGCATCTTAGCCACTACACCATGAGGACTCCCCTGACTTTTATATGAGTATATACAGCAAACAGATTATTAGTCAGTCTTTTCTGTATCTAAGTGATGATTTTTTAAAGTCAAATATTTTCAGACAGATGTAAGGATGAAGAAGAATCCAAATGCCATTGAGCATCTTTCCTGGAAAGTGCCTGAACTGAATTCAGCCATAGAAGACCCCGTCTAGATGCTGGTGTGACTGGTTAATTTTAATGGCATCTCAACCACATAGGGCTATTTTATGTCAAGAGATTATATTTAGTTTGGTTTCTTTGTTTAATGGCATATCAACCTTCATGGGTTCACCCAAACTATCAGGAATGAGAGGGTTTCATACCTTTCCCAAAGGTATAAGTCCAAAAGTAAATGTATCAGTGCGACTGGAGTTTGAACTCACTTACTTCAAGGCTGCAGTTCAACACTTTAACCATTATATCAAAGGTTTCCCTGCTCTAGAGACAGTTTAAAATATACTAAAATATTATAAAACTACTAGAGCAATCCAATAAGAATGACTTCATTCTGGGTTTTTTTGTTTAATGGCATATCAACCATCATGGGTTATATAAGGTGTGGAAGCAAAATATGGAATAATTCTTAAAATGTTTTTTTTAGTCTGATTAATCCAATTTTTGAAAAAAGGCAATAAATCTAAATTTTCATGATTATCTCTATTATTCAAGCACTTTTTAAAATCAAAATTGGGACCAATATGAATGAGCAAGAAAAGAAACGACAAAGAATCTATGATTTGCTTGATACTGAAAACTAAGCTAAAGTTTTTGGTCTATTGTATAGAAAGCAAAGAAAATTTTTTTACTGAAAAAGAGCTTTTTAAGTGGCAATGGAAGATTGAACAAAAAGTGAAAAGAAGGTTTTTTAACTGCTCTCACTACAGCAATTAAGAAAGCCCCCTAGATAAGCAAGAAAAGAAATGACAAAGAATCTATGATTTGCTTTATACTGAAATCAAGCTAAAGTTTCTTTGCCTATTGTATAGAAAGCAAAGAAAAATTTTTTACAGCAAAAGAGCTTTTTAAGGAAAAGTGGGAATGGAGGATTGAATAAAAAGTGAAAAGAACATTTTTTAATGGCTCTCACTACGGCAATTAAGAAAGTCCCCACAACATCAATAAGAAAGCTCATTAATGAGTCGAACGTCCATGAGAGAACTGTGAAGACAACAATTAAATAAGATTTAAGCAAAGATCTTAACCCCTTTGATTATGCTATATGGAGCATTTTAGAAAACAAAACAAACGCAACTTCCCATCCAAATATTGGTTCACTTATGACTGCTGTCAAGAAGGAATGGAATAAAGTGTCTGAAAAATTTATTTTGAAGGCTTGCAAATCATTTCGAAGGTATGTTGATACGATGATTGAAAAAATTTTGGCCATATTGAGTAATTTTACTGTTTTGCATCTATCTGCTAATTTTGTTATTTATTTTTAGAATTAAAATGAATCAAGTGCAAGGAAGGTTAGGAATTATAGAGGGTGCAGAAACAAAATAAGAATATTCTTATATAATAATAAATGACTTTATCATAAAACAAGATTGTTAATAGGTACTAACACACCAGATCAGAGTGGACCTGCGAGTAATGACAATGAAAGAATACTCCACATTCCCCAAAGTTCAAGAATTGGATCCTCATCTCAGGATGCACTTTGGTGTCATACCCAGGACATTCTAAGTATATGTGGTTCACTATTATCCCTGTTTTTTACCATCAGTTGTGAGTCTTGGAAGCTATCAACTGCAAATAATTGAGTGTGACCCAAAAGCAATCAAACTTTCCCTAAAGCAAAGATATCACTTTACCTACAACTTAATCCAACTTTTATGACTCAAAATAGTCCACTCCACGGCTGATACTCTGCTAACTTTTTTTTCCAATTCCGAAATGCTCACTCCTTGCATAAATCCAAAATATATACTGCCCCATTAGTCTGGTGGGTAGAGTGTTTGCCAATGGCCTGGGAGACCAGAGTTTAATCCAGGTTGAGTCATACCAAAAACTCAAAAAAATGGTACCAGATGCTGCCTTGCTTAACACTCAGCATTATAAGGTACAGATCAAGGGTAAAGTGAAGCAATTCAGGGAAAGGGCTAACGCACTCCCCTACATTTTGGTGTAGTAGCTATTGGAAAGGGAACCTTCGGGTGGCCCTAGACTACAGTCACCAACTTTACTTTTATATGTATATATATATATATATATGAGGGTCATTCAATAAATGAGGAGTATCTATCTATCTATCTATCTATGAGGGCCATTCAATTAATGAGAAAAGTTTTTTCAAAAGCAAAATAAATTTGAGGTTTCCTTTCAGAATTTTTTTTTCATAAATGTAAATTCTGGATTGTTTGGAATTGATTTGTTGAAAAATTATTTTAATCTTCCAAAAATATTTTTTCGGGGGCTATTCAAAATCGCCACAAATGAATCAGAGAGCTCCAAACATGAACAGAGGTCTTTCATCAATGTTTTGGTGGCTGAGATGTGTACACTATATGAGATTTAGCACAGAATATGTGATATATACAGAGTAGCATGTTTTAGCCGTAAAAATGTTAATGAACCAAATATGGATGTGCCAGAATGTGTGTGAGTTGAAAAAGCAGTCCATGGAATGGAAACACCGTGACTATCTTGTAAATAAAAACTTCCGAGGGTGGTGGTCAGTAAAATTCATGCTTGGATTGGATTTCCTAACCAGTTGATTGCTGATAAGGTTTCTTCCTCTGTTACACACTGTTATAAGCGGCTATGGGTCAAATTATCTTTACATCTCGAACTGTATTTTCCTCTATTCATAAGGAAGTGCTCCCTATATTTCAACAAAGCAATTTAATTTATAAATTTCAATGTTGCTGTAATGCCACATATATAGAGTGCACTTCCCAATGTCTTGGGGTTAGAGTTAAACAGCATGTTCCCAGAGACATTCATAACTGTATAACATCCGGGCATTCAAAATTGCTAAATTCTGCCATCTGTGAGCATTTGAATGCTTTAAATAGTTGTGCAGTTAATTATAACTATGAGTGTTTTGGTGTCTTGCATAGAGCCAGGACAAAACAACGTTTAATTGTCATGGAAGCCCTTTATATATATATATAAATATATATATATATATATATATATATATATATATATATATATATATATAATGAATATGACTAATAAGTAAGCTTAGTAAATTAACTACATCGGTGATTCATTTGTGATAAAGGTTCATGTTTACAAACTCTAACCAGCATGTATTCAACTTAGTAAAAACATTTGCAACAAAAAAAAAAAGGCAAATACTAATAGTAAAAATACCGGTTTATGAAAGGTTAAAAAATCAAGACTCGAAGATAATTTTCTCAACTCAAATTTTTCAGGTGGGTAGGAACTATATGATATTGATAATGATTGGCTTAAGAATGGCTCAAGGCCAAATATAAGGAGATTGGGAGAAGAAGAATGTATTGAGCCAGTTTTCTAAGAGGCGAAAGGCTTGCCTGCCCAGAAAATCAGCATTCAAATAAAAGCATTTATTCAATCTCAAATGTCAACAAATAGGAAAAGCAGGATTATTACAAATCAATATAATAGATAGATAGATAGATAGATAGAGAGAGAGAGAGAGAGAGAGAGAGAGAGAGAGAGAGAGAAAAGTGAGAGTTATGATTAAACTGTGATAGATAGTTAGATAGATAGACTTGAATTGAAGCTGCTATGTCAAAACACAAAGGCAGAGGTTGTACAAGAAAGTAAAACTTTTATCAGAATATCTACTGCCCCCAATATATTCTATGGTACCCTTGTCAAAATCTGCACTATCCTTCAGATTGTAACAACTTTTTTTCTGTGAATGTATGTTTGTATGTGGACACATATAAAAACCCACACAAAAACAAACATTTACTGTACACACATAAAGATAGACACACTTAAAGACATACTCACATACAGTGAGCATACTGTCTTTACCTGTTCACGATATTTTGCCCATGGTATATAATCAGTCCAACTCGTCTACCTGAGTACTCGGTCATAGACATGCGACTGCTTTGATTGGGACAAAGGTCACTGTAATTTAACTGTTTTTAATATTTGGGTTCAACTCAAACTGTCCGCGATGTTATTAAAATTTCTGATTTCAATTCAGCAACACCCACAAAGTCAGCTGTGCAAATTCCCGCTTTCTAAATAAAGTCAAAATCCATCAGGCATTGCAATTGAGTGCCACAGCTGCAGTTTATCAAAACTAATTGTGTACTTTCAAAATAATCATGCATATTGCTTCCCCAAACAAAATGACAGGATCACAGTTTGAAAATATAGATCAGAGCTGAATTAACAGAATCCCTTGTTGCCAAAAAAAAGATTAGTAAAGCCGTCTGTTGTGCTAAATTCAACTTCCTATAATTGAAGATGACTACAAAGGGGAAAATGTTAGACTAAGGAGACGGTTTGCATTGCACTGACAATTTGGTCTGTGACTAAGAGAAAGAGTTGGGCACAGACTTAGTAGTTGGCTTGGTAAATTTCATTTGACAAAAAAGATACTACTAGTTGAAGTACTTATTTACACTGGGTAAGAGTTTAAGAATTGATTTGTTGATTCAATAATCTTTGTTGTCAAAAAAATATATATACACCAAACTGTGACCAACACTAATTGTAGAGGTGACTTTGTTGTAATTATTATCATTTTTAAGAATGGACAGGGTGGCCTAAGTTCAAATTCTGGCCAAGGTTGTTTGCATTTCCCATTGGAAAAAGTATGAATCTAAATATTCTCCCTCTGGTTATTGGCAAATAGTTGGGCAGACTGGGCTCTTTAACCTTGATATGGCAACCAGTCTAGGAGAAAGAAACCTCTGAATTCAAATCTGTTAAACTCTGCTTAAAAAATTGACATTGTGACACATCCAACTCTTGTGAAGGGATTGGTCAATATAAACAAGCACTAATTGTTGCAATAAAAGATAAACAAATAAAAGCATCTACCAATTACTTGGTGACTCATAAAGCCCAATGTTGTAACAGTAGTCCATGATGATATTGAAGCTTCTATTAAAACATTCCTATTTAGGAAGGAATGAAAGATTCAAATTCCCCTTTATAGTTAACACTGGTTGATGATAGTATTGACGTTTCTATTTAGGAAGAAGTGAGGGATTCTGATTAGCTTTTTATTGGTAAGTTTGATCCATGACAATATTGATGCTTCTATTTTGGAAAGTTCACTCCTGACCAAGGTTGCTAATGACACACATGTGACTATACAGAAGGAGAAAAACTATGGGTTAAATTGTATCTTTACTTTTCTTCTACAAGGATAACTTTGGCATTAAATAACCCACAAAGTTTGATATGCCATTAAATAAAGAAACCAAACAAATTAGTTTGCTTCATGGGCAAAGATATGAAGCATTCAGTGCAAATGAAATTCACTAATAATGGTCTGCTAACTTGGCTCACTAATAGAGAATGTGAAATTACTGACAATAGTTTTGTAGAAAAATTAAGAAATTTCATTTATATACAAATTGTTTTTGATAAGTTGTAGTAGAATATAAACTGTTCTATATAAATTCATTTTGTATTGTTTCAACAAATCATGAACAAAAAATGATGCAGATGTTTGATAGAGATTAGAATCTAATGAGAGATAAAGGAAGCAAATAATTTTTGGTTTCCTTCTGGAAAGACTTTATCAATGGACTATTTCAAGTTGAGAGGATATATATGTGTGTGTGTGTGTGGAAACTCATAATCAGAAGCTAAACAAGAATTTAATAATGGAATTTCAGTTTTGATGGAACAGATTATAAAGAGTATGGAATTTGGAATGATGGTAACTGTGAGAAGCACATCAAGAGTTCAATCCCAGCCAAGGTTGCTGATGACTTACATATGACAATAAAAGAGGAGAAAAAATAATAACTTATTTCTATTCTTCTGATACTTCAAAAGACACTGCATAAAAATATCTACAATTTGTTTATAACAATTCCTATGCAAATATCTATCTATAATTGTAATCTATCTTCACATAAAATTTACCTCCGAGGGAATATATAAAGGTAATTCAATATTATAAGATTAGGGTTAATATTTCAAAGTTAACATCTTTGATTTAAATAAAGTTCTTTGGTTTAAACTATTAAATGTGTTTAAAACCTTAAAAATAAATTAAGTCATATAGTTATTTACTGAGTTTAGCTTAGTTTGATTCATGGGCAAAGATATGAGGTATTCAGTGCAAATGAAATTCACTAATAATGGTCTGCTAACTTGGCTCACTAATATAGAAAGTGAGATTACTGACAATAGTTTTGTAGAAAAATTAAGAAATTTCATTTATATACAAATTGTTTTAGATAAGTTGTAGCAGAATATAAACTGTTCTATATAAATTTATTTTGTATTGTTTCAACAAATCATGAACAAAAAATTGGGATGTCCTCATGGTGTAATGGTTAAAGAGATGGACTGTGGAATCGTAGTAAGCGAGTTCATACTCCAGTCGTGCTATTACATTCACTTTAGGGCAAATACCCTTGGGAAAGGTATGAACCCCCTTATCCTCCTATCTATGGGTTAAATAGTATCACTATCATTCTTCTAAGAGAATGGCTTTGGCCTTAAATACCAACGAAAGTTGATATGCCATTAAACAAAGAAACCAACCAACCATGAACAAAAAATGATGCAGATGTTTGATAGAGATTAGAATCTAATGAGAGATAAAGGAAGGAAATAATCTCGTATAAATCTCACATAATGATAATCTAATGGTAGAGTTAGGGTTAATGAATAAAAGTCAACATACTTGATGTCACCTTCATTTGGTTTAAACTATCAAATATATTTGTACCTTGTTTTATACGTAGGTAATTGTCGGAAAATTATATTTGTAGATACATTATTGTAAACAAATTCTATTTGTAGACAAATTGCTTCATATGAATTGTAATCATGGATTCATTATAGATAAATTCACTTAAAATTCTCTTTCTAACCAAGTAGTAGTAGTAGTAACTATCTATGATTATTACCACTATTACAGCTACTTGAAGTACTTTATTATGATGAAATGGTTAACAAGCTGGTCTTGAAGATCAATTACTACTGTTCAACACTCATTGCTTTGAGACAAATCAAACATATATTTAGTGTCAGATACACTGTAAGGATAAGCAAACTAGACCTATTGACTATTTTTGGTAAATTTGATTCTCACTGAGTGCCTCATGCTTCTGGCTTTTTACCAACCTGAGCTAGTCTTTGTAAATGAATATTTCTGCAAAAACCACAAACAGTAGTAATAGTAGTAGTTGCAGGAATAGAAGTATTTACCTAACCTCCCCCAGCCCACTCAGCCGAGGCTGTAGAATACACCAACTGCATCTCTGCAGAGGAGTAAAACCTCCCCCACCCAACAAATGTCTTGTGGCTCTGTCGGCTGGGGCTGTAGAATATACCAACTGCATCTCTGCAGAGGAGTAAAACCTCCCCAACAAGTGTCCAGGATATGACATTAAACAATCAAATGGTGAGGCTCCAGTAATGTTGGCGCTTTGGGGAATGTGGAGTACCCCTTCATTGCCATTACCCCCAGGTTCACTCTGGCCCAGATTGGTAGCTCCTGAAAAGGCCATGTTTATGGGTCAAACAGAACTGTTCGACATTTGAACTGAGTGCAAATGAATGACTAATGCTAAATTGAATTGTCTGAAATAGAACCGTTTGATCATTTAACTGTGTGTAAACAAATGACTGATGTTTAATTGAATTGTTAGTAATACATAGCATTACTTGGAACTATGTAACTCTGTTGACTAACGTTTACAAATCATATATACTTAATATATATGTATGAACTGGATCTGTCTTTAAATAACCTAGAATGATTGATATGTCATGACACCAAACCAAATCAAATATCTTTTTAACCATAGGCAGAATGTGACACAATATGAATTTTTTAGCAAAGTAAGCTGGTTTGAATTCAGAGCTTTCCTTCTCTTTAACTAGTTGCCTAGCTAAAATTAAAGAACTTATTCTGCCCTACTACTTACTCATACCCGAAGGAAAAGGGCATTAGTGCTAAAGGAAATGAAAACAGCCTCCTCCAAAATACAAAATTGGATAAACAATTCCATTTCCTTTGACAATGTCCTGAACAAAACATTAAACTGTATCTGATGATGAGACTACAGTCCAGGAGTTTGGGGAATATGGAGCACCCTTTTATTACCATTACTCTCAGGTCCACTCTGACCCAGATTGGTAGTACCTATTAGGGTCTCATCTATGACTTAAACATAACTTCAATTTTATACAAGGGACTATTATAATTAGTTATTTAAATCAATACAGCTAGGTATGTGTTCTTCATTTTGGGTAAGAGAACTTGATAAATTGAATTACAAATCTTGAATAACAATAGTTTAAATGATTTAACTGTGTGCAAACAAATGATTAATGTTGAATAGAATTATTAGTATAGAAAGCAACACTTAAAACCATTTGATAAATAGAATTATTAGTGTTAAATAGCAATATGTGTAGCAATTTAATTGTGTGTAAAAAAATGATTGGTTTTAAATTAGACAGGAATACTTGATAAATAGAAATACTAATGTTAATCAGTGATACTTAATATTATCTAACTGTGTGCAAACAAATAATTAGTATCAAATTAGATAGGAATATGTGATAAATAGTATTAGTTTGGTTTGGTTTGTTTTTATGACATATCAAACATTATTGGTTATTTAAACAAATCCTGTTCATACACATATATTAAATATATATGGTTTGTAAATGTTGATAACATTTTTAAAAGAGCTTGAGCTCATTGTTTTTGCAGATACTTTAATGGTTTCAAGTAATACTATCAAATATAAATAATTCTGTATACTATCAATCATTTGTTTGCACACAGTTAAATGGTTTTAAATATTGCTTTGAAACCATTTTACTGTGTGCAAACAAATGACTTCCAACTCATTAGAAAATAAAGTTACCAACAAACTATTTGATTACAAATAATAAATATATATATAAACAGGATTTGGCATTTAATCACCATCAAGGGTTGATATGCCTTTAAACCCAATAACCTAACCTTTGACAATAACCATTAAGCTAAGCCTGCCTTCTGATTTTTTATACTTGTACAACTCTTCTGCCATGAGCAGGATGAAAAACAAAATCTGGTTTGAATTCAAAGTCTTCCTTCTAGACTGGAAGTCTTACCACAGCTAAAGATTCTAGTCAGACAACTATTTCTCTGTAGCCAGAAGAAGAGAAAAATCTATAATTTGACCAAGAGCATTAGTTTGAAGTTGTTAAGGGAGAGTTATCTCCCCTAACAAATGATTGACTCTTTTGAAAAAAAGGGTAGGAACAGACAACAGGATGGCTGCTTTGACAGCAACCACAAGCAGAGACAGTCAGCGCTAATCCACACAAATCATACTGTACAACACTCAGTGAGAAAATAAAAAGAATATTGTTGTGTTTAGAATATGTTCAACTCTTTTTTTGTTATATTTTGTTGTTCCTAAATACTTAGAACATAATTTTCTCTTATTAATCATTACTCTTTTTGTCTTAATAACGATTGGTTGATTTTCATGGCATATCAACCCATCAAGGGTTATTTTATGCCTAGAGGTTAGTTAATTGTATACATAATATGTTTATATTTACCTTATTTTGTGCAGTCATTTCCTAAGAGGTTTTGCTTGTGGTATCAGGTATTCTTCTCAAATAAAAATAATTTTCAAACAGATTTTTTTTACCTATTGATGAGACCCTAATAGGTACTACCACTTGGAGTTAGAGTGTACCTGGGAGTAATGGCAATGACGAGGTGACCCAATATAAACCTAACATCCATATGATTCATTCACTTGTTTTTAATGGCATGTCAACTCATCTTGGGTTATTTTTTACCAAAGGTTAGAAAATCACATTCACTGAATGTTCATATTTACATTTTTTGCATTGATGTTACTCAAGAAATTTTGTTTTCTTTTTTACACATACTCCTTTTGAATAAGAACCTTTTTTAATCAGATCTATTTAACTCACCGATGAGACTCTAAATGATTCTATAACTCCGAGTCAGGATGGATATGGGAGTAATATCAATAAAGAGATGCTCTACATACCACAGATCTCCTCACCATCAGATGTAGTTAAGTGTCATATTCTGGAGAACCCCTTTTTGTGGGTGTCTTACCCCTCAGCATGGAATAGAATTAGAGTATTCTAACCCCACAGCAACATAGCTAACTTTTTGCTTTAAGTTCTCTATTATATTTTTCCTTTGCCAAGCATGACTTAAAAATTCTATGATACCCCTGGCGCAAAAAAACAAAGCAAAAACAACAAAACGATCCACTTATAATAAAAAGGAAAGAAAAAAAGTGTTTTTAATCTTCTCTCCAACTTTTGGCATTATACTTCCTTACAGATGTTGTTAATGCTATTGTTGGCCTGAGATCAGAATGACTTTATTCACAATGATTTGTATTGGAACCAATATTCAATAATAGCTGATAGGGAAAAGAAATGTACACTTTCTCTTCTGTGAATGTCACCATGACTCATAGTGAGTTTAAGTCCAGACAAGTGCAAGAAGAAGAGAGAGTAAGCAAACAAAAAATTATATAATCTATGCAAAGTTTTTAGACTATGATAATCAGTTTTCATTTGTTTAATAAAATGATTTTTTTAGCATAAATTCTGAAAATACAACTGGAGAAACAAAAAAATTATCTTCATCCATATTTTTCTCTTGAGAATTCTCTCTGTCTCTCACACAGACACACCCTCACACATATATTTATCTTCTCTTTTTCCTTTCTCTCCTCTTATTTGTATTTCTTTCTTTTTCCTCATTCTTTTCATTCTCTCTACTTTTTCTCCTCTTCCTTCTGTCTTTTTCCTTCCTTCTTCTTGTATGTCTTTCTTTTTCCTCATCCTTTACATTCTCTCTGCTTGTTTCTCCTCTTCCTTCTCTCTTTTTTTTTTATCTTGAATACCTTCTCTCTCTCATTTTCTCTATCCTCTTCACTGTCCCCTTCATTCAAATTTATTTTATTTTCTTCTCTCCAAATGTTTCTCCCTTTTTATTCACCCTCTTCACTCTCTTTTTCATGTTTTCTTTTTTCTTTAACGTTTTTTTCTGTCTTAAATGACTTCTTCTTTTTTTCTTGTTCCCTTCACTCTCTCCTTTCAGAAAAGAAAGCATTATTTGATTTATATATTTATAAAGTCTGTTCACTTTTCCTAAAAACTTTCTAAAACACATTGGTTCAGCCATAACAATTTACCTTGTTATCAACTGGGCTGTAAATGATTCTTTCAAGATTATAAAAACAACATTTATCATTTACAAATAAGGTACATTAATTTGACTCCCATGACACAAAGGTCAGTTATTGTGGATCTCAAACAGGAAGTGAACTTCTCATAGAGCAGTGCAAAAAATTGCTTAGGGTTACCCTTAAGGTTCTGAGTAGTATAAGTAAAGTTGGCGACCATAGTCGAAGGAGACCCGTGGGCTCCTTTTTCGATAGCTACTACACCAAGGTGTAGGAGAGGGTGTTACTTCTTGCCCTTGATTGCTCCACTTTATCCTTGATCCTTACCTTATAATGCTGAATGTTAAGCAAGGAGGCATCAAGTACCATTTTTTGAGTCTTTGGTATGGCTTGACCTGGGATTGAACCCCGGTCTCCTGGGCCGTTAGCGAACACTAAGCATTATGCCAAAGTCCGGTTGACATTGTCCTGTAGTACTGGACATACTGAGTAGTATTCTCAGCCCTTACTCCTTTTAGAAAAAGAGAGAGATGCAGTCTGGTGAGAAAGCACCTTGGAAATAAGCTGGCATAAATGCCCAGTGAGTATAACAAATGAGGTCTAGGGCACCTCTGGTGGTGTAACGGTTAGCAAGCTAGACTAGCAGACCTACACGAGTGAGTTCGAGTCTCATTGGGCGCCCCATTCATTCGGCCTTGTGCCACATCAAAGCAAAGCGCTTTGTAAATTACATAACAAATGAGGTCTAAACTCTGAACTTATGTAAATTTCCTTTGTGACATGCATCACTCAGTTGTGGCATCATTTCTGTTCATGTTGTATTCTTCAATTAAGTCATATGTATTAAGTAATGAATGTTAAAGTTTCTTTTTAGTGAATGGTATAAACCACACTACACATTAGAAATGGACTATTCCAAAGCTTTACATCTCAGATAGTCCAGGTTTTTAGTAGCAGATTATTCTTATTAAGTAATGAATGTTAAAGTTTCTTTTTAGTGAATGGTATAAACCACACTACACATTAGAAATGGACTATTCCAAAGCTTTACATCTCAGATAGACCAGGATTTTAGTAGCAGATTATTCTTACCTCCTTGCCTGGTAAGTGAGTGGTTGGTGATTGCTTGGTCTCAGAAAACCTTCCATCCCCGTGCGATACCTGCTTTTAGTTTATTGCACTGCAGCTGAAGTGTCTCAAAAGGGAAATGCCTACAGGGCCAAGCATTTTGGGATCTAGCTGAGCATGATTCTGAATTTGTTCATGACCCGCATTATGAAATGACCTTGTGTCATCTATCGACTTGGTAGAAAGTTAGTTACATCCCTTCTTAACTACTTGCCTGGTGAATCTAGGTCACAAATACAGTTCGCTGTTAGCATCTTGTGGTGGCTGAATTTTTATGACTGGAATTTGAATAATACATGCAATGTTTTTTGGGGGGGCAGTCATTTATTTGTTTTGTTTTTTTATCTGCTTTAAATTAACACTTGCCATTCACAGATAACAAAGAAAAGGTCAGACTCTGTCTTTCATAACATGTTCAGCTTCTAATTAATTTTGGTATAATTACATTGAAAAATTATACCCAAGTTTATCTTTTAGTTTCAAGTGTATCTCACGTGTCTTTATTATCTGATTTAATCTAACACTGTTGTTGTGTTGATGTACCTTTCATTACTGGAATGGATTTGTCTGGTTGGTACATTAGTGACCATTTTCTCTGCTTTTTGTTTTTGGTTTTTCTTTATTTGTTTTCTAGAGAAAGAAGAGGATTCTCTTTGTTCTCTCAGATTATACACATGACAAGAGCTGGAGAATAAATCAGCTGAAACATTTTTAACATCAGGAATACAAAGAAGACGTTCAACTGTCTTGACAATTTCTCGTAAGGAATCTCCTCAAAGTTAGTCAGGAGTCACTGTACTAATTTTTGCCTAGTTTGGCACAAGGCAAGGAGTATAAGGTACCCAATCAGAATCAAACTCACTAACAATGGTCTGCTAGCCTAATTGAAACCATTACATTACATAAGGCACCCAAAAGCCATTTACTAATCTTAGCTTAGTTTGACACAAGGCCAGAAGTATAGAGCACCCAATCAGAATCTAACTTACTAACAATGGTCTGCTCACTGTGTTTATACTCCCATAAGGTAGAAATCTAATGAATTCACGACCCCACCTATGTTCTTTCAAGAATGCTTTGTTTTCATTCTTCTGTTTTTTATTTTTTCTGTGTTTTATTTTTTCTCTTTTTCAATCCTCTCATCTTCTCTTTCTTTTCCGTTACTTGTCTCCTGTTCTTACCTCTTGTCTCCTGTCCTTCTCTCTTCACAATTTTTTTTCATCCTTTCCAGTTGGTGGAGAATCTCAAGAACTGTGAATAAAAAGACTCCAATAAAAAAATTCAAAAACATCCAGTCTCAGATATGTTTACTGAGAATTAGAAACAAGTCGCCAAGTCTTCTCGACTTCATATTGATCATGCTAGTTTTTATTGAATATAGTAGTTTTATAAAACATTGTAGAAGCATATAGTAAAATACAGAAAAATCCTATAGCATCGACAAAAAATTGCAGTTGGATTACATGGCATTAAAAAAGCAAATGAGGGCAAAGCTCAAGGATTGTTTTCTTCCTGTGCATGTAGAGAATAAAGATAGTTTTAGTGTCATTGAGTTATCTCCCTTGTCATCCTTCCTCCTAGCACCCTCTTGTTATCTTTCCCAACTTGGTACTAATGCTTATGCCGTTCCAAATGGCTAAAAAAAAACATGAAAAAAAGTTGAAGATGAAATCAATCTGGCAAAGAGATATTTTTACTGCTATATTCATTGGCAGTAGCTCACTCCCATTTGATGACCCTGTCAGCTGGGGTGACAATACACTGACTGCATCTCTGCAGAGGGGTAATACTCCCCCTATGAGTGCCCTAGATATGACACTAAATAATCCAATGGTGAGGCTTCAGTAATGCTGGAGCTTTGGGGAATGCTGAGTACCCCTTCGTTGCCATTACTCCCAGGTCCGCTCTGGCCGGAAGTGGTAGCACCTAGAGTCCTATCTATGGGTCAAATAGAACTAAACTGTGTACTTATGCTAAACTGAATTGTTTGAAATAGAACTGTTTTATGCCTAGTCGGCTGGGGCTACAGAATACACCGACTGCTTCTCTGCAGAAGGGTAAGAAACTCCCCCAACAAGTGTCGGATGGTGAGGCTCCAGTAATGCTTAGGAGAATGTACCCCTTCATTACCATTGCTCTCAGGTCCAGTCTGTCTTGGAGAGGTAGCACCTGATAGGGCTCTATCTATGGGTCAAATAAAACTAAACTGTGTACTTATACTAGACTGAATTGTTTGAAATAGAACTGTTTTTGACATGTGATTGTGTATAAACAAAAAAACACTTATACTAAACAGAGTTGTTTGAAACTTTTATCAAAATGACTTAATTCAGCATTTAATGACCTGAAAAGGGTTGATACACCATAAAACAAAACAACCATCCATCCATCTACTCGCCTCTGAGGCTTAATTCATGGTTGAAGTGGGTGGGCATTTCCTAGGGTGAGTGGTCTATCCCAAGTAAAAAAGCCTGTGTTATCAATGCTGATTTAAGTGTGCAAGGCCTTTATATTAGGAAGATTCATACAATTATCTTCCTTCTTTTTTGTACAGAGTTCCTTGAATTGTATAATTATCAGCGAATTACACCCATAGACTAGAAAGCGTGCTGAGCACAGCAGTTATCATGGTAGGAAATGGAATCAGGGACCTAAGTTCAAATCCTCGGCTAAGGTGTTTGCGTTTCACTTTGTGCTAATACCCTTAAGAAAGCCATGAATTCATCCCTTCCCTTACCAGCTATTGATGAATAGTTGGATAGACTTAGTTCTTTTGTTTTACAAAGGTAGCCAATCTTGAAGAAGAGGAACCCTGAATTCAAACAAGCAGTGCTCAATTTAAAAATTGACCTTGTGTCACATCCTACTTGTGATTGAGGGATTTTTTTTAAATATAACACCAGCAGACCATTGATAGTGAGTTAGTTTCATGTTGATTCTTCATATTTCTGGCCTAGTGGCAAACTGAGCTGAGCTTAAATAATGTTATATTATGATTGCAATTATGATGATTATTAAAATAATTATATTGCATAATATAGAAATGATAAAATTTATCAAATAATATTGTATATATAATGTTATATTAAATATCTGTACATATTAAATACTAAATATGAGTACAAAGATACTCATTCACACATGGTATGGTTAGTTGGATAAGGCACTATATGTTAACAGCTATTTCTTAAAAGCTACTAATAAAATACAACCTCTTCATACAAATTGAAAGTAAAAAAAAATTCAAGTTGGCCACCAAAGTCGAGGGCAACCCGAAGGCTCCCTTTTCAATAGCTACTACACCGAGGTGTAGGGGAGGGTGTTCCTCCTTTCCTTGGATTGCTCCACTTTACCCTTGATACATAACTTATATTGCTGAGTGATAAGCAAGGAGGTATCAAGTGCCATTTTTAAAGTCTTTGGTATGACGTGACCTGGGACTGAACCCAGGTCTCTCAAACCATAAGCAAACACTCTACCCACTAGACCAATGAGCCAGTTCACAAATTACTAGTACACAATCATATGGATTCAAGTATTCCTGTCAAATATTTGTAGGGTAAGTCAGTGTGTTGTTGTGGTTAACAAGCTAGACTGTGACATCATTGTAAACAACTTCAAACTAATACATTAGAATAAGCTACCCCACCAACTATGAGTTAAATACTGTTTTTCTACAATAATAGCTTTGGTGTTTAATAACCCATGAAGATTGATATTAAACACCAATGCTAACCTATGAAAATCGATATGCCATTAAACTAAGGAACCAAACCAAACCTAATACTTATGAGTTATACCCAATCATAGGGTTTCAAGTATTCCTATCTAACACTAATAATTTCTATGCAATTTTATGAACAATTATATATTTAAGGAATTATTCTTGATAATTCTAAACTTTTAAAATATGATATAAAATTAGTTTGACTGTTATTGTAGTTAATTGTAGTCAATAAAGATAGGGTATAAATTTTTGAATTAGGAAAATAAGTTACAATAAAGTAAAATTTAATTTCCTTTCAAACCAAAAAAGATCCTGTATTTTCTTAGCTTAGTTTAGTTTTTCACAAGGCCAGAAGTATGGGGCAACAAGTGAGAATCAAACTCATTACCAAATGTCAACTAGCCTAGCTTGTTAGCCATCACAACCTGCAAGATTGCTAGATCCACCATCGTTATTGATTTTTGATGAGTTTTTCACACTTTTTAAGGGTAAAGCTTCAATTTAGAAATTCACATAATTTAAGACTATTATATCATCTAATTCTCAAATAACCTAGTGGGTAGAGTGTTTGCCAATGGTCCAGGAAACCGAGGTTCAGTCCCAGGTTTAGTCATACCAAAGACTAAAAAAAAAAACGGTACTTGATACCTCCTTGCTTAACACTCAGCATTATAAGGTATATATCAAGGGTAAAGTGGAGCAATCCAGGGAAAAGAGTTGTGCCCTCCGCTACACATTGGAGTAGTACTATTTACCAACCCCTCCGCTCGGGCAGGATATGACACAAGGTCAATTTTTAAGCGGAGTTTAACAGGTTTGAATTCAGAGTTTTCCTTCTCCTAGACTAGTTGCCTAACCAAGGCTGAAGAACCTAGTCTGTCCTACTATTTACCCATAGCTGGAGGGAGAATAATTGGATTCATACCTTTCCCAAGGGTATTAGTGCAATGTGAAATGCAATTGGTCTCGTCCAGGATTTGAACTCGTATTGCCGCGTTCATTTCCTACGGCGATAACGACTACACCACGGGCACCTCCTACACATTGGAGTAGTAGCTATTGAAAAGGGAGCCTTCGGGTCATCCTTGACTACAGTCACCAACTTTACTTACTTATATTACAAGAATTAAGGATGTGTGTATACATTTTGTTGGATGTTTTTTATTACTATTACTTTATATCACAACTTTTCATGTTGAATACTGACCAACTATTAATCTATAGAATAGAAATAAATAGGGAATCAAAATTGACCCTAAGAATATTGTTGTATCGTCACAACCAACTATACATACACATATGCATATAGAATCATAACGACGATACAATAAAGACGAGCGACTCAGTTCTTTAGAAAAATATACCTCTCACTTTATTTGAAAGGGTTGTGTGTGAGAGGGAGTTGGAGACTGAACAGAACTACAACATATTGACCCCCACTCTTATGGCCATAACAGCGTTTCTTTCTCGTTCTCCTGGGCTGCTCAACCGGGGGCCTGGGGGCCCAGCATCTCTGGGACATGTTTCTCATTCCAGCATCTTCTCTCCAACTGATCTGATCTCCAACTCTCAATCAGGGGTCCTGAGGGTGGTGGTTCTCTCTACCACGTCTTATCTTAAACTGACTCGAACTTCTTGTGCACCGAGTTATATAATAATTTGACACCCACTCTTCTTCCTGTGAGCGTCACAATTTCACACTCAATTCAACCCCTCAACAGTCAAGGTTATATCCTGATATTCCTCGACTGGATGCACCTGTTATTTACACAGGTGCATTTCCTATTTTGACAGCTTGGCTGGGTCAGAGGTCAATATACAACAATATGTGTGGCTAGGATACTTATACCACCTCATAGAAGCAGAGGTGATCTGAAATCCACCTGGAAGATTCCCATTTCTGCTTATTGTCTATAAAATATTGTACTCTTAGTTGAGTAACAGATAACCAGTTTAGATGTTCAGTAATTTTTCAGCTAGAAACCCCGAGGGAAACACCCACAGACCCCTGGGGTTCAGATTTCAAAAGATTAAGGAAATAACTAATAAAACTTGAAATTGCATCTTTTCTCATCTTTCCTGAATAACACTTTAACCAATTTCACTAAGGAAATCTATGGCTCAAAAGAACACAAATCTGTGGTCTTATTGTTAATTTTCTCTATGCTATATTTTGTTTGTTTTTTAATATGTAGCTATATTCTTAAATCATTTACTTCCCCGGCCTTTTGGCTGGGCCATCTAGCATTCGTGTTGGATGGGGTATCGAAACCAATGGCAGATTCGAGGCCGAAAGGCCCCCAACTTCAGTTGAGCCACCCTCAGGTGAGCGAGCTGCTTTTTTGTCCTCCATGCACCCCTTGTATAGCACTAGACCTCACGGTCTAGTTCAAGTTATATTCTGGCATATGTGCCTGGATCTAGATTTAAGTCCGTGATACTGCTTGACTCATAAGACCCACTTTGCACTTAGTGGGTCAATGACTAGCAGGGTTCGAGTCTCGGCTCGTTCCCGACCTTCCCCTCCCCTTTATCCCCACTTTAATCGGCCTTCGGGCTTTTGACCTTGTGTCAAGTCCTGTCTGGTGGGAGGCAGCGACAAATATCTATATTCTTAAATCATTTGAATTCTGAGGTGAATGCGTTGAAGGTCATTGGCCTAAAGCGAGTATAAAATAAAAAAAGACGAGCCAAAAATTGTTTGGTAATGTCTGGATCAAATATTCAAGTGAGGATCGCTTTTAATTAAATTTTTTTTCCTTTCAAATGCAGGTAGTAAGCATAATCGTCTGAAGTTGAGTGAATTTTTATAAGTGAAGCATTATTGATTTTTTATAAGGTTTTTTTTTTTTAAATCTTTTTTTCAAGAATATCTTGGAGAAAAGAAACTTTTTTGTTTTGTTTTGAAAACCATTATCTGTTTCAGACAATGTGAATATATTAGAAACTCCCTTAAAAAACTGTTATTCCTATTCACTAATATATATAACACTCAACTGTATAGCCACCTTATTGGTATAATGTCGAATACACCAATCGCAATCTCTGCAAAGGAGTAAGAGTAAGATTATCCTGTGTATAATACTAGACAAAATGATACTACTAACTGAAAATGTTTTCTGTCTAAGAAATATTATCATCTATTATTTAAAAGATAATAACAAAATACCTCTCTCCTACCAGGGAGGATACTCTATGGTGCATTGGTTAACACGCTGGACTGCCACATCATAGTGAGTTCAAACTCTTGTTGTCCTATTACATTCACTTTCAAACTAATACCCTTGAGAAAGGCATGAACCCCCTTATCCCTCCAGCTATGGGTTAAATAGTACCACTACTGTCCTTCAACAAGGATGGCTTTGGCATTGAATAACCTATGAAGGTTGATATGCCATTAAACAAAAAATCCAAAACCAAACCAAAATGTCCCATAATAATTACTTTATTTGTATATGCATTTCATACACAAAATGTTATAGTCATTTTAGGACAAAGAAATCATTTTAAATCATTTTTTTGGAACATTCAAAACTTTTATGACTAAATTATCTATCAGAGAAAAATATCAATATTTTGTCTGCCCTCTTAGTAGAGCCTAGAGTATGTTGACCCCACCCAAAAAAAGGTTTCCTAAATATGACACTAAACCACAGCCAATGGTGAGACTCTGGTGTTGGAGCTTTGAGAAGGGCAGAGTTACCCTTACAATGCAATTGCTACTAGATCCACTGTGATCTGAAACTGTTTGAAAATTATTCATATTAGATTGGAATACTTTAAATTATTAAATAGAAATAGTAACTTGAAACTATATAATTGTGAATAAATTATAAGTATGAGATAGAAATTTTTCAAACCATGTATAATTGTGTATAAATCATTAGTTTGAAATTTGAATATTTAAAACCAACAACTGTATGTAAATGATTTTTATTAAATTGGTCTTATCCATGAATCATATTCGTATAACAGGAGACCATATCTGATGAACTGACTTTGGTATAAAATAGCCCAATAAAGGTTGATATACCATAAAACCCAGGGTCAGTATGTCCAACCCAGAACCCCACTGACCAGGAGTGCCCAAGTATACTAGGGGGCCCTAAAAGTGCAGGTTTCATATATTTTTTTAAGAATCCTACTCAATGAAAATTGACATATAGTTGATTGGGGAGTCATGTATCATAGATTAAGGCAGGTGGGGAGTCATTAGACCCTAGCACTGCCCCTGGTAAACTCAAACTAGTAAATAGCTACATTTACTGACTGTTACAATTCCTCTAGCTTTTATATTTCTGACTGCCTTGGCATCAAATTCATTTGTAAAGTTTTCCCTGAGGAATGAAATAGCTGCAGGAACATTTGCCAAGTTTCTAATTAATTCTTCTGGCCACTTGGGACAAGCATTCAATTCTCAATCGGCTTTTACTGACAAAGGCTCCATTCCAAAATATAAAAGGTTTAACTGTTCAACTATTGTTTGTTATGACCTAAGTTATTAATTTTTTGACTGGTGTTTCTTTTGCCCTTATTTCAATTTTTTTTATTACAACTCTCAGACCACCATACTTCAATCATTGGTGAATAATAAAGTTCCAGGATGAAGAAAAATTCAAGCAGAACCCAAACTCATATCTCTTTTTCTCGGGAAGCACATCTTTACAGGACAACTGCTTTACCAATTAAACCACAGATATCACCAGCTGCAATCATTAAAGCCAAGCAAAATAGTTATAACAAATTTATAATTAGCTGTATCTTCTATATTAAAATAATGTCATGTATTTCTATAATAAGACCATAATTCATGCTTTTAGTTGTATCATATATCATCATCAAATCATGATGGCAGCATAGATTCAGCTGACTCTCTCACTCCGTCCATCCCTATCAACCATCATTCCTTGCCTGTCCTACCAAGCTACATCCAGTGTCTCCACAGAGTTAATATAAGTTCTTACTGGTCAGCCCGACTCTGGAGTGTCCATATTTAGTAGTCCCTAGAAGAATGTCATTTATGACTTTGTCCTTGCTTCTCCAGAAGTGTCCTGCAAGTCTTGTCTACCTTACTTGGATGGTTTTTGAGATGGGAAGTAAGTGGACATGTAGCTGCTGTTTTGTGGGGTGTTACTTCCAGGATTTGTGCAAAACAGCATTTGCCCAGTCGGCTGGGGCTGTAGAATACATCGACTGCGGCTCTGCAGAGGGGTAAGACCCCCCCAATGAGTGTACTGTATATGACACTAAAGAATCTGATGGTGAGGTTTCAGTGATGCTGGGACTTTGGGGAATGAGGAGCACCCCTTCATTGCCATTGCTCCCAGGTTCACTCTGGCCCGGCATGGTAGCACCTGATAGGGCCCTATCAATGGGTTAAATAGAACTAACGGCATACTTATGCTAAATTAAATTATTTGAAATAGAAATGTTTTTGACAATTAAACCATACTTATTCTAAACTGAATTATTTGAAATGAAACTGTTTTTTGTCATAGAAACTGTACTTACACTAAACTGATTTGTTTAATATAGAACAGTTTTGACATTTAACTGTGTGTAAACAAAATCTGTTATTTTACTAAAATGAATTAACTGAATTAGAACTGCTTGACTAAACTGAATAGATTGAAATAGAAATGTTTTTCATAATTAATCAGTACTTACATTTAAACAGCGTACTTATCCTAAACTGAATTGTTTGAAATAGAACTATTTTCATAAAAATGGATTTAAATAGCCTACAAAGGTTGATATGCCATAAAACCCAACCAACCAACCAACCAAAACAGTGTGTCATATTCGTATGTAGTTCACTTTTAGCTTTTTTTCTATGAGTTTTTGTTGTATCCTTGTGGTGCAGGGATACAACCATATTGAAACAGCCACAACTCGGAAAAAATCTCAATTTGTTTTATCGGATACATTAGGCTTCCATATGATTGATAACCTGTCAACAGTAGTTCATGCCTTCACTAGGCATATGTTGACATTACTTTCATTAAATGAGATGTTGCTGCCTAGGTAATTGAATGAGATTGTGTCATTAGAACAGATAAAAGTTAGCAAATTTGTTTAATATATCTTATCTATGATATTTCAAGTATCAATGATATCAGCAAGAATGAAGATTGAGTTGATGGGGATTGTAGTGTCAGGGTATAGAGATGTCAAGTGTTGTAATGTAAACATGTCTTGTATCATTGGGAAGCATAGGTCTGCAGCTGCAGCCACATCTATGATGATGCCATGGTTTCATAGCAAGTATGTATTTACTCAACCCTTCCACAATGAACAGGATGTAACACAAGGTCAATTTTTGAGCAGAGTAAAGCTGGTTTGAATACAGAGTTTCCCTTCTCCTAGGCTAGTTACCTAATCAAGTGTAGAAAGCTGAGTCTACCCGACTATTTACCCATTATTCAGTCAGAGGAGAGGTTCATATTTTTTTATTCCATTTCCAACAATGATAAGAGTTACACTGAGTATGCCTCCTAAAAAAGAAAAAAAACTACATTCTAAGCAACTTCACAGTTATAAGAGGTGGAGATGCTAGCTCCATGCCTCCTGGTTGTGAATTCCGTTTTCTTTTCCTTCTCCCAGACTGGTTGCCATACCAAGACTAAATAACCCAGTCTGTTCTACTACTTACCTATAGCTGCAGATGGAGAAGAAAAGATAATGATGCTTTTTTCCTGAGGAAATTAACACATTGGTGAAACAGAAACCGCCTAGTCAAGGATTTGAACTCTGGTCATCAAGTCCGTTTCCGAAGATGATAACCATTAGGCCATATGCCTTTCACTGATTGTTGTAGTGAGGGTTATTTTGCCAATCAATTCTCTGTAATCTATAAGCAGAAAGAGAGTGCGGAAGACAGTGTCCCATTTTGGCTGTTGTGAACTAACCTACTGGTGGAAGCGGGCAGGGTTGGGTCAGGTTTGGGAAGAATGCATAAGTAATGAGGATGGAGGGAGAAGAGGAGAGAGAGAGAAAGAGAGAGAGAAAGAAGGATTCTGTAAGATGATTAAAGAGAATTTTAAAAGAAATCAGAAAAAAGAAGAGTGCAAAGTAAAGAGAGGAGGAAGAATTTGCAATTAACAAAAACAAGAAAAGAAAATGAAAAAAAAGAAAGGATCAGGATTTTACAATGAAATAAAAAAAAGTATTACACCATCATCATCATAACCAACAACACTACACAATCATCATCACAACCAACAACAACACACAATCATCATCACCAACAGCACCACACAATCATCATCACAACTAACAACACCACACAATCATCATCAACACCAACAACACCACACAATCATCATCACAACTAACAACACCACACAATCATCATCAACACCAACAACACCACGCAACTATAATCACTACTAAATCAACTACACAATCATTATCATCTGAAACAACACCAAACAATCATAGCAACGAAAAGCACCACATAATTGTCATCACAACCAACAACACCAAACAATTATCATCACCACCAATAATACCACACAATCATCATCCCAACCAAGAACACCACATAATTGTTATTGCAACCAATAACACCACACAATCATCATCACAACCAACAACACCACACAATCATCATCACCTCTAATGACACAACTCAATCGTCATCACAACAACACCACACATTCATCACAATCAACAACACTACACAATCGTCATCACAACTAACAACACCACACATTCATCATCACCACCAACAACACCACAATCATCATCATCAACAACACCACACAAACATCACCATCAACAACACCACACAATCATCACCACCAACAACACCATAATCATCATCATCAACAACACCACACAATCATCACCACCAACAACACCCCAATCATCACCACCAACAACACCACAATCATCATCATCAACAACACCACACAAACATCACCATCAACAACACCACACAATCATCATCACCACCAATAATACCTCACAATCATCATTATAACCAACAACATCAACATCACCATCATTATAAACAGAAAAAGAAAGGAACTTAGAAGAGAAAATAGCATAGAAGGAAATATAAAATGAAGAATGGAAAAGAAAAAGGCAAAGAATAGTAATCCTTTTGAAAAAAGAAAAAAATTAAAGAAAAACAAAAAGGATAAAAGAAGAAATGAAGAGAAAAATGCAGAAACAGAAAAAAAAAAGAATGTAAAACATTAAAAAAAAAGTAAAAAACTAAAAAGACCTACAAAATAGAATAAAGAAATTCACTGGATTTTACAATTAAGAGAAAAAGAAAGAAAGAAACCTTGAAAAGAAAAAATTGCAATAAATAAATAAATGCCTAAAAAACAAGGAGACAGTACAAAAAATACCTTGAAAGAAAGACAAACAGAAAGAACAAAGTATGTAAAAGGAAGAGGCAAAGAAAAAATTAAGATTAAGAGAAAAGGAAAAAGAAAGAAAAAAAATTCATCATCATCATCATCATCATCATCATCATCATCATCATCATCATCATCATCATCATCATCATCATCATCATCATCACAACCATCACCATTGACATTAAGAAAATAAAGAAAATAAAGATTTTTAAAAAAGTCTAGCGCCATCATTATAACTATCAACATTAAGAAATCAGAAAAAAAGAACTGATTAAAAGAAAGAAAAGAAAAACAGAAAAGAAAGAAAGAATTGACAAAAATTGATAAAAAGAAAAATGTTTTAAATCACTAAATGAAAAAAGAAAAAAAAACTAAAGATTGACAAATAAACAAATAATAAATAAATAAAAAAAGAAAGAAAAGCAATATCTCCCCCTACCCATAAAAAAAATAAGAAGGGACTTATAATTATGGACCTAAAGATTGTTAGTGACCCTTGAAGTAAATCTTAAGTAGCTAATAATTTTTTGTCTCTTTATTGAAAGTTGTTAGATTTTTTCAAAAGAGCTTCTTGACTTCTTTACCTCTATTTTTAAAATTTCTTTTGGTTCCTTCAACTTTCTGGGGTTTTTTTCTACTTCCAGCAACAACAAAATTAAAAAGATTCTTCAATAGCCGTTATCTTCTTTTTATGGAAACATCTGCAACAGAACATTGACACTATTCTTTCTGCTTATTACCAACTTATAAGAAGCTATTTCAAGATTTATATATGTACTAGCAATTTATGTAAACATAAGTGGAAGTTGGTGTTTCTCATTGCCTTTTAGATTATATTGAGTGTGCTGTCAAATAATTTGTCTTTGTGTTAGCTCTTCAGGCAATGAGGGTCGCATGGTTGAACCCATTTTTTCTCCAAGTAACTTGTAGTAGGTTGCATCATATCAACAGAAAGGAATGATCATTTACTTGATCAGATAAAGTTAGGGTTGGGAAAACTGCAGCCCTTGGGCCAGGTTTGTATTACCTGCAAGAGGTTTTAGAAATTCAAAGAAATACTTGCACCATCTTCTTTCACACTCATGCACACACGCACATATCCACACACACACATCCACATACACACATACACACACTCTCTCTCTTTCTCTCTCATATACAGAAAAAAAAATGAATGCTACTCTTATTTCTGCCATTATCATTTATTCAAAGATTATTTAATAAAGAAGGGGAAAATTTTTTTCATTTTTTGGAATTTTTTGCATAAATGTAAATATAGTGTTATTTTGGATTGGTTGATTATAAAAATTATTTTGATCAAGTAAAAATATTTCTTTTGAAGCTATTCAAAATCACTACAAATCAGAGTGCTCCAGGCTTGAACAGAGGTTTGTCATCAAACTTTTGGTGACTCAGAAGTGCAAGCCATCTGAAATTTACAAGAAAACATATAATGTGTATTGAAAAGCATGTTTTAGAAAAAAAAATGTTTTCAAATGGGCTAAGTATTGGTTTGCCAATACAAGCCTGAGTCAAAAAAACTCTCCATAGAGTTAAAATCAACTGACTCTCTAGTAAAGAGATAAAACATTCAAGGCATAACAGTTAGTAAAGAAGGTCATGCTGAAAGTCCTCAGGGGCATGAAAGGATCCCATCACAATTGATTTCCCTGAAAAAGGTGCAGCTGTAAACAGTGCTTCCTACTGCCGACTCATAAGGCAAAATTTACCTTATTTATCGAATGACCTTCATTTATTGTCAATATTTGGTTTGTTTGTTTAATGAAACATCAAACTTCATCAATGAGTTATACAATACCAAAGCCATCCTTATTGACAAACCTCAGAGATACTGTAGCTGGTGGAAGAAGGGGGTTCATACCTTTCGCAAGGGCATTAGTCCAAAAATGAATGTAATAGTACAACTGAAGTTCAAACTCACTTACTTTGAGGTTACAGCCCACCACATTAACCATTATGCCACTGGAAGTCCCTCCATATTTATCAGCAATAGTCAATTAAATGTTTTAGTCTTTGGCACATTCAAGTCTGGACTCAATCGGTGGGTTGCCAAGTTAGGGATTACTATTTTTATAAAGTGCTTTTGGGATTTGTAATCAGTTTAATTATTAAAGAAAAATCACACATCATAATGGTAATTCTTATAATTATCATATTTTTAAGCTAAATGATTTTATAGCCCATAGCTGAATGAGCCAGGACCTGTTAGGGCCTCCTCTATGTATCAGATAGATGTGTGTGAAAATTATAAGTATCTGATAGTGTTATATAATAGCCGAGGGATTTCAGTTCATGCCTTTGAGTTTAGTTAGGCTGAGAACCTTTTGGCTCAGGGCATGGATTAGTTGGGTACTAGACGCCAAACGAGAAGGATCAATTTTGGAGCTCGCAGACGCGAGGCGAACTTGTGCCCTATGAGGGTCACTCGAGATGGGGGCTAAATGAATAAGACAGCATAGAAGATTATGTCTCTCCTCCTTTCGTTGAAACCTTTAACTCAAAGTTAATAAAAAGGTTTCGTACCTGAACAAGAAGTCGTTACGTGTTTTCTAATTCTGTCAAGATTCCTATGTTCTATCATTATGAACATTATATGTCCTTTTCACACATAGCATTAATTGTGAATATGGTACAATAGGAATACATGAGATCATAATTGTGTGCAAACTAATGAGTATTTGGGGCTGTAGAATACACCGACTGCACCTCTGCAAAGGAGTAAGACTTCTCCAACAAGTGTCTTGGACATGACACTAAACAATCTGATGGTGAGGCTCCAGTAATGCTGGAGCTATGGGGAATGCAGAGTACCCCTTCATTGCCATCACTCCAAGGTCTACTCTGGCCTGAAGTGGTAGCACCTGATAGAGTCCTCACAATGGGTCAAATAGAACTGTAACAAATTACTTATGCTAAATTGAATTGTTCGAAATAGAACTGTTTGATCATTTAACTGTGTATAAACAAATGATGATGTTTAATTGAATTGTTAGTGATACATAACAATACTTGAAAACATTTAATTGTGTGCAAACAAAGGACAAATAGTAAATAGAATTATTCATATTTGATAGAAATAAGTGAAACTATTTAACTGCATGAAAAAAAAGTTGGTAAATAGGATAAGGTAAAAGTTTTTTTAATCCCTCTTAACACCAAATGCCTGGTTGGCTTGGGCTGTAGAATACACCAACTGCACCTCTGCAGAGGGATAAGACCTCTTCCAATCAATGTCCTGGATATAACACTAAACAATCTGATAGTGTGATTCTAGTAATGCTGGAGCTTTGTGGAATATAGAACACACTTTCATTGCCATCACTCAGTAATTCCTTGCAGAGTAGTGGCTAACATGTTGGATTGTACACAAGTTCAAACTCCAGTTGCACTAAAACATTCACTTTTTGATTAATACCCTTGGAACAGGAATGAACATCCTTATTTCCCTAGCTATCACTATACTACCAGTACTTGTATATAGCCTAGCTCTATAATACTCTAATATACTACCAGTACTTGTGTTGAATTGTCAAGTTTGGTAGTTTCAAAGTCAGCACTTGGACGCCTAACTAGCTGAGTTAAATCTGAAGTGTGAAGAAGGAAAGTTATTTATGGCACATTGGGGCCCTCCATTTTGCACCTATGGGCAAGTCCATTCTCTGGATGATGATTGGTCACTGGCCTGGGAGTGGACATGTTAATATTTCGTTGTTTAGTTGTAGCTTGGGGTCCCATTTTATTTTTGTCTGCCAACTGGACACAAGTTGGAATTCCTGGACTGGTAAGTGTCATTATTGTTGTTATTCAACCCATTAGAGTGGTGACTTCTACAACTTTTACAGAGCCTACATCTACAATATTGCAATATCTAAAATATGTGATATGGAGAAGTATATATCCTCTTATAAGTCAAATGGCTGATCATCATAGAAGCAAATGGAAATTAAAATTTAGTTTATTGAAGATTATCAGTGCCACCACCATCAATTCTGCTTCACCATCATTCTATCCCTAACGTCATTACCAACAGCTAAAGGATACTAACTGTCCTGCTATTTATTCATAGCTTTCTGGAAGAATAAAGTGTGTCTTCTCTTGTGCATTAGACTTTAGGGACTCTAGTTCCTAGTTTTGAATTCAAAGTTTTCCTTTTTCCAAGACTGGCTGCCCTAATAAGGCCAAGTTTGCTCCACTATTCACCCATATCTATGGCGATAAAAGATAGATTTATGAATTTACCCTATTTACCAACCCCTCTGCTCGGGCAGGATATGACACAAGGTCAATTTTTAAGCGGAGTTTAACAGGTTTGAATTCAGAGTTTTCCTTCTCCTAGATTTATGAATTTACAAAGGATATTATGTAGTATATCCCTTTAAGGGTTTATGTAAAATTTCTATTTCTGCTTTTTACATCTACATTGATCATCCAACACTAATCTCCTCACTTTGTTCTTTTGTCATGTTGCTCTCCCTGTATTTCTGTCTTTGTTATTGTGTCTCTTCTTGTCTACCATATTGATGTCTCCTTGTCTATTCCAGTTTGTTGCTGCAACCCCAACAGCTTTCAGTTCTTCTGAGTTGGGATAACAAACAACTCAGGATGATTTCATGTGCTCATAATATTTCTATTCATTTTAAAATCAACTTTTTCATCAACCATTTACAATTAAAAAGGGAGCCAGTGGATTAGAGAATAAGCGAAATCCTCACAACCTCAGCTGAGAGATGATTCCTGACTGACTAACGTTTCTAACTTCTAAACTTTCTAAATCCAAGTCACTCTTTTATCCAATCAAAGCCAAGCCTTTTAGTTGACCTCTGGAGTCATCACCCATCATTTAAACTGGGTGATCTTAGTTAAAGGTTGGAATTGACTCAAACTAATCAACACTTTTAACTAACAATAGATTATGCCAATCCACTTACTATTTAACAATTAGTACAAAAGTGGAATGCAAACAGCCTCATTCAGGAATTGAACTCAGCTCACCAAGCCTGTTTATTTTGACAATAACTATAATGAACAGACTTTATGAGCAAATATCTATTTAAGGTTTTTACTAGGCTCGTTTGTCATTGCAATGCTTCTGTCTGCTTTGAAAAAGCCAATATAAAATTTTAAAGAACAGGGAACCACCTCTCACCATCATCATCAACACTACTACAAACACTACCACCATCATCATCATCATCAACAACACTACTAACAACAACAACATGACCATTGTTATCACTATCAACAACAATATAACTATTGTCATTATCATCATCACTAATAATACCACCCCAAAATCATCATCAACACCACCAGAACTGTCGTCATTATTTTGATAAAGTTTTAAAGAACAGGAAGCAATCTCTCATTCGACAAGCCAAGAAATAAAAAATTCTTGGGAGTCTGTCATCATCATCATCATCACCACCATCATGACTACAAACAAGAAAACTACCAACATCACCACATTATCCTCCATCTCACCATGACCACCACCATTACCCTTGCAACCTGCTCCACCACCCTCTTGATTATGATAATGTTTTAAGGAACAAGAAGCAATCTCTGATTCAACTAGCAAAGGAATTTGAAAATGTCTGATAATATTTTAGCTTCCCACAAAGCTAAAATAAACACAAGGTCAATATGGGGTGTGACATAAAAAGCAAGTCCTTTCCCCACCCCATAGTGGTGGATTTAAAGATCATGCAGATTCTATCAGTATTCCCCTTGAAGGAAGCTTCAGGCACCAGGCCTTCACCCTTTTTTAGACAAGGGGGATAACAGCTACAGAGGTAGAAGGTCTCCTTGAATCCAGTCTTTAGCTCTTTCCACCACTCGACACAGAAGCTTCACGGCCATATAAAAGCAGTCATGTGTCTAAATGGATGGTGGCTCGAAAATTATCAAACCAGTTATTTTTTTATTTATCTATGGAAGATAAGCATAAAGAGAAAACTTCTCCAGTTTTAGAAAGCACACTGCACTGAAAGTTAGTCTTACAGACTATTATGATGATAATAAACCTAATCAACTGGGTGCTTCAAAACCAGTGGCTTTGTGCCAAACTTTGTTATGATTAGTAAACCCTGCTTAATATGCTCAGCTTTGGTGGCACTATCTGTCAGTATGCCGTACTTATATACTGTTTAATATACGTTTATGTAAATCTATATATACTCAGATGTACAAATTTCATTAAGGTTAGTTTAGTCTGGTATTAGGTCAAATATGAAAAAATGAGTCTTAGAAAGATAGTATTATGAGAATATTCCAAGTAAAAAAGCTTTGGAAATTTGGGCTTTTATCTGGGCTCTTAGATGTGCACACATACATACGCAGAGGAGATATGTTTAACTTAATGGTTATCGTTGTAGGAAATGGAATTAGCAACTCATGTTCAAACCTGGGACAAGGTAGTTAACATTTCACTTTTTATCTAATGCCCTCGGGAAAGGTATGAACCCATCTATTCCCCCCTCAGTTCTGGTTGAGTAGTAGAGAAGACTAGGTTCATAAGTGTTGCTAAGGCAACCAGTCTAAAAAAAAATTCAGAATTTAGACCATGTCATATCCTGTTTCGGTTTGAGAAATAATAAATTGTGCCAAGAAGAAAATTAGACTATAATAAGATTTCCACATTCTAATAATTTGCTAAATAAAAGATTGTAGTTAATAGTGAAATGCTACCATGAAAGTAAATATTTATTCAGTAATATGGAATAGATCACACCATGTGACTTAAATATGCTATCCATGTTATAGTCACATAACTTAAAAAAGAGTACAAAAACGAGTACAAACTTGTTCAGTGGAAAAAGTCAAATGTGTTAAATGCTGACTTGCCTGAGGATTAAAACCATGAAACTCCGAGTTATGAGTTTTTATCCTGATTTATAACTTATTTTATAATAGAAATAGAATTGTGATATTGCTCTGCATATTTGTGTATTGAGCATTGTAAAGATTATTATGATCAAAAAAACTTTTAGTTTTAAATTTTAATCATAATCATAATTGTATATAGAGAAGCAATGATGAGCTCATAAGTGACATTCTCCCAAGGACACTTTCATATGGTCATGCTAGTATTTGCTGACGAGCAAGAACTTACCTACAACAGCTCTATGCAAGATGCAGGATGGAGTTTGGATGACTCGCTGGGACTAATTGATGATAGGGACATGCTTTTTGATTAGGAGCATTCATCAAATGTAGATGATATCATATTTGAACATGTAGTCCATGGATGCTGCTTTAAATGTGTAGAAATCCCAGATTTAGATAAGGTGACTGTGAATTGCGGTGACTGTAGCCTAGAGACTTTGGACAATTTTTTAAACAGCCTTCGTCCATAGTTGCAACTATGGCCAGGTTGGTGGTGGTGCTGGTGGTAATGGTTACAATAAAAAGTGAAAAATGGAAAGAAAATATTGATTACTTATACAAGAAGACCATTTTTCTACAAGGAGACCATTTCTGAACAGCCTCAAAAATTAAAATAATTTTTGCCATGAACCAATTCCTGACAATGCAGAGTTTACACTGATAGTGAAAAAATTTTGAAAATAAAATTTACTTTGTTTTTTCGCAAAAATCCCCATACTTATTGAATGATCCTCATATATATATATATATATATATATAGCCGGTCACATTAGGATTATAGATTTATTTCCATCCTGTTATGTGTTTTTGATAAAATCAAAAAACATGAAAAAATTAACAGGACTTCTTCAGATCTTATGAATAAAATAAATTTTTCTTAATGAAATTATTGCTCTGTAATGTCTGTTATATTGAGCTCTTTACCAGGAAAATTTAAATGTTCACTTTTGAATAGTTTTCTTGTCCTGATGGAATTACTCCCAACTCCTGTTTAACTGGACCAATTAATACATATATATATACATATATATATATATATATATATATATATATATATATATATATATATATATGTTTGTGTGGTGTGTGTGTGTGTGTGTGTGTGTGTGTGTGTGTGTGTGTGTGTGTGTGTGTGATAAAGAGAGAGATTGGGTGTTTATACTGAGTATTTATTAATGTTCTTAGATTTATTTCAGGGTAATCAAACTGATTAATCCAAATGATACAATATCCTTATAGCTGAGAAAATATTTGATCGTTTTTAATAGCTAAAAACCAATAAATATTATATCAAAATTGATTTTATTTTTTTATATCTGTTGTGTCCATGTATATGATTAATTTAAAGAAGAACCCATCTCGCAGTTTTTCATTCATGTCTAAAGTCTCCCAAATCTAATATTCATCTGCAGAAGCCAAAATAACTTCTTGTATAAATAATCAATATTTTCTTTCCATTTTTCACTTTTTATTGTAACCATTACCACCACCGCCACCACCAACCTGGCCATCATCACCCTCCTGATCATTGCCTGTATCATCCCCACCCCACCACTAATGCAGTCACCACCACCATCATCATAATCCACATCATCATCACGAACTCACCTCCACCACTACCATCATCATCGCCTCCGTCACCAGCATCATCCTTACTATCAATTCAAGAAATATCATTATTATCGCTACTACCACTACCACCACCACCAACATGGGCATCATCACCACTATCATCCCCACCCCACCACTTAGGCAATCACCACTATCATCATCATCATCACCATCATCATGAACTCACCTCCACCGCCACCATCATAATCACCTCCTCACTAACACCACCACCATCATCATCTTCATCACTATCAATACCAGAAACATCATCATCACCACAACTGCCACCACCATTATTTTCTTAAAGTTTTTAAATTGTGTTATATCTAATAATAAAAATATAGTAAAAAAGTTATATTATGAATTGAAACTAGGGTGATAATGATGTTTTATTTTGGTATTTTTTGAAGAAAAAAATATTTCTCAAGCAAAGAAACATTTATTAAATCTGAAAAATTAATTCTATCTTGTTCTATTTTCGTACTTGTCATTTTTGTGTGCATTTATTTCTTCTTCTTCTTCTTCTTCTTCTTCTTCTTCTAGTAAATATGAAATGCCTAAATGACACAAGTGATGTTTCTTTTAATTTTTTTAAAATAGTATTTTTTAAATTTTTTCATCCACTTTCAAACAATTTAACAACCACTCACAAAAAAACATGTGGAGAATGAGGAACAAAAATACTAAATTGAAATATTTGATTTTAGCTCAGGCAGAACTTTCATGAAATTTTGTATTCAAATATTTAGATTCCTCCATATCTTCTTTTTCTTTTATTTTTTTGATTACATGCATTTTGGATGCGTGTATCTATTTATTTGGCTTTGTTTATAAGTCAAGGTGTCATTTTTATATAAATTGACCAAACAAAAGTCGATAGTAAAGCTGATTGATATGTTTGTATATGAATATATGTTTTAACATTGCTTTAATCCTGTTAAGATATTAATGCAAGATTGATCCTAACAATCCCAATATATCCAAAACTTTTCTTTATTATTTTATTTGTGTATTTTAGCAAACTCTTTTTCCTCTTGTTCAAAAGATGCAGAGAGTGTGGAGTAGCCCTTCATTGCAATTGCTCCCAAATCCACTTAGAGTGGTAGGACCTGTTAGGTTGGTTGGTTGTTTAGTTTTACGGCATATCAACCCTTTTCCGGACATTTAATGCCAAATTAACTGATTTTGATAAAAGTTTCAAGCAATTCAGTGGATCTGGGAGCATTGACAATGAAGGAGTACTCAGCATTCCCCTAAGCTCTGGTATTACTGAAGCCACACCTTCAGATGATTTAGTGTTATATCCAGAAAACTCATTGGCAGGGTCTTACCCTTCGGCAGAGGTGCAGTCTGTGTATTCCACAGCCCATCTGACTAGCCCAGGACCTGTTAGGGTCCCCTTTATGGATCAAATAGATCTGTTTGAAAATCATTAGTATCTAATTGGAATACATAAGACCATAATTGTGTGCCAAAAAAATGAGCATTATTAAATGTGCATTATTAAATAGAATCATTAACATTAGATAGGAATAATAAAAACCTTTTGACTGTATGTAAGGTATTTGTTTTAAAAATTGTTTCTTGAAGTTACAATTGTTTACATGGAGGCTTTATTCAAGAAATGTAATGTTGTTTCAGATATTTTTTTCTAATTAAATCAGTGTCCATGGAAGCCACTAAAGAGATCTAAAATGATTTTGAAGTTTATTTAGAGTTCCAAGAATTAGATCTTTTAATGATCTTGGTATATCTGGAAATTTTTGTGTGTGAGTGGCAGGGTTTTCCCATACTTGTTTTTATAATACATCCTAATCACCAACTGATAATTGTTTATGTTTTGGTTTTTATTTCAAGAGATAAGTCACCTCTCTTAAAATGCCTTAGCTAAATTTAGGCAATATAGTCAAATATTGTTTAATTTTCTTCCAACTTCAAAATTCTGTGAGTAGATTTAGCATCACTGAAGTCCAGAGTAAGATAATACCCAAAAAGTCTATGGATCTCAATAGACGTATTTGCCATATTATTTAAATCAAAGTGTTGACCAGAATAATAGTCATAATGATATATATATATATATATATATATATATATATATATATATATATAATTTTACTATATAAATACATACTTTTATTATATATATGAATATATTATTGTCATTATTATGTATAAATGTATAATTATATATATTTTATCATATGCATATTGTTTTTATAATATATGTATACTATTTTGTGTATATATATATATATATATAGAGAGAGAGAGAATTTTATTATCTATAATTTTATTATGCAAATGCATACTTCTATGATATATATATATATATATATATATATATATATATATATTATTTTATTATGTATATAAATATATTTTACTATATAAATACATACTTTTATTATATATGAATTACTTTATAATTTATATAAACATATTATTGTCATTATTATATATATATGTATAATTATGTATATTTTATTATATGTATATTGTTTTTATTATATATGTATATTTTTTATGCATATATATATATATATATATATATATATATATATATATATATATATATATATATATATTGTTTTTATTATATGTGTGTGTATTATTATTATTATTATTATATTTTGTTTTTAGCATAATTTTTATTATATATATATATATATAATTTTCATTATACATATGCATTATCTTTATTATGCCTAAATATATTTAATTTCATTAAATAATTTTATCATATATATATATATATATATATGTATATATATATATATATATGCATATATATATATATATATTTTTTATTATATATATATATTGTTTTATGTATATATATATATAATTACAATGATTAATTTGGTAGTTTACTATACTTATATATAAAGAGTACTTGATATCAGTGATTGAGTATATGTAGATATAAAGATAAAATTTTGAATAGCATTTGTTAAAAGCTTTAAAATGTTATTTGCGGTTGAACTTTGTGTTTAGATTTTTTTATTGAAGAAGCTTCTGTTTTATTTGATTTTTACCTTTTTTTAAAATCTCTCTTTTCCAGTTCTATCGACGATTGTAACGGAACCCCATTGGGGAAACTGGGGCAGTGTATCTGGATGTTCAAAGACTTGTGGATTTGGTACTGAAGAGCGTACACGTTATCTTATTGTTGGGGGTGTTGTGAATCATGAGAAAAAAGAAACACAAATATACCAGTGTTATCTAACCAATTGTCCAGGTAAGATTCTGTTTAAGATTCCTAATACCAAAATCACAACTGATACATCCATCAATAATGCATACTTGACATTGGAAAGGAGATAGAATCAACAAATACACACCGGTAGTAAAAAATATTTCCATATAAAGAAGAAAAGCTATACAGCAATGATACAAATTTACAAAAATTTTCCAAAAAAAAATTGTTTCTTTTATTTTTTGTTTGGGTTTTATGGCATATTAACTTTTGAAGGTTGTTTAATGCCATATCTATTTTTATACAAAAAACAGTTCTATTTCAAACGATTCAGTTAAACATAAGTAAAGTAAGAAAGTAAATTTGGCGACTGTAGTCGAGAGGGAAACAGAGGCTCCTTTTTCCATAGCTACTACACTGAGGTGTAGGGAAGGGCGCTACGCCTTTCCCTGGATTTCTCCACTTTACCCTGGATCCAAACCTTAAAATGCTGAGTGTTAAGCAAGGAGTCATCAAGTACCATTTTTTGAGTCTTTGGTATGACTCGACCTGGAATTGAACCTTTGGCAAACACTCTAGGCCAGTCAAACACTTTTAATTCAAACAATTCAGTTTTGTATAAGTATTGTTTTTGTTTACACACAGTTAAATGTCAAAACAGATCTATTTCAAACAATTCAACTTAGCATAGAAAAATGGTTCTATTTCAAGCAGTTCAGCTTAGCATCAGTACACAGTTTAGTTCTATTTATTCCATAGATAGGACCCTATCACTCCGCGTCAAAGTGGATCTGGGAGCAATGGCAATGAAGGAGTGCTCCCTATTCCCCAAAGCTCCAGCATTGTTGAAACCTCACCATCAGATTGTTTAGTGTCATATCCAGGACACTCGTCTTATTGCTCTGCAGAGAAGTAGTCAGTGTATTCTAAAGCCCCAGCCAACTGGGGGAACAAAGAGTTTCTGGTAAAAGAAATGTTTTACAAAGTTTGTGAGGGATCTACAATATCATTATCACTCAAAATTGTATATGAAACATTTTCATCATCATGGGAATTTTAAAAAGGGCAGCACAAGAGAGAATTTGATTTTGTTGAAGTTTGACAGGGAAGAATGAATGAATGTAATAGTAAAGTATAAATGTGTCACAAATACTTTTAAGATTAAAGTGTAGTATCTGTTCTTATAAGCTTGATATTTGATATGTCTCCAATATGGGAAATATGATATTAGACTGTTTTGAAAAAATGTGAATAGTTAGGAGCAAGTATAGTTGTAACTCAAGGAATCACTCCAGTCTCCTAGCCGAGAGACAAAAAATAAGACCAAAACCAGATTCTTTCTTTACCAAAGTCTCTTTATTTGGAAGCATCCTAGATTTAAATTTTATTTTCAGATCCTTGAAATGAGTGAGACTCCAGTTTTCAAAGAAGAAATTTGTTCGTTTATTTATGTTACTCAGTTGTAAATATAAATGACAGCTGTTGGCATGTGATCATTTTTATTTAATATATTGGTGTATAAAGAAAAAATATGCATTTTACATGTGTAGGTTATCCTCTCTATGACAGTGTAGGAAGTGCTATTCATTCATGAAGTGAAAAATAAAATATCATGATACACATATCTGGAAATCTTTACTGTGAAACTTATAAATCATTCTTGAAAGTAATTAAGAAAATCAATGATATAAATTAAGAGAAAAAAAACTTTAAACTTAATTACTCTGCAGCATAATGAACATCTATATGATAAAAACCAACGAATTTATGAATATAAGTATGTATGCATATATATATATATATATATATATATGTGTGTGTGTGTGTGTGTGTGTGTGTGTGTGTGTGTGTGTGTGTGTGTGTGTGTGTATATATATATAAAAAAGTATGCATGTATATACATATATACCTATACACACACACACACATACATATATATATATATACTTATGTATTATCTATTCATATTACTTATGCATGCCAATGTATTGTCAAAATCCTTATTACATTTGTACATATAACAATAACCTTGCAAATATATATATGTGTGTGTGTGTGTGTGTGTGTGTGTGTGTGTGTGTGTGTGTGTGTGTGTGTGTGTGTGTGTGTGTGTGTTATTATTAATATCATTAACCATGCTAGATTATTTTAAAACTGTTTAGATTATAAAATAATCAACTATAATGAAAAGACGATCGAAATAAATGGTAAAAATACATGTGAGAATTCGAAACACCACTCCTACAAATGAATTCACATATGAATTTAAGTTAACAATAAAGAAAGAAATGACTAAATAATTACATGCATATGAAAAGTCGCTGATTGTTTATTTATCTTAACAAGTTTTAGCATCATTAAGTTTAATATCTTAATGTACTATAAAGACATATACAGCAACGGTCTTTGTCGCCCGCCTCTCCAAACGGGCAACTACGACACAAAGCCTTTTTTAAGGTGGGTCCGAGCGCTGGGCCGTAGTGAAGACACACCCAGCATTCCCAAAAGTGCCTCGGGCCTCGTCGGCATTCCCCTAAAAAAGGGCTCCCCAAGCGCTAGATGATAAACCTAGCCTCTCCGAGGAGGATGACAGCCAAGTCGGACGGCCCCTCTGAGTCTCCAGGAATAAGACTGTTTCAGCTGCGTGATGCGAATGCTACCATATCCAGAGACATAACATACCCGACCAAATTTGTACCGTTGACACCACGGCCGCCCGAAATGTGGCCCATCAGCTGGATTGGTACAATTGGGCAAAACTGCAACAGATTTTGTCCCAAAACATATACAGCAACTGTTGCGGAATAACTTTTGTGCGAAATGGAAAGAAAAACACTAGAAAAATGCAGATAGAGATGTACAAATGCTAAGTATCTCTCTATATATAAGTAAGTAAAGTTGGCAACTGTAGTCGAGGGCGACCACAAGGCTCCCTTTTCAACAGCTACTACACCAAGGTGTAGAGGAGGGCGTTACTCTTTTCCCGGGATTGCTCCACTTTACCCTTGATTGCTGAATGTTAAGCAAGGAGGTATCAAGTACCATATTTAAAGTCTTTGGTATGAGGAGACCTGGGTTCAATCCAGACCATTGGCGAACACTCTACCCACTTGGTAATGAGCCGGTAAAAAGAAATAATCAATAAATATATAATAAAACTCAGTGTCCCATGCCAACTCTACAAAAAAAAGTTGAATACAATGTAGATAAACTTAATGAGATAAACTTACTTTTCTGAACAAAGTAATTTCTATCAAAATCCTAAATAAACAAACTGTGAAAATTGATAGCTGAACATGCAGGTACTGCTATCTATAGGCTATCGATCATATGGATCTCTTATCTATCTGATTAAATAAAACAGGATTTTCTTCCGAGCCGCGGTAGTATCAGTACTACTGTATAGATGCACGACATGGACGCTGACAAAACGTATAGAACAATAGATGGGAATTGCACAAGAATGCTATGAACTATATGGAACAAATCTTAGAAGCAACACCTCACGAAACAACGGCCACTTACTTCCCATCTCTAAAACCATCCAAGTAAGACGAACAAGACATACAAGACACTGATGGAGAATCAATGACGAACTCATATGTGATGTTCTCCTATGGACCCCTACACATGGACTTGCCAGTGTTGGCCGACGAGCAAGGTCCTATCTACATCAGCTCTATATAGACATAGAATATAGTTTGGAAAACCAGCCGGAAGCGATGGATGATAGGGACAGATGGAGAGAGAGAGTCTGCGAAATCCGCTCCGGCAGTGCGACTAGATGATGATGATGATTTGCCTTGAACAAAAATATGCTATATATCAATATACTGTTAATATTCCAAAATCCTGATATATTAGGATTCTAAGTTACGATTTGGGTAGCAGACAAAAAGTTTTGATTTTCGCTCTGCGTAATGTGTAATACTATTGTAGGCCAAATCCAGCAGAATGATCACCCATATTTAAAAATCTTGTAGTATAGGCACTGGTGAGCGAGTGGGAGATATAGAGACATCACTATTTGCTCTACACAAAGTAAAGCCAAAGAAAGATGGCCTAAACAACGCTTGCCTCCTTAGGCCACCAGTTTGTTAATCGCTACCAACAGGTTTCTTCTCAAGGAAGAAAAGGTACATATCCACCTGCAAGGGTGTGAAAGGACAAAATATAGCTAGCAGGAACATGAGAACTAAGCAAGACACATCCAACAGCGGTCATTCAGAACGTCATTCCAAACTAATTGCAGAACTTTCCGAAGACAATGTACACATCGCTGCTCTCACTGAAGTCCACTTTCCAGAAGAAGGCAGCTAACAAGAGCACACCGCCAGATATAACCCTCTACTGTTCAAGCAAATCAGCAACTGAAAGACACCTTTCAGACGTTGTCTTTATGGTCAGAAATTCCATCAATTCTAAGCTTGAAAACCCCCAATGGTTTATTCAGACTGTATCACCTCTATGCCCGTCCTGAGTGAGTAATCAGCAATATGCTACGCTCTTCAGTGTGTACTCCCCAACACTTCAAGCAGATCCAGTAGAAAATGATAACTTTTACTTTGATCTGCAGAGTTTCCTACGATACACCCCTGCAGGCGATAAGGTCATAACCAGGAGGTGCCCGTAGTGTAATGGTTATCGTCGTAGGAAATGGACACGGCGACACGAGTTCAAATCCTGGACGAGACTGATTGCATTTCACATAGCACTAATACCCTTGGGAAAGGTATGAATCCAATTAATCTCCCTCCAGCTATGGGTAAATAGTAGGGCAGACTGGTTTCTTCAGCCTTGGTAAGGCAACTAGTCTAGGAGAAGGAAAACTCTGAATTGAAACCTGTTTAAAAATTGACCTTGTGTCATATCCTGCCCGAGCGGAGGGGTTGGTAAATATGGATAAGGTCATAACCCTTGGCGATTTTAATCCCCAAGTAGGTCAATATTTAGTGAACTCGAAGGGATTGCTTGGAAGACACAGTGTTGATAACTGCAACAACAGGTGTTTGGTATTAGAGTTCTTCGTGGAGCATCAACTCGTCATCACCAAGACCATCTTCCACCAAAACGAGCTGGAAAACAGCTTGAATAAATCTTCGGCTCAAACATTGGCATCCCAGCAACTATATTCTGCTGCGCTGAGTGACCGGAAAGAGGTCTTGCATACCAGAACAATCGCCTTGTTCGCTGAAAACTCAAGCTCCTCTTTAAACCCAAATCAAGGCAAAGAGAGAATCTCAGAAAAATAGTTCAAGGTTGATAGTTTCCAGTCGGATGAAGTAACTGCAAACTTCCTAACAGGCCCTCGATCGAGGCTGGAAAATGCAAGCGTCTCCACTGATCTCACTCCTGAAACACTTTGAGAAGAACTGAAGTCTGGGATTCGGCAGACATCAGTGAAAGCCTAGGGTTCTCTACAAAGAAGAAAAAAGACGGGTTTGATGAAAATTATGTCGGAATTTAAAAACTGCTAGTGAAGAAGAGATCAACCCATCAGGCCCTCTCAACTCAGACATATTATCCTGAAAATAAAAGGCGTTCAGTTTCGAGAGATTACGAGAAATTCTCCCCTTCCGCCTCCTACACACACAAACTGGATGTCCTGAGTATGACACTAAACCGAATCAGATGGTCAGGATCCAGTTCTGGGGCTCTATGGAGTGCCAGCGTTCTCCTTCATTGCCATTACTCCCAGGTTCACTTTGACCCAGTGTTGTAGTACCTGTTAGGATCCCATTTATGAGTCAAATAGATCTGTTTGCCAAATAATTCGTATTGGATAGGAAAATTTTATATCATATAACCGTGTGCCAAAAACTTAAGAAACTACATAAAAAATATGAGTGTGCAATGTACACAGTTCCCTGTTAGGCATTAAGAAATGCCAGAGGGCTAGATATGCTATTCTGTCACATCATGGGAATGGCAGATCAAGATACAGCCACTTCCGATAATCCTTTGTTGTATTCCCAACTTTCCAATAACAAAGAGTAAATTCAATGTTGTTGGACCTGAATTAACTGAGAAGATGAACATGAACGAGAATAGAATTTCCATTGAATTTACTTGATAAGCCAGTATACAAAATCTATTGGATGAATCATTAAATCGGTGGTGTTAATCGGAATTGTACGATGAGATAACGTCATTGGAATATTGAGACAACGTTCTTCATAATTTGAGTTATAACAAATGATTTTTAAACTGTTTACCCGAATCAATTACTAAAGAAATCAGGTATAATGTGGGGAAACTCCCGACTCTAAGATATCTTCAATTCATTTACAATCTTGGTTCAAAAAAATTTCGACAGAGGCTTCCAAAGTGTTTAATTTGACTCTGATTTCTGTTTGTTTTGTTTTCTTTGTTTAATGGCATATCAACCTTTGTAGGTTATTTAATGCCACAGCCATCCTTTTAGAAGGACAGTAGTGGTACTATAGGGAATAAATAAATTGAGTTGAAAAAGAAAATTATTAAAATATGCAGAAACTCCCAGAGGCCTCTGACAGGAAAAAGGAGCGACGCATGCGTAAAGAAAAAGGGACCTCCCGACAGAAGGAGGAAGCTCTTTCCCTTTCAGCAGTGAACAGCGGAGTGACAACACTTTGCTAACTTTTCACTAGTAGCATTCGTCTCGGTTATTAGTATGCCAAAATACAAAAGCTGCGAAATGGACCTATCGAACTGCGAACTAAAACACTGGATGTGGACAAACTCCCAAAAGCGACTAACATATTGTAAAGCTTTAAAATACCAAATGAGGACACACATATACCAAGAAACGATTAACATATTTTTAAACACCTAGACTGGGGGATTCAACCATTTCAATTGTATTCAGGGAAAATTCCCTCACCCATTGAATGGTTGTTGAACCCAGGAAATAAAGGAAAAATATAAAAAAAAAAAGTCTTCGTCTCCTATCTGTTGCTGTCTTCTTTCGTATAATTCTTTTGGGGCCTTTCTTGTTCAAGGAGTTACATCAAGAAGACACGTGGGGTAAAAATAGAATAATCTCAGAATGGAGTCAGATGAAAAACGGTAACACAGCTTGCCTTGACCTCGGCCTGAACCCACAGTACTATCTAACACATATCTGGGGAGATAAGAGGATTTGTTCCTTTTCTTAAGGATATTGGTCCGAAAGTGAACATTATAGCCCGACTGGAGGTGCCCGTGGAGTAATGGTTATCGTCATAGGAAATGGACACGGCGATACGAGTTCAAATCCTGGACGAGACTGATTGCATTTCACATAGCACTAATACCATTGGGAAAGGTATGAATCCAATTATTCTCCCTCCAGCTATGGGTAAATAGTAGGACAGACTAGATTCTTCAGCCTTGGTGAGGCAACTAGTCTAGGAGAAGGAAAACTCTGAATTCAAACCCGTTAAACTCTGCTTAAAAATTGACCTTGTGTCATATCCTGCCCGAGCGGAGGGGTTGGTAAATAAAATAGCCCGACTGGAGTTCAAACTCACTTACTCTGATGTCACAATCAAGCCAGTTAGTCTCTACGTCGCAGGAATTCCCCCTATCATGTGTGTTTGTGTGTGTGAATACAATAAAGGAGCTGCATCTGTTTTTGTTATGATGTTAATTTGTGGTTTGTAAAGACAAAGACTAAATAACATGTAACAATAAAAAGGGTTTATTAGGCTGGTAATAAAAAGGTACAAAAGTCGCGTGAGTAGTAAGACAAACTCAACGTACTACCCTATGTCAATTGATAGGCTTCTACTTAAAGCCTTCATTCATCAACTCCACGAGCAGAACAGTTCACTTTCAAGAGGGGTGGAAGGTTTCCTACACAACAGTTTTGGTATGTACGTGTCGATTAATAACTCAGAAAAGAGATGTCAATCAGCATTCAAATCGAGCATAAATTTTTGTATGTTGATAATAAGGAAAATTGCAAACTTTAGTTTTTGACTTTTACTGAGTAAACGATATAATTCAATAATTAAAAATCAATCGATATGTGGAACTCTTCAGATTTCTTCATAATTAAAAATAAGCAGGATATCTTCAGTTATTCTTAAGCCCCGTCATGTTTAAAAATCAAACGGATTTCATAGGTGAAATATGAATTTAATGCTTTTTCGAAAATTATTGTTTTGTAATTTAATAATGATTGCAAAAAAAAGTTCTTACTTTTTTGGAGAAGTAAAAAATCATGAAATCCTTTCAAAGCAAGGGGTATTTTTTAATACCATTTTAACTGTAAACCAAAAAAGAAATTGTAATACGAAAAATTTTACATAATTGATTCTTCAACCATTGGCCTAATGAGTCGAGTGTGCGCCAATGGTCCGGGCGGGGTGGGGGGTTCAATCCCAGGTCATGTCATGTCAAAGACTCAAAAATGGTACTTGGTATCGCCTTGCTTAACACTCAGCATTATAAGGTACTGTAATATAATTGCGGAGGGATTTCGTTTTGTATATCTTGCTTTTCGGTTTAGTTAGGATGAGAACCTTTCGGTTCAGTGCATGGGTTAGTTAGGTGCAAATATGAGCGCAGGGAGGATGCGTCATTCACAGATGTCAAAAAAAAAAACCCGGATAGAAAAATGTGACCAGGGGGTGTGAATGACATCATGCACTGGAAGCGTGGGCTGAGGATTTTTTGGGATTTGAGAAAAAGCAGTGAGTTGAGTTCCTGCGTCCGAACGGGAAGGTTGAATTTCGGGGCCCGCCGAGGCTAGACCTAGAGTTTGCAGATGGGGTGCCGCACATGGTTTGGGGCAGGTGTAAAAGCAGTCACCATAAAAAGATTCTCTCTCTCTCTCTCTCTCTCTCTCTCTCTCTCTCTCTCTCTCTCTCTCCTCATTTCGAATAACCTTTAACTCAAAGGTAATAAAGTTTCGTACCTGAACCAATTTCGTGAATGTCGTGTATTTCGGATTCCCTATGTCTATTTCACACATCCGTATGTCTGGCTATGTAACAGTACGGATCAAGCATAAAGTGGAGCAATCCAGGGAATGGAGTAGCACCCTCCTTGGTGTAGTAGCTATTGGAAAGGGAGCCTTCGTCTATTATTAATTCAGTTCAATATTCAATCTATCTATCTAAAAATATGAATGATAATAAATTCTTGACATGACCATTTAAGAGCTCCCATTCATTTATTAAGTAAAATTTTTATTTCAAATATGCAGAAATATTCATTTATTGTGTCATTGACAAATTCCTAAAAATAATATTATGAATTAAAAGTTAAAGAACTTCAAATCTAATTACAAGACAGCACAGGAACAAGATAATATAGAACATTATATTTTACCCCAAGAATAATTAAAATAAATGAGATTGTCAGGCGTATAATAAAGAAATGTTGCAAATTAGGCTAAGAAGGCATGCAAAAATAGATATGATTGAGTGGGGAGAGTAATCCACTGAAAAATGTGCAAATCTAAAATTTTCAGGGATTTATACATAGACAAGTAAATGCATAAGTGTATGCATACATATTTAATTGCTAAAGTATATGGCACGCAATGAAGACTGATCTTATTATTGAGAAGTAATGATTAATGAGACAAGCTTGCATGTGCACACACACACACACACACTCTCTCTCTCTCTCTCTATATATATATATATATATATCACACAGGTGTATGTATGTATACACATGCGTATAAAAAGAGAGGAATAGAGAGATATATTTGTGGTTTATATATATATATGTCAATGCATATACACATATGTGGTGTAATGGTCATCGTCGCTTTCCTTGGATTGCTCCACTTTACCCAGAATATGTACCTTATAATGCTGGGTGTTAAGCAGGGAGGTATTGAAAGCCATTTTTTGAGTTTTTCGTATGACTTGACATGGGATTGAACTCTAACCCTAACTCTAACCCTAACTCTGGTCTCCCAGGCGATTGGCAAACATACCTTCACTAAAACAAGAGGCTGATATATATATATATCGTATCATATTTACCTTCGCTCGGGCAGGATATGACACATGGTCAATTTTTAAATGGAGTTTAACAGGTTTCAATTCAGAGTTTTCCTTCTCCTAGACTAGTTGCCTCACCAAGGCTGAAGAACCCAGTCTGTCCTACTATTTACCCATAGCTGGATGAATTGAAACTTATTATATATATATATATATATATATATATATATATATATATATATATATATATATAAGCATTTGTGCATAAACATATATATATATATATATATATATATTTAATTGAACATTGTAGACATTTTTTGTCATGATATTGTTTTTTTAATCCTTTCGAATTGCCGTATTGATCTTATGATATTCGACAGGAATTGGTTGATAAACCTTTCATAATTAGTTATTTCCCAAGTACTTTCTGCCCAACCTTCGGCCATCATCAAGGGAGAATGTATTACAAAAGTGATGTAACTTTTGTATGTACAATACGACTTTGTAAGAATGAGCATTTATACTGTTGTATTGTGTAGCATTTAATATTCAAATTTGTTTCTATAAATGGTGTCAGTAGCTAAAGACACGTAGAAATTACTGAAGATTGATCCCAGAACAGATCCCATAGATACCTCATCTGTTTGAACATAAATATTATCAAGATGGACATGAAATGGAACTATCTTCAGTCATTTCTACATTTCCAACCTTGAAAATGAAATATCTAACAGCATTGGAAAACTTTCAATATATCTATGATATGTTGTAAAAGAATTTGATTTAATTCATGTATCAAAATGTGTACCTAAGATATCCTTGGTAATGATATTAATGAAATCAACATGCTACAAGACATCTTCCCCCAAAATTCAGTTCTTAACTTTACTCAGGAACTAAACAAAAACATTTTCTTTTTAAATGTTCTCATTGATACTAACAATAATGATAATAACTTCACTACCTCTACTAACAAAAACCCTCAAATAACAACTCCTATACCCTCAACTTTAAAAGTGAATACCTCTTCCGATATAAAAAAATGTAATTATTAATAACCTAATATCCTGTGCCAAACTAATCTCCTCTTCCAAAACAATATTTTATAAAGAAATAAAAAGCATAAAAAACTCTCATCAATAATGGGTTGCCTAACTAAATTTTTGATGAACAAATTGAACGTATGATTAAAAATGTTAGCCAACAAAATAAACACTGTAAGACTCCACCCAGTAACCTTTTTACTGCAACCAAATGCACTACGATTATAAATTAGTTGAAAATATATTAAAAACATTGATTCAAAGAAAAAATAAAACTTATCATATACTATGATAAATTTAAAACCTTCAACTAAGACATTAATAATAATTCCTCTCCTTTGATTGGAGTTTTGCAAAAAACTAACATTATGTATCAATTTACATGTCCTTTAGGAGATTGCATCTCTGAAAACAACAATATATATGTCAGTTTAATTGTGACTACCCTATCAAGAAGACTTACAATGCACCTTTCTGATACCAGTTCCATAGCACAACATCTAAAAAAACGTTCATGCCTGACAACTGAATTTTGGAAATTCTTACTAAAAATACAAAATTATCAGAACAGCAAAATAACAAGCAAAAACGATAGATTCTTGAGGTGCTACATATTAGAAATGTACAAACCAAACTAAATAGAATTAATTTTGAAATCAGTGCTAATGTACTTAAATGTCTTTAGCGACTGACGCTATTTTTAGAAACAACTTAAAAAGTAAATGCTACATTCTACAACAGTACAGATGCTCTTCTTACAAAATAGTAATGTACATACAAAAGTTACATCACTTTTGTAATACATCCTCCTCTGATGATGGCCCAAGGTTAGGCAGAAAGTACTTGGGAAATAACTAATTATGGAAGGTTTATCAACCAATTCCTGCTGAATATCATAAGATCAATATGACAACTCAAAATGATTAACAAAAAAATATCTTAGCAAAAAATATCTATAATGTTCAATCAATGAAGAAATGCTGCCAAAATATACATATATATATATATATAGATAGATAGATACATATTTGTGCGTACATATACATATATACACATATGTATTTGTAAATATATATGTATATGTGAATTATATTTTTATGTCTATATATATTCATATATATGTATTTGCATAAAGATATGTGTGTATATATATATATATATATATATATATATTGTATTTCACATAGCACTAATACCCTTGGGAAAGGTATGAATTCAATTATTCTCCCTCCAGCTATAGGCCAATAGTAGGACAGACTAGTTTCTTCAGCCTTGGTGAGGCAACTAGTCCAGCAGAAGGAAAACTCTGAATTCAAACCTGTTAAACTCCACTTAAAAATTGACCTTGGGTCATATCCTGCCCGAGCTGGGGGGTTGGTAAATATATATATATATATATATATATATATGTATGTATTTGTATACAAATATATTTTTTTGAGCAGGTGCTTGTGGTTTAAAGGATATTATCATAGGGAATGGACACAGTAAGACAATTTCAAATCCTGAACAAAGCTGATAGCATTTCATATTGCACTAATTCCCTTGGGAAGGTTATCAATCCTATCATTCTTCTTTCACCTTTGGGTAAATAGCAGGCCAGAGTGGGTACTTTAGCCTTGGTTAAGCAACACGTCCAGGAAAAGGAAAACTCTGAATTCAAACCTGCACTTTAACTGTAAACTCCACTTTAAAATTTTACCTTGTGTTGCATCCTGCTCATGTGTGAGTGTGTTTGTGTATGTAAATGTATATACGAGGTGCATTCGATAAGTTTCCAGACTTTTTTGCACAGGCATTTAAAATTGTCGTAAACTCTTGAAAGTTCAGTATGTTATTGCTATACACCTTATGAGATGACTGACTAATTTTTATGATTTCAGCTTCAAATGAACTGCTACAGCAGGAATTAGAATACACCCTACTAAAGCCTGATTGTCACAGCTGGTGATTTTCAAAAATGCAATCTGGACGTGAGGACACTTTAGAATAATGATATGCAATAAAATTCTGGTTTAAAAGTAGAGAAAATGCCACAGAAACATATGGAATGCTCAAGACTGCTTTTAGACCATCTTGCATGAATTGAGCATGAGTTTTTGAGTGGCATAAGAGATTCAAGGAAGCCAGGGAGTCTGTGAGGGATGATGAGAGGTGTGAGAGGAGTAAGGAAGTCAGAACACCAGAGTTCATTGGCCAAAGGGTTAGGGTTAGGGTTACTATGTTGAGGTTTTAAGGGAGTTCAGGGAGATATTCCGTCGGACGAGGCCAGCACTTTTCAAATCGGGTCAGTGGCATTTCCACCAGGACAATACACCAGTCCACAACTCCATCCTTGTCACAGACTATTTGACCAAGATGGGCATCAACACAGTTCCTCAGCCTCCCTAGAGTCCAGACCTTGCTCCCTGTGACTTTTGGTTATTCCCTAAGCTCAGAGGCTGTCGTTATGAGACAATTAAGGAGATGAAAGAGGCTATGACGAAGGTCATTGACACGCTCACACAAGAGGACTTCCATGGGCCCTTCTGGAAGTTGTTAGAACAGTACAAGTGCATTGCAGCCAGAGGAGATTACTTCGAAAGGGACTAGAGTTTCATGTGTATACTATCAGTAAAAGTGCCCATACGAAAAAAGTCTGGAAACTTATCGCATTCATCTTGTATATATATATATATATATATATGTTAATGTAGTTATATGTACATGTTTATATATATATTTGTATCACTATATAGGTATGTATGCATATCCATATGTATATGTCTCATCATCATCATCTTGTTGTGCCAACAGCACGGATATCCCTGACCCTCTCTCACCATCCCTCCCTATTGTTCATCGCTTCCGGCAGGTCTTCAGGGCTACATCCCGTATCTACACAGAGGTGCTGTATATAGTTTTGAGCTGGTTGCCCAGCCTTTGCACATCAATGTGAAGGGGTCCACAGGAGTACATTACTTATGAGCTCGTTCTTACTTCTCCAGCAGAGTCCCGCATGTCTGGTTCATCTAATTTGGATAGTTTTCATGATGGATGGCAGGTGGCCATATAGCTGCTGCTTTGTGGGGTGCTGCCTCCAGGACTTGTTCAGTATTTCTCGCAGAATTCTTGTGTACTTGCCATCAATCTTTTTTTCTTCATCTGTTTAGTTAGCGTCAATGTAGTGCATCCATATAGCAATATCAACACAACTGCTGCTTGGAAGAAACTGCGTTTCATTTTATCGGTCAGGTCTGACTTCCATATGACCAAAAGCCTATTAATAGCTGTCCATGCCTTTGCTAGTCACGTGTCGATGTCTATCACGGTTGATGAGGCACTGCTTCCTTGGTAGGTGAACTTCTCAACTAACTTCAGAGAGCTACCGTTTAGTGTGGAGATGTCGCTTGTTTGATTAAAGCACATATATTCTGTTCTGTGTGCATTGACATGGAGGCCAATGCCTGCAGCGACTCATTCCAGACTATGTAGTAGGGCTTTGGCTTAGGCAGGTGCATTCGCCTGAAGAGTTATGTCATCAGCATAGTCAGCATCAGTAATTCTTTTTGCAGGGTACTTTCTGCTTCATTCCTTTGTTAGCTCGAAACTGTTTTCTTTGATTTATCGATATATATTCTAAGTACGTATTCTAGACAGATGATAAAGAGGAATGGGGCTAGTGTGTCTCCTAGCAGTACTTCTGCTACAATATCGAAGAAGTCTGTGTCTCCATCCAGAGAACATACTTTCACTTTGGGGTTTCTATGGAGAATCATTATGGCTGCGACGGTTTCTTTTGGTAGGCCATATGCAAGTAGAATTTGCTCCGTCTTCCCTCTGAGAATGGAATCAAAAGCGTTGGTAAAGTCGACAAATAATATTGCTGCCTGTAGGTTTTTTGCACGTACGCCATCAAGAATTCTATGGATAAATGTTTTTATATATGTAATTATATGTATACAGAGCTATACTTATATGTATTATCATATAGATGTACATATATATGCATATACGTGTGTGTGTGTGTATTCATATCTGCATATATATGTATAGATAGATATATATGCACATATATGTGTATTTATATATGTGCATATGTTCATATATTCATTGATACATTTATGATAGATAATTATGGTTGTATTGCAACTACCTTATTTACATGCATAAGAAACTGTTATATTATCATACGTGGCACATTGAATAATAATAACACATTCAAAACATTTAGCAAAAACAATCACCCACCCACCTACATGAATGTCAACTCCAACCAACCCAGATCAATAATCAATCAAATACCAATTGCAGTTAATTCAAGGATAAATAGGCTATTGTCCAATAAAAAAATATTTGAAGAAATAAGAGAACGTTTAATGAAGCCCTGGAAAATAGTGTATTCCAGCATAAACTAGAATACAGGAACCTCAGAGAATTAATTTTTATTTATTGTGGACTTTCTACACATATACATACACATATATATATACATACATACATCCATTCATCCCTATATATGTACATGTAAGAATATATATATATATATATATATATGTTTATATGTAATTGTCTTTAATTGGAATCATTTTGAGATGAGGCTTCTTAATCTGAGATTTACTTTTTTTTTATTTATTGCAAACTTTTTGTCCTCATCTAGGTAGTTTTTGAGTTGTTTCTTCTTTCACTATGTTTCGGCCAAATTTCACCTCTGGCCTTCTTCAGGTGATTTACCGCGACCTCGGATAGGAATGCTGAGTCTTGTATCCCCAGTAATTACTGCCTTCCATAGTTGTTGTCTATCGCACCACGTTTTTGACCAAGTAAACCTCTGGCCAGCTTGGGTAGGATTTGAAACCGCTATCTTCTGACAATGCTCACCTGGAACCGTAGAGACTCAACGCCTCTATCCGCTGCACCTTCTCAGATTAAGAAGCCTCATCTCAAAATGATTTCAATAAAAGACAGGAACCTAAGAATAACTAGAGCAACTGAACAAGACAACACAATTAATAGAAACAGCAGTAATAGAAATTTTAGTTATAAAATGATTGATGGAAGCAATAATAGTAATAATACAAATATAAAATGTAAGAATAGAAAAAAATGGTTATCTGGTTTAACCTCCCTTTATGTTATCTTAACACTAAAAATTAAAAATGGTTATCTGGTTGAACCTCCCTTTCTGTTATCTTACCACTAAAAATTAAAAATGGTTATCTGGTTTAACCTCCCTTTCTGTTATCTTACCACTAAAAATTAAAAATGGTTATCTGGTTTAACCTCCCTTTCTGTTATCTTACCACTAAAAATTAAAAATGGTTATCTGGTTTAACCTCCCTTTCTGTTATCTTACCACTAGAAATTAAAATGGTTATCTGGTTTAACCTCCCTTTCTGTTATCTTACCACTATTAATATTGGAGGGAGGTGTCCTCATGGCGTCATGGTTAAAGTACTGGACTATGGATTCTTAGTAACGCTATAACGTTCACTTTCAGACAAATACCCTTGGGAAAGGTATGAACCACCTTATCCTACCAGCTATGGGTTAAATAGCATCCCGGCTGACCTCCTAGAAGGATGTCTTTGGCATTAAATAACCCACAAAGGTTGATATACCATTAAACAAAGAAACCAAACCTATTAATATTGAAAGGTACTTCCTAAATCTAATAGATAAGCACTTCCATAGGGACAACCTGCCAAGCAAAATTTTCAATACTGTAAAAATTAGTTACTCCTGCACTAATAATATTTCTAAAGTTATACATAACCATAATAGGAAACAATTAGATAAAACCCTTACGGCTAATAAGTGGACTCATATATTACTTTGTAAATGTAGAAAAAAAGAAGAATGCCCATGGGGGAAGGTGTAATTCTAAAAATGTGATATACCAAGCTAACGTTTTCCCCATGGAAATAGAAATGATTAAAAAGTCTACATAGGAATATCCAGTGGAAACTAGGAATGGAGTTAATATAAGAGTTGATATTCCTTTACTAATCCACTACTTTGCAATCTAACAGCCCAATCAAAGAATTTTTGGAGTTTAAAAGGTGGATTAACCACACAAATAAAGTGGAAACTTATTAAAAAATCTTTGATGACAAATCGCTTTAATAGTACATGTAACTTATGCCCAGAGGAAAAAAAATTTGCATGATCAAATATAAAGACACTAGACAGCTATTAAATAAACCAAACAAACTAATATTCAAATGCCGACACAGAAATAGGTTTAAATTAACATGATAATGATTATGAATAGAACTGAACTTAATAGGGGTATGAAGACCATGATGTATGAATTGGGGGAATATTAGTCTGAACACTTAAATTTAAAATTTTAAATGTAAAAAATTGATAGGAATAAAATAAAAATATAACAACACAGTAACATTAATAACAATGATAATATTAAATATGAAAATTAAATTGGCCAAAAAGCATGGCAGCTCTTTATTAGAAGTAGCAAAAAAACCCTTAAACTGTGAATTATTATGAGAATAACAATAGGATCTAATGGTAATCGGGGACAATTATCAAAATATTGTAATTAAGATATATAATTTAAAAAGAGATCAGAGTTAACTAGTGAAGTAAAAGTAATTATCACCCAAAGTAACCTCTTGGGAGTGAAGAATAGTCTAGAACAAGAAACAAGGTAATTTATGAAATAAAGTATAAACTAATGAAGAGAGAAAATAATTCTTGAAGGGTCAAATAAGATAGGAAGTAAGTGAACAAATTAGAAGGCACATGGGATATGAAAAAATAAAAAAAAGAAACAAAGTGAAATATGACACCAAGATTGAATCTAAAGCATAGGAATGATGACTAAGTTTAACCAGGTTTACTTTGTAGTCTCACCTGGTGGTGTTTTGGGTGGGAGTGTTTTTATTTAATTATATATTTTTTCCCTAAATAACAATGTTTTTGGATCTCTTTCATTTTTTTAAGAAGCCATCGGATAAGATGAGTTGCATTTGCGACTTGGAATAAATTTGTAATGTCATAGTAACTGTTGGTTGAGTTTTTTTTTATTGATATTACAGATATATTCGCTCAGTTTAAGAGGTTTTTTTATATATATTTTGATGTATTTATAAACTAATAGCCATTCATCAAGCACTTCTATAGAATTATATGAAACTCCCCATCTATTCTATACTTGAATAATTCCAAACACATCATCTCTGGACATAAACTTTAAATAATTTATATATATATATATATATATATATATATGTGTGTGCGCATCTCTGTGTGTGTGTATATATATAGATTTATATACTTTTATATATATATATACATAAATATGGGTTTGTGTGTGTGTGTGTGTGTGCATGCATATATATATATATATATATACACACATTTATATATATATATATATATATATATATATATATACAAGGACCATTAAATAAATTTCCAGACTTTTTTCGTATGGGCACTTTTATTGATAGTACAAACATGAAACTCTAGTCCCCTTTGAAGTAATTTCCTCCGGCTGCAATGCACTTGTACCGTTCCAACAACTTCTGGAAGGCGCCATGGAAGTCCTCTTGTGTGAGCGTGTCAATGACCTTCGTCATAGCCTCTTTCATCTCCTCAACTGTCTCATAACGACAGCCTCTGAGCTTAGGGAATAACCAAAAGTCACAGAGAGTAATGTCTGGACTATTGGGAGGGTGGGAAACTGTCTTGATGCCCTTCTTGGTCAATAGTCTGTGACCAAGATGAAGTTGAGGACTGGTGCATTGTCCTGGTGGAAATGCCGCTGACCCAATTTGAAGAGTGCTGGCCTCTTCCCAAGGAATCTCTTCCTGAACTCCCTTAAAACCTCAACATTGTAACCCTAACCCTAACCCTTTGGCCAATCAATTCTGGTGTTCTAACTTCCTTACTCCTCCTACACTTCTCATCATCTCTCACAGACTCCCTGGATTCCTTGAATCTCTTATGCCTCTCAAAAACTGATGCTCGATTTATGCAAGATGGTTGAAAAGCAGTCTTGAGCATTCCATATGTTTCTGTGGCATTTTCTCCAAGTTTAAAACAGAATTTTATTGCATATCATACTTCTAAAGTGTCCTGATGTCCAGATTGCATTTTTGAAAATCACCAGCTGTGACAATCAGGATTTAGTAGGGTGTATTCCAATTGCTGCTGTGGCTGTTCATTTGAACCTGAAATTATAAAAATCAGTCAGTCATCTCATAAGGTCATAAGGTGTATAGCAATAACATACTGAATTTTCAAGCATCTATGACAATTTTAAATGCCTGTACAAAAAAAGTCTGGAAACTTATTGAAGGTACCACATGTGTGTGTATGTGTGTGTGTGTGTGTGTGTGTGTATATATGTACATATATATATATATATATATATATATATATATATGTTGCACACTAAGCCTAATGGTTATCCTCATAGGAAATGGATTTAGCTATAAAGTCTTGAACAAAGCTGATTTCAGTTCACATTACAATACTGACCTTGGGACAGGCATGAATCCATTCATTTTCTCCCCACCCCCAGCCTTGAGGAAAACATTGGACAAACAGGATTCTTTGGTTAGGCAACCAGACTAAGAAATTGAAAAATACTAATTTCAAAACCTGGGTCATGGGATGAGGAACTTCACTTCCATAAAAACCGACTGGCTACTGAAGCCATGTCACCCCAAAGATGCAGAGTGAATGCATCCCCATATTTGTCAAGGAGTCTACAGGATATTGTTAGAGGCATTTGCCCTTGATAGATTTTTTTTAAATCAAAAGTATATACTATTGCAGTTATCAAATGATACAGACTAAAATAGATTTTAAGCTCAAACTATTCTTAGGCAGTTATCTCCCCTGATTAAAAAAAATTGGTTTCCCTGGCAGACCAGAAATAACAAAAATGATAAAATCTCTGAGGACTCTCCTGTGAACAAAGACATTTTGTGTCTTAATTTTCTTTCTTAGAAGCTTTAACTCCATCCCAATCATTGGCAAGAATTTTTTTCCTCTTTTTCTATTTGCCAATTCTATTTCTGTCTGTTGAGGTGCTCGGAGCTTAAATTATAGATCTGTAAAGATGTCTTAAATAAAAATAGGATACAGAGCTAGAGATAACCTGGAATTTACGCTTCTTTATTTAATGTGCAGATCATTTATTTATATAACACGTACCCAAAATTTCCACCCACAATAAGAAATAGTAGCTGTTGCAGCTCTCTCCTATTATGCACAGTGCATGAGTGTCCATCAGTTCAGATGTGAGCCACTAGACTGCTTATGCTGGTTACTATGTTCATTGTGTAGGACCAGTCGCACTCTTTAGATGAGCTGATAGCTACACAATGTTTCACCACTGTAGCACAGATTCTCCAAACAATACATCTCAGATTTTGAATTCAGAGTTTTCCTTTTTCCTAGATTGGTTGCCATATAAAGATTAGGGAGCACAGTCTGCCCTATTATTTATGCATAGCTGTTTGCATTTCACTGTGTGTCAATGCTGTTTCACTTATTTTATTGTCACCACTGCTGAAATGCATGCCCCACCATCTAATTGAGCTTACATTCACTGTTATGGGTTTAGTTAAATAATATGTTTTAATGGCATATCAACCCTTGATGAATATTTAATGACAGATCCTGTTTATATATACATTTATTATATATATGAGTTTATAGGCACATTATTTCTAAATGAGCCTGAGCTCATTTGTTTTCACACAGTTAAATGGTGTCAAGTCTTGCTATCTAACACAAATAGTTTTATTTGCACACAGTTTAATGATTTCAAGTATTACTATTTAACACTAATAATTCTATTTAATATTTATAATGCCTTGTAAAAGATTGGACAGCTTTATTTGATTTGACCCATAATTGGGACTCTAACTGGTTCTACCAATCTGGGTCAGTGTGAACCTGGGAGTAATAGCAATGAAGGAGTACTCCAAATTCCCCAAAGCTCCAAGCCTGGAGCCTCACCGTTAGATGTCATATCAAGGATACTCATTGGAGGGGTCTAGGGCAATTATCTTTCGAGAGATGCAATCAGAGTATTCTACAACCCCAACCAACAGAGCTATCACTGTTTTGTCTTAGAAAATACATTTCAATGAGTGCAAGTTTTGTTGCGTTGAATAATTCAATGACATTCTCATACTGTCATGTCAACCACCATTACGTTAGAATGTCTGTCAACTGCAATTTGCAACAAGGCATAAAAATATAGGTTTTTAATAGGATGGTTCAATTCCGAATGCCATATGACAAATTTTGACTTCTCAGATTATCATCAGTCAATAACAGCATATTATCCAATATCTCAAGAGTGTTTTGTGTTCATATCAGTGCCACAAATAGCATATATTCAATTATCTTTCAGTGAATGCTCCTGTTCTTGTACTCTGTCCAATTATCCGTTCAAATGACAAAATGGTTCCTCTCTTGCATGTGAAGTGAATAGGTGCCAGAAATATTTGGAAACCACTCTCCTATAAATATATAGATGGCAAGTGAATTTACAACACTTTGAAGAATGATAAAAGTTTATGCATAGTGTCCAAGTATACTTGATACACCCATTTTTTTAAGACTCATTGGTATAATGGTATACTTGTTTTGGCCTCCCACCAGACAGGACTTGACACAAGGTCAATGACCCAAAGGTCGATTTTAGTGGGGAATTAGGAGAGAGGAAGGTTGGACACGAGCTGAGATTCAAGCCTTGCTTGACTATGCTGGTCATCGGCCCACTTAGTACAATGTGGACCTGATGAGCCTAGCTGGACATGGACCCAAATCTTGGTCCAGGCATGTCTGCCTGATTATAGCTTAAACTGAACAGCAAGGTCCTGTGCTATACAAGGGGGACAAAGACGTCAATGTTTAGTTTGCCCACCTGAAGCTGGCCCAACCGAAGCTGGGGGCCTTTCAGCCTCAAGTCTGCCTTGGTTAGACAGCGCTCACTAGCATCAAAGCCAACAGCAAATTAATGTCGTCGGCCTCAACACCTGTATTGGTATAATGGTTAGTGTTCACCAATGGCCAAGGAGACTAGGGTTCAATCCAAGGTCAAGTCATACCAAAGACTCAAAAAATGGTACTTGATATCTCCTTGCTTAACACTCAGCATTATAAGGTACAGGTTAAGTGTAAGTGGAACATTCCAAAGAAAAGAGTAGCACCCTCTCCTACACCTAAGTGTTTAGCTATTGAAAAAGAAGCCTTCAGGTTGACCTCAACTACAGTCAGCCAACTTAATTATATGTATTTACCAAACCACTCCACCATGAGCAGCCTGCAATACAAGGTCAATTTTATAGCAAACTACAGCTGGCTTAAATTCAGAGTTATCCTTCTCCTGCACCAGTTGGAATACCATGGTTAAAGAGCACAGTCTACCCTACTATATACTCATAGCTGAAGAGAGAAGAAAAGGATCAATGCCTTTCCCTGGGGCATTAATACTTAGTGAAACACAAACAGCTTTGCCCAGAATTTGAAATTAGATTGCCCTGTCCATTTCCTTTGACAATAATCCTCAGATACTCCCCCCCATGAGATTATTAATTGTAATCCCGTTCAGTACAATTTAAACTTGAATAATCTAAAACAGACATACTTATACACACTCACACACACACACATATATATATATATATATATATATATTTCAAAAGAAAATAGAAAAACAAATGTGATGAATTTATTATAATGTAAAGTCAATGCTAAAACTTTTCGGTTTTAATAAACCTTCATCAGAAATTTAAGGTGGTGAAAAATGTTGTTTGAACAGGAATGGATGAAGAGAAAGTATATACAGGGAAAGAAAGACTCATAACCGTTCAGTTAGCATTTTTTTTTGGAAAACTATTTCTTGATGTGGCGAATTTCTTAGAGGTACAATGGACTGAAAGATTGTGAAAGCATTAATGGTAAGAATTTTTGAGAAAAGTGGAAGAAAGAGAAAAAAAAGAAAAAAATGTAAAAGAAACAAAGAAAAAAAGAAAAGAAAAAAATGAAAAGAATAGTTTTCTTCATACACTTGCATTTATTTCCATTATTTACTTTCACGCACACACACACACACACACACACACACATACACATATATACATATATATATATATATATATATCATTAAAAGCAAGACAATATATATATATATATATATACCTTATTATAAATTTATTTCACCAGCATATCAACTGGTTCTTTAGATGGATTTGAATTGAAAAAAAAAAACTATAACTATATTTATATATATCCTAGCATTATATATATATATATATATATATATTTAAATCATGCCTCCTTAAACCTTACATAAGGTGAAATGTATTGGCTTAAAGGAAACAAATTTCTGTTCAAATCCTATCTGAAGAACCAGTAGATATGCTGGGGAAATAAATTTATAATAGGATATTGTTGTATTCCCTATATAATGGACTCGCCCTCCTCCATAAATGCATGTCAACAAGAGCGTCTGACAGAGTTCACCAATCAGCGTGACACAATCACGTGTGATACCATTTGTGTAGTAGACAGATTGTCACTACCCCACTGGACTCTCAGCTTCCGATCAACAAACTACTGTTTAACCAGGTTCTCTTGTATCTTGTTTCTGTTACTTGAATATATGTGTCTTTCTATCAACCTTTTTTATATTCCCCATGTCTTTCTTTTGTCGGCATCACAATAGATATATATATAAATTTTCTTGTTTTTAATGATATATTATGCACTGCATGTATGTTTTATATTAATCGACCATCGACCATGCATTTAGCACTCTAGTTGGATTATTCAGAGACTTAAATGATACATAAGCAACAGGTGTGTGGTTAACAAAGTCTTCATCAGATGTTAACTGTGATGTCAGGCAAGGTTTGGGGCCCAAAACATCATTTCCACGAACCTAGATTACCCTACAATATCTTACTATATTGTCAGATTTTCTTGGTTCTTGATCACATTGATAGAATGCCAGATCTAGATTTAGCCCTTTCATATAATTCTTTGTTGTATTCACAATTTTCCAACAATGAAGTGATAATTCAATGATGTAAGATTTGAATTAATTGACTAAGATGACTTGTCAATACACTGAATAAGAATAAAATTTCTGAGAAATCAACACGTAAAAATCTGTGTACAGATCTCAATAGTGGATCATTGATTTAAGTTACACGAGGAGATGACAACATCAAATTAGTTAGGAAAGTCAAGACAATATTTTGCAAAGTAGAAGATCAAATGATTATTATTTAAACTGACAAAGAATACTGTGAATTCACATAGACAAAGAATACTGTGAATTCACATAGACAAAGAATACTGTGAATCCTTGGGGAAATCTGACTCTTGATCCCTTCAAGTTATTTATAATCTCAGCAGAAGATTTTCACTGTTATTGAAATGGGAAACCAATTCTATTGAGATTGGTTTGCTTTGTTTTCTGATGCGATGTTATTTTATCCCCACCATCATGTTGCCCAGTTGGCTGGGGCTGTAGAATATGCTGACAGCTCCTCTGGATATGACACTAAACAATCTGATGGTGAGGTTCCAGTTATGCTGGAGCTTTGGGAATGCAAAGCACCCCTTCATTGCTGTCACTCCTAGGTCCACTCTGGCTCGGAGTGTAGCACTTAATAAGGTCCTCCTATCTATGTGTTAAATAGAACTAAACTGCATACTTCTGCTAAACTGAACTGTTAGAATTTGAACTGTTTGACTAAACTGAATAGCTTGAAATAGAAATGTTTTTGACAATTGAACTATGTACTAACATTTAAACTGTGTACTTATGCTATACTAAATTGTTTGAAATAGAACTGATTATTTGTATAAAAATAGATTTGGCATTAAATAACCTACAAAAGTTGATATGCCATAAAATCCAACCAACCAATCCAGCATCATGGGTTAGGATTAGGGTTTCTCTACAATATAAAACTTATTCACATCCAAAAGGCATGAAATTTTGGTGAATATCTTATGTCTTTGAAAATTTGTACTTATGGCTTAAGAGGTTTTTTTTTCACAGTCCTATTGAATATAAATAGTTTTTTAAACAGATCTATTTGACCCATAGATGGGACCCTAACACTTACAACCAATTTGTGTCAGACTGGACCTGGGAGTAATGGCAAAGAACGTGTTCTTCTCACTGTCCACAGCTTCAGAAGTGGAGACTCATCATCAGTTTAGTGTCATACCCAGGACAAACTTTTTGGGGGTGGGGAACATCCTACTTCTTAGTAGGGGATATAGAAAGCATGTTCTGAAGCTTACCAACAGACTGTGGCAGCAAAAGTTAACTTTGAAAGGTACTAATAGAATAACATATCTCCTCAGAGGTCAACAAATTTGTTGAGAAAGGTTTTTAGGTTATTTAAATTGATGAGGGGAGGGTGTATTTTAAAAAAAAACATTCATTGGGTAAAGTGGTCTTCATAAAACTAACTGATCATGTTTTTTTCATTTTTTTGTTCATTTTTATTTTATCTTTTTTATAAAATCAATTTTGCTGATACAAGATTGACAGTTTTGTAGAAATATCAAAGAAAATTTTGGTAAAATATGAACTCATGTAAAAAAAAAAAAAAGAAAAGAATTTCAATCATACTTAATGGATAAAAACATCTATTTTCAACTTTCTTGCACCAGTCGCAGATGACACTTTTATCACAAGAATTTCATGCCAGAATCCAATCAATCTGTTTTTTATGCAAAAGAGGGATTTCTCATGATTCCAAGAAATGCTCATTTTCAAAACAAAAACATTTTTTCTTATTTTTGATCAACTCTGATTCTTTTTCTTAATTTTTAGATAAAACCTTATTATTTTAATGGGATGAGTCGCCAAAAGTTTTGCAATATTTTGGTAAAATTTGACAACTCCAGATGCTGTTGTCAAGGTTATGAGGGTAACAAATCAGGCTGAAATGTAAAATGCCAAGTTTGCCTGATAATCTCCAAGTTTTACTCATCAGATTTACCTCTACAGCTTGGAGCACAGCCTCAAAATGCATGCTTCTAGGCCTACTTGATCTTGCCTGATTGTAGAGCAAAATTTCTTCTACCATCTGGTTACTGTACTGTGATCAACTGCACCATTACTTGTGCCCCTTCTGCGGCATTATGGCCCAGTTCAAACTCTTAAACCAACAAGTTCCCAAATTAGAGGATGTTTCATTTCTACTGTGGGGCTTTTAAATCAAACACAGAGTGTGTCCTGGGTATGACACTAAACTACATTTGATGGTGAGACCCCACTTCTGAAGCTTTGGGGAGTATGGAATGCCCCTTCATTGTCATTACTCTCAGGTCCACTCTGATCTGGATTGGTAGTATTTGTTAAGATCCTATCTATGGATCAGATAAAAATATTTAATCATTTATTCTCCTTGAAACCATTTAACTGTGAGCTAAATGATTATGAAATTGAAGTATTAGTTTTACATAGCAATACTTGGCACTATTTAACTATGTGCAAACAAATAAATAATGTTGAATAGAATTATTAGTATTAAAAAGCAGTACTTGAAACCATTTAACTGCAAGCAAATGATCTCTGACTAATTTAAAAATGTTACCAACAAACCATTTGTTTACATATCATATATTTAATGTATAAAGAAGATTTATCATTGAATAATCTACAAAGGCTGATTGACTTTAAAACACAAACAATACACAACATTTCAGTGTATCAACTACCATAATACCACCAACCACAGTGGGTACCCTCCACAGCTTGAACTGCTTTGGTCACGTGATATGCTTCAAGCGAGCATGTACTAGCAAAATATTGCAAAACTTTTGACTCACCCTTGTATTATGAGTTTATTTGAACTTATTATAGATGTTTTTTATCATAACACTCTGGATTTATACCCAACATGTGGGTAGGGCATAAAATTTGCTGACTGTATCCCATGCAGAGGGTTAAGACCCAACCAATAAAAATAGGTGTCCCGGGCATAATACTAAACTGCATCAAATGGTAACGCTCCAATTCTGGAGATCTGAAAAGTGTAGAGTACTCCTTCATTGCTATTACTCCCTGGTTCACTCTGACCTGGAGTGGTAGAACGTGTTAGGGTCTCTTCTATGGGCTAAATAGACCTATTTAAAAATTATTTGTATTTGATCTGACCGTGCACAAAAAAATCCTCTTAAGAAACAACTACACAAAAATATGTAAATATAAGTTGTTGGTGACATTTGTCAAGGGTGACCCGGAGGCTCCCTTTTCAATAGCTACAACACTGAGGTGTAGGGGAGGATGCTACTCCTTTCCCTGGATTGCTCCACTTTACCCTTGATCCTTACCTTATAATGCTGAGTGATAATCAAGGCAGCATCAAGTACCTTTTTTTGAGTCTTTGGTATGATTCAACCTGGGATTGAACTCCAGTCTCCCTGACCATTGGCAAACACTCTACTTATTAGGCCAATGAAATGCACAATAAACACAGTTCCCTAACTTCTAGGCATAAAATAACCCTAGACAGGTTGATATGCTGTTAAAATCAATCAATCAATCTACATTACCATTATTTCATTATTCCTTTTATTCTATCTTAATTGTTAATTTTTATAATAAAACTCTGAGTCATTATTTGATTATTGCTATTTAAATTATTGCTAGTTTTATTCCATCTTATTATTGTTGCTCGTTATAAGAAAGGTATTCAGTGTAACTGAGATGTTCCAAAGTTCTGACAAAGGCATCAGCAGATAGAGAGAAGAAAGTCATCTTTTCTTTCTTGATTTCTACAAGGAATCTTCCAAGTGACATTCTAAGATTTACCAAATGCTTTTTAAGACATCCAGACTGCAAGTGCCTTTTGTTTCAAGAAGCATGTCAGATAAGCTTGATAAAAGACATTTGTTCAGTTAAAAATGAAAAAATAAAACTAACTGATAAGTTGGCAATTAATACTGACAGGCCTTAGTTTTCTTGTCAAGTCAATTAAGAAAAATTCACAATGCCTCTCTGGATTTATCAAAAGCTTTTAGATATTCTTGCAATCAAGTGTAAATATGCTCACACATATGCACACATATATGCATATACATATTAAGATAGATAAATGTATTGCATTTATTACAAGTATATAGTTTAATATGTTTCATATATATATATATATGAGTGACCATGAAACTCAGAGTCATGGGTGATTTGGATTTGCTTTCTTATATTTTGTGACTAAAACATAAAATAGAATATATATACATATGCATGTATAGATAGATGTGTATTGCATTGATTTTATGTATATACTTCAATGTTTTTCATATATATATATATATATATATATATATAAATGTTGTTTACATATCTATGTATGCATGTAAGTAAATGTTTATATTTATTCATACATACAAACAGTAACCCCCCCACACACACACAGACACACACAGACACACACACACACACACACACACACATATATATATACAATGTTTCAATCATATAATAAAACAACGTAAATTTGGAGGTGCCCGTGGTGTAATGGTTATCGTCGTAGAAATTGGACACGACGATACGAGTTCAAATCCTGGACAAGACTGATTGCATTTCACATAGCACTAATACCCTTGGGAAAGGTATGAATCCAATTATTCTCCCTCCAGCTATGGGTAAAATAGTAGGGCAGACTTGGTTCTTCAGCGTAGGTGAGGCAACTAGTCTAGGAGAAGGAAAACTCTGAATTCAAACCAGTTAAACTCCGCTTAAAATTTGACCTTGTGTCATATCCTGCCCGAGCGGAGGGGTTGGTAAATATGATAAAACAAGGTAAATTAATATTAGTGGAAACTCTCTTCAGATAAGCTTATATAAATCATCATCATCATCATCAGAAAGTTGCACTGCTAGCAAGGATTTCCTTGACTCTCTCTTGCCATTCATCCCTATCATTTATCACTCCTGGCAAGTCTTCTAGACTACATCCTGTGTTTGTATAGAACTGTTGTTGGTTAAGTTCTTGTGGTTGGCCAACACTGGCATGTTTGTGTGAATATATATAAGAGGTAAACTTAGTGCAGTTGTTATTGTCACAGGAAATGGAATTGGTGTCCTGAGTTCAAATCCTTATGAAAGCAAACTGCATTTCATTTTTTGACAATGCCCTTGGGAAAGGTATGAATTCATCCATTCTCCCACTTGTGATGGGTAAATAGAAGGGCAAACAGTTTTGGTGAGGCAACTGTTTTTAGGAGAAAGAAAAAACTAAATTCAAAGCAGAGTCTCCATAGAGTAATGGTTAAAGAGCCCGACTACTGCCTTGAAGTAACTGAGTTCACACTCTAGTCATGCTATTACGTTCACTTTTGAACTTATGCCCTCAGCTATGGGTGAAATAATATCACTGCTGTACATCAACAAGGATGGCTTTGACATTGATAACCCATAAATGTTGACATGCCATTAAAACCAAAGAAACCAACCAACCATCTAAATTCAAAACAATTCCACTGAAACCTTATTTCACATCCTGCACATGCCAAGGGTGTAAGGTAAATACATGCATTTATATATATATACATTAATATACACGTTTATGAATAAGATCTCCAATCCAATAAAAGAAGTCTTACACCAAATAGAATAATGAAAATGATATCAAACTTAATTGTTTATCTTTAAATTTAATTTTTAATAGTCACCATTTTCATATATGGAAATCTGTTCTCTAAGATGAATTAAAAAATGGATTCTTCTAAGCTTTAGTCATGTCAGTATTACTGTAGGGTTGCACCACTTGGACTTTAATAAAATATCTTGAGACAAAAAAACTACATGGGAAATTCATGAGGATTCTACATGCTGTTTCGAACAAATCCTGGGAGCAGCACCCTATAAAATACCAGCTGTATGGCCACTTACCTCCTATCTCACAGACTATCCTTGTCAAACAGGCAAGATTAAGACATTTTCCTCTAGGCTCCAACAAAAAGCAATACCAGCTTTGTTCAGACTCTGAATACTGTCTAGAGGACTTACCAATTGGGACAGATAATGAGAGAAAGTTAGGGGAATCTGTGCGGTCAATATATCTTGATGATGATGATGATGATGATTCATGAATTGCAAAAGCTTTTCTATGTTTAATTTGACATGCCATTAAAACCAAAGAAACCAACCAACCATCTAAATTCAAAACAATTCCACTGAAAACTTATTTCACATCCTGCACATGTCAAAGGTGTAAGGTAAATACATGCATTTATATATATATATATATTAATATACACATGTTTATGAATAAGATCTCTATGGTGACAATTAAAAATTAAATTTAAAGATAAACAATTAAGTTTGATACCAGTTTCATTATTCTATCTGGTGTAAGACTTCTTTTTTGGGGGTGGAGATCTTATTCATAAACATGTGTATATTAATATACTATATATATATTATATCAGATGGCAATGCAGTCCTCATTAAACATTAATTTTGTCATGCAATTTTCTAGTACCAAAAACTCTATGATAGATCTCTGTCTTGTATGTAATATGGATAAATACTCATGACTAACAAACATAATCACATAATGTCATCACAAAATGAATTGACACTAATCATGTGTAAATAGGATTTTATATACAACTGAATACATGTTCAAACATGTTTTTATTTTTACTATTTTGGATGAAACATGATGGAAGATCTAAATTACAAATCAACCATTGTGAATATATATTAAGTTGTGTCATTTTAATGTAAGATTATTAATTATTTTTGTATTCTAAATATGTAAATGTGAAAAAAACAAAATATTCCTTTCCCTTGGTTGCTCCACTTACCTTTGATCCATACCTTATAATGCTGAGTGTTAAGCAAGGGGGTATCAAGTATAATTTTTTAAGTCTTTGGTATGACTCGACCTGGAAAGTAACTCCTGTCTCCTGGGCCACTCTACCCACTTGGCCAATGGGCCAGTTATATATATATATATATATATATAAAGATATATATATATATATATATATGAGGATCTGCAAGAACAATGTGTCAGAAATGGCTGGATAACAAATGTATTTCCTTTCGAAGTCGGATAAAGAGTTTTCGTTGCCAACTCAACCTCCGTTTTCTAGACTAATCTGAGTCTTCCTTCATCAGACAAGGAGAAATACATGGAAAAGATCCAAGATAAGGCTCTAACTGCATCAGCATGGATATAGCAATCCCATAGAGTGACTACAATCTGACAAAGTCCGGTGGTGTTGTGAGACACTGCTGGGGTGCTCTGAGCATGTGGTAATGATGCTTCGGCCCTGAAACCATGCCTGAACCCGGAGTCATCATCTGATGAAGGCTTTGTTGGAAGCAATGCTGTTGTACAAACATCAGTTATTGTATGATACCTATATACATATTTATATATATATATATATATATATATATCTGAGGACACCCTCACATGGATAAGCAAAGGCAGGACAACCAGCAAGAACCTTCATACAACAGCTCTGTGCCGATACAGGATGTAGCCTTGAAGACCTACCAGAAGTGATGAACGATAGAGAAGGGTGGTGGGAGATGATCAGGGAGATCTATGCTGATGGCATGACATGATGATATATATATATATATATTTCCATATTAATATTTACATGCACATTTATATATATCCTATTAGTATTGTGGTTGGAGTGTTTGACAATCCAGGGAAAGGAGTAGTGCCTTCCCCTACACCTCAGTGTAGTAGCTAAGGAAAAGGGAGCCTTTGGATCACCCTCAACTATTGTCTGTATTTACCCAACCCCTCCGAACAGGTAAGACATGACACAAGGTCAGTTTTTTAAGCAGAGTTTAACAGGTTTGAATTCAGAGTTTCCCTTCTCCTAGACCAGTTGCCAAACCAAGGCTAAAGAACCCAGCTTCCCTACTATTTACCCATAACTGGAGGGAGAATAATTAGATTCATACCTTTCTCAAGGGTATTAGTGCTTTGTGAAATATAATCAGCCTCATCCAAGATTTGAACTCATGTTGCCATGTCCATTTCCTACATCGATAACCATTACACCATGGGCACCACCCTCAACTATGGTCTCCAGCTTTACTTTTACTATATAAGAAATGGTTTAGGGTTGGGTTTCTAATATCACCCAGAAGATGGTTTTAAAGAAAAAAACATTGGCATATTATCATATATAAAAAAATGCATACACTGAATTTTTTTTCATATTTTTATATCTACATACCATTGGATATATTTCCATTTTAGTCCAATTTGTATGTATATATATGTATATATATATATATATATATATATATATAGATGTATTTCAAAATTAGGATTAGGGTAGGATTCTAATATTTTATGTTTTCATTCATCTATATTTACATATCATCAATTCATTTCCATCTTTCACTAATATAGTATATCTCAATTTATATAGGACTGATGTGACTGCCTTATTATTTTTGCCCACTTAATATTTGTATATATATATATACAGGGTGTCTCAATTTACATAGGACCCATGTGACTGCTCTATTATTTCTGCCCACTTAATATTTGTATATATATATATACAGGGTGTCTCAATTTACATAGGACCCATGTGACTGCCCTATTATTTCTGCCCATTTAATATTTTATATATATATATATATACAAGGTGTCTCAATTTACATAGGACCCATGTGACTCCCCTTAATTTCTGCCCACTTAATATTTGTATATATATATATATATATATATATATACAAGGTTTCTCAATTTACATAGGACCCATGTGACTGCTAATGACTCTACTAATAATAATGTTGTATTCTTCTTTGTTTCGGTTTCAAAAATAGTATAACAACTATTAATCCTCAATCACAATGCCTTCAGCAAGAGAGGAAAAAATATTTTGTGTCACAACTTATTTGGAGACAAAATCATTCGAAAATGTCTCAAAATAGATGCCACCCATTAATATAATAATGATCTATTACTTTGACCAGAAACCCCAGAAAATTTGCATATCCTAGAAGCTGATATAATAACAATTAAAAAAAACATTGATGTCTCTGGCTCAAAGGATACATTTTTTACAGGACATATTCCAAATGACCACCATTGCATTTGTCACAGTAGTAAATCACTATCATATTAATGGGTTGTATCTATTTTGAAAAACCCTGTCTATGAGGAATAGAAGACAATACTGAAAATTAAATTGACATGTTTCACTATCAGAATAACTTCATCAGAAATAAGGTTTTATTTTGCAAAATAACAAAGTTTACACATGATAAGAGAGAAAAGCATTCTACCTTTTCCTTTTTTGTTTCCTATATATCCTGCATCAATTTTTTTATATGCCTTCTAGTATCTAGGGAAGTCCTTATAGTGCAGTGGCTAAATCAAAGTAAGTGAGTTCAAACTCCAGTCATACTATCACATTCACTTAAACCCTAAGGAAATTATATGAACCCCCTTATTCTTTTTCCTATGAGTTAAATAGTACTGCTACTGTCCTTCTACAAGGATGGCTTTGGAATTAAATAACCCCAAAAGGTTTTAATACCATCAAGCAAAGAAACTAAACCAAACATTAATTTGGGAATACAGAGGATATCACATTGTATTATTTACTGCCAGTTTTCTGCAACATTTCCCTGGTCCTTACCAAAGTGATGCGCAAAAGATTTAAAGTAGTGAAAGACAAACAAAAAAGGAAACAAAATAATTCATATAAATACAGTCAAAAACTTAGTTTGGTCAAGTTTGGTTTGGTTTGGTTTTATGGCATATCAACCATTGGAGCTTATTCAATGCCAAATCTATTTTTATACATATCATCATCATCATCATGTCGCGCCGTCTGCGCGGATATCCCTGACCGTCTCTCGCCATTTCTCCCTATCATTCATCGCCTTCGGCAGGTCTTCAGGGTTACATCCCGTGTCCTCACATAGCTGCTGTATGTAAGTTCGTGCTCGTCGTCCCACTCTTGCACATCCATGTGTGGGGGTCCACAGGAGTACATCGCTTATGAGCTCGTCCTTGCTTCTCCAGCAGTGTCCTGCGTGTCTGGTCCGTCGAACTTGTATAGTTTTTGTGATGGGGGGCAAGTGTCCGTATAGTTGGGGTCTCGTGGGGTGTTGTTGCCAGGACTTGTTTAATACTGCTCTCAACATTCTTGTATAATTTCCGTCCAGCCTCCTCTCCAGCCGCTTAAACAATTATATTTCAAACAATTCAGTTTAGTATAAGTATATTTTTTGTTTACACCCAGTTAAATGTCAAAACAATTCTATTTATTATAAGTATGCAGTTTCAATGTCAAAAACAGTTCTATTTCAAACAATTCAATTTAGCATAGGTACATATTTTAGTTCTATTTGACCCATTGATAGGATCCTATCAGGTGCTACCACTCTGGGCCAGAGTAGACCTGGGAGTGATAGCAATGAAGAGGTGCTTTGCATTCCCCAAAACTTCAGTATTAGTGCAGCTTCAGTATCAGATTGTTTAGTGTCATATCCAGGACACTCATAGGGGGGTTCTTATCCCTCTGCAGAGAAGCAGTCAATGTATTCTACAGCCCCAGCTGATTGGGCAACCAAAAACTTAATTGAAAGCAAAACATATCAATTTAATCTTCTTTTTCTAATACTGTCAGATTTTATTCCAAACCTAACAAGTATATATATATATATATATACATATATATATATATATATATATATATATATATATATATATATATATATATATATTAAACAGCCTTTATATTCATTTGGCACATATCTCTCTTGAGCAAGAGAAGTCAATAAAAAAAACTCAACTTCAAATCCTTGTCTGTCATTTTTAATAAAATATACCTACAAGCAAATCTGCTGCCTTACAACACACACCCACCTACCCACTCACACACACACACACACACACACACACACTATATATATATATATATATATATATATATATATATATATATATATATGTATACACACACACACTTATATATATCCTAAATTAAGCAATCACATGCTCTGCATAAATCATGTTTCTTTTTCATTTGACATAGATCCATTTTTGTAATAAAATCATTTGTAACACAAGAGCACTGGTAAAACATATCAATCTAATTTTACAAACTATTTCTTGCTCCTTCCTATCAATCTGTTGGTATTTATACATACATATATATATATATATATATATATATATATATATAGAGAGAGAGAGAGGGAGAAGGAGAGTAAGAAATTGGTGCACACACACACACACACACACACACACGCATGATCTGATATACATGTTTTAAAAAGTGCCAGTCTGAGAAGATCCCCATCATCTTAACATTCACACTTTCATCCACCCTGATTATCATCATGAAAATCATCAACTGATCTCTGGCTTCAATTCCCCCACCCTTTATCTTTTCTATAATCGACAAAAATCAGTCGCCCCTTCCAGCAAGTCAATCAGCTTTTGGAAGGTTGCCAAATGTGCTTCATGGGAAATCCTATTTTTAAGACAATTGGTCATTATGTCTCAGTAGAAAAAAAAAACAACAAAAAAAAATCCTTTAGCTTTCTTCCAAGCTTCTCATTGAGAGAAAGTAAAATGGGGTGAAAACAAAATTTGATTCATTTCTTCAAGAAAAAGAATTACTCAAATTTTATATTATATTTTATTTAAGTGTTTATTTATTTTATATTTACTACTCCTGTGAAAGATAAAATAAAAAAGCCCAAAACAGTTTTAGGACTGGAGTCAGCTTCTCTATCAAGAGAAAAATCGGTACTTGAAATTGTCAACCTTACTGACATAACACAGCACGAGTCATAAACATCAGAAGGATATATTTCATTACTAGCACCATTGACCTTATTTATATGAGGGTCATTCAATAAATAAGGTGGATTATTTGAAAAAAAAAAAGAAAAAATAATATCTTTTTTCTGAATTTTTTCTATAAATGTAAACTTTCCATTGTTTGGAATTGGTTAATACCAACAAAAATTTTATTCTTGCAAAAATATTTCCTTTGGGGTAATTCAAATGGAATGCTTCAGTCTTAAACAGAAATCTTTCATCCTATTTTTGGTGGCTGAGAAGTGCAAACCATGTGAAATTTACAAAAGAATATGCTATGTGTATGGAGATTCATGTTTTAGTCAAAAAGATGTTTAGAAATGGGTTAAACATGGGTTTGCCACAATTAACCTGTGTCAAAAAGGCTGTCCATGTAGTGGAATCATGCTGACTCTTCTGTAAAGAAAAAGTTCTCAGCACAGCAGTCAATAAAGAAGGTCATGCTGACAGTCTCCTGTGACATGAAAGGACCCATGACTTGATTTCCTTAAAAAATGGGCAACTGTTAGCATTGCTTTTTATTACCAACTCATTAGGCAAAACTCATCTTATTTATTGAATGACCCTCATATATATATATATATATATATATATATATATGTGTGTGTGTGTGTGTGTGTGTGTGTGTGTGTGTGTGTGTGTGTGTGTGTGTGTATCTTATAGAGCACAAACTCTAAAAAAAGACTTCAAATAAGAGAGGACATTTTTATAAAACGCAGGCACTGCACACTAAGCAAAATTTCTTTTGATTGAGGGGCTATGATACTTTTATGATTTCTTTTGATTTAGGGGCTATGATACTTAAATGTATCTGACACAGATGCATAGTTACTCAAACTCAGTGATTCATAGAGTTGTGGTTCTGATCTATGAGTTACACACTTTCAATTCAATACCAATGAACTGTGCATTCAAATACCATATCAATGCCGCACAATGAACATATCTGTCTTTGTAAATACAGCTTTAGTTTCAATACTTTCTGAACACACTTCATGCTTTGAAGAAAATCAACATTTCATTCATTGTTCATTTCTCTCTTGGTCAATAAAGCTTCAGTCTCAATACTTTTTAACACACCTTGTACTTTGAAGAAAATCAACGTTTCATTTCTCAATTATTTCTATCTTGGTAAATACAGCTTCAGTCTCAAAACCTTCTGAACACACTCCACATATATATATATGAATAGTTAAAAAGAGGATAACAAACTGTAAGATTTTAGCTCTGATACATTTTTTGGAGGGGGTCTATTGCTTCTTTTGCTTTAAAACTACATCTCCTATCCCTTCCTCACCCACCCACCTTAAACTAATCGTATGACACGAATAGAGCCACTGTGGTGGTTGCATCTGACACAAAATATCAGTTATAAAAATGAAGTCGTAATAGTAACAGATATTTATCCATAGTTAGGAGGAACAATATTTGCCTTGCTCCTGCCACTGGCACTCTGTACTCCTTCCCCCTATACATGCATATATAATAAATATACAACCTCTCACTTGGTACTAGGCCTATGGCAAATATAAAAACAACTAATCAAACACTAAAGCCATGGACTTGGTCAGTAGCATTTAATGCTTTTGGAAACTGTCTCTTCCCCTCAAAGCAATAAGTAAATACTAGGACAGACTAGTTTCTTCAGTCTATGTAAAGTAACCAGTCAGAGAAAGAAAACTACCATTACTCTGCTTAAATATTGACCTTGTGTCGCATCCCGGCCGTGGTAGATATATTGAGTAAATACGAAAACTAAAGCCATGATTATACTTCCCAAGTGTTTTGTCCCTTATCGATGTGAAAATGTGATGATTACCTGTCACCTTGATGTCTGCCGTCTGATCTGGCTGGTGTGTAATGCATGGCTTTATGAGATTATATCACTAAGTAACAACCAATTAGACTACCAACTTAGACCATGTAACATAAAATAAAAACATGGAGGTGCCCATGGTGTAATGGTTATCGTCGTAGGAATTGGACACGACGATACGAGTTCAAATCCTGGATGAGACTGATTGCATTTCACATAGCACTAATACCATTGGGAAAGGTATGAATCCAATTATTCTCCCTCCAGCTATGGGTAAATAGTAGGACAGATTAGGTTCTTCAGCCTTGGTGAGGCAACTAGTCTAGGAGAAGGAAAACTCTGAATTCAAACCTGTTAAACTCCGCTTAAAAATTGACCTTGTGTCATATCCTGCCTGAACGGAGGGGTTGGGTAAATATGATAAAATAAAAACATATATCAGGCTGGAACAAATGTAATATCCGAATTTCTAGTTGAACAACATTTATTAAAGTATTATGGCTTGTTATCATTCAGGAATGGTACGATGAGTAATTCTTATATTTTTCTTTCAGTTTATAAGAATATTGTTAGCAATCTTCTGTAGTATTCACCCTCTATCTTCGTTACAACTAAAAAACATATTTGACATGTTTTACTCTAAGAGTTTCATAAAGTTTTCAATACAAGTAAATAAAAAAAGTAAAGTTGGCAACCTTTGTCAAGGGTGACCCAAAGACTCCCTTTTCAATAGCTACTACACCGAGGTGTAGGGGAGGGTGCTACTCCATTCTCTAGATTGCTCCACTTTATCCTTGATCCTTATCTTATAATGCTGAGTGTTAAGCAAGGTGGCATCAAGTACCATTTTTTGTGTCTTTGGTATGACTTGACCTGGGATTAAACTCCGGTCTCCTGGATCATTTGGCAAACACTCTACTCATTAGGCCAATGGCTTGTTTACAACAGCAAAACCCATTCATTGGGGATGATACATTGAATGAAAGATGTTGCAGTAGGTGGTTTCCCCCTTTTTCAAATGGGGATATCAGTCTAAAGGACTAGGCTCCTTAATTAACAGAAAAGGAGTCATCCTCCATTAGGATAATGCCCATCCTCACACAGATCACTTGATTAAAGATTAATTAGAAGAGGTCAATTGGAAAAAATTCTTTCATTCTCCATATTTTTACTGACCTTGTTTTTTTTATCATCACTTGTTTAGAGGATTACAGAATCATTTGGATGGTCTTAGGTTGAGATCAAGGGAAGTTGTACACAACTTGGTCCCTTATTTTGAATGAAAACCTAAAAAAAAATTGTAAGTGAGGCATCTATAAACTTGTTGACTGATGGAATAAGATTCTAATTAGCAATAAAGGTTATGTTAATTTAATATTTCTATAGGAATAATTTTTTTTCATTTATAAAAGTAAAGTTTGCAACTGTAGGCGAGGGCGACCCAAAGGTTTCCCTTTCCATAGCTACTACACCGAGGAGTAAGGAGGGTGCTACTCCATTCCCTGGATTGCTCCACTTTACCCTTGATCCTTACCTTATATTGCTGAGTGCTAAGCAAGGTGGCATCAAGTATCATTTTTTGAGTCTTTGGTATGACTCAACCTGGGACTGAACCCAGTAAAAAATCAGACATTACATTTGTTCCAATCAGATATGTGTCTCTGTTAAGTTTATCCTTTGTAAACAACAACAAAAACAAGTTACTTATGGATTATATGTAGAAATAATATTGTTAATAATAATATTAATATTAATAGAATATTGTTAATTACAGTCAACAGTAATGTAGAAACAGCGATTCCATAACAGGAATTCAGGCCACCAGAGTATATGTACTTTTAAGTAGCCACACAAATATGGATTTTAAGAGCCAGGCTGTTTATTTATTCAAAGCTTTTTATAAAAGTAACTCAGATATATTCTGTTTTCAGAAAGTAAATGTGTCACAAACGTTTTTTGTTTGAAAGGAAACATTGGTCACAAACATTCATCTTTTGGTTCATCTTTAATTAAATAGTCTTTCAGGAAAAGTCAAAAAATAAAAAATGTCAAAAATATCATTATCAAATTGTCATTATTAATACATTCTGTAAAAGCATATTTGCGCAGGTGAAGACTGATCAATATTAATAAAGATCAAAATCAAACCTGCTAACTATAAACATTAACAATTGGCTGAATGGCAATTGCCTCAGAAAGTAGACTCAGCAATCTGAGTTCAAATCTTTAGCAGGGCTGTTTGAATTTCATATCGCGCTAACACCCTTGGGAAAGGTATAAATTCAACTCTTCAGGGTAAATAATAGGACAGACTGGGCTCTTTTCCCTTGGTATGGCAACTTGTCAAAGAGTAAGGAAACCAGTTCAAACCAGTTCTACTCTACTTAAAAAATGACCTTGTGTCATATCCTACTCATGGTGGAGAGGTTGCATAAATAAATACATTAACAATTAAGATAAGAATGGCTACTTCGTCTGGTGTTATGGTTAGTAAGCTAAATTAGTAAACAAGTGTTAGTGAGTTCAAATCTCACTGAGTGCCTCATACCCTTGGCCTTGTGGCAAACTAGCCAAACTTAGTATCTGACAGCAATTAAGATAAGAATGCCTGTTTTTGAGTAATGGTTGGTAGGAATTTGGCAGTATTGTGAGTTTATTCTGGTAGTGACTGTCTCAGTATTTTGATTATGAGCAAGAATAATTCATTCTTTGTTAATAAAAAGGAAAGTACCTGTCACTGAGAAGTGGTTAACATTCTTCTCTGCTGTTCGCAAACCAGGTTAGGAGATTTTTTTTTTAAATCTTTACTGATTTTTGTCGATAACTGCCTTCCAAAACCAACTGCCTTTTCTCTTCTTTGTTCCGTTAAGATCAAATATCTCTTGGCCTTGATTCCAATGCAAAAATCCATACTTGCTTTTTACAAAAAGAATGCCTGTCTCATATTTGATCTATCTGCATATTTACAACAATGTAACAACCTATCTATCTTCATGCCGCTGATTTGACATATGTCACTGAAAAAGGATAGAAGTAAAATTTAATTGACTCTTGCACACTCAAATTCAAATGCTTTTACTATATTGGTGAGCCAGGTTACAAAATTAATTCTCATCCCACCAGCTCTCCCTGAAATGACTTTGATTTAACACCTGTTCCAGCCTTCAATTCTCCACCATACTCTCTTCAATTTGTTGCAATACTACAGCAGTACTGGAATGAATTAATAATGAATTAATACCAGTCAAACTTTACAGGCTACTCAGAGCTATGAAGGGCATTTAGTCATTTCCTACTTTCCAGGTCCAATAGTAGCATCAGTGTATCTATTCATACACTAACACTGAATAAATAGAAAGGAAAAACAAGATGCCCTCTGATAAATATAATGGTTAAAGTGCTGGATTGCAGCCTTAAAGTATGCAAGTTCAAACTCCAGTCATGCTATTACATTCACTTTTGGACTAATACCCTTGGAAAAAGCATAAACACCTTATCTAACTGTTGTGGGAACCTTACCCATCTTACTATAATGGACTCTTCTCACCGTTATTAGTACTGAGAGATTTCGCTGTCAGATAGGCAGATCAATATCGGTGTTTTACGAACAGTACGAGACTTCTTACCTTTTCTATGTAACTCTATCTTTCTTGTGTAATATAATCTGTTATCTAATATCCGTGTTTGCATTTTCATTAGTGACCCTTTCCGGGGCCACAACGCTAACTAGCAATGGGTTAAATATTATCACTATTATTCTTCTACAAGTATGGATTTGACTTTAAATAACTTACAAAGGCTGATATGCCATTAAAAAAGGAAACCAATCAAGTGAACAATGTATATATATATATATATATATATATATATATATATATCATCTAATGAATACATATATGAAAATATTTAACAAGTGTTGCAATAATAAGCAACATGTCTCAAACAAATAAATTGCATATATTGTTCCACAAACCAGCAATATGTAAGAAAGGGTATAAGAATGGGGAAAAGATCTTACTAGTCTTCATTGGTTTGCATTTCAATGGCAAATTGAAATAAATTACCTTACTGTATTGTGAAACAAAAGTTTCTATTCAGTTCAACAAACAGATGTTAGAAACTACTTCTTTTCAGTTAGGCTTCAGGTCATAAAAAGAGGATGATTTAAGGGATCCAAATTTTCATATGACTGAGTAATTTGTGATGTGAGAAAACATGGTCACAATTTAAGGGGGTCCAAATCTTCCTGTGACTAACTTGTAATGTGAGAAGAAATTCTTACAATTTTAGGGAAGACAATTACTTTTTTTTTTATACCATAGAATTCAACTCCACTTCAAAATAACAGACAGTGGTTGTTAATTTTTGTATTTACCCAACATGAACATTAAATTTCCACAATTATGTCAAACTAATACAGTTAAATATGGTGAAATGCACCTATAGTCTAAAAATATCAACATTTATTAATAAGTTGTCAAGACTTTCTCACCCTTTCGGCAGGATTCAGAATATGCTGACAATATCCTCAGTAGAGGGTTATGACTCCCACGAAAAGAGTGTCCTGGGAATCACACATGACTACATTTGATGGTGAGGCTCTTTTTCCGCAAATCTGAACAGTACTGAGTATCACTTCATTGCCATTACTCCCAGGTCCACTCCGACCCAGAGTGGTTGTACCTGTTAGGGTTCCATCTGTGGCTCAAATAGATTTGTTTAAAACTTATTTGTATTTGACATATACAAAAAAAATTATGAAAAAATTAACAAAAGAAAATGTGAATATGAATGAACAATGAATGTAATTCTCTAATCTCTTAGTGTAAGATAATCCTAGACCTGTTGACATGCCATTATTTTTAAAAAAATCATTTTCCTATATTTTTGATATCAAACAGTGTTAACAAAGGAGGAATTATTTTCCTAAAAAATGTCACTAATCATAAAGTTTTAAATGAATAAAATATTCTTTTCTTTCATTTGATTTATTTATTTAATTCATTCAATTAATTTTGTTGTATTGTATATCTACTGACAGAAAGTAAAATTGTTCCCAAATATGTTGACCTGGGTACAATACATGCATCCTAGAAGGCAGTAGATATTCTCCTTATTTGGTTACTTGTGCACATATTGATCTGTATGTGTGATCACTTACTGATAAAATTTTAAAAGTATGAACACTCAAATGTCTCATTCTCTCTCTCACTAAGTATATATATATATATATATATATACACACACACACATTAATATAAAGTCAGAATACCATTGATACACATTTTATAACTTGTACACATATTGATTTGTATATCTGATCATTTACTGTAACCCACGTATATTACCTGTACATTTAAATCTAGAATAAATTGAAACACAATATGGGTGATGCAATATTTTTCCTTCATGTGTATTATGCATTCCGACACATTTATATATATATGTAAAGTAAAGTAAAGTTGGCAACCATAGTCAAGGGTGACATTAAGCCTCCCTTTTCAATAACTACTACACCGAGGTGTAGGGGGGGGCACTACTCCTTTCCCTAGTTGCTCCACTTTACCCTTGATTCATACCTTTTAATGCTGAGTCTTAAGCTAGGTGGCATCAGGTACCATATTTTGAATCTTTGGTATGACTTGACCTGGGATTGAACCCCGGTCTCCTGGACCATTGGAGAATGCTCTAACCATTATGTTAATGGCCCGGTTTATATATATATATATATATATATATATATATATATATATATATATATATGTATGTATGTACATATGTGTAATTGGAATATCTATTTTAAGGTGCTAATGGTGTGATGGTTACCATCATAGGAAATGGACACAGTGGCCTGAGTTCGAATCCTGGATGAGGCAGTTTGCATTTTACATAGGGCTAATCCCCTGGGGGAAAGGTATGAGTAATAGTAGAGCAGACAGGGCTCTTCTAGGTAAGGCAACCTGTATAAGAGAATGAAAACTCTGAATACAAACCAGCATTACCCTGCTTAATAATTGACCTTGAATCACATGAAGCTCATATGGAACAGTTTGTTAAATATACAAAAGTTCATATATATATATAAATATATTCATATAGTGATAACCGTAAACCATTACAATTATTATATATATATATATATATATATATATATATATATATATATATATATGTGTGTGTATTTTAATGGTTTATCGTTATCACTAGTTCACCTGTTTAGTTAATGGAAGACCAAATTATGCAGTATTATTAAATATAAATCATAGAGTCTTTATATATATATATATATATATGTATGTATGTATGTATATACATTAAATGCTGATGTCTGTGATCCTGGGTTTCATCATGCTTTACGTATTCATCAGAGTGTGATGAATGTGTAAAGCATGAAGCCCAGGGTCACAGACACCACCATGTAATATATATATATATATATATATATATATATATATAGAGAGAGAGAGAGAGAGATAATATGTTTATATTCCAATATATATATATACTTATATATATATATACATATGTATGTATGGTGTTTTATGAACTTGTGCATGTATTCCTATGCATTCATATATATGTGTATTTATATGTTTGTGTGTGGCATATATATATATGTATGTGTGTGTGTGTGTGTGTGTGTGTGTGTGCATAATATATACCTCCATATGCATTCATATGCATGCAATATATATTGTGTCTTATGTATTTATATCCATATAGGTGTGGGGAATATATAGAATACTGAGCAAAAGTCTTTGGCCACTTTTAACGATTGAAATTTTTTTCTAACTGCCAACTTATAAGTGAATGTTAAGCATTGGAGTTTTTTACAGATGAAACATGGGCCCTGTTGAAGTCATTTCCATACCTAATTAGTATATTTTGTCACAGGAGTTCTAAATGAGAAGGCAAGATGTAAGAATTCTCCCAAAAATGGTCATGCAATATTTTCAGCCACTTCACATAAACTAACCAGATACAGTGTTTTAAAATAGAAAAATGATTATCATGAAAATTTCAAGAATTTACCGTATCTTATCAACATTTCATGTGGTTTCTCTTTGCTTGAATAATTGCTTCAATGCACCTGGGAAGAGATGCGTACAAATCCTTCATCATTTTCAAAGGTATTAGTTGCCATTCTTAGTGGTCGAGCTCCCATAACTCTTCAAGATTGCATAAATTCTTCTGATAAAGTGTTCTCTTTAGTTTTGTCAACATTCGCCTAATGATATTTAAGTCAGGGTTTTGAACTGGCCAGTCTTTTGATATGGCAACTCCTTCATCAGCCTAACTTTGTTATATTGCATGCAATCTATAGCGTGGAGCTCCATCATGCCAAAAAGTCTCACCTTTATCCAAGTCTTGTATCAATTTCACATTCAGCAACTGGATGTATTTTGTGCTATCCAAATTACCATCAATTTTCACTAAATTTCTTGAACTATCACTGTTATGGATCCCCAAAGCACCAGACTCTTCCTCACAAACTCCACTATTTTTGTTGTGTAACATGGTTTATTTCACTTTCCTGGAGGTCTTCCAACAAATTCTCACTTATTAGAATGCAGCTCCAACCTAGTTTCATAACTGAATATGATCCTATTCCAAGCATTTGCCCCCAATAGTTCATACCTCTTTGACCAACTTAATCTTCAAATACTTTTTGGTTAATGATGGTTTCTTAGCTGTAATGCTTGTCTTTCAATTCATATTCCCAAATGATGCACTTAGTGGTATCAACTGACACCAAATTGGATTAGTCACACTCATCTGTCGCTTGTCTTGCAGTCTTCTTTGGCTGGACTTTTGCTTTCCAGATCAGTTTCCATACCATCCTGTTCTGCACCTTGTGAGGCTCTATCCAAAACACATCTAATATCTTGAAACCTCAAAAGGATTTCTGAGATACCACTTCTTGAAATTTTGAGTTCTTTAGCTATTCATAGCCTTCTTCATTATCTTCATCCTCATTTCTTTGGAATTTTTCACTTTGCTTTTAGATGTAAGAATTTTTACTATATTTCAGAAAAAAAATTGTGCTGTTGCAGAAAAAATATTTGCATATTAGCAACAGAACATTTTTCTGTTTTAAAATGCAGTTGCTCAATTGGCTAATGTAAAGTGGCCAAAAATTTCGAATAATTATCTTTGGGAATAATCTCATTTTTTTCTCTCTCATTTAAAACTCCTACGACAAAATATAATGATTAGATATGGAAATGACTCTAACAGTGCCTATGTTTCATCTGTCAAAAATACAATGTGAAACATCCACATATAAGTAGGCAATTTGTAGAAATTTGCACCATGTTAAAATTACCAAAGACCTTTGCACAGTACTGTATATGTATGTGTGTATATGTGGTATTTTAGGAACTTGTGTACATATCAATTTGTACATGTGACCATACAATATTGAGTCAATTGAAACACAAATTTAGGGTTTTGCAAATTTATTTTATGCCAGTGTTTTTAACTAAATATTGTATATCATTTTTAAAAATTTATTTACTTATACTGATTAAACCATGGAATTTGCAGCTAATTACTAAAGTTCCACGATAGTTCATTAAAAAATCTGAATAAGTACAATTGAAAAAACAAAAAAAAATAAAGAAAGCTTAATCCCTGAGAATATTCCAAATGTCAGCCATATTTGTGGAATCAGTCAATCAAAGACTTCTAATATTCCTTGTTTTGGGGATTACTGTTGTCTTTGAAAACTGTTCTTCTACAGGTCACCTGAATCAGAAATGTGCACTTTCATCAACTCTTCCTTCAATTCTCTATGTCTGACATAATTGACAAATGGTCTGATATTATCTAAGAATACAACACTATACGTAGATGGTACAGCTTCCTGGTTAAAATATTTGACAGTTCAAGACTCTACTTATTGTATTTCTTTGTAATAAAATAACTCTGTTTGGGAACTCACAGAAAGTATGCATTTGCCCAACCTCTCGACCATGAGCAGGATCCAAAACAACAATGTCAATTTTTAAAAGAAGTACAACTGATATGAATGCAGAGTTATCCTTCACCTTGACCAGTTGCCATACCACGGTTAAAGAGCCCTGTCTGGTCTACTTTTTACATATAGGCAGGAGAAGAATCATTGGATTCATGCCTTTCCAAATGGTATTAGCACTATGCGAAATTCAAACAGCACCACTGAGGATTTGAATTCAGGTTACTGAGCCCATTTCCAAAGACAATAATTTTTATGCATTGAACAGGTGGAAAGTATATCTGCGAGTGGCTGCAACAATACCATTTATGTTGGTGTTATATCATGGAATGGCAAACATTGTGTGTTTGTGATTGCAACTCTTTTAGTGGAACACAGCTGTTATTCCACTTACCAAATATATCTCCTTGGAATTACTTTCTCTGGGGATAAAGTCTTTAAATGTAGGCAGCAGACAACTGACAAACTGAAAGATTTTATTTCTCATAAAATCTGTCATACCAGAGGCAAAATGAGTCACACTGCAAAACTTCAGAATGAGAATGACTGAAACACGTATTCATCCAATACCACCGCAAGAGGCAGGATCAATTTTAAAATGGTGTACAGCTGGTTTAAATGCCCTGTTTGCCTTCTCCCAGACTGGTTGCCTTTATAAGGCAAAAGAACCTAGTCTTCTTTACTATTTAACCTTGGCAAGTGGGCTGGTGCTATAGAATACTCTGACTGCTTCTCGGTAGAGGGGTAAGACACTAGATATGATACTAAACAATCTGATGGTGAGGTTCCAGTAATGCAGGAGCTTTGGGGAATGTGGAGTACCACTTTATTGCCATCAATCCCAGGTCCACTCTGGCCTGGAGTGGGTGCACCTGATAAGGGTCCTCTCTATGGGTTAAATAGAACTAAACTGTGTACTTATGCTAAATTGAATTGTTTAAAATAGAACTGTTTTTTTTACATTTAACTGTGTGTAAACAAAAAACTATACTTAATTGTTTGAATTAGAACTTTTTATATGTATAAAATTGGATTTGGCATTAAATAACCTACAATGGTTGATGTGCCATAAAACCAAACCAACCCAAACTATTTAACCATTGGTGGGTGGGAAAGAGATGGATTTAGATCTTTCCAAAGGGCATTAGCACAATGGGAAATGCAAACAGTTTCATCCATTGGATTTGAACTAGGGTTGTCAATTCTATTTCCTACAAAAAGTAGGAATAAATTTCATCACTGAATAATTATCAAATCTTTCTTATTTGCCCAATATCTTGTCAAGATTTTTCATCTGGGAAAGATCAGAATAATTAACAATGGCTTGTAAGATCTTTTTACTCATTGTTTCATAATGGACTGCACACATAACCACCATTCGGTAAAAAAATTCTATCAACATATAAACTGAAAACTTTTTGCTGAACCCTACTTTACAATGCACTACAAACTTGATGTTTCTTGTCCAACATTATTTTATCATATACCATAAGCCCAATATTTTGGGCTGAGTGCTGTTTTACTATGCCCTGCCAGCCTTATAAGTGAATTTCAGTGAAATCAGATTAGATATTACCAATAAAAGTCTTTACATATCAGCCATCACAGGCTTTCTCTTAATGGAAAGTTGATATAGCTTTGAGCAAAGACGTCTGTAGCCTGGAGCAAAGTTTGAGGGTATTTTGTGCGGTATTCTTTTGAGTAAATTGAAACACATTCAGGGATTTGCAGTTTTATTTTCTATCAACATGTTTGACTAAATATTGTATCTGAGTTCAGATTTGGTTTGTTCTGACCCTCCGTGAAGGGATAAATGTACACCAACTACCACTTTCTACTCTTTGACTAGTTTACTTTAATTAAGTCACTAAGTGACTGCTCTTATACACCAATGAGGATTTGATCGCCATAAGTTTCAGTGGCTTGCTCTGAGGTCAATGATTCAAATCTACTATCTCTAGTCGTTTAAAACCAGATTATCTCTCCTTGATATATATTTCTTCATAATTTGTCATCAACCAAAAAGTCCGCTGTTGTTATCTTACTTTATATCAGAAAATCTTGTTTTAAATTTCCTATTTTCACACAGATACTGACACCAGTAAAAAGTCTGCCAAAGCCTTATATATATATATATGTATATATAAAGAGAGAGAGAAAGACAGATTCTCATAGTGTTGCAGTTATCATCATAGTTACTGGAGATCAAACCTAGGACATAGGAGTTTGCATTTCCCTTTGTGCCAATGCCCTTAAGAAAGGCATGAATCCATATCTTCTCCCAGCTATACAAAAATAGTTTGGTTAAATTTTATTTTGCTTTGTTTCTTTGTTTAATGACATAACACCTTTCATGGGTTATTTAATGCCAAAGCTATTCCTGTGAAGAATATTAGGGGTACTATTTACCCCACATCTAAGGGGATAAGGGGTTTCATACCTTTTCTGAGGGTATTTGTCTGAGAGTGAACTTTATAGCATGACTGCAGTTTGAACACTCTTTCTATGATGTTGCAGTCCAGTACATTAGCCACTACACTATGGAGACACCCCAGGACAAATTTTTAAACAAAACAGGTTCTTTAGCCTGGGTTGGAAACCAGTCTAAGGGAAGCAAAACTCTGAATTCAAACAACTTTAACTCCACTTAAAAACTGACCTGTTTGTGGTTGAGGGGTTATATAAATTCATATATATATATATATATATATAAAAGTAGGACTTAGTCTAAAGATCGCATAGGTGAGAAACTGGCCGTTGCCAAACACAAGTGGCTCTCTGTCTATGCTATTCTAACTTAGATATATATCACTATTGAACAATCTTTATTTATAAATATAACAAACAAAATTATTTTACCCAGACAGCTGGAGCTGTAGAATACATCTACTGCTTCTCTGCAGAGTGTCCTGGATATGACACTAAACAATCTGATGGTGAGGCTCTTGTAATGCTGGAACTTTAAGGAATGTGGAGTATCCCTTCATTGCCATCGCACCCAGGTCCACCCTGGCCCGGAGTGGTAGCACCTGATAGGGTCCTATCTATGAGTCAAATAAAACTATGAGGATCGTCAAATAAGTTTCCAGACTTTTTTCGTATGGGCACTTTTATTGATAGTACACACATGAAACTCTTGTCTCCTTCGAAGTAGTCTCCTCTGGCTGCAATGCACTTGTTGTACTATTCCAACAGCTTCTGCAAGGCCCCATGGAAGTCCTCTTGTGTGAGCATGTCAATGACCTTCATCACAGCCTCTTTCATCTCCTCAATTGTCTCATAGCGACAGCCTCTGAGCTTAGAGAATTACCAAAAGTCACAGGGAGCAAGATCTGGACAATAGGGAGGCTGAGGAACTGTCTTGATTCCCATCTTGGTCAAATAGTCTGTGACAAGGATAGAGTTTTGGACAGGTGCATTGTCCTGGTGGAAATGCCACTGACCCGATTTGAAGAGTTCTGGCCTCTTTCCAAGGAATCTCTTCCTGAACCTCAACATAGTAACCGTAACCCTAAATGTAACCTTTTAGCCAATCAACTCTGGTGTATTGACTTCCTTACTCCTCGCACACCTCTCATCATCCCTCACAGACTCCCTGGCTTCCTTGAATCTCTTATGCCACTCAAAAACTCATGCTCAATTCATGCAAGAGGGTCGAAAAGCAGTCTGAAGCATTCCATACGTTTCTGTAGCATTTTTTCCAAGTTTAAAACAGAATTTTATTGCATATCATTATTCTAAAGTTTCTTCATGTCCAGATTGCATTTTAAAAATTCACTGACTGTGACAATCAGGCTTTAGTAGGGTGTATTCTAATTGCTGCTGTAGCTGTTCATTTAAACCTGGAATCATAAAAATTGGCCAGTCATCTCATAAGATGTATAGCAATAGTATACTTAATTTTCAAGAGCCTACACCAATTTTAAATGCCTGTACAAAAAAAAAGTCTGGAAACTTATTGAAAGCACTGAGTAAATGGCGTACCTATGTAAAACTGAATTGTTTGGAATAGAACTGTTTTTTACATTGAAACTGTACTTTGGCAAAACTGAATTGTTTGTTTTAGAACTGTTTGACTAAACTGAACAGCTTTAAAAAGAAATGGTTTTGACTATTAAACTGGGTACTCATACTAAACTGAATTGTTTGAAATAGAACTGATTATTTGTATAATAATGGATTTGGCATTAAATAACCAACAAAGATTGATATTCCATAAAACCCAGCCAACCAACCAACCAAACAAACAAGCAAAATTATATATATATATATATATATATATATATATATATATATATATATATATAGTATTGCATATAAATAAGTACATCTCCAACTCTCTTTTATAAAAAGTTAATTTTCTATTAAACTAGATGCAGAGAATTTATTATTTCTTGTAGAACTTAATATAATTAAAATGGATACATATGTATGAATGTATGTATGTATGTATAGGATTATTTCAAAATATACATCTTTATCAACCCCTAAACGGTTATTTTATGTTAGTTATTTATGTAACCTCTCTCGGTTTTTCTTTTCAATATAACATGAGACCTGTTTACAATTCTGATCAACACCCCCATCTTTATCCCGAATTTCCATTGTTAAAAATATCCCAGTCAGAAACAGTTTCCTCTCACCTTAGCTGCTGGCCTCTGATGGGAGGTTAATTTTTGACCAACCTTACTATTAACATGTAAAATCCCCACCTCTCAGAGTATAACATATTTGAAGAAAAGAAATGACAATAAAGGTGAAGTTGATGTCAAGAGAGAAGTTGACAAAAATTAATAATGAAAATATCTAGTGTCATAGTTTAAATGATATACAGTTTATTTTAAAGATATGACAATGGAATTGTTAAAAATCCTTTTTAAAAACAACTGAATAGATAAAAAAAAAAAAAACAAGACAAAAAGTATTTTAAAAAATACTTCATTTTAAAATCTCTAAACAATTTAGTACATATATAACCCCTCCTCTTTGAATAGGATGTCACACAATGTCAATTTCTAACTAGAGTACAACTAGTTTGAATTTAAAGTTTTTCCGTCTCCAAGACTAAGTGCCTTACCAAAGTCAAAGGTCTACTCTACTGTTTGCCTACAGCTGGGGGAAAAAAGTTGGATTCGTACCTTTTTTAAGGGTATCAGTACTATATGAAAGGCAAGCAACCACATGCAGGATTTGAACTCACACAGCTGGGTCCATTTCAAATGATAATGATTGTTACCTGCCAAGCATTTAACTCGAATTTAGCAGTAGTACTATTATAATTAGAATAGTAAATATGACAATTTTCCTTTGAGATTCAACCTGTCGTGACACCTTCTCTAGTAGAAACTTAAATTGCCAACGGACCTAAGCATCATTACCAAACAGGCTAAGGATCTCAAACTGACCTGGTAGTTGACACTTTCACTTTCATTTTCTTTCCATACCTATTGCAGAAGAAATATCTGGTATACTTGGCTCTCAAACTGTTCTCAACTCTTTTAGATTTGTTCTTTCACATTAAATTCTTCTTCCTCTTCTTGGATTACCCTGTTTATCAATTTCTCTCTCTGTCTCTCTTTATATATATATATATATATATATATATATATATATATATATATATATATATATATATATATATATATATATATATATATATATTTCTTCTGGAAAAAGAAAAAGAAAATGAAGAAGAATGAAAAAAGAGAGAAAGAGAGAAAAGATACCTGCAGAGACAAAAATTTGTCATGGAGAATTAAGAACAACAACCTCATCAAAACAGTCACCCCTGTATGCTGACAACAAACATTATAAACTTCCTGATGGAAGTGGGAACACTTGAAACACTTGTAGTAACAAAATAAATAACTTAGTGGATAAATCTACTTGTGGACCTATTCATTTAAAATATATATATATATATATATATATATAAGTAAGTAAAGTTGGTGACCATAGTCAAGGGTGACCCGAAGACTCCCTTTTCAATAGCTACTACAACGAGGTGTAGGGGAAAGCACTACTCCATTCCCTGGATTGCTCAACTTCACCCTTGATCCTTATCTTATAATGTTAAGTGTTAAGCAAGGAGACATCAAGTACCATTTTTAGAGTCTTTGGTATGACTCGACCCGGGATTGAACCCCGGTCTCTCGGACCATTGGTGAACACTCTACACATAAGGCCAAAACCTGGATGAAGATTATGAAATTAGCACTCTGAGAGGATATTCATGTAAGGTATTTCTGAACAGTTGATAAACTGATCACAGATAAAAAGCAAAACAATTTTTCTAACATGAACATTCTGGCTTCATGAAATATTCCTTAAACAAAGTAATGATTAATTTTAGTTTTTTGTCAATAAATTCTGTCATGTTTTCCAAAATATTGAGTATTGTCATGTTTTCCCAAATATTTTCTTCTGTATGGCATTGAAAAACTATACTATAAATTTAAATAATTTTGTCTATTTTCTTTAAAGTATATTTTAGGAAGCCAAACAAAGATTATTGAAAAGAAATAGTTACTTTAAACCATGTAGCAGTGTATAAATTACTATTATTGGATTAGATTACAAATGTGTGCAAACAAATTATACAAATGTGCAGTTTAAAAAAAGGGAACATTGATAACATTGTTATTACAATTAAAAATTTATGAATGAATTGAATTTGGCATGAAATAACCCATAATATGTTGATATGCTGTTGAATAAACAAACCATAACCAAATCAAGAATTATCAAAGGAAGCAGAGATCAAAACACTGATTTAAAATAGCAAAGAAGAAAGCATATTGATGTAAAAGAATAAAACAAAAATTCTTTCCAGAATTTTTATTTATGACTCGTTCTTTGAAAAAATATATTTGGTTTGAGTTTTTCGGCACCATTAGTGATTGAAAAATATCTCCTCCATATTCTTTCTTATTTCAATGCCATTGTTATGTCTGCTATACTCGATTCCCTGAAATGCTATCAAGTGTAGACTCCATTTTTGCCTTGTAAGTTCCTATTTTGCCTCATCAACTCACAGAAAACATATTTTCCCTCTGATGAAATATAAACATGTTGGTCGTGGAGAAAGGGGAAAGCATAGAATGAGGAAACCATTTATGGTTGCCATTCTTGTTTTGTTTCATTTTTCCTAATTTTCTTGATATCTAGGGATAATTTCTTGGTTAAGACCGAATCAGTTCTGATCCTTGAAAAATAAAAACAATAAAAACAAAAGCAAAACAAAAAGAACTGCTGATGGGATTATAGAGTTGGAAAAGGAAGGTTACAAAAAAAAAAAACAAGAAATATCAAAAGGAAAAGGAAAGAAATAAAAACTGATGAGTGAAAAAGATGAAAGGAAAAGAAAAAAAATGGATGAAAAAGAGGGCAGGGAGTAGATAAAGCAAAAAAGGTATTTGCTAAGCTCTGTTAAGTCTGGCATGAGGTCACAATAGAGAATCCCTAAAAGAGTCAAAATTACTTCAGTAATAATCTACCAGACTAATTCATTAACTCTGTTTCTTCCACTAGTGTAATTACTTACAATATTTATCTTATTATTTGTTAGGGTCTTACTTATGGGTCAAATAGATGTTTAAAAATTGTTTGTATTTGATAGGAATACTTGATACCAAATAAATGTATATGATTTGTGTTAAGAATAGTTATGTATAGCTATAATTGTTTACTAAGGATTATTATTTGTCATTTGAAACCATATGACTGTGTGCAAATAAATGACCATCATTAAATTTCAAATTAAAATAATTACTTGAAATGATGTAATTGTTACAATTAGATAAGAATACTTGAAACCATTCAACTGTGTGTAAGTTATTTGTATTAGATAGTCATGCTTGATATCATTTATAACTTTGTGCAAAGAATTTTTAAGCAATAACTTTGCAAATGTTAATATAGATATACAATGAATGAGATTCTCTAACCTCTAGTCATAAAATAACTCAATCAAACCAACATTTTTAATCAAACACTGAGGTATTAGTGTCCTCATTTTAAACCAAACCAGGATATATAGTACAAAACAACTGAAGAAGACTGTAGAGTGTAATGGCTGAAATTTCAATGTATAATAGCAATCAAGACGAGAACATTAATCTGAGAATGAGTGAATATTGATCATCCCAGAAATTCAGTCGGGGGTTGGGGTGACATCATTTTTGTTTTCATAATTTTTAAAAATCTATCTCATTCTGTTCTGAATTTGTTTTTGCATGAATCCCGAATTGTATGTTTAATCATAGAGTGAAACCACCACCTTCTATGACAGTTTTAACCGAGTTCTTTTATTCTCCAGAAAGACCAGCCAATCCTCCTATTTTATCGTTCCCAATAATTACTGTGTCGCAATATACACAACACTCCTGTGTTGTGATCCCTCTGTAAAAGACAATAACCGATTCCATGGCAGAAATTCTTTTTTACCTGTTTATTGATTTATAGACCTTTCTTTTTTCATTTTCCAATGGCAACCGAGAGACAAACAATATAGATTATTGCATATTATTTCCATCTGACTAAAGAATCTATTGCAACTGATCGCAAAAGAGAATGGTGGATTCTAATTACACAAGCTATGATAAAGAAAAGTAATGTCTGGCTGCTGCTGCTGCTGCTGCTGCTAACACCTGTAATGGGGGAAGTCAGTGTAAAGATGATGGTGATGAGGATGATGTTGGTACACCTACAAATATTGCTGGTGATGATAGTTAGAATCATCATCTTTCGAGTGATAATGATTGCGTCATAGCAATGATAAAAATAGCAGCAGTTCTGAGCATAAGTCCATACATAGGGCTGGGTCATTGTGCTTGTAATGAGGACCAAAGAGTTACCTAGTGAGGATTAAGATGTGAGGGGAATAATAATGATAATGATAATAATAATAATATGACACGCATAAACTCCTATGGGACTTTAACATACAAACAGATCAACTAATCCCAGCCAGAAGACCAGACCTTATAATAATCAACAAAAAAAAGAGAATTTGCAAAATTGTCGACTTTGCTGTTCCGGCAGACCACAGAATAAATCTGAAGGAAAGTGAAAAGAAGGATAAGTACCTCGACTTTGCTAGAGAATTGCTGTGGAACATGAAAGTAACGATTGCTAGAGAATTGCTGTGGAACATGAAAGTAACGATTGTGCCAACTGTGATTGGTGCATTAGGCACAATAACTAAAGGATTAATAAAAGGCCTGGAGGACTTGGAATTTGGTAGATGGGTAGAGACTATCCAAACGACAGCATTGCTAAGAACGACTAGAATCCTGAGACGAGTCCTGGAGACTTGAGGAGACTTGCTGTCACTCAAACTCCAGTGAAAAACCATCAGCTAACGCTGATTTGAAAAACTCTAAAGGAGTAAATGATAAATTGAAGTTTGACCATACAAACAATTGGTATATACACAACCTAAAATCTGTCCTGAAGAATGAGATTCACAAACTCTTCAGACACTTTAAGATACAAACAAAATCACTTAATCTCAGCCAGACAACCAGATCTAGTAATAATCAACAAGAAAAACAAAACTTGCCAAATAGAGGACTTAGCAGTCCCACCTGACCAGAATGTAAAATTAAAAGAAAGCAAAAAGAAAGTTAAGTACCTGGACCAAACCAAGGAATTGAAAAAGCTGTGGAACCTGAAGGTGATGGTAATACCAATTGTAATTGGTGCTCTTGTTACCATCACCAAAGGATTGGAAGACTTGAAAATAAGAGGACAAGTGAAGACCATCCAAACTACAGCATTGTAGAGATCAGCCAGAATACTCAGAAGAGCCCTCAAACTCCAGTCAGAGACCATCAGCTAATGCTGGTGCAAAAAACTCAAAAAGGAGAGTAATAATAACATTGGGATAGTCAACACAAAAGATAGAACCTGGCGAGTTGTAGACTTGGCCATCCCGGCTGACCATAGTGTAAAACTGAAATAAAACATAAAGAGAGATAAGTACCAGGGCTTTGCCAGAGAACTGAAAAAAATATCAACTTTGCTAAAGAACTGAAAAAACTAAGAAAGATGAAAGTAACAGTGATACCAATTGTAATTGGTGAGCTTGGTACAGTCACTAAAGGTTTGGTACAGGGACTGAAAGACTTGGAAATAAGAGGATGAGAGGAGACCATCCAAACTACAGCATTGTTGACATCGGCCAGAATACTGGGAAGAGTCCTGAAGATTTGGGGGTCACTCAAACTCTAGTGAGAAACCATCAGTTAATGCTGGTGTGAAAAACTCTCAAAAGTTTAAAATAATAACAGACATCTAATTATTATAATTCACCAAATGTCATTCTACCCGTAAAATTAAGGCCCTGATATTTTTGACATGATTTAAACCAAACTTTCAGAAATTTATCGATTGATGTTGGTGGCATGTCAACCTGTCAAGGGTTATTCTATGCTTTTGAGGTTATGGAATAATGTTCATTATACATTCATATCTACATTTTTTGGTTGGTTTGTTCTTTTATGGCATATTAACCCATGTAGAGTATTTCATACTAATTCCTGTTGCCTAATGAGCAGAGTGTTCGCCAATGGTTCGGGAGACCGGGGTTCAATCCCAGATTGAGTCATACCAAAGACTAAAACAATAGTACTTGATGATGCCTTGCTTAACACTCAGCATTATAAAATATGTATCAAGGGTAAAGTGGAGCAATCAAGGGAAAGGAGTATGACCCTCCCCTACACCTCATTGTAGTAGCTATTGAAAGGGGAACCTTCGGGTCACCCTCGACTAAGTTTGCTAACTTTACTTTCTTTTATATGTGTGTATATATATATATATATATGTGTGTGTGTGTGTGATTTATAACTATATATGTGATTTGTAAATAAATAGTTTAGTTATTTGTTCGCACACATTTAAATGATTTCAACTATTGCTATCTAACACCAGTTATTCTATTTCATAGTTAAATGGTTTCCAATATTGCAAACACTAATACCTTTATTTGCACTCTGTTATGAGTTGTCAAAAACTGCTGTCAAATTGCCCAGTCGGCTGGGGCTATAGAATATAACAACTGCTCCTTTGCAGAGGGGTACCCCCCACCAATGAGTGTCCTAGATTTGACACTAAACAATCTGATGGTGAGGTTCCAATAATGCTGGAGCTTTGGGGAATGCAGAATATCCCTTCATTGCCATTGCTCCCAGGTTCACTCTGGCCCAGAGTGGTAGCACATGACAGGACCCTATATATGGGTTAAATAGAACTAACAATATACTTATGCTAAACTGAATTGTTTGACTAAACTGAATAGCTGGAAATAGAAATGCTTTTGACAATCAATCCGTACTTACATTTAAACTGCATGCTTATGCTAAACTGAATTATTTGAAATGGAACTGTTTTTGACATTGAAAATGTACTTACACTAAATTGATTTGTTTAATATAGAGCTGTTTTGATATTTAACTGTGTGTAAACAAAATCTGTACTTATACTAAACTGAATTAGCTGAATTAGAACTGCTTGACTAAACTGAATAGCATGAAATAGAAATGTTTTTCACAGTTAAACTGTACTTACATTTAAACTGCACACTTATGCTAAACTGAATTGTTTGAAATAGAAGTATTTTCATAAAAATGGATTTGGCATTAAATAACCTGCAAAGGTTGATATGCCATAAAACCTAAACAAACAAACAAACAAACAAACAAATACTAAAAATTCAATTTAGTATAAATCATTTGGTTGCACATTGTTAAATGGCTTCCACAATTATAAATGATTAAACAGTTCTATAGACCCATAGATGGGATCCTAAGAGATAATACCACTCCAGCCAGAGTGAAACTTAGAGCAATGACAAAAACGGGCTTCAGTACATTCCTCAAAACTCCCAGACTGGAGCCTCACTATCAAATGCAGTTTAGTGCCATATCCAAGACACTCATTTAGAGGTGGGGGGTCTTACACCTCTGCAGAGAAGCAGTCAGTTTATTCTATTGCTACGTCTGACTGGGCTATCATTTTTTGGGTTGTCGTTTTTTTTTGTTTTGTTTTTGTTTTTTGTTCTCTTGAATAAATTATTTTCTAATACAAATAATTTTGCATGTATCTGTATTGTTTCTCATAACTAATAATAATAATAATAATAATAATCCTTTGTATATGATTGAACAATTCTGTTTGACTCGTTGATGGGACCCTAACAGGTACTATCACTCCAGGTCAGAGTGGACCTTAGAGTAATGGTAAAGAAGGGGGTACTCCAGACTTTTCTGATCTCCATAAATGGAGCCTCACTACCAGATGCAGTTTAGTGTCATACCTATGACACCTCTTTTTTGGTGGGGATCTCACCTCCTTGAAAGGGACACAATCATATTTTAAACCCCACAGACTGGATACTTGCAGAAAAGGGTTTAGATTATACTTGGAGATCCAAAACCTACATATATATATCAAATATATATGATTTGTAAGTATACTTTGTAGATAATGTTGTTAAATGAGTCTGAGCTCAGTTTTATTTTTTGCACACAGTAAAATGGTTTCAAGTTTTGCTGACTCTAATTATTCTATTCAACAGTATTCGTTTACTTGCACACAGTGAAGTGGTTTCAAATATTGTAATGCAATACCAATAATTCAATTTAGACTTAGAATTTCAAGAATTGCTTTTTAACATCGGATTGTTTTGTGTCATATCTTGGACACTCATTGGGAGAGGTCTTACCCCTCTGCAGAGAAGCAGTTGGTATATTCTACAGCCCTAGCCGTCTGGACAAAACTTGTTATGGTAATTTGCAACACACTCTCAGATGCTCTCAAAAAAAACCTAATTAATAAATATTTTATTCAAATATCTAATTTTATCATTTTTCAGCCTAATTCATTTTTTTAATTTACTTTTTTTAGGATTGCATATATTGTTGGAGATAATGTTTTTGCCTCTTGTAACGATTGCAAAAATAGTGCAGAGACATAAGACTACCCCACCAAGGAGTTTCCTTGGCACTAAACAATCTGATGGTGAGGCTCCAGTCCTGGAGCTTTGGTGAATCTGGAGTATCCCTTCATTGCTATTGCTACCAGGTCCATTCTGACTCAGAGTGGTTGCACCTGATAGGGTCCAATTTATGGGTCAAATAGAACTGTTTGACATGTAAACTGTGCAAATAAATGATGTAGGTTAAATTGAATTGTTAGAAATAAAACAGAACTAAACTGTATCCTTATGCTAAACTGAATGGCTTGAAATATGAATGTTTTGACATTTAAACTGCATACTAATACTAAACTGAATTGCTTGAAACAGAACTGTTTTGACATTTAAACTGCATACTTATGCCAAACTGAATTGTTTGAAATGGAACAGTTTTTTATGCTAAACTGAATTGTTTGAAATAGAACTGTTTTTGACATTGAAACTGTACTCCCACTAAATGCTCTACATAATTGTTTGAAATAGAACTGTTGATATGGATTAAAATGGATTTGACATAAATAACTTACAATGGTTGATGTGCCATCAAACTATTCCAAAGCATAACAAGTTACTAGAACAAAATGTAACTTTGTTGTTGTAGAGGATTTGTCAGGGTAATATTATTACTAGATGTAAATGCTAAAACAAATAAGTAAAGTATACAATCACAAAACAAATAACAGGAGTTTGAGTTGAACAACTAGTCTTTTTTTATATGTATACTGTGTATATAAATTTTTTAGCCATTCTTTTTTTTTTTGCTCACTAGTGGATCAGTCCTGAATTCCATTGTCAATTAAACATTGTTACTGTTGTAGATCCTGGGATTGATATTTTGGTTCAGCAGTTGGAGTGGGAATAAAATATATTTGGTCTATTCTTTTTGAATACTGAACGGTTACTTTGTAATCAGGGGATAACTGGTCCTAGACCCACTAGATTATCTGTTGGGACACGTTTGTGTATACTTATCAATTCTTCTTTTATGAGGGAAGTCCTCATAGCATTGTGACTGATCTACTGGATTGCAACATTGTTGTAAGCGAGTTTGATCTCCAGTACCGCTATTACATTCACTTTCAGACTAATGATCTTAGGAAATGTAAGAACACCCTTACCTCATAGCTATAGATCAAATACTACCACCACAGTTTTTCTACAATTATTGCTTTGGCTTTAATAACCCATGAAGGTTGATATACCATTAAACAAAGAAACCAAATCAAATTTCTTATACGAATAAAGTAAAAGTAAAGTTGTCTCCCTTTGGTCGAGGGCGACCCGGAGGCTCTTTTTTCAATAGCAACTCCACCGAGGTGTAAGGGAGGGCGCTACTCCTTTCCTTGGATGGTTCCACTCTACTCTTGATTCCTACCTTATAACGCAAGATCACATCAAGGAACCATTTTTGAGTCTTTGGTATAACTTGACCTGAGATGTAACCTCGGTCTCCCAGGCCATTAGCGAACACTCTACCAACTAAACCAGTGGGCCCGGTATATATATATATATATATATATATATATATATATATATATATGTATATATATAAAGTGTTTCTATCAGTCTAAAGGAGCTTATCTAATCATTTCTTTCTTTTATTTAGTGTTAGTGTAACATTGGATATACTAATGCTAATATTGAGGCTCGGTGAGTGAGGAGTTGACTAAATATATTCCATTGCCCCAATAAATCCAATAATACGATGAATTTAGATGAATAAAATATTTTATATTCTTATGTGTATTGCTAATTCATTTTTGCTTTCTGATATTTTCAGTCGATGGTAACTGGACTCAATGGGGAGGATGGTCATTATGTGACAAGATCTGTGGCCCTGGAGGTGTCCAAAAACGTGTCCGTTATTGTTCTGCGCCATATCCAAGCTATGATGGAAAAGACTGTGAAGGACCCACATCAGAAACAAGGGCATGTGTAAACAACACAGACTGTCCAGGTAGGTCTTCTGTTTTCTTTTTCAAAGTATCCTGGCTTTTGCAAAAAATATCCTCATCACAATTTTACAGAAAGTGTTTTAAAATACTCCCCCAGAAAAAAAAATAAAATAAAAATACTCAAGTAAAGGCCAAGTTTTGAAATCACAAATCATGATTTTTACTGACGAGGTAATATGATTTACTAAATGTCCATCCATCTGTATAACTAAGGCTCCACCATTTTTGGGTCAATTTTAGGAATTTTTAGACTTATGCCTGCAAAGTTTTTAAATTATACAAGGAGATCTTAGGTAGGATCTTTCTCTCCTTTACAACCAGTGCCATCTGAAATGGTTATCAGTGCGATTGCTCCGCCGACCTTCGCAGTTGACGTCTGTTTTATCGATACAACCAATTAGGTGTTAGGAATATATAAGATCATTTAATCAGGCGATAGTTTAAAAGGCTCTTTTTTTACCTGTTCTTACCCTTCTTGTAGGAATGCATTAAAAGAATTTCGCCTTCATTTAATACAGACAGATCACGTGCGTGACGATTGGAATTTCTCTCTGCGTTCGAGTAGAAAGTTATCATCCGACCATAACTCATAAGCCTTGACTGTAGCAGGTTGCTGCTCATGGGAAGCAATGAATGACTACAGCGGTTTAATTGTCGTTGCTACCCACTCGTTGAGTAGGGGTGTTTCGGAAATACAGGTGTCTTTGTTCTTTTGCATGAGGCATATTGCACTCTCTACTGAAGATCGTCCAGTCGGCTGAAACTGTAGAATGCACCAACTGCCCCTCTGCAGAAGGGTAAGACCGTTCCCCAATCTGACAATGAGGTGCCAGTGATGTTTGAGCTTCGAGGAATGCGGTGTACTCCTTTATCGCCATCGTTCCCAAGTCCACTCTGGCCCAGAGTGGTAGCACCTGATGGGGCCCTATCTATGGGTTAAATAGAACTAAACTTTGTAATTACGCTAAAACAAATTATTTGAAATTAACTGTTTTTACATTTAACCGTGTGTAAACAAAAAATTATACTTATGCTAAGCTGAATTGTTTGAAATAGAACTGTTTTTGACATTTTAAAGTGTGTACTTTTGCTAAACGGAATTGTTCGAAATATAACTGTTTGTATGTATAAAAATGGATTTTGCATTAAATAACCTACAACGGTTTATATGCCACCAAACCAAACCAATCAACAATTATCTTAACTGATGATTCAGCCTTGTCATTTACTTGCTGGTTCCCCGGGTTTGGCAAGAAGTGTTCAGTGTCTCATCACTCTGAAAAGTGCCTGAATGATGATGATACAAACAACGGACCAACATCAGAAATTCCTTGAAATGGAATTGCGTATCTCACAAAATGTGCCGTCACTGAGGTACTGTGTAAGAATGGTCTTGTGTCAATACCCCTCCACGCCAGCATTTTGATATTCAAAGAGAAGGCAGGAGAGCATGATAAATATTTATTTTAAACCGACCAAGGTACAAGAGTATGGAGCGAGTCATAAGTGGGTCAGTCAGGTGTGTAGTTTGAGTGATAGGTATGCGGGTAGATGAGTTAGTGAGGTCGAAAATAAGCTTTATTCGGAGAGTGAGAGAGAGAGAGAAGGAGAAAGAGAGCGAGAACGTCCACATTGTAGTAATTCCAATACTCCTTTTGTTGTCTTTAATTGCTGAGAATGATACGGCCGTTTTCAAATGGTAGCCAACTGACAACTGCTGACTAAACTGGAATTCTTGGCTGCTGGGAATCGTGTGATTACTAATAGCTGCTAGTCTACTGTGAAGAAAATGTCCCACGTGTTTGAGTCAAAAAGTGTAGTAGACTGTGGCTCCTCGGCTGAAGATTTAATCGCTGCTGCCTGTATTTATACAATTAATGAATCGAGGTATGGAACCGCTGCAATGTTGCCAAAGACTGGCCCCTGTAGAAAGACCCCGTAAAAAAAAAGGCCGGCGTGAATCTGATAGATCGGAAAATGGGTTGGAACATCACGTGACACGCTGGCAACTACATCTGTACGTTCTATAGGAGTTTGACTCCTGAGTGTTTTTGGGCGCGTCTTAAACGGAGTCACACTAAGATTATCTTATTTGGTCTCTACATATTCAACTTGCGGATGAAAGTCGAAGTGCTAGTGTCCTCAACTAGGTCAATTTCCCAAAAGTTTGAGAAGTCAACAGTGACAAGTTGTTGAACTCAAATAGATCAACGTTAATATTTTACCATGACCATCTGGTAGATCGTTCGGTTCAATTTCTTTGTTTAATGGTATATCAACCTTCGAGGGTTATTTGATCCCAAAGACTTCCTTGTAGAAGAACAATAGTGGTTATTATTTAATGCATAGCTGGGAGTGGGATTAAAGAAATTCTTACCTTTCCCAAGGGTATTTGTTCAAAAGTGAATGTAATAGCGTGACAGGAGTTCGAACTCGTTTACTACGATGTTGAAGTCCAGCACGTTAGCCATAACACAACGCCGCGGATGCCCCTACCTTTGGTTGATTGTCGGACATTGTTCTGTTGCGAGCTTGCGGCAGGTCTCACATGTGAAGATATATTCTAGTATGTCTGATGACATGCTGATCCAGAAAACATTCTTTGTCGCGTCGCAAGCATCAATCGATACCTACGTGCGATGAATGTATCGCACGTTTGATGTCACTCACCAGGCTGGGTGGAATGAGAACTCTGTCACCTTTAAATAGGAAACCGTTCTGGGTTGACATCTTTTCTCGAATATGGAAATATGAGTGTCAAGTGGTAGGGAGATCTGCTCTGCCAGTGAGCCATTCTCATATTATAGTCTTTCTGGGTTGATCGCACACTTGATCTTGATCCATAGTTCACTGCCTCTGAGTCAGCCGAACTTCACGGATCAGGAGAAAACTAACTGTGTTGACATATTCATATTCAACCCGGAAGTTCTTCTCGTCTATCAGTTAGGATTGTCATAGCATGTCAATGATGTTTTTCTTTGACGTACATGACGTTGATGTCTTATTTTTTGGGTGGGCGGTAACATCCCTTCAGTTCGTTTAAGTACTTTCATAAGGCTACCAGTGGTTTGTGATCAGTGTGGATATCTGTTTTTCCATTGTATTATATGTACTGGTGAATTTTTCCCCATACGAACTCATTTGCAAGCACCGTTATTGAAGAATAAAGCAAATAGATACTCTCTTATCAAAGTTTAGGTTAATATTAACATTAAATGGTGTTTTATTTGTTTATTGACTATGGGTTCCTGCTTTGCTGTCACTGAGCATAGCGTACGAAAGACGGTGGGGGGGGGAGTATGTAATTTGGTTATTTCAGTAGATTGCTCTCTAAATTATTCCCACCACAAATACAACACAAAACATTACAATCGCGCAAAAGAAATGGAATAGAACACAACGAACATTAAATAACAAACAATTTAATATGCATATAACCGAATATGAAAAACAAAATACATGATGTGTAAATGGCCTTTTGGAAAATAAAGTTTGAAGAAGAGAATAAATTTGTTGAAAGATGTGTGTATGTTCATGTTATCAGAGTCCGTAAACAAGTCGTTCTTACTTACATTAAGTTTATAGCAGGTTTTATGATTTGGGCGACAGCGTGTCGCATTGACGAAAGAAAGTTTGTCGGGTTTTCCTTTTGAATATAATTCTCGGCCATTTGAAGAGAGTTCATGAACTTTCGTTGAGGAAGGAAAGGAATTTGTTGGAATGTATCGACTACTGCTTTACTGGCTTGTCTTCATTTGAGTGTAAGCTTGTGTCTTGTGTGTCTGGCTTCCTAACTCTGTGTTATTTATATCCTACAGGTGGATCAAAGAATCGTCCTAAAATCTTGGCGCGTAGACATTTATTGACCAATCAGATTTGTATTTTACTATTTTATTTTCGAGCCTAAATATTTTCTGTTAGTTCACTTCCGATCCTAATTTTCTAGAATGTTCTATTCCATGTTTTTAGCTGATTGGTTGAAAAATATAAAAATGTAATTTAAATGCTAATGCGGGTTTGATCCAAAATTTCTAGAATGTTCTTAAGTATGTTTTTATTGCTTATTTTAAGACTAGAAGAAATGTGTATCCTATAACGGCTTCGAGTTTTTTTCAAAGATCTTAGATACCTTTGAAAACTCTTAAAAATTAATGTTAGTCGGCGACTTTAACCGAGGGTGACTCGAAGGCTACCTTTTCATTAGCTACTACACCGAGGTGTAGGGGAGGGCGCTACTATGGGAGTGGTTTATTGGAATAATAGCTGGTATTGTCGTAACTTACAGGGAAAAGGGTTTATTTTACACAACCCACAAGGATGTGTTAACAGAGGTATATTGTTATCTAGTCTCGCTAGGAATGGCCGGGAATTTATCTGACACCCCACCATATCAAAATGTGGCACAAGGCCATTTCGTAGTGGGGGCCCTCGCACAAATAAAAGCTCGCATGAGCTTTTGGCCCTGTCGGCATACCCCTGATTGGGCACCTCATGCACCAAGCAATGAACTTGGTCATGCAAAGCGGGTAAAGTCTGGGGGACGGCCCCCTAGGACAAAGTGAATCACGGCCACCTTCGCTTTCATTCCAGCCATTCTTGCTAGGAATAGCCGGACGCTTAGCCAAATACCGTCAATGCTTACATTCCAAAAGAATAGTCTACAACATAAGGAATATTTATAATAAATATTTAGTTTCATAATTTTCAAGATTGAAGAGGTAGCATTAACTGAATTTTAAAAAAATAAGTGTCTGGGCCAATGCTTACATTTAAAAAGAATAGTCTTCCATATAAGGAATATTTCTGATAAATATCTAGTTTCATAATTTTCAAGATTGAAGTGGTAGCATTAACTGAATTTTTAAAAAATAAGTTTTAAGGCTATTTTAGCGGTGGGTGTGCAGTGACTATTGAGATTAGATTAATTCTTTCTTAGCAGTTCAATATCTGGCCATGACAGAAAGAATTGTACATCGATCTTGCAAACTTTAAGGAAGGAGTGAAGTCATACAAGAAAAGCAAAGATGACAAAAGCAAAGGAGATAATTTATGTTTCATTTTGACTATAGATACAAGAAAAGAAATTTGTGAGAAGATCCTGTTTACGTCGAAAGTGTAGACTCGACTATTTGATAGCTTTTGCCGACAGCGAGTCGAGATAATCCAGAACAGGTTGCTGGTACAATCATGTGGCCAGGCAGTCTGAAGTCGGCATATATATGTGTGTGTGTGTGTTATATATACACCCCTGGACAAAATTATAAGACCACCCTCAAAAATGAAGAAAAAGATATTGTTTACAATTTTTAAATTATGAAAATCAGATATATGAAAGATAAGGCATAAAGACAATTAAATTTTAAATATGAAGAAATTTTTTTATATGTATACTTGCACGTATGCTTAATTTTTAAATTTTAAATTTGGTTTTGACATAACTATAAGACCAATGAGCAGAACTATAGAATATAAAGGAAATTTTTTAATTGAATATTTTGTAGATCCACCGTTAGCTTTTATGACCTCAAAACTTCGGCTACGCATGCTATCAACTATTTTCTGAAGTTGAACTGAAGGTATTTTTCCCATGCGTCTAAGCGTTGTATAGCCATAATACAAATATATGCGGAACATAATCAAACACAATGACGACTTCAATAACGAACGAATACACTTCTTTATAAAGATATAAATCTCTCACACTTTATTCTTGAAAGGGTGATGTTGGTTGTGTGTGAGAGATGAGTTGGAGACGGGGACAGACTGCTATATTGACCCAAGTTCTTTTGACCATAGCAGCACTTCGTTCGCCTCATCTTGGCTGGGGTTGCTCAACAGTGGGTCACTGAGGGCCCAAAGTCCTCTGTCTGCCGCTGGCTCTCACTTTGGCATCTTGTCTCCAACTGTCTCAAACCGTCTGGGCACCTGGTTATATTATTATCTAACGTCCACCTGTTTCTGCTGTTCTCCCACTTATTTACACAGGTGCATCTCTTGATTGACGGCTCGGTCGAGGGTCAATATAACATAAGATTGCGTTTTTAAGTTCCGAAATTGTTGAGTAGTGTCGACCTCCTTCATAAACTTCTGCAACAATCAATCCCAAAAAAATTCTATAGGATTGAGGTCTGGAAAACATGCTTGGTGGTCAAGAAGTCTAAGTTTTTGTTCAAGCAAGTACTACTTTGTTATTGATGCACTGTGGATAGCAGTATTATCTTGTTGAAAAATGCATTCTTCTCTACATATATGACGCCCTCCTTATGCAAGAGATAAATCATTTAGCATCTTCACATAATCTGCTGCTTTTTGTCGACCGCTAACAAATTGTTGTTCAAGTTTTCCTGAAGATGAGAAGTCCCCCCCGCGATCATAAGAGGTCCTCCTCCTCTATGCCTTGTTGAGTAATTCTCTTCTGGAAAATTTTTTGCATGCCAGTATTTCTGAAAGCCATCTGGACTGTCTAACATAAATTTCTTTTCGACCAAGAAAACAACTTTTCGCAATTCTTTAGCACTCATGGTTTGATATTGACGCGCATATTCTAGTCATTTCACATTCAGCTTCATAGTTAACCTTAGATGATTAATTCTTTTCTTATATTTAATTTTTTCGTTGTTTAAATGCCTTCTAATTGTTTTAGTACTGCAAGGAACATCCATTAGAGATTTCAATATTTTGATGTTGACGCAGTAAAACCGTTATCTGCAATTACTTAAAAAGTCCAAATAAGTATGGAAAAAGAAAACTGACTGGCAGACCAGAAAAATTATCACCACAATTCAAAAGAAAAAATTGTTCGTTTGAGTTTCATCAATGGGTAAAATTGAGATGTTGTTTAAAATGATTTTGATCTATGTTTATATATAGGGTGTCTCAAAATAGATGCGACCCGTTCATATGATAATTTATATTGCATCAAGTCATCTTTCATCTGAGTCTTAAAAATCAATCATATCACTACAGAAAGGTCAACCCAGATGACAAGGCCAGAAATTGATTGACTTTATCCTACACTGCATGTAATAAAAGACCAAGTTCTTAGGAACATCTTTGAAGGGACTTTTTTGGACTTCTTCCAGCAGAATCTCTCACAGCATCGACATTGTCAGAACATCTTGCAGTCAACTTCCTGCCAGATCTGGGATTTTCTGCCTCCTTGTGGTTGTTTACTGACCCTATGGCTTGAGATTTGTGTACCCAACAATAAATTTGGCTTTTCTGGGGATAATTGTTAAGATAAACTTCTTGCACAGTTTTGAATGATTTTGTCTCCAAATAAGTAGTGACACAAAATATTTTTTCCTCTCATGTACAAGGCATTGTGATCAAGGATTAATAGTTGTTATAGTATATAATTTTCAGATCTGAAACAAAAAAGAACACATTATTATTAATAGAGTTGTTAGCAGTCACATGGACCCCATGTATATTGAGACACCCTGTATTTGCTTTTAAAACATTGACATTGTCACTAAGTATAAAGTGTTTACTTGTTTAAAATGATTTTGAACTAAATGTAAAAGCCTATAAATAACCAGGCCATTGGCCTAATGAGTACAGTGTTCACCAATGGTCCAGAGACCAGAGTTCAATCCAAGGGCAAGTCATGCCAAAGACAAAAAATGGAACTTGATGCCACCTTGTTTAACACTCCGCACAATAAGGTACAGATCAAGGATAAATGGAGCAATCCAGGGAAAGGAATTGTGCCCTCCCCGATACCTCAGTGTAGTAGCTACTGAAAAGGAGCCTTCAGGTCACCCTTGACTATAGTCACCAACTTACAACAACTAGATAGTTATAATTAACCCTTTGAACCCAAAGGTACCATTATTCTGGTACTTTCTCATAGCATGGAAGCATTGTTGGAATTTAGGCATTTGGGTTCAAAGAGTAAATTGAAGATGTATAATTGTGAGTAAATTATTATTAAATGGAAATAGTTATTTGAAACCATATAATTGTGTATAAAGTATTTGTATTAAGAACAGTTACTTATAGCTTAGGGGTGCAATAGCATAGCAGTTAACATACTAAACTTCAACCTCATAGAAAGTGAATTCAAACTCCAGTCATGCTATTACATTCACTTTTTGGCAAATATCCTTGGAAAAGTTAAGAACTTCCTTATTCTCCTAGCTATGTGTTGACTAATTTCCCTTCTGTCCTTTTACAAGTATTGCTTTGACAGTAAATAACATACAAAGTTTGATATACCATTAAACAAAAAAAACAAAACAGACAAAACCTTGAAGCTATTATTGTTTGTAAATAATTCTTTTTTAATAAGAATGTTTACTTGAAACTATATATTTTATTTGTGAGATAGAATGGTTTTGGTATTAAACAACTCAACATAGGTTGAACTGCCATAAAAACAGCCAAATAAATAACTTTGTCATCAATTTTTCCTACAGAAACTTTAACAGATACAAGAAACTCAATAGCACTGTTGAATAGAACAAGTTTTAATTTTTGAACTATATTTCATGACATCTCATTTCTATGGATTAAATAAAGGGTCCAATTTGATATTCCTTGAAGGTTACCAACTATGACAAAATGCACTTGAAGAATGCTGACAACTACAAGTATTGAAATGTTGTGGATATAACAAAAATTAGAACAACTGACAGAATTATGTAAATTATATAAATAATAACTGACTTTATTCTCAGAACTTTAGAGAAATATTTAAATCTGAGACTTCTATTTATATTTTCATAGGCAAAATTTAATCAAAGCGAAATCATGTTAAATTTATATTGTATTGATGTTAGATAAACACTATTAATCTCAGTGCTGATACAGACATAATCATATATGATCATGCAAAAATTTCTTCAGACCATTATATTCCATCAGTCTTGGGTGCAATATATTTCATCTGTCTTTGTACCAATGATTTGCATCGGTTTTGGTACCAAATATTCTATCAGCCTTGGTATCTATATATTCTGTCAGTATTAACACCAAGATATTCCCTCAGTTTAGATACTAATGTATTGTCAATCATGTTGCCAGTATTTTCTATCAGTCTTGGGCCCTATATATTCCATAAGTGTTTATATCAAATTATTCCATCTGTCTTGGCATCAAATTATTCAATCATCTTGGCACCAACATATTCCATCTGTCTTGGTACCTATATATTCTATCAGTTTTGGCACCAAAGTATTTCATCAGTCTTAGCACCAACATATTCTATCATTTTGGCTGCAATATATTCTGTCAGTCGTGGTATCAATATATTCTATCAATTTGGGCACCAAATATTCCATCAGTCAACATCAAGATATTCCATCAATCTAGGTACCAATATATTGTTAATCTTGCTACCAACATGTTCCATAAGTCTTGGTATCAATATATTCTATTAGTTTTGGCACCAATATATTCCATTATTCCTGGCACAAGCATATTCAATCAATCTTAGCATATTTGCAGTCAGTGAATAAGAACAACATTTGTTATAGTCCACATGTATCAAATTTTGTTCAATTAATTTGAATCCATTATCTTTCTTCCTTTTTTATCTCTTTTTTTCTCAGTCTGTCTTGCCAGATACAATTAAAATTAACTTTGTTGAAAATGTATTAAAAAAAAACAGTTTATTAGGTTAAAATGTTTCTGAGATTTGCAAATTCTAATTGCTTAACAATAATAATAATAATAATAATAATAATAATAATAATAATAATAATGATAATAAATTTCTAAAAACTATTTTAAAAAAAGATCAAATTGACTCTTTTTTTTATATTTATTAAAAAATAAGTTTTGCTTAAATTGAGATTCCATGTTTTTAATTTGTAAATTGAAATTTCATAATTAAAAAAAAAAATAAAATAGTCTTTTGAAAAAAAAATTCAACCCAATAAAAAAAAAATTTTGAATTGGTTCCAATTTCTTTTCAAATTAGAAACAAAAAGTTCTGATTAGTTGTCTCTTAATTCTTTGAAATGTCTAAGTTTTTGTGAAATTCACGGAAAGACACATGATAGCTCATTTGATTAGTGGACAATGCATAGAAGCAGAAAACAAGAGTTTAATCTTACTTGAAATTTTTAATGATTCATTGATTGATTTTAATGGCATGTCAACCCGTCTAGGATTATTTTATGCTTAGAAGTTATGGAATCATGTTCATTATATTTTTATATTTTTGTGTAGTATTTTTTTTGGCACATAGTTATATCAAATATTCCTATCTGATACACATTTTCCCATGGTTGTATGGTTTTAGGTATTCCTATCTAAAACAGATGATATATATATATACAATTATATGGTTACAATTAACTATTTTTACTGAATAATGCTCATTGGTTTGCACACAATTATATAATCTCAAGTATCTAATCATAATAATAATAATCCTTTGTAAAGAATTATAACTTCAAGCCACTATTTTTAATAGAAGCAATTTGTAATTCTATGGTATAAAGTATTCCTATCTAAGACTAGTAATTTTCAAACAGATCTATTGGAGCCATGAATGAAACTTTAACAGGTTAGCAGGTCCAGTGTGGACCTGAAGATAATGGCAATGAATGAGAACTCCACATTTTCCAGATCTCCGAAGTGGAGCCTCATAATCAGGTCCAGTTTAGTATCATACTCAGGAAACTCATTTTTTTTAGTGGAGAGGGGTTTTACTCCTCTGCAGGGGATATAAAGTAAAGTTGGTGACCATAGTCGAGACTGACCTGAAGGCTCCCTTTTCAATAGCTACTACACCAAAGTGTAGGGGAGGGCACTACTCCTTTCCCAGGATTGCTCCATTTTCCCCTTGTTTCATACCTCATCATGCTGAGTGTTAAACAAAGTGGGATCAAGTACCATTTTTTGAGTCTTTGGTAAGACTCAACCTGGGATTGAATCCCAGTTTCCTGGACTATTGGCAAACACTCAACCCATAAGGCCAATGGTCCAAGGATATAATCAGTGTATTTTAAACCTTTATGACAGGGCAGGTAAAACTCGTAGAGATGTTGCATATCAAAAATTTCACAAAATATTTATAAAGTTATTTACTAAGCAAATCACTTATAGTATCTCATGGCTACCCATGTCAGAAGTGAACAGGCTCGTTGTTGCTTAACCTAGGTGATCTGACAGAAACAAGTGTTTTCAGAAGCTTGTTTAGTCAGACACACAGGCTTCAGATTGCTTTAAATACGCAAAATTCTTAATTAATCATCCTTTTGCATAATAGATTTATGTAGCATTCAAATTAATTTATAAATATGAAAACGACCCTAAAAATTCGTCGAGATTAATAAAAAGAAAACAAAAATATAAAATAAAATAAATTTAAAAAGTGCAGCGGTTCCCAGATATCCTCTGACAGAAAGCGAAATCCGTGCTTGCCTGAAATACAAACTTACTAGCACCAAAGAGAAATCCGTTCTCACTTCAGCCTTCACCGTAGTACTGAAAGCTGGTAGTGTACTGAAAGCTGGTAGTGTATGTGTTCAGTCAGTTTCGAATTTGGGAGCAGGCTGCATCTCCTGTTAGCAGCGGCCTCCATTGAAAAACACCCACTGGACATAGCCTCCTATCTTAAACTCACCGCCACCAAAAATGATAATATATTTTAACGCCTTGTCTGGGAAACGTGACATATTTCTATTGGTTCAGGAAAACTTTCCACGCCACAGAATAGTTATTAAACCCCTGAAATAAAATTAGAGTTACAAGGTATCTTTGTTTCCTTCGTTCCTACTTTAAATTCTCTTGCAGCCTTTCACAGACAAAGAAGCTGATAAGTTAAAGGTGTAAGAAGAATAACAAAGCAGTCAGATACATAAACCCAAATTCAATGACTATAAAGCTACAGCAACAAAGACAACAACCAATTCAACCTTCTTATTCCCCATGAATACCATAAAACGCCACTTGGTTTGAGTGATGTATGGTGGCCTAATGGATCATTTGAAACCTATGATTGAATTAAGAAGTCATGTGATCAGATGATACCGGGAAAATAGTTTGAAGAGTTAATTAACCGATACCAATTGAAGTAATAAGACATGATTTTTTTTTTTTGTGGTCCACTGCTTCTTACCTGGTTAGTAATCTGGATGAAACGAATCGAATAATCGTATGAGCAAAAGCGGCTGGTTATTTATTCTTCCTCACAACGAAACAGTATGCGACTCTCAGACAAAGTATGAAGGTCCGGACGACCAGTGGTCATCTTAAGGTTACAGAGGGGTCTATCTAACAACCCCTCTCAGAACTAACGAAGATCACCATTGCTTAATTGTTTAATGTGATCTGACAGATAATATTTATAAAATCGGGCTTTACATAATGAAGTTTACTAACAGTTAGAGCATCATCCATATAAGAAACACCCCTAACTACAACATTTTTTTTTATTTTCGTAGAAAGTTCATTTTCTTTTAAAAGAAGTGTGCGATGAGTGCTCCAAGGGTAAGGGCGACAATTAACAGCGTTTTGTTGTTGAAAAATTGCTCTGTCCAATGGTATTATACATATAAGATGAGAAAGAAATTTTTTTTATCTCAGACCATGAAGGACAAGAGGAAAGACCAGACTGCAAAGCTTTTAAACTAACTTAAGAATCTCCCCTTTAACCAAATATGCTTTGTTTTTTCTCAGATGAGAAACATTTCTTCCAGGATCAGTTGGTGAATTCACAGAACAACCGTCGGCTTGCTCAATTCCTATAATATGTATCAACAGTGATGTAAACCTAATATCCAGTCCACATCATGGTGTTTGAAGTTGTCACGAGCAATAGTGACGTTATGCCTCCATTCAAAGTCCCACATGGCCTCAGGGTCTACACGGATGCCCACATGAAGTACTCGGACGAGATTGAGAGAGTGACGTTTGGAAAACCCTTCGTCTGGCAACAGAACTCTGCGCCATGCCACACAAGCAGAAGAACCCAGTGTTGGCAGTGATAAAATTTGTGCAACCACATCACTCCTAAAATCTGGCCACTTAACGCGTCATATTGTAATTCCCTTGATTATTATGAGTTGGGCACGATTAAACAAGAGACCAATAAAATTCTGTGTAACACCAAAGATAAACTAAAGGCAACGATAACAGCAACATTTACCATTTTAAGCAAGAATATCGAAAAGGTTTGCAGGAGATTCTTAAGTTATTTGGAGTCTGTGATTGAAGTCATCAGCGATTTCTTTGAATAAATTTAATTAATAGAATTTCAAGATATTTTCGTGTAATTTTGGTAAATATACCTGATCAAGTGAGATGTTAGAGTTATTTTTATTTTTGTATTATTCATACAACTTACACATCGCACAATGTATATATAAATGTCTCAAAATAGATGCAACTCAATAATCTGATAATGATTTTTTATTGAGACAAGAGCAATGACGGTCATTTCGAACACGTCTTGTAAAAAATACATCTTTTAAGCTACAGACATCAAATCAATGTTTTCTTTTTCATTTTTACTTTATCAGCTTCCAGTACATGCAATCTTTTTTTAATTTCTTGTCTCAGTCATGCATCGTTATCATATTAATGAGTTGCATCTATTTTGAGACAGTTTGGGATGATTTTGTCTCCAAATAAGTAGTAACGCAAAATATATTTTCTTCTCTTATCCAAGGCTTAGTAATCAAGGATTAATAATTATTATAGTGTTGTATATTGACCTACGACCCGGCCGGACCGTCAAAATAGGAAAATCACCAATGCAAATAATAGGTGCGTCCGGTCGAGGAATATCAGAATTATAACCTTGACCGTAGATGCGTTGAATGAGTGCAATTCGTTGAACTATTATATAACTCGGTGTAGACAGGAAGTCAGTTAGTTTGGTGACCAGATACGGTTGAGAAAACCAGCACCTAACAGAAGGGGCCCTCAGGACCCCCGAAGGAGTTTTGGGGATTAGACAAGTTGGAGAAATGATGCTGTAGAGAAAACAGCACCTCGTAGAGAGCTGGGCCCCCGGGCCTCCGGTTGAGCAGCACAGGAGAACGGGAAAGAAACACGGTTATGGCCAATAGAGTGGAGGTCAATATGTTGCTGTTCTGTTCGGTCTCCGACTCCCTCTCACACACAACCCTTTCAAATAAAATGAGAGGTATATTTTTCTAAAAGACTGTGTCGCTCGTTTATTATTGTGTCGTCATTATTGTGTTGTCGTTTGTTTGGCCAAAGCGAAATACAACAATAGTATACTGTTATCAAATCTGAAATTAAAAAAAAGAACACAACATTATTATGAGTAGAGTTATTTGCAGTCATATGGGGCCCATGTATATTGAGACACTCTATATATATAATGTCTGGTTCCAGACATGCAGGACACTACTGGAGGAACAGGGACGAACTCATAAGTGATATACTCTTATGGACCCCCACACAAGGCCGAGCAAAAGCAGGACGACCAGCACGAACATACATTCAGCAACTATGTGAGGATACGGGATGTAGTCCAGAAGACCTGCCAGAGGCGATGAACGATAGGGAAAAGTGGCGAGAGAGGGTCAGGGATATCCGTGCTACCAGCACGACATGATGATGATGATGATGATGATGTATATAAACAAGATTTGACATTAAATAAACCACAAAGGTTGATATGCCATTAAACACCAACCAAGTAACCAACAAACCGAAAATGCATCTGATTTATAGATTTGAACAGACTATAGATAGATAGATAGATATGAATAGACCAAGATAGATAGATGGATAGATAGATATGAAAACAACGAGATAGATCTGAACAGATTGAAATATAGATTGTTTGATGGATAGATACAAAGTGATTAACCAAAAATGTCAGTACAATTTTTTAAAAAAACTGACATGGAAAACATCAAAGACAATACGGAAAACCATTAACCTTCATTTGGAGACCTCAATGTACGTGATGACTTTTGATTGTAGTTCAGGTCCCATTTCTCATTACGGGTCAATAATTGATTAAAAGAAAATAAAAAGCTTTCATCATTTTAGAGTAAAAGACCTGACAAACATTTTGTGATTCATAGCTGTTTGTTTTATTTGTTAAGTTCAAGGAATACCCATTTCGTTAATGTGTATACTTCCCCCATTAATGTAGTTTCGTTATTAACTATGCTTGAGTTTATTTGGCACTAGACCAAAAGTAAGGAGCACCCTACGAGAATCAGTCTCACGAACAATGGTCAGCTGGGTTAGTATAAGGTCATATTTGAGGTTTTCTCAAAAACTAATGTTTCTTGTTTATTTTCATGGAAACTACAATAGATATAGATATTTTCTAAGTTTAGCTTAGTTGTAGCACAAGGCCAGAAGTATGGAGCACTCGGCGAGAATCGAACTCACTTACAACGTTCTGCTAATTAAGCTTGCAAACCATTACACAACGTGTTGTGCCCAAACCCCAACAGATATTGTAAGCGCAATCACGCCATTTGATGAAGAAATTTATTTAGTTACAAAACACTTTTGAACAGAGTAACCAGTATATTGTAGAGAGTAAAAAATATTTAAAAATTTATAAAAAGAAAGAAAGAAAGAAAGAAAGAAAGAATAAAATATCTAATCTCCGTGCATGTTATGTAAGAGACTAAGGCTCGAGCCAAAGAAATAGGATGAAAAAGACAGTTACAGAAGAATCTTGCAAATGAACGGGCGTATTCATATGGATACTGCACGAGCTGTAAGACAAAAATAAATAGATTAAATAAAATAACTTTTGCAATCAACATTGAACTGATAAATTCCAAAAAAGAAGCCTTCAAACAACAATTCCTTTCTAAAACTTATGTAAGTTTGAAATGCATCTTATTTTTATAATTTGTTGAATAACGTTGTTCGTCTTTCTCTTTCTCTTCCTCTGTGTAATATTTAATAAGTACGGTGACCCCAATTTGCGAATAATCTCGCATCGTTCTATCCTCGTATATTCTTTATTTATTTTTAGGTGAAGATTTTTTAATCATTATTATTAATATTAACTAATGTCTTTCTTTATCTTAATTTTTTTATGGAAAAATTGCCAAAAGAGAATTTGAGTTCCTATCTCACCTAGAGTTCACCCTGTTTTGTGCTATCATAGATATAATGACCGGCGTTAGATGCAAATTTTAAAAAATAAGTCGAAGTAAAATACGAGATGATAATAATAATAATAATAATATGTGGTAATAGAGACGAAACGATCAACCACACAATAAGCGAGTGCATCAAATTAGCACAGAAAGAGTATAAGACTAGACACGACTGGGTGGGAAAGGTGATCCACTGGGAACTGTGCAAGAAATTTAAATTTGACCATACGAACAAATGGTTATATTATCTTGGTACAATCACCAAAGGATTGGTAAAAGTACAAGGGGACTTGTAAATAAGTGGACGAGTGGAGATAATTCAAACTCTAGCATTGCTGAGATCGGCCAAAATACTTAGAAAAGTCCTAGAAACTTGAGGAGACTTGTTGTCACTCAAACTTCAATGAAAGACTATCAGCTAACGCTAATGTGAAAAACTCTCATGGAGTAATAATAATGATAATAATACACTTTTACCAATCATGAGCAAAAAAAAAGACATTAAAATCTTTCTATGTAGCAAGGTACAAAAATGTTTTTCTCAATCTTGTATTTTAAATTGCTGTTTTTCAAACAAGCGAAAAAAAAAACGTTGTTTGGGGCAACTAAAAAATCCAACCACATTAATTCTAACCAATAAGTGTCATTTTTCTTGAAGACAGCTATTGAAAAATGTTATAAGGGGCATTGGATGTAACAGCTATCATTTGTCATTGCCACCAGGGACAAATAGGGATGGATGACTCTGACGTTACATCTGTCATCTATCTGAAAGTTTAATCTTTTAAAGAGGGAGGACGGATCAAAACAAATGAATCTTCGATGGAATAAAATTGATAAATAAATAGAAAAATGGAGCCACTATGCTGACAGAGATAAAATAAAATTGATTGCTTTCATAAGGTGATGAGAAGTTGACTAGAGGAACTATAATTTGAATTGAGTTTGATTAGGTTGACTAAAGATTTCTGTTCGAGAAATATGATTGATTGCCGGGTACAGTGAAACCAAAATGTCCTCACTTTGATCCCTTCTGTTGAATTAAAGATGCTGTGTTGGAACACGGTCGACGCAAAATCCCAGGGCATGTTTGTAAATGTTATTAATGAGACTAAAAAAATTACACTTTTTTCCTCGATGAGACGTAGTTGTGTCTGCTTTAATATTTAAGCTATGCGAATTAGTAATACGACAAAAAAACTTAATAGCATTAATGATCGGTAGCTTATCTCTATTCATGTTGATGACTGTCAGGAGACAATAAATTATTGTCTCCCTTGTATAAGGGGTGTATCCATTAACAGTTACGTGTCAGTTCTATAATCCATCTCGGGCTCTTTCATTTCCATTCTTTGAACGGTAAAGACGCCCCTTTTTATATCTGTTCTTTTATGCCATTAAACACCAACCAAACAACCAACAAACCGAAAATGCATCTAATCGATAGATATCAAAAGACTGAGATAGATAGATAGATAGATATGTAAAGACTGAGATAAATTGATAGATATGAACAGATTGATACATAGATTGTTTGATAGATACTTAGTGATCTGGTGGCGTAACGGTTAGCAAGCTAGACTAGCAAACCTACACGAGTGAGTTCGAGTCTCATTGGGCACCCCATTCATTCGGTCTTGTGTGGGCACTTTTGGTGGTGTAACGGTTAGCAAGCTAGAGTAGCAAACCTACACGAGTGAGTTCGAGTCTCATTGGGCGCCCCATTCATTCGGTCTTCTGTGGACACCTCTGGTGATGTAACGGTTAGCAAGCTAGACTAGCAAACCTACACGAGTGAGTTCGAGTCTCACTGGGCGCCCCATTCATTCGGTCTTGTGTAGGCACCTCTGGTGGTGTAACGGTTAGCAAGCTAGACTAGCAAACCTACACGAGTGAGTTCGAGTCTCATTGGGCACCCCATTCATTCGGCCTTGTGTCACATCGAAGCAAAGAGCTTTGTAAATTACTACTTAGTGATTAACTGAACAATAGAGTTTGAACAACAGACTTTATCTCTCGCTTTGACACTGAAATGTAAAGCCCACAAGGCTATAAACACTAAAAAGTCAAGTAAGATTTATACCGTTTTTGTACCCCTTTCATATACTACTCCTTCATTGAATAATATGCGCATATTTTATCTGTCGGGCCACATATGTGTATTCTTGTCGATACTTCTTATATGTATATTATGTATATATTAAATGTTCCTATATATGAAAATAAGCGAATCTTATCTTTCCTTCCGTTTATTCAGGGTTAGTGCGTCATTGGATATACTAATATAAATATTGGACTTTAGTGAGTGGGAACTCAACTAAATATTTTCCCTAGTACCAACCAACCCAATACAATTAATGAGCCTAAAGCGTACATTCCCTTTTTAGGCATACTTAGTATAATTATTATCAATGGTTATAGAGGAGGTGCCCGAGGTGTAATGGTTATCGTCGTAGGAAATGGACACGGCGACACGAGTTCAAATCCTCGACGAGATTGATTGCATTTCACATAGCACTAATACCGTTGGGAAAGGTATGAATCCAATTATTCTCCCTCCAACTATCGTTAAATAGTAGGACAAACTGGGTTCTTTAGCCTTGATGAGCCAACTAGTTTAGAAGGGATACTCTGAATTCAAACCTGCTAAACTCCGCTTAAAAATTGACTTTGTGTGATATCCTGCCCGAGCGGAGGGGTCGGGTAAATATGATAATTATTATCAGTGCACGAACTCGAATCAGCGAGTTCAAATCCTGGACGAGACTGTGTGCATTTCATTTCGTGCTAATGCCCTTGAGAGAGAGACAGAAAGCCTTCTATTCTCTACCCATCCAAGCTATGGGTTAAAAGTAGGATAGTGAGGGTTCTTTAGCTTTAGTAAAGCAGCCGGTCTAAGAGAAACAAAACTCAGAATCAATATCTGTTGTAATTGATCTTGTAGTGCAGAGTATGAGTAATAAATACGTTTACTATTGCCTCATATAATCCTGGTTCGACCAGCTTTACTTTTTGTTCTTGGAGAGTTATTGATATTCCAGAAATCTAAATAAATTTGATAAAGAGTGGCTTATCTCCTTCCCGTTTCACGATTATTTTCCATGTTTTCATTTTCAGTTAATCGTAATAGTTGTCATATTGAGTAACAATGAAAAACAAGAACTCAGGGTCTATTTACCCAACCCCTCCGACAGGGGTAAGTTTTAACATAAGATCAGTTTTTTAGTTAAGTACAGTTGGTTTGAATTCAGAGTTTTCTTTCTGGCAGGTTGTCATAACAAGGCATGACTGGTTGTCATACCAAGGCTAAGAGTTTTCTTTCTGGCTGGTTGTCATACCAAGGTATGACTGGTTGTCATATCAAGGCTAAGAAGTCCAGTTTAGCTTATTTACCAACCCCTCCGCTCGGGCAGGATATGACACAAGGTCAATTTTTGAAGCGGAATTTAACAGGTTTGAATGCCGAGTTTTCCTTCTCTTAGACTAGTTGCCTCACCAAGGCTGAAGAACCCAGTCTGCCCTGCTATGTGAAATGCAGTCAGTCTCGTCGAGGATTTGAACACGTGTCGCCGTGTCCATTTCCTGCGACGATAACCATTACACTACAGGCACCTCCAGTCCAGTTTAGCCTACTATTTATCCACAGTTGTGTACGGATGGATTCATGCTTTTCCAGAAGATATTAGCACGAAATGAGACCTCCGAGATTTGAACTCAGGTTACCAATTCTATTTTTAAAAACAACAGTTATACTCATTGCACACACACACACACGCACGCACGCACACGCACACACACGCGCACATACAAACACACACACGCAAACACACACACACACACACAAACAAACAAAAAAAACACCCTGGGGTGTCCTCGTAGTATAATGGTTAAAACGATGTACTGCGGGATCATAGTAAGCAAGTTTGAACCCCACTCACGCTATTATGTTCACTTTTGGATAAATACTCTTGGGAAAGGTATGAACCCCCTTATACTCCCAGCTATGGCTTAAATAGTACCACAACTGTCTTTCTACAAAAATGACTTTGGCATTAAATAACCAATGAAGGTTGATATGCTATTAAACAAAGAAACCAACCCCCCACCACAAAAAAAATCGCATGCACACAGACAACAACTCAAAGACACACAAACACACATACACATACACATCTGTGTGTATAACAATTAAATAGCGAAGATACTTGAAATGTAGTGGTTATCGTCGTTGAAAATAAACACGGTTATCGGAGTTCAAATCATGGACGAAGCTGTTTGCATTTCACATCGAGCTAATTATGAATTTAACTTTTCTACCTTCAGCAATGCATAAATAGTAGGTCAGACTGGTCTCTTTAACATTGGTATGACAACTCATCTTGGGTAACCTTGTGTCATATCCTTCTCCTACGGAGGAGGTTGGATGAATACCTATTAATTGTATTACACTGGTGAAGACCTCACCAGAATTAGCCATTTTTACTTGATTGTGTTTATATGCATACTCATATATGAGCATAGTGAAATTGTTACCACCCCAAAGCTAAAGAACCCAGTCTGTCCTACTCATAGCTGGGAGGAGGAAAAACATGGATTCATGCTTTTCTTAAGGGCAGTGATATTTTATAGGTTATTACCAAACACGTGGTTTCTTAGACATTAATATGCCACCCCAGCCTCATAACAGATTTTATTCAATGGCGGACATCTAATTTTAAGTCACAACATGTTCTTGAGAAAAATGACTAAACAAAGATAATCCAACTAGTTGGAATTAAACATGTTATTCATATAACATATTTTGTCTATTTGGCTTGGTCAGATAGGACAATTTTGTTTTAGCAGATGAAAAATAAATATGAAGATGAAACAAATAAATCAGTGAATTTCAACAACTTAGTTTTCATTTTTCAGTCATATTTCTTAACCACAAAAGCGTCATATCTATATTTATTTGTTTTCTAATGCACAAAATACAAGGAATATTCAATGAATTAGATGAATTTGACAATATAACGACTCACATTTCCCCTAGGAATCATTGTTTTATTTTTCAATAAAATCTCCATTTTTTTGATAGAACACGCCGGCTGCATCTCTGAAGAACAGTAAGTCCCCGCCCTGCCAACAACTGTCCTTAATATGACACTAAACCGCCTGATAGTGAGGCTCCAGTACCGGAGCTTTGAGGAATGTAGAATACTCCTGCATTGCCATCACTCCCAGGCCTGCTCTTACCTGGATTGGTAGCACTTGTTATGATCCCATCTATGGATCAAATAGAACTGTTTAATGCTTTACTATACTTGAAACTATTTACAATAATAAATTACATCTTTCTGCAGAATTGTATATGATGTTTGTCTGGAGTGGTTTGGTGCAGTAACGTATAAAAAAGACAAAACCGAGTAGACGACAGATACAGAAAGGAAAGTTAAGATCGGAACAGACAATGCTGAAGCGCCGTTTGACCACGGTGCAATATGCATCAAGTTGGATTTGGTCGAGAGCGAAAAGTCTTCAGCATGAATGAAATGCACGCGAAACCACAATTCTTGTGTGACTATGTAACATCAAGAAACGGTTATTGTAAGCGCGACATTAACGGCCGAAAGTAAACGCGTTTTTAAAAATCACAAACTGCACTAAAAATGAAGATGAACGTACAATGTAATCTCTGCTTTTAGTTGATCTGGTGCATATTTATATATATATATATATATATATATAGTTCTTTTAAATACCCTGTCCGGTGCCAAAAGCTGCATGGTAGCGCCAGGAGTGGCAGTACCGCCTTGAGCTACCGAAACTGTGTTATCACCCCTGATTGGCTGTTGATGAGGGCAGGGTATCGCAAGTGCTTTCACACGTTGTATGATGAAAAAGATGTATAAACAGGGTTAGGCATTAACTAACTGACAAGGGTTGATATTCCATAAAACTCAACTAACCAACCAACAAACAAACCATTTTTAAAACAAATTTTTCCCATCAAAAAACAAGCTTTTCTATTCCTTCAGCAAAGAAATCTTTAGACAGAGTTTTTAGCCATTTGATCATTTAGTGCTTTTCACTGTTTAAAAACTTTGTTCCACACAGAAATTATTTGTGGGAACCAAACAAGTTGAAATCAGGGAGGGCCAGATCCGTACTGTAAGGAAAATTTCTTTGTTATTCTCAAACAAACTAACTGATGGTTTCCACTTTTAATTCTTTGATCAGTCAAAATGAGCGCATGAGCTGAATCCACCATTTCAGGTATGCTCATTATTGTGGGCATGCCTGGCCTGTCTTCATCTTGAATACTGTTTCAACCATCTTTAAACAATTTAGCTCTGTCGGAAACATTTTTTTAACTAAAACGTACTTCTCTATTCCCATTACACGTTCTTCTGTAAATTGGTTTGCACTTTTCAGCCACTAAATATTTGATGACAAACCTTTGTTTAAGCCTGATTTGCCGCCATTTTGAATAGCTTCAAAACAAATATTTTTTCTTGATTAGAATTGTTTTTGTCATAAAACTATTCCCAAAAATGTAGAGTTTACATTCATGGAAAAGAATTTTGAAATATTTTTTTAATTCCCCTTATTTATTGAGTGACCCTCGTATGCGACTTGTAAATTTTTAATTTCAACAACTCAGTTTTCATTTCTCATTCATATTTGTCAGATATTATTTAAAGTAAAATTAGTGACCGTAATCGAGGGCGACTCGAAGGCTCCCTTTTCAATAGCTACTACACCGAGGTGTAGGGGAGGGCGCTACTTCTTTTCCTGGATTGCTCCACTTTACCCTTGATCTGTACTTTATAATGCTGAGTGTTTAGCAAGGAGCTATCATGTACCCTTTTTTTGAGTCTTTCGTATGACTCAACCTGGGATTAAATCCTGGTCTCCCGGGCCATGTCTCTTGGTACATCTTTTGTTTTAATGGTCTTCCAAGATCAACCTTGAAAAAATATTGTTTTTAATTTGATCAGACAATTTGCTCTAAAATATATAAAATCTATTTGATAAAGATCGCCCCCACCTTCATAAAAATAAGTTTAGCTTATTAACATATTTCTAGTTCTTTCTTTCTTTCTTTCTTTCTTTCTTTCTTCGTCTGTTCCCTTCTCCTTCCTCTCCGGTTTTCTTTCTATTATCCTGAATAACTGGAGCCATTTCTCACTCCGTACACAAAAATCCACATTCCACTAAACACCTCTTCCAACAGTTCTAAATCCCATGCAGCTTACATACTACTTCCCGTTCTCAAAATGTATCCATGCAAATTTTAAAACTGTTGTAGAGTAGCTAGCACCCCTTCAGCACTCTACCAGATGGATTGGCTCATATCCATAAATACCCTACGATTAAGGACTCCGAGGGTTGATTACTAAGTCCTTTAGGGGAAAGCCGACGGGGCCCGAGGCCTTTTTGGGAATGCTGGGCATGTCTGGGCTACAGCCCTGCGCCCGGATCCACCTTAAAAAGGCCTTGTGCCACACTCGTCTGATTATATGAGGCAATAGTAAATACTGTTGATTACTATGTCCAGTAGATGGAGTACACATCGGCCGGCCGTAGTAACAGCGGCACGGATCTGGTCGGGTGTGTCACCGGTCTGTATGCCGTAATAAGGCGAGGCTGCTTGACGCTGGTGCCGGCGAGGTTTAGCATTCGCATCACATGGCTAAGATGGTTGTTTGGTTTTTATCATATTTACCCAACCCCTCCGCTCGGGCAGGATATGACACAAGGTCAATTTTTTAAGCGGAGTTTAACAGGTTTGAATTCAGAGTTTTCCTTCTCCTAGACTAGTTGCCTCACCAAGGCTGAAGAACCCAGTCTGCCCTACTATTTACCCATAGCTGGAGGGAGACTATTTGGATTCATACCTTTGTTTGGTTTTTATGGCATATCAATATGAGGGTTATTTAACGCCAAATCTATTTTTATAACAAATAATCAATTCTATTTCAAACAATTTAATTTAGCATGAGTATACAGTTTAATAGTCAAACACATTTCTATTTCAAACTTTTCAGTTTATTCAAACAGTTCTAATTCAACTAATTCAGTTTAGTATAAATACATATTTTGTTTACACACAGTTAAATGTTTGGTTTGGTTTGGTTTGGTTTGGTTTCTTTGTTTAATGGCATATCAACTCTTTTTAGGTTATTTAATGCCAAAGCCATTCTCCTAGAAGAACAGTAGTGGTACTATTTAACCCATAGCTGGGGGGATAAGGGGGTTCATACCCGAAAATGAACGTAATAGCGCGACTGGAGTACGAACTCGCGTACTACGATTCCGTAGAACATCGTTTTAACCATTACACCACGAGGACACCCCGCGGCAATTAAATGTCAAAAACAGTTCTATATTAAACAATTCAGTTTAGTGTAAGTAGAGTTTCAATGTCAAAAATTGTTCCATTTCAAACAATTCAGTTTAGCATAAGCACGCAGTTTAAATGTAAATACAGTTTAATTGTCAAAAACATTTCTATTTCAAGCTATTCAATTTAGTCAAACAGTTCTAATTCAAACAATTCAATTTCGCATGAATATTCAGTTTAGTTCTATTTAACCCATAGATAGGGCCCTATCAGATGCTACCATTTTGGGCTAGAATGGACCTGGGAGCAATGGCAATGATTCCCCAAAGCCCCTGCATCGCTGGAACCTCACCATCAGATTGTTTAGTGTCATATGCAGGACACTCATTGGGGGGGGGGTCATACCCCTCTGCAGAGGTGCTGTCGGTGTATTCTATAGCCCCAACTGACAGAGCAATACACAGAGTTAATGTCAAAACAGTTTTATTCCAGATAATTCAGTTTAGCATAAGTACACTGTTTAGTTCTATCTTAAACAATACAGTTTAGCATAAATACGCAGTTTAAATGCAAAAAACAGTAAAGTCAAGTAACTACAGTTTAGTTCTATATTACCCATACATAGGACCCTTATCAGGTGCTATCACTCCGGGCCAGAATTGAGCTGGGAGTGATAGCAATAAAGGGGTACACCGCATTCCCCAAAGCTCTAGCATTACTGGAACCTCACCATCAGATTGTTTAGTGTCATATCTAGGACACTCGTTGGGGAAGGTCTTACCCCTCTGCAGAGAATCAGTCGATGTAGTCTACGGCCCCCGCTGATTGGGCAACAGACGGCTAAAACTGACATTCTTCGAGCCTCCAGGGGCCGTCCCCCCAGACTCTAACCCTCCTCGGAGGGGCTAGGTTTATCGCCTGGAGCCTGAGGCGCCCCTTTTTAGAGGAATGCTGATAGGGCCCAAGGGAAATGCCAGGCGTATCTGGGCTACGGCCCTGCACCCGGACCCACCTTAAAAAAGGCCTTGTGCCGCACTCATCCGTTTGGTGGAGCTTGCAACAAATACCATTGATTACTAAGTCCAGTTGATCGAGCACACTTCGGCCAGCCGTGTTATCGACGGCACGGATCTGGTCAGGTGTGTCACGTCTCTTGATACGGTAGTCAGTCCAAGCTGCCTGGCGCGGGTGCCGGAGAGGCCAAGTATTTGCGTCACGCGATCAAGACTGACATTCCTCGAGCCTCCAGTGGCCGTACCAGTCTCTAACCCTCCTTGGAGAGGTTAGGTTTATCGCCTTATGCCTGAGGCGCCCTTTTTTAGGCATTTTGGGACCACGGTCCTGCGCCAGGACACAACCTAAAAAGGCTTTGTGCCGTACTTGCCCGTTTGGTGGGGTACGTGACAAACACCGTTAGTTACTAAATCAATATTAAGCTAATTAATGTTTGGACTGACCTTACTTCATTTGGCTAAACAGCATTTTGACCCTCCTCTATTTCTTGTAAGTTCTCTTGTTAATTGTTTGTAACTTATTGTACTGTGTGTGTTTTTTGTTTATGTATTCGTGTGCACCGGATGCTGATGCTGAATAAATATATTAAACACTCATTCTTCTTTCTGTATCATTCACCTCGACGATGCAACAAAAAAACATTTACCAGTGTCGCACTCTTAATGCACTATAGCCACAATTAACGCCCTGTGCGAAATAGACATATAATGTTCATAACGCTAGAACATATAAAGAACATAGGAATCTCAAAATTCGAAAACACGTAACGACTTCTTGTTCAGGTACGAAACCTTTTTATTAACTTTGAGTTAAAGGTTTCGACATAAGGAGGAGAGACACAATCTTCTATGATGTCTTATTCATTTGGCCCCGATTTCGAGCGGCACCCATAGGGCGCCCGTTCGCCTCGCGTCTGCGAGCTCCAAAAGTCGATCCTCCTCGTTTGGCGTCTAGTACTCAACTCTCTAACTTTTTTCAATTCTTCACAATCCTCCGGTGCGTGACGTCACTCGCACTCCGTCACCCGTTCCGTCTCGGACTATTGTGACATCTGAATGACACCTTCGTCCGCCCGCGCGCACGCGTTAACACCTGCATCAATGTTTGCACCTAACTAACCCATGTGCTGAGCCGAAAGGTTCTCAGCCAAACTAAACTAAAAGGCATGAACCGAAATCCCTTGGCCATTATGTTACATTAACATGTTCCAATAATTCAAAGAAAATAACCTTGTTTTATTTATTTCTCTTTTCAGATATACCGGAGAATTTTGATATAAGCATCTGTGAAAACAATAATAACACATCATGGTGTGCCAGTCACTTGCAATGTGTTAGTAAAGAAAAAGTCTGTGATAGAGTTCTCCATTGTCATGATGGAAGCGACGAAAGTATGTGCCCGGCAAAATACAGGAATGGTAAGTAACTGCTAATTCTTTTCACTTTGAATTTAATCCTTTATCCCCACCAGGCCAGGATGTGACACAAAAGAGACCTGATCCAATTACTGCTATTCCCCTGAGTTGGTGAGACATTGTTAGCGAATGGCCCCGGAGTGTGAATACATTAGTTATAAAAAAACAAACATTCTGCAGCCAGAAGAAAACTAGATGACAAAGTTCAACAGCTCATCCAGTCCACTTGGTGTTACAAGATATCCTGACGAAGGTCACCAGACTCGATCGGCCGGCTAAGTGGTGGCAAAACTGACCGGATGATGTCGCTCACACAAGGTAGGAGTACCATAAGATAACAGATTTCTTGATTCAACTCCTCTTTTGGTAACTAGGATCCGAGTAGACACACTTTGACGTTTACGGTGAAGGAGGAGCAATTTAAAGATACGGTAAGAGCCAGTCCCAAGTTGACGAAGGAAAAACTACACATATTTGAGGCGTTCATAGTGTAATGGTTATCGTTGTAGGAAACAAACACAGCAATACGAGTTCAAATCCTTGTGGTGTTTGCAATTTTTTTAAACTGCTAGTATTCTTAGGAAAGGTATGGATCCAACTATTCTCCCTCCAGCTATAGGTAAACGGTAGATAAAACTCGGCTCTTTAACTTTGGTATGGCAACCAGACAAGGAGAAGGAAAACTGTGAATTCAAAATTTTAAAACTCCGCTTAAAAAGTGACCATGTGTCGCATCCTCCATGTGAAGAAGGAATGGGAAAATACACACCCATACATTGTGTTTGTTGGCCGTTTTAACCTGCTTCCATGACCTCAGAAAATGAACTAAGAGAATTAAGCAACATAGCTCCTAAGGCTTAACACAAGCAGTGTTTTTTTTTTTTCTCCAACCTCAATTGACCATCACTGACGTCGCAGTTTTCGGGGACTATGCTACATGAGTCAGCATCACTCTCTCTGAAAACAATTTTTTTAAATCGTATAAATTCCAGGGCCATTATAGTAATGAATACAATTTAAGGTTTCTTTACCTTCCCATAAACCAATTTCAAATTGTAAAAGTAGTAATTATTATCAATCTAAATCTTCAGATCAGGCAAGAAAATTGTTGTGGTGTTTAGAGGTCCAAATGAAAGCATGCAGACAAGAGAAGTAGGTTGAAACAAATATATTACAATCATCATCATAATCATCATGTCGTGCTGGTAGCACGGATATCCCTGACCCTCTCTCGCCACTTTTCCCTATCGTTCATCGCCTCAGGCAGGTCTTCTGGACAACATCCCATATCCTTACATAGTTGCTGAATGTATGTTCGTGCTGGTCGTCCTGCTTTTGCACGGCCATGGGTGGGGGTCCATAAGATTACATCACTTATGAGTTCGTCCCTGCTTCTCCAGCAGTGTCCTGCATGTCTGGTTCGTCTAACTTGAATAGTTTTCATGATAGGAGGCAGGTGGCCGTACAGTTGGTATCTTGTGGGGTGTTGCCGCCAGGACTTGTTCAAGATTGCTCGCAGCATTCTTGTGTTATTGCCGTCTAGCTTCTTCTCCAGCCGTTTTGTTAGAGTCCATGTAGTGCATCCATATAGCAGTATCGATGTGACCGCTGTCTGAAAGAAACTGCGTTTCATTTTATCGGTTAGGTCTGATTTCCATATAATTGATAGCCTATTGATAGCTGTCCATGCTTTCGTTAACCTCGTGTTGATGTCCTTTTCAGTTGATGCGACGCTGCTTCCTAGGTAAGTGAATTTGTCTACTAGTTTAAGAGGGGTTCTGTCTAGAGTGGAGATGTCACCCATTTGATTAACAGAACAAATATACAGAATACAGGCGTTATACAACAGTTATGAATATCCTTCCAGTACTGTCAGGCAGCTTGAAGGTTATCTTATTGAGTGTCAAGTAGAGTTGGTATATATTGAGCAGGAATAGTCCATTACCATATCGGTAGGTACCACAAGAAAAATAGAGCCACTTTCACTTGGAAACCAGAGAATTGAAGAAAAAACATCAAAAATTACTTAATCTTGATAGATTTGATAGTATAGAAAGACAATAAAAAAAATCTCTTCCTTGAATAATGGTCACATGTGACAATCCCAGAATCTATCTTGAAAAAAAAACTGTTTTTGAACAGTAAAGATGGGTCCTTTATACCTCTTTGCACAGTAGAGTCTTTATCTCTTCTCCTAAGGATGGCTAACATACTCATCATCAAGTAAGACATTTTCTGTTTTGTACCTCTTTTTACATAGTGCTTGTTCATATAACAATGAGTTAATTTCATCTGTGGGACACTTTTGTGTATTCTTGTCAATACTTTTTGTATGTTTGTTATGTACATATCAAATGTTTCTATAAATGTAAATGAAGTTATTTCCTCTTTCATTCCATTTATTCAGTGTTAGTATATCATGGATATTCAAATGTTAGTATATCATGGATATTCTAATGCTAATATTGGATGTTTATGAGTGGGTAGTTAAATAAATATCCTCTGTAATTCCATGTAGTCTGATAACATGTATTTTAGCTTTTTTTTCAATCTGTTTAATTACAGTTGTAGTCTGTAGTCTGTAGTTGAGGGTGACCCGAAGGCTCCATTTTCGATAGCTACTACACCAAGGTGTAGGGGAGGGTGCTACTCCTTTCCCTGGATTGCTCCACTTTACCCTTGATCCTTAACGTTTAATGCTGAGTGCTAAGCAAGGTAGCATCAAGTGCCATTTTTTGAGTCTTTAGTATGACACGACCTAGGATTGAACCCAGGTCTCCTGGGCCGTTGGTGAAAACTCTAAACCATTATGCCAATGTTCGGTAATTGGATGTTAATGATGTTGTGATGCTGACCAAAGAAAGACATGGGGAACACAAAAGGTTTGATCGAAAAACTAATATACTCAAGTAACAGAAACAAGGGACAAGTGAATCTGGTGAAATAGTTGTTAGTTGGTAGAAAGCTGAGAGTTCAGTGTAGTAATGACTATCCGTCCACTATGCAAATGGTATTACATGTGATTGTGTCACACTGATTGGTGTACTCCCATCTGGTGCTCTTGTTGACTTGTATTCATGGAGGAGGGCGAGTCCATTATGTTAAGAGCACAACAGATGAGTGGGAAGTTAAATAAATATCCTTCCGTACAGTCTGAAACATGTATTTTAGATTTTTTTAATTTCAATCTTCGTTTTTTCAAATATATAGTTACATGTTATTGAAAAGGAGCTAAAAAAAATCCATCATTTCCCACTTTACCTTTACTCATTTTCTGCATAAACAAAAGAAATATTTGTGGTAGTTGAGAAAAATTTAATTACAGTTGTAGTCGAGGGTGACCCAAAGACTCCCTTTTCGATAACTACTACACCAATGTCTAGGGGAGGGCGATACTCCTTTCCTTGGATTGCTCCACTTTACCCTTGATCCTTACCTTATAATGCTGAGTGCTAAGCAAGGTAGCATCAAGTACCATATTTTTGAGTCTTTGGTATGACTCGACTGGGGATTGAACCCAGATCTCCTGGGCCATTGGTGAATACTCTAACCATTATGCCAATGTCCAGTAGTAATTACTGTAGTCAGGAATTAATTTATGATTTAAAACAAGTGTTACTAAGAGAACAATGCAATGAGAAGTGTATCTAAGCATTTACAATAAAAATACATTGTAAATAAAGAAAAAGGTATTGGCAGAAGTTAGAAATTGGGGAAAGTATAATGAAATGTATAATATAAATATTTATTATAGAAATGCATTGCAAGTGAAGAAAATGGTAATTTCAATGGTCAAGAATTAAGGCAAGAGTTAATGACAAGACTCTTAGTTGTATAAAGATGTGGGTTTTACTGTTCAATGATAGAGCAAAAGACACATGCCTACTGTTCAAAGAACAATGGAAAAAAATGTATATATATATATATATGTATATATATATATATATATATATATATATATATATATGAATACATGCATGTATTCATATATATATATATATATATATATATATATATATATATATATATATATATATATATATATATGAATACATGCACGTATACATATAGAAATACATGTATATATCTCTCACTATATATATATCTATCTCTCTCTCTCTCTATATATATATATATATATATATAGATATATATATATATATACAAAAACCTATATTTCTATAGAGATATATGCTTATATATATATATATATATATATATATATATATATATATATATATATATATATATATATATATATATATATATATAACTCTCCATATAAAGTAAAATCCTTTAAAAATTACTCATATTTTTTGTAATAATATTTTTTTCAGCAGACCCATGTATATATATATATATATATATATATATATATATATATATATATATATATATATATATTTGAAGAAATATATATGCATATATATAAATATATATATGTATATACACACAAATGCAAATACATGTATATATATATACATAAATCTCTTCTGTGTGGCACAAGTGCCACCAAAAACACCTG